>CM041780.1:306256357-306856357 GCA_023374045.1 Limonium bicolor
TTCCTCAAATAGCAATACTAATACACATACACCATTCATTTAGCTCTAAGGCCTACAAATCCACATACTTGCTCACAAGTTCTCAAACTTCCAATACTTCAATACTAAGTACAACAGTTTAGGTTCTTTTATTTGTTTACCCATTCCCACTACACTAATGCATTAGATTAAGCATTGAGATAGGTTTTCCTTACCTTAAGATCACACTTCTTCCTTTGAGTCCTACTCCTCTCCTCTTCTTCATTCTCGGTCAAGTTGGTCAATGGAGTTACCCAACCCCAAGCCAACATTCAAAACACACAAATAAATACCATTAAACTCCTTAACCCATTGGATAACTTTAATTCAATGAAAGGCATAAATGCCATTAGTTAGGGTTTTACCTTGGAGCTTCAAGAGAGGTTTTTAAGCCTTGAATACAAAGGAGGGTTCCTCCACCATTGGAGAGTTGAACCAAGCTCAAACAAAGAAGAACAAGGCATTAAAAGAAGCCAAAATCGGCCAAGGCATGGAAATGGAGAAAATGAGTTTTTCTCTTGAATCTTTTTACCTTAAGTGGAAGAGGATACTCCATGCTTCGAAATGGTGCCATTTATTCTTCAAATGCTCAAGACCCATGGAGATGAAGTTGCTCATTTTCGGATTTTGAAAAGATAGAAATGTAGAGCTTGAAGAGGGGAGTTCAAATGTATTTTATTTTACATTTGGAGCTCAAGTGAAGCTAGAGCATGAGGTAGAAGATGGAGTTGCCATGGAAGCCATGAGAGGCTGCAAAAATCGCTGCAAGAGAAGAAGAAAGAGAGGGAGTACGATGGGGAAGGAGGAAATGGAAGAGAGAGAAAAAAAAGTGAGGAAAGAGAGTGTTCCTTTACCTTTTTGTATTCTTTTCTTTCTTCTTTTTTTTCTCCTTTCTTTATTTACTTATTTGTTGTGTGTGAGAGGGAAGGGCACCGACTGTACACAGCCCCTTGTGGGTTTTTAAAATTTTATTTATGAAAGTGGACACACTAGTTTGGTTTATTTATGTTTCTACCCCACAACTTCCCGTTTTTGACAGTTTTCACTATTTTCTCGTTTTATTAATTTCATTGGTTATTAAGCTTCCATAAATGCTTAATAATATTCATTTAATGATTTATAATTTTTACGGGTCCGTTTGACCACTCAAGGTCACGTTTTCGGGTTTCCTCGAAAAACGTGCGCTAAAGCTCTATTAGCGTTTTAATACATTATTTGGATCCGTTTTCTTCGGGAGTTGTTCCCATATATTATTTAGGTCTTATTAACCTTTGGGATCCATATAATACTCTAACCAAGGTCTCGCACCTCTTATGGTTATTTAACGCTTACTTAGCGTTTTTCGCTTTTTAAGCGTTTCTTTATTTCTTTTGGATTTATTTTTCCTTACCAATATTACTTACACATTATTAGGCTCTTAAATAAGGATTAGAATTATCTTAATCACTATATTTAAGTTTGGGGTATTTCAGAAGAGCTTATGGGCTTAATTGGTAATTTATAAGATTTGTGGTATTAAATTGTAATTACCGAAATAATAAGAGTATTTGGTGATTTGTAAAAGTAAGGTGGTTAATTAATATTTACAAAGGTTAATGAGGGTAATTAGTGAATTATAAATGTTAAAAGGTTATTTGGCAATTTATAGAAGTTAATATAATTGTTTTACAATTTCCGGAAAATAACATGGGTATTTAGTAAATTATAATAGTATATGGTTGTTTGGTAAATTGTAAAAGCTAAGGGGATCAAATATGATTACCAGAAATTATATGTGGTTATCTACTAATTTATTAAGTTGTTGGGTATAATATATAAATACCGAATTAATAAGGTTGGTTTTGTAATTTAATAAGGAAAGGAAGTGAAACAAGTTAATATAATGTATTATGGAATATTATGAAATATAGTATAAAGTTTATGAAATAAAGGTGGTTATAACATAAATAACTAATGATATGTATATATAAGTGGAAATAATTATTAGTATGTATTTAATGAGGTAAAGATATACCGTATAAATGATAATTCATTATCACATGTGAGCTTCACATAAAATAATGAACTGGTGGGCTATCTAGAACCACTGTTAAAATAACAGGGGAAAATAAAAGAACATACGAAGTTATTATACAACGAGTATAAACATTACAGTGACAGTACTATAATATTTAATGAATAGTTATATTAATATTACCCGGTATTGCATGTTTAAATAACAGCGTACGGGGAGGGACTACTGTACAGGAGTTTGTCAAGCTAGCAGTTACTTGGTGAACGGTATGTTAATTGTGTGGTCTGAATGTCCTAAGGATTATCCTTAGGTCCAGACATTATGTGTTTAAACGTTTAAGAACGATATCTATGATTTTATGTGAATGATAATGTACATGGTATTGCTCAACTATTGCGTTGTATTTTATACGCGAATGTCTTGTCACTAAAAGTTATACATTTTTACTGGGAAAAGACTAACTGACCTATAGGTATTATTGAACCTAACAAAGGTCGACTGTTAAGGTCTTAATTCAAATATTGGTTATTATGTCACTGACAAAAAGGGCTAACTTATTAAGAGAGGAATCCGGATTGTTTCGACTTTCTGGTTGCGCATTGTGATCACTACGAGAGACTTCAATGGTGAGTCACTCAAACGAAATCCATCAGCCACATTCGGGGATGGCGGAATGCACTGCCGTTGGTGCACAGTTTCGACCGGATCGGTCAATGTATATATTTATCCAGGGCCATAAGGTCAGCTGGTAACTGTTCCTTTGGAACCCAGTGGACACACTGTCTATTTTCACAGGTTATTAAGGGTTGTCTTGACATGACGCCTGAGGTAAATTTAATTGGAAAGGTTAAGTGGTTGGTTTAAAAGGATAAGGGTCATGTGACCTACTAACAAGAACAGTTGTTTAATATGTGCCCCTTATTTGGGTTGTTGGTGTTGATTATTGTTTGATGTGTATTATTATGCACTAAATGTTGCAGGTGAATTGTTATGTGATTGCTCAGTGTTTACAGTTATTACTGTTGTTATTATTAACCGGTAATTCATGTAAAGAATCTAATATCAAGATGGCTAAAACGACTAAAGGAATCTAGATGACTTAAGATCACATTTAGCATACCAGCATTTCGATTGCTGAGCCCTTCAATGGGCCAAACATTCCAGATTATTGAAGAAGACTCAAGCCGGAGTGCGGGACACGGGGGTAGCTGAAGTGTTTTCAACAAACACCGTCGTTTAGTTAAATTTGGTTTTGTAATAAATTTGGTTTGTAATAAATAGGAGTGCTCAGTATCGGTTCATCAAGCGTGAGGAGTTAAGGTTGTTGGATGGATGCCTTGTTACTCACAAGGGTGAGTAACGGCGCGTAACACCAAAGTAGTTAGTTTTATTTTCCGCTGCGAGTTGCTATTTATTATGATACGAATTATGACGTCATTACAGGTTTAAGATTAGGGGTGTTACAGTGGTACTGGTGGTTTTTGGTTAAACCTATACCGGTCATGGTATGGTTTCCACTTGTATTTAATAGTCTTGTTGACTCTTCCCTTGATCATATTGATCTATGTTTGGGTTACTCGATCCTTTTGAGTAGCTTCTCATTGATCTTGACATGGTTGTCTTGGTCGGGGTAATTCTCCAATCCTTGGAGATCCCCATTTATTTAGTTTGCGTTTTTCCTTGTTGCTCGTTCCCACTGGTTTACCGTGGTGATTGAGCCTTAGCTTGTCTAGGCACTACTCTTGTAGTTGCATCAGATTATAACTTGTGATTGTTCTTGTAGCCACTTGAGATTTGTACGCCAGGTATCGTAACCTTTTTGGCGTTGTAGCTCCAGAGTTAACCGTTCCCGACTATGTCCTTAGTCGGTTAGCATACCGTTAGTGGTATTATTTTAACTACTACTGCCCCGTAGACTGGTGTCTCGGGTTCCGTTACTGCTTCTTTTCCATTTCGCCCCACGGTTAGTGCTTCTTCTGTTGTTGTTGGTTGTCTAGTCAGGTTTCGCGACTGCTAAGCACGTCACCCCATGCTGTTGTAGGTTGTAGCCTCCTTATGGTTGGAGTGCTCATTCAACCGCTATTGAGTGCGGGTATTGTTGTTTAACTGGGATCCATCTCTGCGTCTTCCAATCCTTGGAATTTACTATATGTCGGTTCTCGTTTACCGTACGGTGGTTTCACCACTGTCAGATCGGGTTTTCCCGATTGTGAAAGGACTTTCCTTCTCTCTGGCGTTCTTTCCCAAGTTATACAATGGGGATGCGGAGGGCGGGTCTGGCATTGTAGGTATCCGGTGCTCACCGGTGGTTCCTAAATATCATATCTCTAATGCTAACTCTCAGCCCTTAGCCTTAAGCTTCTAATTCCTAACTCGGTATTTCCTAAACTTGGTATTTCCAGTCATCAGAGCGATACTTCGCTCTGATACCACTTTTTGTAACACCCCTACCGTTAATACTGTCATTACCGTCCAATCTCCTCGTACTTCCAGTTTCACGCAGCGGTACATACTTACACACGGTGGGTGATACAATGCCGTTAGTCACCCACGTGACTAACAAAGCTACTACTATTACATACAGCATCGGTCTGATGGACCGGAATCCCGAGTACTACACATCTACAATACTTACTCCATTTACCAACCAAATACTACATTGCTCCATTCAACACTTTGCTCCTTTACAATACCATTCAATACAATATACATAACCGAGTTTACTAAGTTCCTTATACAAATACAATACCTCTTTCAATTCCATTCATACTCCTTAAGAGTCTACATCTACCCATTCCTCTATCTACATGCTTACAATGCACAAGGTGTACCCCCTTGGTACACTACTACTTCAAGGCTACAAGTTCAATACTATTCTCTACAATCTACACTGCCACCGGTCTCTTACTGCGACCACGTCTGCTTCGGGTACCTGCACAATAAAAACGTTCCCCCTAGGGTGTCAGCTTTCGCTGCATATGATAACCGCATACCCCGCGTACTAGTGAGGGTACGCCGACCACTTGGTCGTATACATGCAATTAATTTTACAATACATACATGCATACATGCTTTCATACATAATATTGCAATACGTTACGCAAGGAATACATACATACACTTCAATGCATACAAGGTAAACCATAGAAGTCAACAGATACATACTTACCTTTTCCGAAATCCACAATACACAATACATATAGAATACATACGCATTACATACACAATACACCATACATGTTAGCTCCTTTTTGTCCACCCAGGTTAATCGGGTGGAGATTACTCTTTTACTCGTTACACTATACTTACGCATACATACTCATACTTTACTTACTTTTTAATCTTACTCATGTTAAGTCATCGGGACCTCCGGCCCGGGGACTACTCTGTCCCACCACCGGGATATAAGAACCAGGAATCGGATCCAACCTCTTGTGTCTCCTCATCCTCACGCGTGGCCGAAGCTATATCGGACTTCTACTCATTCCAATTTACTTATTACTTACATTAGAAGTTAGGTAGTTAGGAATTAGTAGAAGTCACACATCCAAGCCACAATAATACAATACATTGTTCATATATACATCCATACGAAATACAATACAATGCACAAATACACTACAAGTTACATATACACTTCATCTTCATCCATATATTTCATGAATTATACAAACTAGTGTTCAAGACAATAAATATCAAGAACACATAATCAAGCACAAGTAAGTGCAATATAGTCCGATTCATGCATTTATCTTATTTAGGTGATCAAATAAGCACACAAATCGGGGTAACCAGATTGGGATACAGGGCATGAAGAAATCATACCTTTTTCTGCAATTTACTTTACCGGGTACCTTCTTCTTCGTTAGTCCTTACTTGTTCCTCTAGTCCTATTCTTGAACCTCCGGCTACATGCCAAGTGGTTCAATCAATACTAGGCATTACAATACATACATAATTACTACCCTCGTACTTACCCCGTTGTCCCGTTGTTTCGGTTTATCTTGATGTTTATAAACTCACAACTTCCTTAATTACTCCTCATACTCGTTTATACCTTTAATGACCCTTAAACATCATTAATTAAGTACTAATTATCTTATACTAACATTACCATTCACTTCCTTACCTTAATACCCATTTAATAAGCTTAATTTTAAAATTTTTTGGTTGGTCCGGGACCTTGCCCGGGTCCTTAGTCCCGGACCAACACTGGTCCTAACTCTCGGTTACATTTTCCATTATGGTCCGGGACATTATGCATCTCTTAAGTCCCGGACCAAGCATTGTCCAAACTCTCGGCTTCATTTTTTACTATGGTCCGAGACATTGTCCTCTTCTCAAGTCCCGGACCAGACACAAGTTGCTACTCTCGGGGTGTTTTCAGAGGGTGGTCCGGGTCTTGGTCCTGGACCTAAGTCTCGGACCATCACTGGTCTGCTACAGATTTGGCATTTTCCTTATTCTGTTCAATTCCTTTCTTTGCCCAATAAATTTCCAAATGTTCCTACACTTAATCTCACATGTTTAAGAACCTAATTAAGCTTCAAAACATGCACTATTCCGTCACCAACTCCTTACTTCTTTTCATACTCATTCCCGCACATAATCTCTACATTTCCATTTCAACACTTATAATTTCTCCTTAGGTTTGTTTTGCTACATATTTTAGTTCCTATTTCCTCTATACATAGTTTCATCTCCTAATGTCATTTCCAAGGCCTACAATGCATTATCTCACCTCTTCAAGTTCAACACTCACTTTACTAGGTCTTGCGCATAAGTTCCCCAAGTTTCTTCGATACAATTCAACAACTCTTGCTACAGATTTTATACTCTTAACTTCACATACTACAATCATCTATCCATGATTTCCAAACATCTCTACTAAACCCAATACACACCTTGGTTCTCCCATTTACCAAGTCATTCTTTAATTGTAACACCCCAACTGCTAATCTCATCATTACCTCTTAAACTGTTACAATTCACCATTAAGCTCGCAGCGGAATTCAAATACAACAGAGGGTGAAACAACGCCGTTAGCCACCCTCGTGGCTAACCAGGCCTGACTCACATACAGTAACGGTCTGATGGACTGGAACAACCGAGTACTTCATACAAACCCATAATCATTTCACTTCTTTCTACTACTCCGTCACATTTACGGATGCCGATAACATACTCGGACTTACACCTTATTCAAACGCATAAGTAATTACAATCTAACTACCCATGCTCACAACAGTCCCCGTCCTACTCTCTCGAACGGTGGCCAGCTTCGAGTACCTGCACACTAAAAACGTTCCCCCTAGGGGGTCAGCTTTCGCTGCGCATGAAATTCGCATATACCGCGTGCTAACCGCGGTACGCCGACTTCTTTGGGTCGGATACACATGGAGTTCATTTTAATCAAACAACATGCATCATGACAATACAATATATACGTATATCACACAAGGAATCTACATCCAATCACGGAACACGATTCCTAACTAACATAACAATGTTGTTAGTTGTAACTGGTTACTCTTAGGCATTGAGGGTTATACCTCACTATGCCTTGTTTACTTTCAATACCTCACCCGCTCTCTCGGGTTACTTATTCGTATACACACCCATTCTCTTGGGCTACTCATTCTTATACTTACCCATTCTCTCGGGTTACTCATACATACTCACCCCTTTCTCTCGGGTTACTTATACTCATTATCTCACCCACTCTTGGGTTATTCATACTCAAGCTCTTGTAGATTCTCGAGACACTACAGGTCTCCTACGTCACGCTTGTTACTCTTATACATACTTAAGCCAAAACTCATGGCTCTCTAGCATAGTCTTACTTCCCCGGTTTCGACCCTACTCTGGGTCTAGCATGGTGGGAAGGTTCAACTAGCTCACGGAACTCTCTCTTAGTTCCTATCTCTTTTACTTAGGTCCGACTACACTCGGACTACTCACATTCCCATATACTCCTCTCTCGGAGTTATAATTGTATCATGTATATTAGTCTAGAAGCATCATTCTCGATGTTTCTAATGACTTAGGGAACATTACTCAAGTTGGTTGATCTTAGGTTTTAAGAGTTACTTTTACAGTACATATACTCATACTTTCGGTTATATTCTTATACCGGGTAAAATCCTCATATAAGAGGTCGACCATATCTCAAGGGAGTCACATAGTCCCTTAGGTCTCTTTTACCTTTCTTATATGTTTACATTATTGGCCTAACTTCAATCCTCTCGATGGAGGTTGTTTATCTCTCCACTCATATTTATTTCGTGGATTGTTTCAATAAGGTTCTCTAACCGTTATCGGGTATATACTCAACCCGTACATCTCCTCTCATTTTAGGGAGTTCATATGTTTGTGTTATCGTTATACTTTAATCGATAGCTTGTGTGTGTTTGCACGTTTTACCATTGGTTATGTGACTACCCGTTCAACGGGTTTCTAGTCAGTCAATACTCACTAAGAGTCGGTCTATGCACTAAGTTAGACCACACCGGCATACAAGTATGTTAACTCATTCAACATACAACAATACATGCATAATCAAACAAGGGATTATTTTCATGCTTTAATCTTGATTAAGCCGGCACACAAACACACAAATCAGAGTAACTCGGTTAGCATACGGGCATGAGAAAATCATACCTTTCACAAGAAGATGCACTCTAATGTGCCATCACATGTTCCTTGGAAATCTTTGTACAACTGGTAACATCATAACTATCTTTATTAATATCGGGGTAACATAATTATTTAACGACTAATGCGCCCATGATTAACCCCGTTCGATAGTTTTATAACTTACATTTGTATTACAACTTCTTACCACTCAATCACCATTATAACTTACTTAATTTATCCTTAACAACCTTATAATCTTAACTTTAAGCATTAAGGTTTATACTTAATCTTAACTTAATTACTTAAGTTCTTAGGGTCCCAATCATCACTACCCTATTAATGGCACACCTTAATACCAATTAACATTCTTGGAAATCAAATTTTCCTTTTTTTTTTTTGTTAAGGGTCGACCGACCCACCGACCGACCCAACCCCTGGGTCGGTCCGTCCCAGTAACTTTCTGGTTCAGAAGACAACCTTAGACCGACCCACCCCGACCGACCCATCCTTATGGGTCGGTCCATTACCGAAACTTTTTCCTTCGTTAAATTTTGCCCCGACCCAAAGCTAAGCCGACCGACCCAAAACTCTCTGGGTCGGTCCATTGCCGAAGCTTTCTGGCTGGCTTAACATGGTCCGACCGACCCAGAACTGGGTCGGACCCTGGGTCGGTCCACTACAGATTTTTCTCTTAATTTGTTCTTTCAACTCCAAACCTTTCCTCATATATCCTAATATGTTCTAACCTCATTTGGGCACTTCAAACCCATCTTAATGACATCCAAAAACTCCTTAATTCTCCCCTTTTGCACTAATGCACACTTGTGCATTTTCTAACCTTTCTTAACACTTGCATTATTACTCTCTCTTCATTTAACCATTCCAAAACTTCCAAGATAATGCACACCTCATACCAAGTTCCAAGACTCACTCTTAAAACCTTAAATCTTCTTTATTTTTCTACAATTTTCAAGCATTTAACAACCTCTTTTGCTACAGATTTTTGCATAAATCTCACCTCCAACATCCTCTCATATTCTTGGGTGATCATTTACCCAATTCAAACTCCAACATCACCTAGCTAACCCTAGGTTATTTTCCACACAAAACATCACTTAAACCACTTAGGTTTCTACACAAATTTTGCCATAACTCGGCTACTTCTCTTAGCATTACCCAAAGCTCATTTCCTCACATCATTCATCCTAAAACTAGCCAAACAAGGGTTCTATCAGCATACATACAATTCTATCAATACTCATTAACTCCTCCAAAGGTAACACAATACATACATCATTAAATGCAAAGCTCCTTGGCTCTTAAATCAAGCATTAATTCACAAGTGCATCAAGCATTACTACAACTCTTCCTCATCTTGACAAATCACATGTCATTATATGTTAGGGTTCATTTATGAATTTAACCCTTCCCAAAATACCAAAAGCATTAAGTTAGGCTCCAAGGTAAATTTATTTACCTTAACTTCACAAGCCTTTACTCTTTTCACTCCTCTTCTTTCTCTTCTCTTTTCTCTGCTTGAGAATCGGCCAAAGGCCAAGAAATTGCCCATCTCCCATTCAATACACAAGGCAAGAAATGAGTTCAAGTAGAAACACTTAAGCTCATCAATTAGAAATGCTTAAAGCTCTAAAATGTGTGATTACCTTAAAACCCTAAGATGGGGTTTTGGTCAAGAATCAAAGAGTAACTCCCTCCAAGCTCTTAGGATTGAAACAATGCTCATAAAAGGGAATAAACAAGGCTCCATTAGAGACCAAAATCGGCCAAGGCATAAAATGGAGAAAACAAGACTTTTTCATGGATATTTTTACCTTGATAGAAAGAGGAAGCTTCAAGCTACCTAATGGTGTGCTTTTCTCCTCAAATGGGCAACACCTACGAAAATGAAACTCACCATTTTCGAGTTTGAAAAGAGAGGATGGTAGAGGGTGATGAGAGGATCACAAATATGTCCTTATTTTAATTCGGAGCAAGGATGAAGCTTGGGCATGGAGGAGAAGGTGGAGAAGCTTGCTTGGAGCTTCCATGTCGCACAGCACACAGAGAGGGAGGAGAAATCGTGAAGATGGGGAAAGAGAGAAAGAAGAAAAGAGAATGGAGGAAAGAGAGAGAGGAAAATTGTTAAATGCTTTTTGCTTTACTTTCCTCTCTCCTCCTTTTCTTTCTTTCTTTATTTATTTGCTAGCTTATTATGTGAGTGTGTGTGAGAGGCTATTAAAACCGGCCCCCACTATATGTGAGCTGGAGCGTTTTTCGTTTTCTGACAGAAAATGCTCGTTATTTACCCGGTTTGGCACTATTCACTAACCGGGCCCGTTTTTCGGATTTTTCTCGTTTCTTTGTTTTAATGGCTATTAAGCTTCCATTAATACTTAATTATAGTTATATAATCAACTTAATTTTTACGGGTCCATTTGACCACTTAAAGTCACGTTTTCGGGTTTTCTCGAAAAACGTGCTTTAAACTCCGTTAGCGTTTTAATCCATTATTTGGATCCGTTTCTTCTTCGGGAATCATTCCCGTATACTTATTAGGCCTAACTAAGCCTTAGGAATCCATCTCGGACCCTCTCGAGATCATATATCTTATACTTATTTAACGCACATTTTAGCGTTTTTCGCTTTTCAAGCGTTTTCTCTTTCTTTGGTTTTATTCTTTTTACCAATACTCTTTAGGCACCATTAGGCCTTTTTATAATCATATTAGAGTAATTAAATCGCCATTTTTAGATCCGGGGTATTAAATTAATGCACAATTCCTACCAAAATTTTGCCATAGTTCACCTACTTTTCTTACGTCCTCAAATACACATTCTCTCATCAAAATCAACCTAAAACTAGCCACACCCAACAAGGGTCCTACCAGCATACAAGGTTCATACAAAATTCCTCCAAAGCATATACACAATTCTCCAAGCCCAATACAATGCATTAACATAAATACATGGCACTTTGGCCCTTACTTTGCAATTCAATTTCACAACTTCCTCTAGTACCAAGCAAGCAAATTTTCTCACATGTTTTGGGTTCATTGATTCATTTACCCATCCTCTTACTCTAATGCATTAAATTTACCATTTAAGAAAGAGCTCTTACCTTAAGCTCTTATTTCCTCTTTTCTTTTCCACTTCTTCTCCTCTCTTTCTTGTACAATTCGGTCACATGGGAAATGGAGTTGCCAAACTCAATTCCCATCACCCAAAGCACATAATACAAGTATAATTAGCATACTAACCCTTTAATTAATGCTAGTTCATAGAGATGTTTAAAGCAAGTTTTCTAGGGTTTACATTTGGGGTGTTTTAGGAGGGGTTTTAGCCCTTGGTTCAAGAAGGAGAATCCACCACCATTGAAAGATGAAATTTATGCTCAAAAGAGAGAGAGAAATCAAGGCATTACAATGGGCAAAATCAGTTTCCAAAGGGAGATGAAGAAAATGTGAGTTTTTCATATAGATTTTTACCTTAATGGAGAGAGGAGACTCCAAGCTACCCATTGATGCTATTTTCTCTTTGAATGGGGAAAAGCCATGGAGATGAACTTCCTCATTTTTGGATTTTTAAAAGAGAGAAATGTAGAGGATGATGAGGGGATTACAAATATGTAATTATTTTTACCTTTGGAGTCAAATGAAGGTGGAGCATGGATGGAAAGATGAGAAGCCATTGAAGCTTCTCCTTGGAGCTTAAAAATCGCCCATTCCAGAAGAGAGAGGAGGGAGAAATCGGATGGGTGAGGAAGAAGGGAGGTGAGAGAGTAGAGAAATGAGTGAGTGGAGGAGAGAGAAGGGATAAGTAGTTTTTACTTTATTACTTTTTGCTTTTGGCTCTCTTATTTAATTAGCTAGTTACATGTGTGTGTGAGGGAGTTATTTGACTGTTAAAAACCGGCCCCCTACAGTTATACTAGTTGGAGCGTTTTTCGTCTTTTACAAAAAACGCTCGTTATTTTACCCGGTTTCGGTACTATTCACTAACCGGGCCCGTTTTCCGGATTTTTCTCGTTTAATTATTTTTATTGACTATTAAGCTTCCATAAATACTTAATAATTGTTATTTAATGATTTATAACTTTTACGGGTTCGTTTGACCCCTTAAAATCACGTTTTCGGGTTTTCTCGAAAAATGTGCGCTAAAGCTCTATTAGCGTTTTAATGCATTATTTGGATCCGTTTTCTGCGGGAGTTGTTCCCATATATTATTTAGGCCTTATAAAGCCTTAAGAATCCATATAATACGCTAACCGAGGTCTCATACCTCCTATGGTTATTTAACGCTTACTTAGGTCCTGTTCTTTCATAGCTTTTAGGAGATTAATTTCATTTTTCATTTCTCTCACTGCCATGTGTCAGTTTTTTATTAGTCAAAATGTAACCCACTATAGAGGTGTCAACCCATGATATGTTAACCACAGTGAGCTCAAACTAAAAGCTAGGATTAGTAGCGTCATGTGTCAGTTTTAGAAGTTGTGGTCGAACGACCCCTTAGCGTTTTTTGTATTTTTAGCGTTTCTTTATTTCTTTGGATTTAATCCCCCTTACCAATATTTCTTAATCATTATTAGGCTCTTAAATACCTATTAGGATAATTTAATCGCCATATTTAAGGACGGGGTATTTCAGTATATTAATATACTCGATGTAACCACGCATGAAATATAACGTTTTTCCTAATCCCGAGTTAAACCAAAAACCCGACAAACGTCATCAGTTAGCAACGGGGAATAAACCGGGATGGGTTAGTAACGTACGGGGTGCCGTATGTATTGTTAGTATGAGATGCTGATGCATAGTGTGATGCATATTAATAGATTGTTAGAGGCATCTCGAGGATCGCCAAAGATTTTAGCTGATTCATACTCCACGGTCTTATAATCCCGGTGCACGATATGTTATTTATGTGGCTTGATTGTCTCTGACGATTTCCTCAATTCACACATTGTGTGAAAATCTGTGTTAAGATTGAATGTATGCTTGTGTGAATTAATATGCTTGAGTTGTGTATTAATGCTGCTTTATTATTATTACTGTTGTACGATAACAGTACCGTTCGTATATATGAACATATTATAAAACAAACTAGCGGCAATGATGCTATCTTATATGTGTAATATAAGGAACGTAAGTAAACATGGTAGCATTGGATAATAAGATTTATATTATTCGAGACTTTATACGGAGCATTAGCCTTCTTACGCCGCTCTCGTATCTAACACTGGATCCCGTCGACATACCAGGATTGGACTAGCGACCTTAGTCTGCAATGTTAGGAAAAATAATAAGACGATGCGATGGTATAGATAAGTTAATCAAGAGGTCGTGGCTCTTACTATGGATTGTGATCAACTAACGATACTAGGATGCCGTGTGGGCATCTGTAAGTATCAAGATAAATTTCCAACGGACTACAGATCGTTCGTCGGTCAGGACTCTAACCGCTGGAGTGCTACTGCCATGGGTGACCCGCCATAGGAGATGGGTAAGTTAGAGACACATCGTTTTAACGAGACGTTGTCATTAGGCATGACTGAACATTACGAACAACTATTTAGCTCACATTAGGCTAACATTATTTGGGCTTGCATGCCAAAGACGAGAATTTATACTTGTTTATTGTTCTCGTTGCTTCGCCTTGTTTCTCATTGTTTATGCTTTGTAGTTATGTGTTGTATGTTGGTGGTTTTTGTTGAACGAGTCGTTGTACTCATATGTGTGTTGTGAATTGTTAATTGAGCGTTGTACTTATATCTATGTTGTGAACTGGTTGAGTCGAGTCGCTGTACTCGTGTGTGGATTATGGTGGATTTTTGGTCGAGTGAGTCGCCGTACTCAATTATGGACTATTAAGTGTTTGTTGGAGTGGAGTCTTTGTACTCATATAAGCGTTGTAACACTTTCAGTGGTTTACTGTGATGCGATGTGTGAAGCCGGGGGCTTGCTTGTTATTTGAGTTTACTGCAATATATGTTGTTGCTTTACAGTTTTTATATTAAACTACTTGCATGAAAATGAATTGCATGCTCTCGACCAATTAACTGAGGGTCCGAGGGGGCATGACAGTCATGTAGTAACATACTCAGCAGGGGCTGATTCCATACCACAAACAAACATTTTGCAGGTATGGAGCTTCTGGTGTCGACAAAGAGCGGGACGCGCTGGGTAGTTTAGTTACAGTTGTTTAAATATGCACTGTTGCATTTGATACGAACTTAGAAACGTGTATAGGATTAGGATACTTAGAATGCTCGCTGTGAATGTATTGTATATTGGTTTGGGAAGGTTAGATCTATCTCTTGTTGTCACTGTGGGAAATTGTTTCGTATTTATATATATATCAGTAAGAATGTTATTACTCGTATGGGCGAGTGAGAACGGTGACACCAGTAGTTCAATTGTTTAGATTACCACTGCGATTACAATGTCAAGTAAGATGATTAGGAGCCGATTAGAGTAGGGATGTTACACTGTGAGTCGGTCGTGGGTCGGTCGGGCAAAAATTCTTGAACGTCAAAGTTTCTGACTTTGACCGACCTAGAGGTTGGGTCGGTCGGTGGGTCGGTCGGGTAAGTCTAGAGGACGGAAAAACTTACTGGAATGGACCGACCCAAGAGGTTGGGTCGGTCGGTGGGTCGGTCGGCCCTAACTTATAAAAAAAATATAGTAATCATGTGTATGTATATATATATAGATATGTACATATATATGGGACTTTAGTAATACACCATTAATGTACCCCTAATGGTAAGAAAGTAAGTATATGAGTAGGAAAACAAGTATGAGAAGTGATTAAGAAAGTTGAGAGTATAAGAACATTAAGTTAAACCTAAGATTAATGGGATAACGGGGTTAACTACGGGAGTACTAATTTTACATACCGTACTACCTTAATAATAATGGAATCACTTGATATATGATTACTGATTCGGAAGTGAGATCCGAGGAACAAGAGGTGACCAGGTAAAAGTAAAACCCCGGTGAAAGGTATGATTTCCTCATGCTCTGTATCCTAACTTGGTTACCCCGATTTGTGTGCTTGTTTGATTGTGTGATCACCTAACAAGATAAATGCACGAATCGGATTGTTTGCACTTGATGGTGCTTGTGTTGTATTGTTGGTTGATTGGTTTGTAATTTGCAAAGAAGTTTGTATAATTCATGGAATGTGAATGTGAATGAATTGCTGAATGTTGAATGTGTATTGTAGTGCGACTCATAGTGAGTCTTGTTTGAGTAGTGACTCGTAGAAAGAGTCCAGTTGTGAATTAACGAAAACATGGAAACCCACTAAAACTATCGAACCAAGAAACGACAACACAAACTACGAACTCACTAGAACGTGAGAGAAGTGTACAGGAGTAGTAACCTCCCGATAATGGTAGAGAACCAAATTAACTTAATCCACAAAAATAATAATGGTGGAAGAATTGAGTAACCTCTGTTAGAGGATTGATCAATGTTCAAACAATGAACCTTGAGTAAAGTAGAGAATGGTGAGGATCACCAAGCCCCTTAGAAATATAGTCGAACCCTAACAAGAGGAACCAACTTAAAAGAACAATGTCATGAACATGAGAGTATTCCATAAGTTGGTTGAAACCTTAACTCTTAGAATACTAGACATTGAGGAATTCCCTAAGCCATTAGACACTATCGAGAGAGATACTTCTAGGCTAATCTGTAACACCCCTAATCCTAAACCTGTAATAACATCGCAAGTCGTAGCATAATGAATAACAAATCACAGCGGAAAATAAAACTATCTACCTTGGTGTTACACGCCGTCACTCACCCTTGTGAGCAACAAGGTAACCTTACTCTTTCCAACAATACAACTCTTCACGCTGTGATGAATAGATACTGAGCACTCTAATTATTACAAACCAAATCCAACTAAATGAGCAACTAACTGAATACAACAACCTCCTTAAAACAATACAAAATAAAACCAATGGTGTTTTCTGAAAACACAACAGCTACCCCCGAGTCCCGCACTCCGGCTTGAGTCTTCTTCAATAACCTGGAATGTTTGGCCCAATGAAGGGCTCAACAATCGAAATGCTGGTATGCTAAATGTAGTCTTAAATCATTTGGACTCCTTAAGTAGTTTTAGCCATCTTGATATTAGATTCATTACATAAAATACCGGTTTACAATGGTAACAGTAATAACTGTAAACATTTAATGATCACATAGCAATTCACCTGTAAACACCAGTTTACAATAGTACACGACACCAATAACCACACAACAGTAACTCGCAGAAATAACCAATAGTCACACATTAATAATCCATAACAATAACCAATAATCACATATTAATAATCCATAACGATCACAAAACAAGATACGCGCATTAAACTCTACCTGTTAGTTAGTCACCTGACCTTTACCTTTTAATCCAATCACTTAACCTTTTTCCAATTAAATTTCCACCTTAGGCGTCATGTTAAGACAACCCTTAATAACTTATTAATGGAAAGTAGTCCCCTGTGTTCCTTTGGAACTGTTACCAGTGACCCTAGGCCCTGGTTAATTGACCTATCCGGTCGAACCTGTGCACCAACGGCAGTGCCCTCCGCCATCCCCGAATGTGGCTGATGGATTTCCTTGAGTGACTCTCCTTTGAAGTCTCTCGCAGTGATCACAATGCGCAACCAGAAAGTCGAAACAGTCTGGATTCCTCTCTTTATAAGTTAGCCCCTTTTGTCAGTGACATAATAACCAATATTTGAATTAAGACCTTAACAGTTGACCTTTGTTAGGTTCAATAATACCTAAAGGTCAGCTAGTCTTTTTCCCAGTTTAGATGTATAAACTTCCAATCATAAGACGTTCGCGCATAAAATACAACGCAACAGTTTGAGCAATACAGTACACAATATCATATACATAAAATCACAGATATCGCTCTTGACAATTAAACACATAATGTCTGGACCTTAGGATAATCCTTAGGACATTCAGACCACACAATTAACATACTGTTCACCGTGATAACAACTAGCTTGACAATTCACACTCTAACAGTCCTTCCCGTACGCTGTTATATTTACAAGCAATACCGGGTAATATTAATATAACTATCCATTAAACATTACAGTACTGTCACTGTAGTACTAATTACTTACAACATACCAATCCTGTAAATTCTTTATTCCCCCTGTATTTTTACAGTGACTATAGGTAGTTCTACAGTTCGTTATTTTATGTGATATTCACATGTGATAATGAATTCCCACTGTACTGTATATCTTTATTTCATTAGTCATACATCCATAATTACTTTTACTTATTCTTTATATCATATCCCTTGGTCATTTTTATTATAACCAAAATTATTTATAAACTTTATATTATGCTCCTTAATATACCATAATACATTATATTACCTAGTTTCAATTCCTTTTGTTATTAAATTACAAACCAACCTTATTAAATCGGTATTTATATTTTATACCCAACAACTCTATAAATAATTAAATAACCACATATGGTTTTCGGTGATCATAATTTGAACCCATTAACTTTTACAACTTATCAAATAACCATATACTTTTATAATTTGCTAAATACCCATATTAATTTTCAAAAATTGTAAAACAATTATATTAACTTCTATAAATTGCCAAATAACCTTATAACTTTTATAATTCACCAATTACCCACATTAATCTTTGTAATTATTAATTAACCATACTACCTTTTTAATTTACTAATTAGCCACTTAATATTTCGGTAATTCTAAGATGGATATTCTAATTTTTATAAATTACCAAAAGACCTCATTAATTTTCGGTCTTGACATATACTTTCCTTATATTTACATTTTAATCCCAAAACTTTATATAAGTTACATATTAACTTATAAATTATAGTTTTAATATTTAATTCACTTAAATAACCAAATCAATACACAACTTTCTTCAATTTACATTTCCGCCCCATATTAAATTCTATTTTTCATATAAACTTCCATAAATTACATATTCACCCCAAAACTTTTATAAACTTAATATTTTATGTCATAAATCATTTTATCCCAAAGTTTTTGGTCAACACTTTGACCAAGACTTAAATTCATCATTAATACTTTAATAAACCCATACAATCATATGTAATTCTCGGTTATACTCCAAACTTCTCAATAATTACAAAATAGACCCAAAACTTTATAAAATGTTATTTTAACACTTAACCACTTATTTAAATTCACCAAAATTCATAATATTAATTCCTACCTTATATTATATCATAAATACATCAAATTCATCCTTTTATTCTCGGCAATTATAATAAGTACTCCAAACTTTTCAAAATTTACATTTTAGCCACATAACTTATTAAACTAGCCATTTAAATACTTGTAACTATTTTTAATATCCCTAAAATTTATAATATAAGCTAATACACTTATACATATCTCAAAAATCGTCAAATGAAATACTTTGCTCTCGGTTTTAATATTCCTGTACCATATGGTTTTAAAACTTGATTTAAACCTTATAATAAATACATATAAATGTATATAAGCCATATAACACTTCTAAAAATTATGCTAATGACTTAGAATGTTTATAAACTCAAAATAGGACAAATAACTCTTAGATATTTCGGTTTATATATATATGCATCTTAATTAATTTTTGTGACACATTTTTATACCTTAAGATAATAATCTTTCCTTATATGTTATAAATTAATTTCTTAACATTATAACTCAATAATTTTCAGCCTTAATATTAACATGGCCTAAACATAATTTTTATACCAAAGTTTGAAGCTTAAATCAAGCTTAAATTTAATAAACCTTTATTATATAGACTTACCCCTTTAAATCAAGACAATTCTTGTAATTGATTTTTCCTTGAATTCCAAGCTCTCCAAATGCTATCTTGATGAATAATTTTCGGCTCCTTAAATATATTTAGGAGATCCATTTGTTAGGCATCTAACAAGGATTTATAAATAATATTTGAAGTAATTTTTACAAGAGTTTACCTTAGGAATTTAACAAGGTATTTTGATACACCTTGGGATGATTGTAGATCCAAGTTTCCTTCATGTAATAATGAAGAGAATATGGATTTAGAAGGTTTTAAATTTCAAAAATTGCCTAAGGAATTTTCTTAAGATTTTTCAACATGAAAATATACCGTAACTTGATCTTGTTGTTCCTTGTGTTGTTGTTGAATTTAGGAACCTCCTTGGAGCATCTAACCTTGGCGAAAATTGTAGGAATTCCTAGGATGATTTCTTGCTTCAAGACTTAGTAGATTTAACTTGGAATTTACATAGAAATGGTGTTAGAACTTAATTCACCATTAATGGAGCTTTGAAGCTCTAAGGAAAAACTTGACAAAGGTAGAAGAAAAGAGAGAAAGGAAGAATGCTTACCATATGGCCATGGAAGGCAAATGGGAGAATGAGTCCTACGTTAGTTATTAGAAGAAAGGAATGAATGGAATTGAATTGTAAATTATTGTCATGTAGCATGCATTATTCTATGTTTTGCTTTTCATTAATTGTTTTCATAATTGGCTAGAAAAGTCCCCCATTTACACTAGGCTTATGGCTGCTTGATTAAAAGATAATGGAGTATGATTGATGATTGAAACTAGAAGAGAAGAGGTAAGTTAGGTATGTGTTTCCCTTTTGATTTTCTATTTGATTTGCCTTTGTTTTATTCATGTTTTGTTACGGTAATGCTATAGGAGTTTGGCTACAGATTTGTGTTGATTTGAAGACAATAGATAATGGCTAGGTAGCTAGATGATTTAGTTTAATTTCCAACACAGCAACTACACTTCTTTTCCATGCTTGAAATCGGACATATGAGCTGTTTGGAGACAATTGATTTTGTCAATATTAGGCAAGGAATTAGACATAGTTAGGTAGTGTATTATTTAGACTTAAGCACAACAATAATTACCCTTGTTTATGTATAGGAATCGGCTGCACTATAGGATAGAACATGGGTGTTTGCTTGTCTAGTCACCATCTTTACATTATTGTAACCTAACTTTACTTTTAGCATTTTTAATTTCATTCATTGTCATATGCCAATCCTCCTTGCTTATCTCTTGCAGGTTGTACGGTTGTGAGGCTCCCATTAATTGATTGCACATGCCTAGTACATAATCACATGGTGGGTGCTAAGATGATTCATCATCCAACAACAAAATTTTAAGCCAAACTAGCCAAAAACTGCCCCTAAATGTCGCATGAGATGGAGGCCAGATGGAACATATTTTTAACTTAATTTTTGTTACACTATATTGTATTAAGACCATACTAATATGTGTAATAGGTTCCAGCATTTAATTGGTACATTTATACCATGGTAAAAGATGAAAGTTTTAAGGTAAAAATGCTGAATTTAGGTATCTTTTTGTCTCAAAAATCGGCCCTGTTTGTACTATGAATTTAGTACTGCCATTAATTTATTTAGATGGTAATTTTATCCTCTTTTAATATTATCAACTCGTGGCTCCTCAAAAAGTTCAAGGCAATTGCGTAAAACGCAATTTTGTGACACCCGAAGGTGCATTTTTGTGCTTTAAGGATTTTCTGAAAAATAATTAGTCGCTATGAGTTCCAAGTGTTTATTGACATTGTTTGTAGTCAATAATAATATGGTAAGGTGTTACATTGAGTTATATGGGGTTATATAAACTTGTAACTCAATTTTCGAGCAAACGGGACACTGCCGGGGCAAAAAGGAGCGTTAAGAAATTCACCCGATTACTTTGCTTATTTTTGAGAATTTAGCTTCAGAATTCTTTTTAGAATGTTAAATAATGATGTTAGGAACTCATAGAATAATTTATATTGGGGTTTGTGCCACTTCGGTACCTCTCCGAGGCACTCCCGTGGGTTTATGGGGTCCTCATCGGGAACCCCCGAGCACTTTGTCTTTAACTGAGATTTTATCTTGGGAACATCATCTTAAATGTTCATTAAAGTGCTATTATGAATTTAAAATTAAGTGTAATGCTTTACTTTATTTAATAAGGTATTTCCGGGACTTTCGGACCTTGAGGGGCCCTTAAGGGAACTCCCGGGCATTTTGTATTTTTACTCAGTTATAACTGAGTACTTGCATTTTAAAGGTCATAAAATGATCCTTGGTTAACTTCATATGAGTTTTAGAGCTTATATAACTTGTTTATCTTAAGGTCGGGCTTTAACGCACGTTTTTAACCTTAAGGAGTTTAGGTGCGTTTTTAACGCCCAAGTGTTTATATGCTTTCTTAGGGTTTAATAAACCCCCAAATAATATTTATTTACTTATATTTAATTATTTAAATGTTAGGGGTATTTCAGTCTACCCCCCTTAAAAGGACTTTGTCCCGAAGTCATAACTTATACTTACATATCCTATGGAATCAAGTTCCTCGTAACTATTCCATATATGCTTATCATTCCTATGTGTCAATACTATAGTGACATCTCTACATTCCATCTGTAATCCGAGTGTATGCAATTCATACATATAAATAGCCCTACTCATGACATTCAATATAATCGTAACACAAATAACTTGGTAAATACAGTAAAGTAAATAAGTGCTTTCATAAATATCCAAGTGTTACATAGAACACACAAGTAATCATTCAAGTGTCACATAGGACATAACAATAACCAACCAAATGTCGCATAGGACATACTAATAACCATTCAACCAATTGCACACATGCGCAACCGTCAAACACAAATAACCATACACAAAACCAATATAGACTGCAGATATGTAAGTCGCATGTGGTGGTCTACCCCCCTGAAAAAGGGTTACGCCCACGTACCCCCACAAGTATACACAAAACTAAGAGAAAATTGTTGGATACTTGTCTCGCATGGGGTCTTCTAACTCCCATGTCGCCTCCTAAATGTTGTGGTTTGACCATAGAACCTTGACCATTCTAATGGTCTTGTTCCTGGTTTCTCTAGTCTGGGATTTTTAATAAGCGAACTGGGGTTTCCTCATATCTGATTGTAGGATCAAGTTCGAGTGTCTCGGCTCTAAGATAATCTAATCTGTAAGCTAATGGGCCCACTCGCTCCGTAATAAGGTACGGTCCTACACACTTCGGGCTCAGCTTGCCCTTCTGCCCAAGTCTAATAATTCTCTTCATAGGTGAAACTCTAAGGAATACTCGACCGCCTACTGCGAATTCGAGGTCTCTCCTTCTGGTACCAGTATATGACTTTTGTCTGTTTACGGGGTATAGCCCCCCAAGAATCTTTGCATTCACTAACATGTTCTATAGTGCATTTGAAATACCCCAAACCTTGATATGTTGTTAAACATTTAAACTATGGTATGTAAAGGCTAAAAAGTGCCTTAGAAACATCAGAGAACAATTTAAGCCATAGTAAAACACAATAAAGCACTAAGACACAGCTTGAGCAAAAACATGCTCTAAGCTTGGAGTGAACTTGGTTAGGACCCAAAGAGCCTACCAAGACTTAATAATATTCAATTATGATTTAATAAGGCTAATTAAGTCCTTAGGAAACTTTGGTAGACAGTTAAACCAAACAAAACACAAGAAGATACCTTAAAGTCAATATGAGCAAAAATGTGCTCTAAGCTTGGGATAAATTTGTATAAGACCTAATGTAACACCCCTACCGCTAATACCGTCATTACCGTACCGTACTTACCTACGCAGCGGATACTACTTACTCAACGGCGGGTGTACAATGCCGTTAGTCACCCACGTGATTAACAAGGCGAGTTACAATACTACATACTATCGGTCTGATGAATGTGAACATACCGAGTACTCAACACAATACAATACATCCAATTGCATACTCAACCATAATCCAATTACAACTCCAATACACTACTATACCGAGTATACTACAATCCTTAAATTACCGATACAGTTTAAGCTTCCAAATTCGCATTACAATACAAGTACCAATCCCTACTATACAACTACCCATGCTTACGTAGCAGTCCCCGTCCTACTCTCTCGAACGGTGATCAGCTTCGGGTACCTGCACACTAAAAATGGTCCCCCGAGGGGGTCAGCTTACGCTGCATATGAAATCCGCATATACCGCGTGCTAACCGCGGTACGCCGACTACTTTGGGTCAGATAGACATGGAGTTCATTTTACATGCATACATACATACTCATACTACAACGATACAATCAAAGATACCTACGTAAGTATACAAGTTTAATACTTACTAAGGAAGACAGTTCAATAGTCAACCATTCGTCTTTATTATACATTCGTTACTCTCCGTATTGTGTTCGATATTCGTTACTCTACTCATACTCGCTCCTTACTCTTGCATACTCATCGCTCCATGTTCAATACCCGACTCGTACACGATCCTTACCCTGTACTCGTTACTATACTGGTGTATACTCACTACTCAATTTCCTGTACTTACTCTTACATACTCGATACTCAATACTTACTGATACATACTCCATACTCGGTACTCATTACATACTCATACTTGCTTCTTACTCGATACTCATTACTTGGCCTCTGGGCGAGTCATACACAAGACTCACCACCGGACCTACAATACGAGGGCTATACGCTTAGCTCCTCAAATACTCAAATGTCCGTACTACCGGACTACTCGAATTCCCAACACTCTTCTCTCAGAGTATATTACAATCTCGTGGATTAGCCTAGAAGTATCTCTCTCGATTACCTCTGTTAGCTTAGGGAATTACCACCGCCTAGTATCCTCAGATTTAAGGGTTTCCCCAACATATCAAATACTCTCTCGTTCGGGGCATACTTACATCAGTCGGGTCCTCTCATAATGGGTCGACTAGTTACTAAGGGGTTTGGAGGTCCCTCATCATTCTTTACCACTCTCATGGTTCATGTGTTGCACCAAGGTTAATTCCTCTAAGAGAGGTTACTCTTATACTTCCACTACTTTTTGTTTGTGGATTATTCATTTCGTTTCTCCTACCGTTATCGGAAGGTTATTACTCCCGCACACTCTCTCACATTCTAGTGAGTTCATTGGTTTACGTTACCATTTATTAGTTCGTTGGTTTAGTGCGTTGCTACGGTTCCATTAATTCACACACGACTCTCGCTACGAGTCAATTCACAACAAGACTCATCTATGAGTCGGTCTACGCACTAAGTAAAGCCACACAATCATTCAAGAAGGTTAGCTCAATCAACCTACAGCAAGACATATAATGAAAGGCAATAAACCGTTTTCATGCTTTAGTCTTGATTAGCCGGCATACAGCACACAAATCAACGTAACTCGGTTAGCATACGGGGCATGAGGAAATCATACCTTTCACCGGAGTTAGCTCTACCGTGTGTTCCCTCGTTCCTTGGTTCACACTTGTCCCACTGATAATGTTTCAACATTATTATTAATATTATACTCTTACGATACACAAATAACTACTACTCCCGTACTTACCCCGTTATCCCGGTGTACTCAATGTTCTCATACTCTCAACTTACTTGGTTACTTTTTTTTTACATTTGTTTTCCTACTCATATACTTACTTTCTTACCTTCACTACTTCATTTACAGTGTACTACTACATATACATGCATATATGTGTATAGGCATATATATATATACACATATGATTGTTATAATCATAATAATATATATATATATATATATATATATATATATATATTTTGACTCGACCGGACTTGCGACCGACCTTGCAAGTCTGGTCCATTCCAGTAGCTACCAGTACGGGAAATTTTCTGGCTCGACCGAACTTGCAAGTCCGGTCGCAAGTTCGGTCCATTCCCGTAGCTCGCATTACGGGAATTTTTCTGGCCGACCGAACTTGCAAGTCCGGTCGCAAGTTCGGTCCATTCCAGAAGGTTTCTGACGGGAGAATTTTCTGGTCCGACCGAACTTGCATGTCCGGTCGCAAGTCCGGTCGATTCCAGAAGGTTTCCCGTCTTTGTAAATCTGGGCTCGACTGAACTTGCAAGTCCGGTCGCAAGTCCGGTCCGGCCCAGTACTTCAGTTTTAAAATTTGTCTTCAGTTCTCTCCTTTACCCATTACTTCCCCAATCTTCCTACATGTAATCCCACATGTTTAAACACTATCTAGGTCCTCCAAATTACCTTAATTCATCCAACAATTCCTTACTCTTCTCTAAATCCACATACACAATTTCCTCACTTCTTTTCCAACACTTGTAACAGTTTTTGTTACCCTTATGCTACAGATTTCTAAACTACCTTCTACCATCCAATACTCCTACTACTAATGCCATTTCTAGCATCCCAAATATATTCCCAAACCATTACCATCTCTTAACCCAAGTCCAACATCTATTTCACTACATCTTGCCTTCTAATTTTTTCCTAGCTTCTCCAATACATGTTCATCCCTTCTTGCTACAGATTTTTATATACTTGATCCTTATCCTCCAATTACCAACCCATGGTCATTAAGCATCTCCACTAACCCCAATACATTCCTTGGTTCTCCCTTTCACCAAGTCACCCTTTAATGCACAATTCCTACCAAAATTTTGCCATAGTTCACCTTCTTTTCTTACATCCTCAAATACACATTCTCTTTTCAAGTTCAACCTAAAGCTAGCCACACCCAATAAGGGTCCTACCAGCACACATACAAAAATCCTAATACACCAATGTTTCCTCAATCACCTTACCAATACCTCATTATTCCTCAAATAGCATTACTAATATACATACACCTTTCTTTTGGCTCTAAGGCCTACAAATCCACACATTTACTTACTAGTACTCAAATTTCCACAAACTACAATACCAATACAATAATTTGGGTTCTTTAAATATTTTACCCATTCCCATTACTCTAATGCAATAGAATTTACACTAGGAAGGGGCTCTTACCTTGAGCTTATACTTCCTTCTTTTCTTTTCCATTTCTCCTCTTGCTCTCTTTCTTGTCCAAACCGGTTTTATGGGGAATGGAGTTGCCAAACTCCATTCCCATCACCCAAGTACACAAAGATGAGCATAATTAATCTACTAGCCCTCACATTAACACTAATTCATTGAAGTGTTAAAAATACAAATTCTAGGGTTTACCTTTGGAGGGTTTTAGGAGGGTTTTAGCCCTTGGTTCAAGAAGGAGAATCCACCACTATTGCTAGGTGAAATTGATGCTCAAAAGGAGAGAGAAAAACAAGGCATTACAAAGGGCTAAAAATCAGTTTCCAAGGAGGGTGGAGGAAACTTGAATCTTTTATGGAGATTTTTACCTTGTTGGAAAGAGGAGACTCCAAGCTTCACAATGGTGTGCTTTTCTCTTCAAATGGGGAAAACCCATGGAGATGAAACTCATCCTTTTCGAATTTTGAAAAGATAGAAATGTAGAGGAGGATGAGGGATTACAAATATGTAATTAATTTTACATTTGGGGCTCAAATGGAGCTAGAGCAAGGAGAGAAAGAAGAGAAGCCATGAGAGGTGTTGGAGCTTCTCCAAAAATCGCCCAGCTCAAGGAGGGAGAGAGAAATCGATGGGGAAGGAGAAGGAGAGGAAAGAGAAGGAAGGAAAGAGAAATGAGAGAGGAGATAGAGGGTGGGGTTGCTTTTGTCCTTTTTATTCTACTTTTGCTTTTTAACTCATTATTTATTTAGCTAGTGTGTGTGTGAGAGGGGGTTTATTTATCTGTTAAAACCGGCCCCCACTGTAATACTAGCTGGAGCGTTTTTTGTCTTTTACAGAAAACGCTCGTTATTTCACCCGGTTTTGATACTATTCACCCACGGGAACAACTAACCGGGCTGCCCGTTTTCCGGAATTTTTCTCGTTTTCTTTATTTTTATTGGTTATTATGCTTCCATAATTCTTAATAATTATTATTCCATGAATTATAATTTTTACGGGTCTGTTTGACCACTTACAGTCACCTTTCGGGTTTCCTCGAAAAACGTTCTCTAAAGCTCTTTTAGCGTTAAATCATTTCTTGGATCCGTTTTCCTTGTCGGAATCATTCCGTATACTAATTAGCATGATAAGCCTTAGGAATCCTTACGATACTATAACCGATTCTCGTACCTCCTATGGTTATTTAACGCTCATTTTAGCGTTTCCGCTTTCTAAGCGTTTTTTCTCTCATTCCTTTGGATTTATTTTCTTTACCAAAAATTACTTAGGCACTATTAGGCCCTTAAATACTACATTAGAATAATATAATCACCATATTTAAGTTCGGGGTATTTCAATCGACCCCCCTTAAAGAACTTTGTCCTCAAAGTTGGTGAATCTCATACTGTTACTCGTACCAATATTCTATGCTAAGGTTGTGACCTCTACATAAGACTTGTCAAACTCCAAATGTTTGACATGATGCATACTACGCATCCAAACAGCATGTCACTCCATGCATAGCAATCAAAAATATCCGTTTTACTTCTCTCCAAGGGGGTCCATCCGAAGACAATTAGGTACAATCCTCCCCCAATGGCGAGTGATCCCTTAGGTACCGGTCACGTTTGAACACTTACGCTTTCTGGTTCACGGCCGTCGTGACTTGAGCACTTACGCTTTCTGGCTCTACGGTCCTTTGGTTGTGATCAAATTCATTTGCACATATTGAGATCCTCAGGTACTTACTCATACTTACTTACTCATACTTTACTCATACTTACTCATACTTACTCGGGACTACACTGCCCCAGTGCCCTTGGAAAAATACAAAACACACACTGTTACCGTACACCCGGTGTAGTGGTTTCAAACTACTCTACACTTCCACAGACTCAAAACTAGCTTTGCCTCCTATGGTTTCGACCGGATACCCGTGCCTAGGCATGGAAGATCCACTAGCGCCCGTGGGAGCGGTTTTAAAACCGATCCTCATTCTCAAGTTTGAAGAAAACATTGTACCATATTAGTTTTGGAAATTCATTTTGAAAACTTTGCATACATCTCCCAATTTCACTTTATGATGATCATGCCTAATACTAGTGTTATTATTGTGACCACTTAGGGGAGCTTCCAAAGTCCTTCAACCCCAATGTGATCAGCATTGGTGTTGAATTATCCTTCCACTCCAATTTGTGTTCGGCTTCCCTTGATCACTAGCAAATCAAGTTCCACTTCCCACCTCAATACAAACAGACAGATTGTCAAACATTATCTCGTTTTCTATCTTTTTAATCTTGCTACTCGTAATCATACACATACATTTTCCAATTTATATGATTCACTTACTTACTTACTAATCATTTCATCAATTATTGCTACATCTTCTCCAACTGTCATACTTACGAATTCATGGGTATAATATCCCATTAATTTGCTATACTCCAATTTATACTCATAAAATACATCGGTTGTACACCGATTCATACTCATTACATACGTCGGTTGTATACCGATTTATACTCATTACATACATCGGTTCCGTACCGATTTATACTCCTCAAGTCTCTCATACATACTCATTCTTCATACTATTACCAATCGGGTTTCTCATTACCCTGGAGTTTCTCTACTCCTTTTCCTATGCTTACTTCCCAAATTACCACAATTACACGATGAGTGAATACAAATGTTTATGTAACATAAGTATCAACCATCAAAACGAATTCTCTTGCGCTATGCGCATTGTAGTTTACGCACCTATCACGTAAAACATACATTTCGCGGTTTTCGCTCTACCCCCCTTAAAAGGGATTACGCCCACGTAATCTACCATGTGTCAACATTGGACATTGGTCGAAGGCATTCAGCCGTCATGGAGTGGTTCAGTTTCCATGCGGTCTATTATACAATGTTCCTTGATCAACGGGTCTTAACCATACTATCGGTTAGTCCCTGCATCAAGAATTTCTATCGGAGTTATTCAACTCTTAACCGGATTCGGTTCTAGCCTAAATGGCTTTGAGGTATTGGTGATTAGCCTTTTATTCACTAGGTGTATTTCGCTTAGAATTCTGGGTCCACTAGCTTCTGCTGCACAACCCTGATAACTTGGGTTATTCGCCCTTCTTGTTATCTTGAACGTGTTAACATCACCTTTTATCCTCTTGTTGTGGGAACAAGGTTATTAGCCAAGTGTGGTATTCTCTTACCGTGCTCGAACTCGATGAGTTTTAGATTCATAACCAGCTCTCTGGCAATCTGTATGTACACTGTTGTGTTTGTAGTGATCATTCACTTGGTTCCTCCGACTTATTGTCGGTTGAGGTTACGTCACTACTTGGTTGTAGTGCTTCCTCACTGTTAGTAGCTTCTGAATTATACCAGTTTCTCTGGTTCATTACAAGTGTTCTTTACTTGTATGACCTTGCATTTTCAATGCGTCGGTCCTTGTGACTTTCTTAAGTCTCTTCCACTTTTGTTCCAATGGATTTCACATCTTGTGATTGTTGGTGTGTTTCACACTCTTCGTGCTTCTTTGGCCTTAGGCAGCACGGTTTGTTTCCAAGCTTTTGCTCAACTGGCTTACGCCGTGTTTACTGGTGAAAGGAAGAATTTACCACTACTTACGTTCTCCATATCCTTAGCTATCCCACTAGATCATTGACTACACAAGTGCAATACCAAAACACTCAGTCCTACAGAGTGCAGAGGCGTAAACGCTTGTCAGTAACTCTCTTACGAGATCGCAATAGGAATTATGTTACTCCTTCAGGTGTGTGTTTCATCATTTCGTGCGGACTCCTGGCTTGTTGCCCGGTCTGTCCACTATCTCGAATTAACAATTTCCATAGCATTAGTGATTACTCATATACATTGGTCGCCTGTTGTGCACCATGTTCTTACAGATTCCATAGTATTGGTTTACATGGCATCCACTGTTTCTAGCTTCAGCTCATGCATTTATACAATGGTTTCCCATGTATTTGGCAATACCGAATATGGTATTCCTTTATTTTTCTGAGCTCCTGAGCATCATTGGTTTTATAACTGGTTATTCCTTGGTTGTCGACAGTTGCTGTTGAAGCTTATTCCACATTGCTTGGCAATAATTTGTAAGCTCAAGCTTGACTACATTAGTAGTTCTGAAAGGGATATATTTCCCGACAGTTATTGATGGTATCCCCATCTTGGGATCCATGTGTTCTCCACTCTTGTGGTCTCACATTATGAGGGGCATCCTCAATTATTGGTTGTTACTCTTTTATCGGTGTCATCCTTGACCACTTTCCATATAGTTCACATTGGTTTTGCAACCGTTGGTTTGTGTGTGGTAATTGTTTCATGGCCTACTAGCCATATTGCCTAGGGCTCTGCTCATCATAGATTGTTTCCGAGTGATTATTTCTCCATAAGCTATTGCTGCGTTGGAGGTGATACTGGCTCCATGATAAGATCGTCGCATCACGCTTCCGTATGTTGGAGACCCTTTTTGTATCTCGGTATTGATCGATACCATTTATTGATTTGGGGTATCCCCTGTCAAGTGGGATCCCTTCGGTATTCTAACCGGTTGCTCGTTCCGATTGTGGTGTTTTTACCACTATATCTCGTTCAACTGTGTTGACTTGCTACCCTTTATGGATTGCCCTTGGGTAGTATCGATTATACCGTAGCGTCTGACATGTATCAGTATTTTCAGTTTGTTGTCCTACCTTGCGGTTCTGGATCTGAGTTACGTCTCCCGTCCTCAGGGTAGACCATTGGTGTTTTTCCTTATGTTATAACGGGTTCGGTATCCCTTCCGGTGATGAATGGTATTTCTGGTACCTTATAACATCACCCTATGTGTTTGTGGAGTTGATCTGGGAATTCTATCCCGTTCATTGAACACTGATGTTAGTGTACGCATTGCCTTACTATGCTTAGACGGGGTATTCCTTCCAGTTATCATGCTTTATTAGCTATATTCGAGACATATCCAATGTCTTATCCCGTTGTTAGTGCTTCTTGCACTTTCAAACTTAATGTTTTCCTAAGGTGAGTTTCTGACTCCTTAGTTGTAGCTTATCTGAGTTTCCTTGTTCGGTTGAGGTAACCGTTGTTCTGTTTTAAATTTACTTATGGTACGTAGAACAGAGTTGACTACTTCCCGGTTTCTTCATACACTACATGTATACATACGTGGGGGTACCGTCTTGGGCACGTTACCACTTACCTAACTACATGGTCAGGCCCGCAAGCTCCTTCGGAGTGCGGTCGTCCCACATCCGTATTTGGGTACACTAGTAGTGTTCGTCACACGCTAGGTGAAGTATTCTATTGTTAACTCCTCTGTATCATTCTATGATATCACCGTATTTCCGTCTTTGGTTTTAAAATCCAAGGTTTAAAAGAAGAGTTTGTGATTTGAAAGGAAAATTTGGGTTTGAAATAACACTTCATTGTTAAAAAGGAAGTCTTCATGGCCGTTGGCCATGTTTCGGTCTGACCAAGTCAGCTTCTTGTGATGGATGTCCTCAATACAATGGTCGTGCCGTTAGGCCTTTCGAGGTTTCTTATTTAAATCTTAGGATGGTGATCCTATAGATCCATTCGTCGAGCGGCACTTGACAAGTAATTGCAGGTTATTAAAAGTATTCAAACCGTCTGAGTTGCTGCACTGCCCTAGGCAAGTGCGCGGGTAGGTTGTTTTTCGGTTAACGCATATGGTGGCGGTTGGATCGTTTCCATCCTAATTGATGGTTTATTAGGTCTCATTTGATCCTTGATCTTGGTGACGCCCTGAGTCGCTTCTCAGTGACTTGACGTGGTTGTCGTCCATCGGGTGTTCACACCTTCAGTGTGGTTAACAAGACCTGTCTTATCCTTAGGAGCCAGGTTGTGGTCCTATAGGTGTATGTGTTACGATTTCTTTCGTAGTTATCTGAACTATGTTGTTCGGTTATTATAGCCTCTTGGCATGTAGGTTTGGTGTTAATCCAACCTCGACTAATTCCTTAGTCGGTTTGTACACCGTTGTTGGTATCATCAAAGATTACGGTCCGTAGACTCTCTTGTCTCGGCTTGTTACTCTTACTTCCTTCTTCTTGCTTCCTTGCACGACTGTGCTTCTCTTCTTGCTGGCCACACATGGTTCTCGCGACTGCGAAGCATGTCGCCCCATGGTGCCATAAATTCCATTATCCTTGTGCTTAGGATCTTCATTCCTCCGCCATTCAGTGCGGTCCTTGTCATTCAACGGGAACCGTCTTCGGGACTTCCAGTTCTTGGACTCTACCGTATGACAGGTTCCTTTCTAATAAAGTTTACTAGCAACTGCCAGATCGGGTGTTACCCGAGTGTGAGAGGTCTTTCCATCTCTCTGGCGTTCTTGTCCCAACTTACAACGGGGGACGCGGAGGGCGGGTATGGTTACTGTAGGTATCCAGGTAACACTAGAAATTCCTATCTAGCGTCCTCGCACACTAGCACTGAACCCTTAGCCCTAAGTCTCTACTTCCTAACTCGGTATTTACCTAAACTCGGTATTTCATCCATCAGAGCGATACTTCGCTCTGATACCACTTTTTGTAACACCCCTACCGCTAATACCGTCATTACCGTACCGTACTTACCTTTGCAGCGGATACTACTTACTCAACGGCGGGTGTACAATGCCGTTAGTCACCCATGTGACTAACAAGGCGAGTTACAATACTACATACTATCGGTCTGATGAATGTGAACATACTAAGTACTCTACACAATACAATACTTCCCATTGCATACTCAACCACAATCCAATTACAACTCCAATACACTACTATACCGAGTATACTACAATCCTCAAATTACCGATACAGTTTAAGCTTCCAAATTCGCATTACAATACAAGTACCAATCCCTACTATACAACTACCCATGCTTACGTAGCAGTCCCCGTCCTACTCTCTCGAACGGTGATCAGCTTCGGGTACCTGCACACTAAAAACGGTCCCCCGAGGGGGTCAGCTTATGCTGCATATGAAATCCGCATATACCGCGTGCTAACCGCGGTACGCCGACTACTTTGGGTCGGATAGACATGGAGTTCATTTTACATGCATACATACATACTCATACTACAACATACAATCAAAGATACCTACGTAAGTATACAAGTTCAATACTTACTAAGGAAGACAGTTCAATAGTCAACCATTCGTCTTTATTATACATTCGTTACTCTCCGTATTGTGTTCGATATTCGTTACTCTACTCATACTCGCTCCTTACTCTTGCATACTCATCGCTCCATGTTCAATACCCTACTCGTACACGATCCTTACTCTGTACTCGTTACTATACTGGTGTATACTCACTACTCAATTCCTGTACTTACTCTTACATACTCGATACTCAATACTTACTCATACATACTCCATACTCGGTACTCATTACATACTCATACTTGCTTCTTACTCGATACTCATTACTTGGCCTCTGGGCGAGTCATACACAAGACTCACCACCGGACCTACAATACGAGGGCTATACGCTTAGCTCCTCAAATACTCAAATGTCCGTACTACCGGACTACTCGAATTCCCAACACTCTTCTCTCAGAGTATATTACAATCTCGTGGATTAGCCTAGAAGTATCTCTCTCGATAACCTCTGTTAGCTTAGGGAATTACCACCGCCTAGTATCCTCAGATTTAAGGGTTTCCCCAACATATCGAATACTCTCTCGTTCGGGGCATACTTACATCAGTCGGGTCCTCTCATAATGGGTCGACTAGTTACTAAGGGGTTTGGAGGTCCCTCATCATTCTTTACCACTCTCATGGTTCATGTGTTGCACCAAGGTTAATTCCTCTAATAGAGGTTACTCTTATACTTCCACTACTTTTTGTTTGGATTATTCATTTCGTTTCTCCTACTCCTACCGTTATCGGAAGGTTATTACTCCCGCACTCTCTCACATTCTAGTGAGTTCATTGGTTTACGTTACCATTTATTGGTTCGTTGGTTTAGTGCGTTGCTACGGTTCCATTAATTCACACACGACTCTCGCTACGAGTCAATTCACAACAAGACTCATCTATGAGTCGGTCTACGCACTAAGTAAAGCCACACAATCATTCAAGAAGGTTAGCTCAATCAACCTACAGCAAGACATATAATGAAAGGCAATAAACCGTTTTCATGCTTTAGTCTTGATTAGCCGGCATACAGCACACAAATCAACGTAACTCGGTTAGCATACGGGGCATGAGGAAATCATACCTTTCACCGGAGTTAGCTCTACCGTGTGTTCCCTCGTTCCTTGGTTCACACTTGTCCCACTGATAATGTTTCAACATTATTATTAATATTATACTCTTACGATACACAAATAACTACTACTCCCGTACTTACCCCGTTATTCCGGTGTACTCAATGTTCTCATACTCTCAACTTACTTGGTTACTTTTTTTTACATTTGCTTTCCTACTCATATACTTACTTTCTTACCTTCACTATTTCATTTACAGTGTACTACTACATATACATGGAAATATGTGTATAGGCACATATATATATATATATATACACATATGATTGTTATAATCATATAATAAATTTTTTTTTTTTGACTCGACCGGACTTGCGACCGACCTTGCAAGTCCGGTCCATTCCAGTAGCTACCAGTACGGGAAATTTTCTGGCTCGACCGAACTTGCAAGTCCGGTCGCAAGTTCGGTCCATTCCAGTAGCTCGCATTACGGGAATTTTTCTGGCCGACCGAACTTGCAAGTCCGGTCGCAAGTTCGGTCCATTCCAGAAGGTTTCTGACGGGAGAATTTTCTGGTCCGACCGAACTTGCATGTCCGGTCGCAAGTCCGGTCGATTCCAGAAGGTTTCCCGTCTTTGTAAATCTGGGCTCGACCGAACTTGCAAGTCCGGTCGCAAGTCCGGTCCGGCCCAGTACTTCAGTTTTAAAATTTGTCTTCAGTTCTCTCCTTTACCCATTACTTCCCCAATCTTCCTACATGTAATCCCACATGTTTAAACACTATCTAGGTCCTCCAAATTACCTTAGTTCATCCAACAATTCCTTACTCTTCTCTAAATCCACATACACAATTTCCTCACTTCTTTTCCAACACTTGTAACAGTTTTTGTTACCCTTATGCTACAGATTTCTAACCCAACTTCTACCATTCAATACTCCTACTACTAATGCCATTTCTAGCATCCCAAATATATTCCCAAACCATTACCATGTCTTAACCCAAGTCCAACATCTATTTCACTACATCTTGCCTTCTAATTTTTTCCTAGCTTCTCCAATACATGTTCATCCCTTCTTGCTACAGATTTTTATATACTTGATCCTTATCCTCCAATTACCAACCCATGGTCATTAAGCATCTCCACTAACCCCAATACATTCCTTGGTTCTCCCTTTCACCAAGTCACCCTTTAATGCACAATTCCTACCAAAATTTTGCCATAGTTCACCTTCTTTTCTTACATCCTCAAATACACATTCTCTTTTCAAGTTCAACCTAAAGCTAGCCATACCCAATAAGGGTCCTACCAGCACACATACAAAAATCCTAATACACCAATGTTTCCTCAATCACCTTACCAATACCTCATTATTCCTCAAATAGCATTACTAATATACATACACCTTTCTTTTGGCTCTAAGGCCTACAAATCCACACATTTACTCACTAGTACTCAAATTTCCACAAACTACAATACCAATACAATAATTTGGGTTCTTTAAATATTTTACCCATTCCCATTACTCTAATGCAATAGAATTTACACTAGGAAGGGGCTCTTACCTTGAGCTTATACTTCCTTCTTTTCTTTTCCATTTCTCCTCTTGCTCTCTTTCTTGTCCAAACCGGTTTTATGGGGAATGGAGTTGCCAAACTCCATTCCCATCACCCAAGTACACAAAGACGAGCATAATTAATCTACTAGCCCTCACATTAACACTAATTCATTGAAATGTTAAAAATACAAATTCTAGGGTTTACCTTTGGAGGGTTTTAGGAGGGGTTTTAGCCCTTGGTTCACGAAGGAGAATCCACCACCATTGCTAGGTGAAATTGATGCTCAAAAGGAGAGAGAAAAACAAGGCTTTACAAAGGGCTAAAAATCGGTTTCCAAGGAGGGTGGAGGAAACTTGAATCTTTTATGGAGATTTTTACCTTGTTGGAAAGAGGAGACTCCAAGCTTCACAATGGTGTGATTTTCTCTTCAAATGGGGAAAACCCATGGAGATGAAACTCATCCTTTTCGAATTTTGAAAAGATAGAAATGTAGAGGAGGATGAGGGGATTACAAATATGTAATTTATTTTACATTTGGGGCTCAAATGGAGCTAGAGCAAGGAGAGAAAGAAGAGAAACCATGAGAGGTGTTGGAGCTTCTCCAAAAATCGCCCAGCTCAAGGAGGGAGAGAGAAATCGATGGGGAAGGAGAAGGAGAGGAAAGAGAAGGAAGGAAAGAGAAATGAGAGAGGAAGAGAGGGTGGGGTTGCTTTTGTCCTTTTTATTCTACTTTTGCTTTTTGACTCATTATTTATTTAGCTAGTGTGTGTGTGTGAGAGGGGGTTTATTTATCTGTTAAAACCGGCCCCCACTGTAATACTAGCTGGAGCGTTTTTCGTCTTTTACAGAAAACGCTCGTTATTTCACCCGGTTTTGATACTATTCACTAACCGGGCCCGTTTTCCGGAATTTTCTCGTTTCTTTATTTTTATTGGTTATTAAGCTTCCATAAATGCTTAATAATTATTATTCCATGAATTATAATTTTTACGGGTCTGTTTGACCACTTACAGTCACGCTTTCGGGTTTCCTCAAAAAACGTGCGCTAAAGCTCTTTTAGTGTTTTAATACATTTCTTGGATCCGTTTTCTTCGGGAATCATTCCCGTATACTAATTAGGCATGAATTAGCCTTAGGAATCCTTACGATACTATAACCGAGGTCTCATACCTCCTATGGTTATTTAACGCTCATTTTAGCGTTTTCCGCTTTCTAAGCGTTTTTCTCATTCATTTGGATTTATTTTCTTTACCAAAATTACTTAGGCACTATTAGGCCCTTAAATACTACATTAGAATAATATAATCACCATATTTAAGTTTGGGGTATTTCACCTAAAGGTCATATCTATATCTTATAAATATGTTAATGAACATATTAAATCAATTACCAAAGAAAACCAAGCTTGAAAACAAGTTAAAACACAAAATGTGCTTTAAGGAGTCTTAAAGCACATTTTTGAAAAATTGTCTTGTAAATGAGTTTTGAGTGGCTAAATGTCCATCATTACTCTTTAATTAATATGTGTACTACTTAGTATCACATTTGGAAGTCTAGATCAATGGTAAATAAAAAATTTCACATCTATGTGCCTTGTTTTAGTGAATAGTAACTATTATAAGCTAGTTTGTAACATATGTTATTATAAGTAATTTAATTGGTCAACTAAGACCAAAACACCCCTAAGTAACAAAAGGGGGCCGGTTTTCATGGTGTGAGTCACCACCCTTGCTAGCACTTATCAAGTAAATACATAAAGGATAAAGCAAAGTACTATTTGCTTTTAACAAACAAATATCTAAAGCTAGCTACTTACCTTCTCATTCTCTTATCCTTCTTCATTTCACACGATTTCTTCATCTTCTCCCAAGCTCCATTCTCGGTTTGCTACAGCACCATATCATTCTTCATCTTCTTTCACTTGTAACTTATGATTCCATGCTCCAAAATCAATTTGAAGACTACCTTTGTCTCAGTTAGATCAAGCTCCCCATTTCCCTCTTTTCAAATCTTCAAGAACTCAATTTTGGTGCCATGGAGATTCACCATTGAAGGAGTTTGAGCTCATATTTTCATGCCTTGTCATTCTCTTATGCTTCAAGGTAAGGAAAATCAAAGAAAAACCATGTTTCCTCTCATTTTGGTACATGTCCGAAAATTCACCTCACAATGGTGTCTTTACCTTGCTTGTTTTAGCTTCATTTGAATCTTCCAAGGGCTAGGAGGAGTCCTCTCTTGATACTTATTCAAGCTCTCTTCCAATTCCAAGGTAAAACAATTACCTTAATGTGTTAAGACAATATGTATAACCTAGGGTTTGTAAATGAGTTTAAGCATGAAGCTTGAATGCTCATTGGTGTTACTTGTATATTGATTAGAACATTGACAAGTAACCAAGTCCTCTTGCTGATTTCCAAACAAGGAAGAACAAGAGTGTTCAAGTAAAAATCTTGAAGAAAAGAGGTAAATGTGCTAACCTAATGTAATTTATTCCTAAGGAAAAGTGAGCTTGTATTGCTTAATAAAATACCTAAGGAGCCAATGGTGAATGACCTAGTAAAATGCTCTCAAGGAAACTATTAAGGGGCATATGTGATGTTGAGTGTATTTGCAGGTTAAAGGCAATATATTATGTGGGAAATTCAGTGTTTAAGGTTTATGCAATTTAAGGGCCTAAGATCCATGTTATTTAAGGGCCTAAGTGCCAAGTAATTTAAGATTATGCACTATATTGTGATGTGGTGTAAATTTGGTGAAGTTTTGTGTGTGAGAAAGTTCTTGATGGATTTTGGTGTTCTTGAATGAAATAAGGTAAAAACCTAAGTGTTTGGATGTGAGAATATACAAGAGAAGCTATGGCAAGATTTAGAAAATGTATAAGAAGTTCTAAGTGTTTTAAATGAGTTTTGGTGAACTAGGAAGTGTTAAAAATGAACAAGTGTTTTACTAGGGAAGAAAGCATGTATTAAGGTGGTTTAGAGTGATACAAGGATTTAGGTGTTATCTGGAAGTTCTAGGAATTCAATGTGTGTTTTTGAGGATGTATTAAAGTCTTGGAGAAGTTTGTTTAAGGTTTAGGAATGTTTATGTACAAGGAGGAAATGATGTTTAGGTAAGATGTGAAAAAGGAGATTTAGTTAGTAAGAAAAGAAGTTTGAGAGATGATGTTAAGGTGTAGAGGAAACACCTTGGTATAGTGGTAATTATAGGTGAAATACCACTTAGAAATCTTAAGGAGGAAACATTCCAAGTGCTAGGAATTTTGTAAGATATTTGTGAATGATGATGGTTTTGGTGTGTGATTTAAAGAGTTTAGTACATGGCTAAAGGTGTGTTGATGTGCCAAGTGATGTTATAACACATTAGGAGGCTTGAGGAAAAATTTGGAGAAAGTTTGACAAGTTTTGGACAAATTCTGGTGTTGTCCGACCCAGTGGTCCGACCCAGGGTGGGTCGGACATCTCTGTTAATGCAACCGTTGGAGTTTCTGGAATGGTCCAACCCAGAGGTCTTGGGTCGGACATGGGTCGGACAGGTGTATTTAAAAGACGGGAAAAGTTTTTGGAATGGTCCGACCCAGTTGTGGGTCAAACGGTGGGTTGGACGGCCCAAAATATGTAAAAAAAAAACAAACAAAGTGTGGTTTAAGTAGTGAACCCTAGTGAGTAATAATGACAATTTAGTGGGGCAAAAGTTGTATTAAATGTAAAAGTAAAACAAGTTAAAATGTGAAGTTATTTAACTAAGTTAACGGGGATAAGTTATGAGCATTAGACTTTAAACAATTATGTTACCCCGATGTTAATAAAAGTACATGTAATGTTATCCGCTGTTCGAGAATCGTTCGTGGAACATAAGTGGATATGATAGAGTGGACTCCGGTGACAGGTATGGTTTTCTTGCAACCTGTGTCCTACCGGATTACACCGGCTTGTATGCCAATGTGTTTTTCTGTATGTTTGCCATGTTATAAGATAAATCATGAAACGAGTTTACAGTTGTTAATGTTGTTGTGTTTTACGTGCCGATACCGGTAACCTCCAATGCGCATGAAGGGCTAGTTGACCACTATTAGGTAAACGTAAGAGAACGGTATCCGGTAATAACGTTTCCGACCTAAGGAACGTTCTAACCACGGCTATGCGTGAGTTAGTCATGTGATGTTTGTGTGTGATGTTTGTGTGTGAATGTATGACTCTCTCTTCCCTTGTGTGTGTCTAACAAGACTTAACCCAATGTTTGTGATTATTTATTAAGTTCAATGTTGAACTTCTAACAAGTGCTAACGGGGGAAGTGAGGAGTCCGGTCTGTTCCGGCCACGCGTGTGAGTATGGGGGTCGTTGTCATATCAGGTTCGATCCTCTCTGTATGTTATGGTTGTTTTCCAATTTGGTTTCCAACCTTCCCTTTAGCTTAACCAAGGCTATTTTACTGACTCACGTCGGGCCACAGGGGCATACTATGTTTATGTTTGTTCGGTGTGCTTGGATCACTATATCCGAGACACCTTGTGTTAAGTTATCCGTTCATTTAACGAGACGGTAACGAGTTATGTAATGAGCTTATCATGAGACTGGCAACATTCTGTAGGCTACCAGTGAACTGACTATGTTTGGGCCGGTTCATAAAGGGAACCGTATCCGTTATGTTATGTATTGTTGTTATGCTGCAATTCTTATTGCGATGTGATGTGATATGTTGTTAAGATGTGGAGTATGTGGATTATGGATATGAATTCCAGTTTATTGTAAGAGGCGTTTAAGGATAACCCGATTGGTGGGTATGTGTCGTCTATTAAGGAAATAGCTCCGTTAAAGGAGAAACACTCTAGGGATTAAAGGTCACAACTAGTGATTTGTTAAGTGTAGTTGAATTGGCTGTTTAATGAGCCATTGGTGTGCAGTGTAATGTGTTGTGTATTTGTAGTTTACATGCATGGTTCTGATATAATCAACCGCATGCAAAGACGACAAATAGTTGTGCGTGGCCCGGTAGCATGCGGGCTGCGGGATTACCATACCAGCAAAGGTGCTGAGCCCCTTGGGGGGCCACCCTTTCTCTTCTTTTCCTATTTCAGGTACAAAGAGCTGGAAGCCATTCGAGAGTAGGACGGGGTAGTCGTTGTACATGGGTAATCATTTAAGTTGTATATATACAGTAGGTGTAGTAAGACCGAAATTGTTATTGGCATCAGTTTGTAAATACTCGGTACAGTTGGAAGGTATGTGTATGTTTTATTGTTAATGGAAACGGATAATAATGTGTAGTCGCTCGGGAATCTAGTCCATCAGACCGGTACAATGTTTATGTAATTGCCTTGTTAGCCACGTGGGTGGTTAACAGTGTGTAACACCAACGAGTTAAGTAATGTGATGAAGTATATTTTCCACTGCAGATTGTTGTTATGTGTTTGTTGTTGGATGGGGTGTTACAAAAAGTGGTATCAGAGCGAAGTATCGCTCTGATGACTGAATTACCGAACTTAGGAAGTACCGAGTTAGGATTTTAGTACTTTGGGTTAAGGGTTGAGTGATAGCGTGAGAGATACGCTAGATAGGTATTACCAGTGTGTACTGGGAATCAACTATATTCATCCCACCCTCCACAATCCCTGTTTTATAACTTGGGAAACAACGCCAGAGAGATGAAAGTCCTCTATTACTCGGGAATACCCGATCTGGCTGTTATTAAGTACCTCTAAGGTACGGAGAACCTGTCATACGGTAGATCCTGAAAACTGGGAATCCCGGAGACGGTTTCCATCTGAACAATGTTAACCGCATGTAATAGCGAAGAATGAAGAATCTTGTGTATAGAAGAATAGAATTTCTGGCAACCTGGGTCGACATGCCGAGCAGTCGAGAATAACCAGCTTGCAACGCACCGACCGTGCAACAGACAAGAAGTGCAGTAATGAAAACCGAGACGAGTGTCTACGGGACTACAGTTGTTAAATGATACACCAACGGTATACCAACCGACAAAGGAACTACAACGTAGTGCCCAACTAGAGACAAGTCTCAGTAACCACGACAAATGCGTGGAACGGGCTACGAAGAGGAAACAATACAAAAGAAAAGGGGTCTCCAGAATAGGAAACACCCTAGTTAATGATTATCACGTGAAGACAGTGAGAAGTCACCTAGAGGAGTTATTATCAAGACTGTAAGGTCGAGTAAGGGCCAACAAGGCCACTGATAATTGTGCGGGTAAGAACAATACCGCAACCGGTGTGTGTGTTTAACCGATAGCCAGTTAGCATGGCGCACTTGCTATAGCAAGTGCTGCTACAACAGGGCTGTTCGGGAAAGTTTTAACAACTACAAAGTACTTGATAAAAGTACCACGAAGTTAAGTGTGATCATTATAACTGTGGAAGGGCTTAACGGCCTAACCTTTGTAATTGGAAGTATACCAGTCAGCAAGAAGCTAGATTTGGTTAAGGCAAGAACATGTTGTGAACCATGAGAATTTTTCTTTCATGCTTAGGTCTATTTCAAACTCTTTTCTTTCAAAACCCGATTTTCTTTCAAACCAACACATCTTTCTAACCTCTTTCCATACCAAACCAGTAAAACCAAGGGCCGTTGACAAAGATACAACAGTGGATAAACTTTCCCTCGATTAAGTTCGGGAAGCACAGGGTGCATATTGTCACAGGACAATATAAGGGGAGTGGACAACAAAATACTTCACCTAGGCGTGTGACGGACACTACGAGTGTACCAACTGTAATGTGGGACGACCGCACTCCGATAGGAGCTTGCAGACCTGACAGACCTGCTTATGGGTTAGGTGGGTAAGTAGTAATGTATCAGTAGGGTACCCCACATACGTATACAAGTAGAGTCCGAAACACGGGAAGTAATCGACTACGTACTATGGTCAGCAGTATAAGTCAAACAAGAGCTAAGGATTACCATGAATGGTTGAAGTAAAGGAACTCAGTTAAGTTAACGAGACTAAAGGAATTAGTGAATTCCTTTCAAGGAAATGTTTAAGAGTCAGGAGGTGCGAAGTGCACTAAGTGTTATGTAAAGACATAGCATATGTCCTAAGAATCCTCGGGGATAAACATGATAGTTGGAATAATGACCCAGCCTGTGCGTGGCAAGGCAGATGCCTAATGTGGACACATTAGTGTGCAATGAACGGGATGAAACTCCTAGAATGAGTACCTACACTACCACGAAATGTTGATCTTCACAGAAGAAGATAATAAGCCAGTTAAGAACGCAAACGGCGTGGCTAACTGAATATACCACTAAGTGCAAACCAGATGTAATAGCATGACTTAGCTACACCCAGGAGCAATCCTTGAAGGGTGTTCGCATCAACAAGTGTTGCACGAAGTGACATGACAGAAGCACAAGGGTTGAAACTAACACCCAGTTTAGACATAAGTTGTCAGGAGACGGACTGACAATCCTAAGGGACATCCCATGAAAGGAAACGGAATGCAACGACCTTGTCATGGAGCTCAATATGATATCCAAACTATGTAATGTTGTACAGAGAAGTAAATGTGTGTGAACCGTCCACAATGGACAGAGCTCGAAGCAGTAAGGCTCATAAGCCACAAATAAAATGTGTTATGTAAATTAGATTGATTGCAGAAGTTTGTGTTATATAAGTGAATAGAGTGGAGAACGAACCACTGCATTAAGAGTGGGGATACCTCTCGATATTGTGAGACCGCAGGAGCGGTAGTTATGTGTACCAAGTTCAAGAAATATATTAAGGATGGACGATATTAATATTGAGAGAGAGCAGTTAGTTTAGTAGCATGTGTGTATTAAGTGAAGCACCGAGCTGAATAATGCCGGCTTGTGACTCGAATGATCTATGCTCAAGGAGCATTCAGTAGTCATCCAAATGAATGGCGAACCATATTACGAAGGATGTAAGAATATGTGTGGAAGTAAATGTGACAGTAAATAGACCATGAAAGTTAATGTTATGCAATGAGTAAGAGCACGGTGCGCAGCAAGCGACCGTTGTATAAGTATTGTTAAACGACGATATGGCAACTAAGCACAGTTATGAGATAAACCCAATAGAGATACAACAGTAAGTGATGATAAACGAACTAGGCAGTACACTAGTGGCCAGTATTACGAGATCAGAATCTCAATGAAACACAATGTGAATTCCGTTGCGAATCGCATGAGAGATTTGCTGTCAAAAGTTTACGCCTCTGCACTCTGTATGACTGAGTGTTTTGGTATTGCACTTGCGTAGTAATGATCAAGTGGGATAGCTAGGAATTGGAAACATGTTAATTGTGGAGGAATAATGTTATAATGGCCGATGCATAGGAAATACAAGGCCGCACCAATGAAAGAATACGTGTACAGTAGCACTAACTGCCAAATATCGGTATGGAATATACCCCAAATGTTGGAAATAACCAAGAGAGCGCTACACATTAGGTAGCAGCTCAATCTCAACCGACAATGAGTCAGAAGGAAACAAGTCAATCATTGTGAAATACATAGCTGTATACACAGTAAATTATTATGGAAGTGGATAGAAAGTTTATAACTCACCGAATTCGCTCACGGTAAGAGAGACCACGCACCGGTTGAGAACCCAATATTACCAAGATAAAGGTGATATATGGGAGATGTACAATACAGTAAGAATAACGAATAGGGCAAAGTGAGCCCTACAGTTATTAGAGTTCGCAGCAGAAACTAGTGAGCCAGTGATTCAAGTGTACAATGTGCATGGTGAACATGAGTGAATGGCTAATTATTAATGCCTAAAAGCCTCACAGGCCAGAACTGAAACCAGTTAAGAGTTTAAACAAACTCCAGTAAGAATTCTCGGTTTAGGGACTAAACCGCTAACATGGTTAAGATCCTAACCAGAACACATTGTATAACAGACCGCGTGGAAGTTAAAACACTTCACGGTGGCAGAACATTTTAAACCGATGTTCAGTGATTGATTACGTGGGCGTAATCCCTTTTAATGGGGGTAGAGCGTAAAACTGCTTAGTGTGTTTTACCGTACAAGTGTACGTGAACTATGTTGTGCATAGCACAAAATAATTTGTTTGGATGATGGTGTGTGCGTTATATAAACATACGCATTCATTCATGGTTTAATTGTGGTAATTGCGCACAGAAGATGCGAAATACCATTGTGATTGTGATAAGTGTGTTTATTCGTTAACAGTTGTGTGAGATAGTACAAGTGTGGGGAGTAGAGAAACTCTCGTGGAACAAAAACCCCGACAGCGTATAAATGTGAAACTATGTGTTGTATTTTGATAAAATATATGTGTATATATATACAATATAGTGATTCATGAAATGGTACGAAACCGACATAGAACCTAGTGAGAATAAGATTCCCTAGGTAATAGGATTAAAGTGAATGGAAATAACTGATAGATGAAGTTCTATTCCTTGGAGATGTTATGATCATGATTAGAAAAAAAAGATAGAAAATTTGAAATGAGTGATTTACTTGATGCTTGAAATTGAAGTGGGAGGTGAAACTTGATTATCATGATATCAAGGGAAGCCGAACACAAATTGGGGTGGAAGGATAGTTCAACACTAATGCTGATCACATCAGGGTTGGATGATTCTTGAAGCTCCCTTAAGTGGTCACAAATAACCACGCTAAGAAAAGAAGCAAAGAGCATAAGTTGGACTTGGAGTTGTATGTATTTTCAAAAAGGATTTTGAATTGGTTTTTATAAAACGTCGATAGATACTTTACATAATTAAAGTTCTCTTACTTAACCTCACAAGGAAAATTTTAAATTTAAGTGATTGTTTTGATCTCCCAAAGGAACGGGGACGGAAGGTGTCCATCGCGACCGGGTTCTGCGGGATCACAGTGTATATCAAAGATATTTTTTTATTGTTATACATGCTATGACATGTTGTGTGGTATGTGTAATAAATATTATTTTGACCTTGGGTTCCAAAAGTGTATGCTAATAAGACCTATGAGTCTAAATGTGTTGTGTTACATAGACCTGTGTGTCTAAAGGCTGTTGTGTTATCAACACCTATGGGTCTAAATGTTGTTATGATACCCAGACCCAAGAGTCTAAGGGTTGTTATGTGTGCGCAAATGTTGTTAAGATACCCGGACCATTGAGTCCGAGGTTATCATGTAAGTATGTTATGTTATGTTATGTTATGTTATGTTATGTATGCATGTGAATATGTTACCCGGACCATTAAGTCCGAGGTTGTGATTTTAAGTACGTTTGGTTATGGAAGTTCTATTTTGTGAGTTATTCCCGTGTTCTAATCTATGATGTGTGGGAAGTGTGAACTTCGAGGGAAGTTCTTTTAAGGGGGGTAGATTGAAATACCCCAAACCTTGATATGTTGTTAAACATTTAAACTATGGTATGTAAGGCTAAAAGGCCTTAGAGACATCAGAGAACAATTTAAGCCATAGTAAAACACAATAAAGCACTAAGACACAGCTTGAGCAAAACATGCTCTAAGCTTGGAGTGAACTTGGTTAGGACCCAAAGAGCCTACCAAGACTTAATAATATTCAATTATGATTTAATAAGGCTAATTAAGTCCTTAGGAAACTTTGGTAGACAGTTAAACCAAACAAAGCACAAGAAGATACCTTAAAGTCAATATGAGCAAAAATGTGCTCTAAGCTTGGGATAAATTTGTATAAGACCTAAAGGTCATATCTATATCTTATAAATATGTTAATGAAGATATTAAATCAATTACCAAAGAAAACCAAGCTTGAAAACAAGTTAAAACACAAAATGTGCTTTAAGGAGTCTTAAAGCACATTTTTGAAAAATTGCCTTGTAAATGAGTTTTGAGTGGCTAAATGTCCATCATTACTCTTTAATTAATATGTGTACTACTTAGTATCACATTTTGAAGTCTAGATCAATGGGAAATCAAAAATTTCACATCTATATGCCTAGTTTTAGTGAATAGTAACTATTATAAGCTAGCTTGTAACATATGTTATTATAAGTAATTTAATTGGTCAACTAAGACCAAAACACCCCTAAGTAACAAAAGGGGGCCGGTTTTCATGGTGTGAGTCACCACCCTTGCTAGCAGTTATCAAGTAAATACATAAAGGATAAAGCAAGTTACTATTTGCTTTAAACAAACAAATATCTAAAGCTAGCTACTTACCTTCTCATTCTCTTATTCTTCTTCATTTCACACGATTTCTTCATCTTCTCCCAAGCTCCATTCTCGGTTTGCTACAGCACCATCTCATTCTTCATCTTCTTTCACTTGTAACTTATGATTCCATGCTCCAAAATCAATTTCAAGACTACCTTTGTCTTAGTTAGATCAAGCCCCTCATTTCCCTCTTTTCAAATCATCAAGAACTCAATTTTGGTGCCATGGAGATTCACCATTGAAGGAGTTTGAGCTCATATTTTCATGCCTTGTCATTCTCTTATGCTTCAAGGTAAGGAAAATCAAAGAAAAACCATGTTTCCTCTCATTTTGGTACATGTCTGAAAATTCACCTCACAGTGGTGTCTTTACCTTGCTTGTTTTAGCTTCATTTGAATCTTCCAAGGGCTAGGAGGAGTCCTCTCTTGATACTTATTCAAGCTCTCTTCCAATTCCAAGGTAAAACAATTACCTTAATGTGTTAAGATAATATATATAACCTAGGGTTTGTAAATGAGTTTAAGCATGAAGCTTGAATGCTCATTGGTGTTACTTGTATATTGATTAGAACATTGACAAGTAACCAAGTCCTCTTGCCGATTTCCAAACAAGGAAGAACAAGAGTGTTCAAGTAAAAATCTTGAAGAAAAGAGGTAAATGTGCTAACCTAATGTAATTTATTCCTAAGGAAAAGTGAGCTTGTATTGCTTAATAAAATACCTAAGGAGCCAATGGTGAATGACCTAGTAAAATGCTCTCAAGGAAACTATTAAGGGGCATATGTGATGTTGAGTGTATTTGCAGGTTAAAGGCAATATATTATGTGGGAAATTCAGTGTTTAAGGTTTATGCAATTTAAGGGCCTAAGATCCATGTTATTTAAGGGCCTAAGTGCCAAGTAATTTAAGATTATGCACTATATTGTGATGTAGTGTAAATTTGGTGAAGTTTTGTGTGTGAGAAAGTTCTTGATGGATTTAGGTGTTCTTGAATGAAATAAGATAAAAACCTAAGTGTTTGGATGTGAGAATATACAAGAGAAGCTATGGCAAGATTTGGAAAATGTATAAGAAGTTCTAAGTGTTTTAAATGAGTTTTGGTGAACTAGGAAGTGTTAAAAATGAACAAGTGTTTTACTAGGGAAGAAAGCATGTATTAAGGTGGTTTAGAGTGATACAAGGATTTAGGTATTATCTTGGAAGTTCTAGGAATTCAATGTGTGTTTTTGAGGATGTATTAAAGTCTTGGAGAAGTTTGTTTAAGGTTTAGGAATGTTGATGTACAAGGAGGAAATGATGTTTAGGTAAGATGTGAAAAAGGAGATTTAGTTTAAGAAGAAGTTTGAGAGATGATGTTAAGGTGTAGAGGAAACACCTTGGTATAGTGGTCATTATAGGTGAAATACCACTTAGAAATCTTAAGGAGGAAACATTCCAAGTGCTAGGAATTTTGTAAGATATTTGTGAATGATAAGATGGTTTTGGTGTGTGATTTAAAGAGTTTAGTACATGGCTAAAGGTGTGTTTGATGTGCCAAATGATGTTATAACACATTAGGAGGCTTGAGGAAAAATTTGGAGAAAGTTTGACAAGTTTTGGACAAATTCTGGTGTTGTCTGACCCAGTGGTCCGACCCAGGGTGGGTCGGACATCTCTGTTAATGCAACCGTTGGAGTTTCTGGAATGGTCCGACCCAGAGGTCTTGGGTCGGACATGGGTCGGACAGGTGTATTTAAAAGACGGAAAAAGTTTCTGGAACGGTCTGACCCAGTTGTGGGTCGGACGGCCCAAAATCTGTAAAAAAAAAAATGAACAAAGTGTGGTTTAAGTAGTGAACCCTAGTGAGTAATAATGACAATTTAGTGGGGCAAAAGTTGTATTAAATGTAAAAGTAAAACAAGTTAAAACGTGAAGTTATTTAACTAAGTTAACGGGGATAAGTTATGAGCATTAGACTTTAGACAATTATGTTATCCCGATGTTAATAAAAGTACATGTAATGTTATCAGTTGTTCGAGAATCGTTCGAGTTACATAAGTGGATATGATAGAGTGGACTCCGGTGACAGGTATGGTTTTCTTGCATCCTGTGTCCTACCGGATTACACCGGCTTGTATGCCAATGTGTTTTTCTATATGTTTGCCACGTTATAAGATAAATCATGGAACGAGTTTACAGTCGTTAATGTTGTTGTGTGTTTACGTGCCGATACCGGTAACCTCAAATGTGCATGAAGGGCTAGTTGACCACTATTAGGTAAACGTAAGAGAACGGTATCCAGTGATAACGTTTCCGACCTAAGGAACGTTCTAACCACGGCTATGCGTGAGTTAGTCATGTGATGTTTGTGTGTGAATGTATGACTCTCTCTTCCCTTGTGTGTGTCTAACAAGACTTAACCCAATGTTTGTGATTATTTATTAAGTTCAATGTTGAACTTCTAACAAGTGCTAACGGGGGAAGTGAGGAGTCCGGTCTGTTCCGGCCACGCGTGTGAGTATGGGGGTCGTTGTCATATCAGGTTCGATCCTCTCTGTATGTTATGGTTGTTTTCCAATTTGGTTTCCAACCTTCCCTTTAGCTTAACCAAGGCTATTTTACTGACTCACGTCGGCCCACAGGGGCATACTATGTTTATGTTTGTTCGGTGTGCTTGGATCACTATATCCGAGACACCTTGTGTTAAGTTATCCGTTCATTTAACGAGACGGTAACGAGTTATGTAATGAGCTTATCATGAGACTGGCAACATTCTCTAGGCTACAAGTGATCTGACTATGTTTGGGCCGGTTCATAAAGGGAACCGTGCCCGTTATGTTATGTATTGTTGTTATCGAGAGAGATACTTCTAGGCTAATCCTTGAGATTGTGAATTGACTATGAGAGTGGAGTTTTGGGAATTTGAGCAGTCCGGTGGTGAACCAGGCATTTAAAATTTGAGGAGCTAACGGTATAGCCCTGTTGTATTTAAGCCCGGTGGTGGGTCTTGTGTATGACCCTGCCCGGAGGTCATGAGAATGACTTAACACGTACCTTTAAGTATTAAGTATTGACTTGGGAACTTGAGTATTGAGTATTGAATCGGGAATATGAGTATTGAGAATTGAGTTGTGACTCGAGGGACTTGTGAATTTTAGTTGTGTGGAGAATTGAGTTGGGTGTTGTAGACCTTGTTGAGATTGTGCGTAAGAGTACCCAAGGGAGTGGGTAGAATATGTGTAATCGAGTAAGGCATGGTGAGGTAGAAACCCTCAAGCCTAATTAGAGAATATATTAAACTAACCCCTTGATGTGTGTGTTAGTGCTTGTGTTCAATGTTGAACTTTGTTGTGAATGTACATATATAATGTATGTTGTATGCATGCTGCCTGAATTAAAATGAACCGCATGCTCTCGACCAATTAGTCGGCGTACCCTCGCTAGTACGCAGGGTATGTAGAAGTCATATGCAACGTAAGCTGAGCCCCTTGGGGCGATGTTTTTATTTTCCAGGTACAACGAAGCCGCCAACCGTTCGAGAGTAGGACGGTGTCATTATTGATATGGGTAGTTGTTAAAGGAATTGTATTCATGTATTGTGGATTTGTAAGACTGAAAGGTCATTGATAAATTGGGAATTCTAGATACTCGGTATAGAACAGATTTGAGTTTGTATTGTATATGATGGATATGAAGTTGTATTTAGTTTGAGTATTGATTAAGTAAAGGAAGTACCCTTTGTATAGTGTACTCGGTATAAGACCCATCAGACCGATATTGTAATTGTTGTTGTTTTTGAGTTTGGATTTGGCCTAGCTAGTCACGTGGGTGACTAGCAGCATTGTATCACCCCCGGTTGTAGGTTGAATTCCGCTGCATTATGGTTGGAAATTGAGACGGGTTAGAGATAATGGTGTGATTTACGGTTGGGGTGCAGTGTGTAAAGGGGATGAGTGTGATACAAAATGATGCTTAGGAGTGGTTACCTTGTTGTGGAAGAACACTTTGGTTAGTGGAAGTCTTAGGCAAAATTACAGGTTACAAGTGTAAGGAAAATGTTCTAAGTGTTAAGGATTTAGTAAAAGTTTGAGCAAATGTTTAAGGAGTTTGTAGGATGATTTAAGTAGGTTTTAAGAGTGTTTTAAGTGTTTAAACATTTTTAGAAGACATGTAAAAAGGTTTGGGAAGAAACATGAGGAAGAACGGAGTTAAAACGAGCCCAAACGGGTGTTTTCTGACTTCGACCTACCCAGTGGTCTGGGTCGGTCGGTGGGTCGGTCGGGCTGTCTAGAGTTACTGACTTTGATCTACCCTGGGGTCTGGGTCGGTCGGACCTTTAAAAAAAATTAAATTTTAAGAATGTTAAGTAGTATTAGTGGTATGCCATTAAGAGGGTAATGATGATTAGAAAAATAATTAAATAAGCCTTAAGAGATTAAGTTAAGTAAGATGATTTAAATGTCAAGGTTATAAGATGACATGTAATGATGGGGATTGGTAGGTAATGATGTTATAAGGTTGTTTAAGACATGTTAGGTGAGTTAAAATGACAAATAAGTGGGTGAAAAGTTGTAGTAAATGTGAAAGTAAAACAAGTTAAAAATGTGAAGTTATTTAACTAGTTAACTGGATTAACTATGGCACACTAGACTTTAAACTATCGTATTATCCCGATGTTAATGGAAACAAATGTAATGTTACCAGTTGTTCGAGAATTATTCGAGGAACATAAGAGGACACAATAGAGTGGACCTAGGGGACAGGTATGGTTTTCTTGCAACCTGTGTCCTACCGGATTACACCGGCTTGTATGCCAACTTGCTTTTCTGTATGTTTGCTACCTTGAAGAATAAGCATGAAATGAGTTTACAATAATTCATATATGTGGCGTGTTTAGTTCCGATACCGTTTAACCTCAAACATGTGTTAAACCTTAGCTAACCGACTCTAGGATCACATAAGAGATCGGTATTCAGATATAACGACCCAAACCATGGGAACGTTCTAACCACGGCTATGCGTGAGATAGTTGTGTGTTGTTTGTGTGTGTAACTATGCTTACCTCCCTTGTGTGTGTAACTCGGTTGCAAAACCTTATGGTGTGTGTGATGTGATAGGTTCCATAATGGAGCTCTTAACTTTATGCATATATATATTATGGGGGGGGGGGGGGTGAGGAATCCGGAGTGTTCCGGTCGCGCGTGTTGTTTGGGAGTTGATGTATACAGTTTCTTTAACTCCCTCTCTGTTATGGTTGATTTCCTTCTTGGTCTTCAACCTCCCTCAAGCTTAACCAAGGCTTCCACTTACTCACGTCGGTACCGTGGAATATGTACGGTGTGTTCGGTACTATATTGAGACCGACACATCTCATTATAGTTAATGTGTATGGTGCGTTCGGAACTAAGTACTCCGGCGCATCATAAGTGACACGTGTTCTCTACGTAGAACAATAAGTTATGGTATAACGAGCTTATCATGGTAATAAAAAGATTCTCTAGGTTCTAATGAGATTACTAACTCACATGTCGGGGTACGTGTCCTCACGTGACCCTCACCAAGTTATGACGTATGTATGTTAAAATGTGATATATGTTGTATGTGGAGTATGTGGATCATGGGTACCAGTCCCAGGCTGTAATGAGAGGAATTTAAGTATAACCCGGCTAATGGGAAAGTGTCGTCTAACAAGGAATTAGCTCCTTTAAAGGAGAAACCCTCAAAGGGATATAGAACACAATGAGTGATGTAACGAGTATAGTTGTGTTGACTGTTTGTTGAGCCCCATGGTTGTTGGCATGTAATGTGTTGTGTTTATAGTTTTCCATGCATGATTTAAATATAATCAACCGCATGCTTAGACGACAATTAGTTGTGCGTGGCCCGGTAGCATGCGGGCTGCACGATTACCATACCAGCAAAGGTGCTGAGCCCCCTGGGGGGCACCCTTTCTTTCCTGTTTTAGGTACAAGGAGCTGGAAGCCGTTCGAGAGTAGGAGGGTAGCTGTTTGTGCGTGGGTAGCTATTTAATTACTCATGTATTGTAGGTGTAGTAAGACTGAAAACTGTTGTCGGCATGATTGTAAAAACTCGGTACAATTGGAATGTAAACGTGTAATGATTGTTGGAAATGGAACAGGATTGTAATGTGTAGTTGCCCGGGAATCTGGTCCATCAGACCGATACAATGTATATGTATTAGCCTTGTTAGCCACGTGGGTGGTTAACGGCGTGTAACACCAATGAGTTAAGTAATGTGATGAGTTATGTTTTCCGCTGCAAATGGTTGTTAAGTGTATTGTTGTAGTTGGGGTGTTACAAAAAGTGGTATCAGAGCGAAGTTGCTTGATGACGGGAAATACCGAGCTTAGGAAGTATCGAGTTAGGAGTTTAGTACTTTGGGTTAAGGGTTGAGTGATAGCGTGAGAGATACGCTAGTTAGGAGTTACCAGCGAGTACTGGAAACCTACAATCTCCTTCTCGCCCTCCACCATCCCTGTTTTATAACTTGGGAAAGAACGCCAGAGAGATGGAAGTCCTCTCTTACTCGGGAATACCCGATCTGGCTGTTAATAAGTACCTCTGTATGTAGGGAGAACCTGTCATACGGTAGATTCCGAAAATTAGGAATCCCGGAGACAGTTTCCATGTGAACAATGTTAACTGCATTTAATAGCGAAGAATGAAGAATCCTATGCATAGGAGAATGGAATTTCCGGCAACCTGGGTCGACATGCCGAGCAGTAGAGAACAACCACTTTGCAACGCACCAACCGTGCAACAGGCAAGAAGTGAAGTAATAGAAACCGAGACACATGGCTACGGGACCACGATTTTTAAATAATGTCGCCCACGGTATACCAAACGTCTAAAGAACTACAGCGTAGTACCCAGACAAGAGACAAATCTCAGTAACCACGACAAATGTGTGGAACGGGCTACGAAGAAGATACAATACTAAGTAAAAAGGAGTCTCCCAGAATGGTAAACACTATAGTTAATGATTATGATGCTAAGACAATGAGATGTCACCAAGAAGATTTATTGTCAAGACTATAAGATCAAAGTAGGGGCCAACAAGGCCATTGAATACGGTGCGGGTAAAAGCAATACCGCAACCGGTATGTGTTGAACCAATAGCCAGTTAGCAAGGCGCACTTGTCATGGCAAGTGCTGCTATAACGGGCTATTCGGGAAAATTCTTTTTAACAATTATGAAGTACTTGGTAAAGTACCATGAAGTCGAGTGAGATCATCATAACCGTGGAAGGGCTTAACAGCCTAACCTTTGTAATTGGAAATACACCAGTCAGCAAGAAGCTAGACTTGGTTAAGGCAAGAAGACGTTGTGAAACCATAAGAATTTTTCTTTCAAACTCAGATTAATTTCAAACTCTTTTCTTTTTAAAACCAAATTTTCTTTCAAACTCATATTTATTTCTAACCTTCTTTAAAACCAAATCAGAGAACTTACCCCAGCCTCAGCGCCACATGGTAGGTAAGTTACACCCAGTTCTCTTTTGAACAACTGGACAGAAATCGGATAACCCGAGGGTATAAACCTGAAGGAGAAGACCGAACCTATGTTAAATACAATAAGGAAGTAGGACATGCCTAAGAGCACAGTAGCTGGAATTCCCTTGATTAAGTTTGGGAAGCACAAAATGCATATTATCATAGGATGATATAATGGGGTTGACAATAGAATACTTCACTTAGGCGTGTGATGGACACTACGAGTTTACAAAAATGAAATGTGGGACGACCGCACTCCGATAGGAGCTTGTGGGCCTGACAGACCTACTTATGGGTTAGTCGGGTAAGTAGCAATTAATCAGTAGAGTACCCCACATATGTATACGAGTAGAGTTGGGAACACGGGAAGTAGTCGACTCCATACTACGGTCAGCAGTAAAAGTCAAGCAAGAGCAATGGATTGCCACAAATGGTTGAAGTAAGGAACCCAGTTAAGTTAAAGGGACTAAAGGATTAGTGAATTCATTTCAAAGAAAATGTTAAGAGTCAGGAAACATGAAGTACACTTACTATTATGTAAAGACATCGCATATGTCTTAAGAATCCTTAGGGATAGACATGGTAGCTGGAACGGTGACCCAGCCTATACATGGCAAGACAGATGCCTGATATGGACTTGTTAATGTGCAATGAACGGGATGAAACTCCCAGAATGATCACCTAGACTACCAGGGAATATCGATCTTCACAGAAGATGATAGTAAACCCAGCTAAGAACACAAAACAGTGTAGTTAACTAAACATACCGATAAGTGCAAGCAATATGACAGTGGACGCCATGTAAGTTAGTGTTGTACAAGAAGTAAGAACACGGTGAGGGTAATCGACCGTTGTATGAGTATTGTTAGGCAATAATATGGCGAATAAGTAGAGTGGTGAGTTAAACTCAATGAAGATACAAAGGTAAGTAATAATAAACAGACTGGGCAGTAAGCCAGTAGCCGGTACTATGTGATAAGGATCTCAGTGAAACACAGTGTCAATTCCTATTGCAATCGCATAAGAGATTTGCTGCCAAGGGTTTACGCCTCTACACTCTATATGACTGAGTGTTTTGGTATTACACTTACGCAGTAATGATCGAGTGAGATAGTTAGGAATTTGGGAAATGTTAATTGTGGTAGAAGTAGAAAGAGACCTTTAACACTACAATGACCGATGCATAGGAAATGCAAGGTCGTACAAATGAAAGAATACATGTACAAAACCAGACGTGGAGGCATGATTAGCAATAAGTGACTACAGTAACACTAAATACCAAATATCGGTATAGAATATACCTCAAGTGTGGGGAATAACCGAGAGAGCACTACACATTAGGTGGTAGCTCAATCTCAACTGACAGTAAGTCGGAAGAAATACATAGTAGTATACACAATAAATTATCATGGAAGTGGATAGAATGCTTAAAAACTCACCGAATCCGCACACAGTAAGTGATACCATGCATCGGTTGAGAAACCGTTATTACCAACATAAGGGTGATAAATCGGAGATGTATAATACAGTAAGAATAACAGAGGGGCAAACTAAGCTCTAAAGTTATCAGAGTTGCGCAGCAGAGGCCAGTGGACCCGTGATTTAAATGTTGAATGTGCATAGTGAATATGTGTAAATGGCTAATTATTAACGCCTAGAAGCCTCACAGGCCAGAACCGAAACCGGTTATGAGTTAAATAAACTCAAAAGGGAATTCTTGGTTTAGGGACATAACTGCCAATATGGTTAAGATCCTCTAACCGGAACGCATTATATAACAGACCGCGTGGAAGTTAAAACACTTCACGGCAGCAGAACATTTAAAACCAATGTTCAGTGATTGATTACGTGGGCGTAATCCCTTTTAAGGGGGGTAGAGCACAAACAGCTTAGTGTGTTTTACCGTACAAGTGTACGCAAACTATGGTGTGCTTAGCACAAAATAATTTGTTTTGATGATTGGTGCGTACGTAGTATGAACATACGCATTCATTCATGGTTTAATTGTGGTAATTGTGCACAAAAGATGCGAATACCATTGTGATAAGTGTGCGTACTTTGTTAAATGTTATGTGAGAGTACAAGTGTAAGGGAGTAGAGAAACTCCTGGGGGACAAAACCCCGACAGTATATGTTCACATAATACTAAATGTAAAACCGTGTATTGTATTTTGATAAAAATATATATATAATATAGTATTGTGATTTATGAAGAGGTAAGCAATCGACATAGAACCTAGTGAGAATTAAATTCCCTAGGTAACTTAATTAAAGGTGAAATGGAGATAACTGATACACAGAGTTCTATCCCTTGGAGATGTAATGATTATGACTAGAATGGCTAAAAAGATAGAAAATTAGAAATGAGTGTTTCATTTGATGCTTGAAAATGAAGTGGGAGGTGGAACTTGATTTACATGTGATCAAGGGAAGCCGAACACAAATTGGGGTGGAAGGATAGTTTAACACTGATGTTGATCACATCGGGGTTGGATGACTCTTGAAGCTCCCTATAAATGGTCACAAATAACCACGCTAAGAAAAGATGGAATGAGCATAAATTGGACTTGGAGTTGTATTGGGTTTTCAAAAGGATTTTCAATTGGTATTTTCAAAACCTTCGATTGATACTTTAAATAAAGAAAGTTCTCCTACTTAACCTCACAAAGAATATTTTTGTAGTACTTGCTCACGAGCTGAGGACGTATGAGCCATTGTCTTTGGACCGGTGACATGAGAAGTATATATGTTAAAAATTAAGTGATTATTTTGATCTCCCAAAGGAACGGGGACCATAAGGTGTCCATCGCGACCGGGTTCTGCGGGATCACAGTGTATATGTACTTGACATGGGAGTCCATGAAGAGTTGGAAAAGATATTTTGATTGCTATACATGTTATGACATGTTGTGTGGTATGTGTAATAGATGTTATCCAGACCTCGAGTCTTAAGGTTGTTATGTACCCGGGCCTATGAGTCCAAATGTTGTTATGTTACCCAGACCTGAGAGTCTGGGGGTTGTTATGTAAGTACAAATGTTGTTAAGATACCCGGACCGTTGAGTCCGAGGTTATTATGTAAGTAGGTTATGTTATGTATGGATGTGGATATGTTACCCGGACCGTTAAGTCCGAGGTTGTGATGTAAGTATGTTTGGTTATGGAAGTTTTATTTTGCAAGTAATCCCCGTGTTCTAATCCAATGATGCGTGGGAAGTGTGAACTTCGAGGACGAAGTTCTTTTAAGGGGGGTAGATTGAAATACCCCAAACCTTGATATGTTGTTTAAATATTAGACTAAGGTATATAAAGGCTAAAAAGTTCCTTAGAAATACTATTAAGTAAATTAAACCATGGTAAACACAGTTAAGTACTCCTAAGACAGTTTGAGCAAAAACATGCTTTAAGCTTGGAATGAACTTGGTTAGGACCCAAAGAGCGTACCAAGACTTAATAATATGCAATTATGATTTGATAAGGCCAATTAAGTCCTTAAGAAACATTCGTACACAATTTAAACCAACGAAAACACAAGAAAACACCAGAAAGTCAATTTAAGCAAATACTTGCTCTATACTTGGTGTAACCTTGTATAATACCTAAAGGTCATTCCTAGACCTTATTAACATGATAATGAACATTTTAAATCAATTACTAAAGAAAACCAAGCTTGAAAACAAGTTAAAACACAAAATGTGCTTTAAGGAGCCTTAAAGCACATTTTTGAAAAATTGTCTTGGAAATGAGTTTTGAGTGGCGAAATGTCCATCATTACTCTTAAATCAACATATTTACTACTTAGTATCACATTAGGAAGCCTAAATCAATGGGAAACCAAAAATTTCAAATATGTGCACTAATTAATGAATAGTTCTCAAATAGTGCTAGTTTTGACTTAAGTCAACTTTAATTAGTTAAATGGTCAACAAACACCATAAATATCTTATATATTTAACGGGGAACGGTTTTTAAGGTGGGGAGTCACCAACCTATCCAGCCAACTAAAGAAAAGAAAAAGAAATAAAGTAAGAAGACTATTTACTTTTATAACATAAATATCTCTTAAAGTGTACTATCTCACCTCATTCTCTTCATTTCTCTCATCCCCAACGTCTTCATCTTCTTCCTCCCTTCTTCAAAAAAAATTTGCTACAGCAAGTATACTTCTCCACCTTGTTTTGCTTGCAAAATCTAACTCCATGATCCAAATCAAAATCTGAGACCATATTTGTGTTAGTTGGAGCAAGCTCTTCATTCCTATCTTAAAACATATTCAAGAACTCTATTTTGGTGCCATGAAGAATCTCCATTGAAGGGGGAAAAGCTCACCTTTTCACACATTGTCATTCTCCTTTGCTTCAAGGTAAGGAAAATCAAAGAAAATCCATGTTTCCTTCATTTTCTTATGTAGCCGAAAATTCACCTCTTAATGGTGCATTATCTTTCTCTTCATTTAGCTTGATTCAATCTTCAAAGGACTAAGAGGAGTCCTCTCTTGCTTCTTAATCAAGCTCTCTTTCAAATTCCAAAGGTAAACATCAATTTTAGTGTTTTAAAACACTTATGTAATCGAGGGTTTAATTATAAGTTTGAGTATTAAAATTAATGTTCATTACCCTTATATGTGTATTGGTTAGAAGATTGACAAGTGATAAAAGCTCCTTACCAATTTTCAATCAAGAAAGAACAAGAGAAAACAAGTGAGAAAATCTTGAAGAGAAGAGGTAAATGACCTCTCTTAATGTAGTTATATGCCTTATGAAAATTGAGCTTTAATTGTTTAATAAATAACCTAAAGAGCCAATGAGAAATGAGCTAGAAAACTATCCACAAGCTGGACTAAAAAGACATGGGAGCCTTGGTGTATTTGCAGGTTGACGGCATTTAAATGTGGAAATTCAGTGTTTAAGATTTATGCAATTTAAGGGCCTAAGAGCCATGTTATTTAAAGGCCTAAGTGCCAAGCAATTTAAGTTTATGCACTAATTGTGATGTAGTGTAGTTAAGGCGTAGTTGTGTGTAAAAAAGTTCTTGTGAAGATGATCCTCTTTGATTGGTTAAAGATGAAAAACCATGTGTTTGTATGTGTGAATGTGTATAAGAGATGAGTTCTTGTTTTTAAAGGTGGAAAAAAACTAAGTGTTTGGGTGTGAGAATGTACAAGAGAGACTATGTCAAAATTTAGTTGGGAAAAACAAGAGTTTTAAGTGCTTTGGTGAAGTATTGTGACCTAGGTTGTACTAGGAATTGTTAAGTGCTAAAATTGGTGAAAGCAAAGGAATTTAGGTGTTCATAAGTATTAGAATGACTTAGGCATTGTTCATGGACATTTAGAGTCTAAAGGAGTGATTTTTGGTATACCAAAGTAATGGGAGATGTGGTTTAATCTTGTGCAAAGTTTGGTGAACAATGGAAGTGTAATGCCTTGTGAAGGTTTAATTATGAACTTGTGGGAAAGACTTGAGGAGTGTGTGTAAAAGGGATGAGTGTGATGCAAAATGATGCTTAGGAATGGTTACCTTGTTATGGAAAAACACTTTGGTTAGTGGAAGTCTTAGGCAAAATTACAAGTTACAAGTGTAAGGAAAAATGTTCTTAGTGTTAAGGATTTAGTAAAAGTTTGAGCTTAAGATTATTGTACATGGGGATTATTGTTGTGATTGATGAATTGTGTGTGCTGTTAGAACCCACTAACGGTTTGGGTAGTTTGATTAGTCAATGTTTTGGGATTAGGTGATGAAGACAATAAATTTGGATAGGATAAGTTAGTCACGAAGTTATGGAGAAATTTCGATAGAAACTAAGTGGTTTAGGTGACCTTATGAACATGGAGAACCTACGGCTAACTAGGTGTTTATAAGGATTGATTGGTTTGGTTAATCACCCTAAAATGATAGTTGAAGGATTGGAAAGTTGGTATGAAAATCTGTAGCAAATAGTGTGTAGGTGCCTTGTATTTTCTAGAAACGAACTTGAGTGTGTAGCTTGTGATGCAATGTTTAAGGAGCTTGTTGGATGATTTAAGTAGGTTTTAAGAGTGTTTTAAGTGTTTAAACATGTTTAGAAGACATGTAAAAAGGTTAGGGAAGAAACATGAGGAAGAACGGAGTTAAAACGAGACCAAACGGGTGTTTTCTGACTTTGACCTACCCAGGGGTCTGGGTCGGTCGGGCTGTCTAGAGTTTCTGACTTCGACCTACCCAGGGGTCTGGGTCGGTCGGTGGGTCGGTCAGACCTTAAAAAATATTTTAATTTTAATAATGTTAAGTGGTATTAGTGGTATGCCATTAAGAGGGTATTAATGATTTGTAAAATAATTAAATAAGCCTTAGGAGATTAAGTTAAGTAAGATGATTTAAATGTTAAGGTTATAGGATGACATGTAATGATGGGGATTGGTAGGTAATGATGTAATAAGGTTGTTTAAGACATGTTAGGTGAGTTAAAATGACAAATAAGTGGGTGAAAAGTTGTAGTAAATGTGAAAGTAAAACAAGTTAAAAATGTGAAGTTATTTAACTAGTTAACGGGATTCACTATGGCACACTAGACTTTAAATAATCGTATTATCCCGATGTTCATGGAAACAAATGTAATATTACCAGTTGTTTGAGAATTATTCGAGGAACATAAGAGGACACAATAGAGTGGACCTTGGTGACAGGTATGGTTTTCTTGCAACCTGTGTCCTACCGGATTACACCAGCTTGTATGCCAACTTGCTTTTCTGTGTGTTTGCCACCTTGCAAGAATAAGCATGAAATGAGTTTACAGTAATTCATATATGTGGCGTGTTTAGTTCCGATACCGTTTAACCTCAAACATGTGTTAAACCTTAGCTAACCGACTCTAGGATCACATAAGAGATCGGTATTCAGATTTAACGACCCAAACCATGGGAACGTTCTAACCATGGCTATGCGTGAGATAGTTGTGTGTTGTTAGTGTGTGTAAGTATGCTTACCTCCCTTGTGTGTGTAACTTGGTTGCAAAACCATATGGTGTGTGGATGTGGTAGGTTCCATAATGGAGCTCTTAACTTGATGCATATATATATATATATGGGGGGTGAGGAATCCGGAGTGTTCTGGTCGCGCGTGTTGTTTAGGGTTTGATGTATACAGTTTCTTTAACTCCCTCTCTGTTATGGTTGATTTCCTTCTTGGTCTTCAACCTCCCTCAAGCTTAACCAAGGCTTCCACTGACTCACGTCGATATCGGGGAATATGTACGGTGTGTTCGGTACTATATTGAGACCGACACATCTCAGTAAAGTTAATGTGTACGGTGCGTTCGGAACTAAGTATTTCCGGCGCATCATAAGTGACACGTGTTCTCTATGTAGAACAATAAGTTATGGTATAACGAGCTTATCATGGGAATAAAAGATTCTCTAGGTTCTAATGAGATTACTAACTCACATGTCAGGGTAGGTGTCCTCACGTGACCCTCACCAAGTTATGACGTATATATTTTAAAATGTGATATGTGTTGGATGTGGAGTATGTGGATCATGGGTACCAGTCCCAGGCTGTAATGAGAGGAATTTAAGTATAACCCGGCTAATGGGAAAGTGTCATCTAACAAGGTATTAGCTCCATTAAAGGAGAAACCCTCAAAAGGATATAGAACACAATGTGTGATCTTACGAGTATAGTTGTGTTGACTGTTTGTTGAGCCCAATGGTTGTGGGCATGTAATGTGTTGTGTGTTTATAGTTTTCCATGCATGATTTAAATATAATCAATCACATGCTTAGATGACAATTAGTTGTGCGTGGCCCGGTAGCGTGCGGGCTGCACGATTTCCAACAAGGAGCTGGAAGCCGTTCGAGAGTAGGACGGGGTAGCTGTTTGTGCGTGGGTAGCTATTTAATTACTCATGTATTGTAGGTGTAGTAAGACCGAAACTTTTGTCGGCATCAGGTTGTAAATACTCGGTACAGTTGGAATGTAAACGTGTAATGATTGTTGGAAATGGAACGGGATTGTAATGTGTAGTTGCTCGGGAACCTGGTCCATCATACCGATACAATGTATATGTATTAGCCTTGTTAGCCATGTGGGTGGTTAACGGCGTGTAACACTAATGAGTTAAGTAATGTGATAAGTTATGTTTTCCGCTGCAAATGGTTGTTAAGTGTATTGTTGTAGTTGGGGTGTTACATGTACCAATCACCAAAACAAATTCTTTTGTGCTATACGTATTGTAGTTTACGCCCTTATCACTTCAAAACATACTATTCGCGGTTTTCGCTCTACCCCCCTTAAAAGGGTTTACGCCCATGTAATCTACCATGTGTCAACATTGGACATTGGTCTAAGGAGTCCAGCCATCATGGAGTGTTTCCGCTTCCATGTGGTCTATTATACAATGTTCCTTGATAAAAGGGCCTTAACCATATTACTGGTTAGTCCCTGCATCTAGAATTTCATCGAAGTTTGTTTAACTCTCAACCAGGTTCGGTTCAAGGCTTAGAGGCTTTAAGCTGTTGATAATAAGCCATTCATTCGTTAGGTATTCAACCTTAGAATTCTGGACCCACTAGCTTCTACTGCGCGACCCTGATAACTTAGGGTTTATTTGCCCTTCTCGTTATGCTCAATGTGCGTTACATCACCCTTTTATCCCTTTTTATCTTGGGAATAAGGTTTATCTAATCAAGCGTGGTATTCTTTTACCGTACGCGAACTCAATGAGTTTCAGATTTTCTATCCTGTTGTTTGGAAATCTATTGTACATACTGTTACGCACTCCCGTAATTGTTCACTAGGTACCTCCGACTTATTGTCGGTTGAGGTTGAGCCACTACTTTGCATGTAGTGCTTCCTCTGTTGTCAGCGGTTTGTGAATTATGCCCACTTATCTGATTCTGTACAAGTGTTATTTACTTGTACGACCTTGCATTTCTATGCATCGGTCCTCTAAATATTCATAGGTTTCCTTCCATTTTTATTCTAATGGAATTCACCTCCTGCTTCTTTAGCCTTAGGCCGCTTAGTTTATTTCAAGGTCCCGCTTAACTGGCTTGCGCCATGTTTGTTGGTGAAAGGAAGGATTTACCACGATTGACATTTCCCATATTCCTAGCTATCTCAATAGATCATTAACTGCACAAGTGCAATACCAAAACACTCAGTCCAACAGAGTACAGAGGCGTAAACCCTTGGCAGTAACTCTCTTATGCGATCGCAATAGGAATGAATATTACTTCCTTTATGAGGTGCTTTATCACTTGGTGCAGGATTCCTGGCTTGTTGCCCGGTGTGTCTGCCATCTTGTATTTAACAACTCCATAGCATTGTGTGATTACTGAGGTACATTGGTCGCTTACTGCGCACCATGTTCGTATTTGCTTACGACCTTGGTTTCCATGGCATCCGCTCATGTGTTTCCACCATTTATATAATGGTTCGTCATTCATTTGGCTGTTTACTGAATATACTATACTCGTGTTCCTGTGCTCTTTGAGTGTTATTGGTTTTCCACTTCACATCTCACATATGGTATTTCTTCTTAACCGATTACTCTTCGGTTTCCAATAATTGCTTTCAAGGCTTATTTCACATTGCTTGGCAATAAATGTATGCTAAAGCTTCACTACATTAGTAGTTATGATAAAGATATATTTTCAGACGTTCAATGATGGCATTCTCTTCTTTGGACTCTATGGGTTCACCACACTCGCGGTCTCACATTAACGAGGGGTATCCTTGCTCGTTATTCATTAAATAATCTACTCGTGCCATTATCGGTATGATTCTCCTTAGGTTTTGCAAACGTTGGATCCACGTATTGTAGTAGGTTCATGGTTTATTAGCCACATTGCCTCGAGCTTTGCTCATCGTAGGCTATTCCCAAGTGGTTACTTCACCGTATACCATCGCTGGGTTTGGAGCTTATACTGGGCTCCAATATAAGATTGTCGCATCACACTTTCGTTCATTGGAGACCCTTTAAGTATCTTGGTATTGATATTTATTTATTTAGGGTATCCCCTGGTAAGCGGGACCCCTCTTGTGTTCTAACCGGGTGTTCGTGCTAACTCTTGTGTGTTCTCGTCACTACATTTAGTTCGACACCCTTCTAGGATTGCTCCTAGGTGTTATCAAGTTACGCCATTACCTTTGGCTAAATTATGAGTATGTTCAGTCTACTCTGTATTGTGGTTCTGAATTTCAAATTGTTCCATTTAGGGCTGTAACGTCTCCTGTTCTTGGGGTAGACCATGGTTGCTTCTCTTATGTTTTTGACCGGTTTATACCCTCTTTGGTGATGAATGGTATTCTCCGGTACCTTATGCGATCACTCTGGGTGTCTTACCTTGTCCATTGGACATTGGCGTGTTCATGTTAGGTATTTCCCTTACTGTGTCTAGACCGGGTATTCGTTCCAGTTGTTCCATGCATTTACTTCCAGATTTTCGCGACATATCCAATGTCTTTATTCAGTTGTTAGTGCTTCTCGCACTTTTAACTCTTAATCGTCCTCCTGGAGTAAGTTCTTGACTCCTTTAGCTTGTAAGCTAATCTGAGTTCCTTCTATGGTTTGAGGTATCCAACTGTTTCGGTTTGAAATTAACTTATGGTCCGTAGAACGAAGTCAACTACTTCCCGTGTTTCGTACACCACTTGTATACATACGTGGGGTACCTTATTGGCACGTTACAACTTACCTGACTAACTCACAAAAAGGGTCTGTCAGGCCCACAAGCTCTTTCGGAGGGCAGGCGTCCCACATCCCGTATTTGGGTACACTCGTAGTGCTCGTCACACGCCTAGGTGAAGTATTCTATTGTCAACTCCTCTTGTATCATTCTATGGTAACTTACCTTGATTTTCTGGTTTGGTTTAAAATATGAGGTTTAAACGAAATATTTGGGTTTAAAAGAAAACATTTGGGTTTGAAAGAAAGTTTCCTGGTGTTGCCATGAAATACCCCGAACCTTAAAATAGTGATTAAGATTATTCTAATACATATTTAAGGGCTTAATAGTGCCTAAGTAATTTTGGTAAGGAAAAATAAATCCAAAAGAAATGAAGAAACGCTTAAAAAGCGAAAAACGCTAAATAAGCGTTAAATGACCATAGGAGGTATGAGACCTCGGTTAGCGTATTATATGGATTCTTAAGGCTTAATAAGGCCTAAATAATATATGGGAACAACTCCCGTAGAAAATGGATCCAAATAATGTATTAAAACGCTAATAGAGCTTTAGCAAACGTTTTTCGAGAAAAACTGAAAACGTGACTTTAAGTGGTCAAACGAACCCGTAAAAATTATAAATCATTAACTAACAATAATTAAGCATTAATGGAAGATTAATAACCAATAATGAAATACCCCAAACCTTAGTATGTTGTTTAAACATTAAAATATGGTATATTAAGACTAAAAAGAGTCTTAGGAACATTAGTAAACAATTTAAACCATAGAAAACACAAATAAATACCTTAAAGTCAATTATGGCTAAAATGTGCTCTAAGCTTGGGATAAGCTTGGTTAAGACCTAATGAGCTTACCAAGACCTTATTTATATATTAATGAACATATTAAACCAATTACCAAAGAAAACCAAGCTTGAAAACAAGTTAAAACACAAAATGTGCTTTGAGTCTTAAAGCACGTTTTTGAAAAATTGTCTTGTAAATGAGTTTTGAATGGCTAAATGTCCATCATTACTCTTTAATTAACATGTGTACTACTTAGTACCACATTAGGAAGTCTAAATCAATGGGAAATCAAAAATTTCATAACTATGTGCCTTGTTTTATTGAATAGTAACTAAAATAAGCAAGTTTATAACATAAGTCAAATAAGTAAGTTAATTGGTCAACAAAGACTATAACACCCGTTACTACTTAATGGGGGCCAGTTTTTATAAGGGTGAGTCATCTCCCCCTTGTTAGTTTATCAAGTAAGCAAAATTAATAAAGTGAGTCACTATTTACTTTAACTACAAATATCTCCAAAAGTAACTCAAACATCATTCTTTCATTCACGGTTTTGCAATAGTACCACACACACAACTCCATCTTTGACCTCTTATATCTCCAAGATCACTTTGCCAAATCAAAAACAAAGACCACCACTCTTCTAGTCTCATCAAGCTCTTCATTCCTATCTTCTCAAAATTCCAAGAGCTCCATTTCGGTGCCAAGAGGAATCTCCATGGGAGGAGCTTGAGCTCACCTTTTTACATTTTATTGTTCTCCTTTGCTTCAAGGTAAGGAAACTCAAATAAAAACTCCATTTCCTTCTTATTTTGATGTTGACCGAGAATCACCATTGATGGGGTTCTTTATATTGCTTTGTTCTAGTTCAGCTTCATTTCAACCTTTCATGGACTAGTTGGAGTCCTCTCTTGCTACATATCAAACTCTCTATCAAATACCAAGGTAAAACAACTATCTTAATGTTTTAAAACAATGTATAACCTAGGGTTTACAATGAGATGAAGCATAAAGCTTGTATACTCATTTTATCATTTGTATAATGTTTAGAAGTTGACAAGCAACTAAAGCCTTGCCGATTTTAATCAAGGAAACAAGAAAGAAGTTTGTGAGGAAAAGAGGTAAATGTGCTAACCTAATGTAGTTTAAAGTCTTAGGAGAAATGAGCTTATGCTGCTTATTAAAATGATCTAAGGAGCCAATGGTGAATGACTTAGTAAAATGTTCTCAAGGAGACTAGTAAAAGGGCATATGTGTTGTTGTATGTATTTGCAGGTCAAAGGCAAATATAATGTAGGAAATTCAGTGTTTATGGTTTATGCAATTTAAGGGCCTAAGAGCCATGTTATTTAAGGGCCTAAGTGCCAAGCAATTTAAATTATGCACTATATTGTGATGTAGTGTTAAATGAGTGAAGTTTGTGTACAAGAATGTTCTTGATGGATTTTAGTGTTCTGGGATGTTTAATGGTGAAAACAATGTGTTTTGGCTTGGTAATGTTCTAGGAGAACCCACGTCGAAATTTAGATAATGAATAAGAAGTTTTAGGTGTTTAAAATGAGTTTTGATGAGTTAGGAAGTGTTTAGGGTGGTTAAGTGTTCTACTAGGGAAAGAAACATGCATTAAGGTATTCTAAGATGTAAAAAGGACTTAGGCAATGTTCTAGAGGATTTAGAATGCAAATGAATGTTTTGGGATACTTCAAGATCATGGTGAGATTGTGTTTAGGACTTGTGCAATGTTGGTGAATAAGGAAGAAGTGATTTGTTGCATGGAGGAGCTATAAACTTGTAGAGATATTCAAGGAGGTTGGTTAGGAAGAAAAGATTCTTGGGAGATGATGTTGTGGTGGTGAGAAAACATTTGGGAATAGTGGAAGTTATAGGTATGAAACACCACATAGAAACTTAGTGAAAAACATTACCAGTGTAAACCTTTTTATAAGAATTTGTGTAATGCTTGAGGAGGATTTTAGTAAATGATTTAAGGAGTTTAATGGAGGTCTTAAGGTGTGTTTGAAGTACCCAAATAAGGTTAGAACATACTAGGATATATGTGGGGAAGTTTGGAGTTAAATGGACAATTAAAAACAAGGGTCTGGAGCAGACCGACCTTGGGGACCGGACCTGCAAGGTCGGTCGGGCCCAGTTTACCTTGCGAGAAATGGTCTCTGGAATGGACCGACCTTGGGGACCGGACTTGCAAGGTCGGTCGGGCATGAATTTTTAGTACGGATTGAGTCTCTGGAATAGACCGACCTTGGGACCGGACTTACAAGGTCGGTCATGCCTAAATTTTTGTACGTAAGTGAGTCTCGGGAATCGACCGATCTTGCGACCGAACTTGCCAAGATCGGTCGGGCCTGAGTTTTCAAAGGGGAAAAACTCTCGGGAATAGACCGACCATGTGGACCGAACTTGCAAGGTCGGTCGGAGTAGAATTTTTGACGGTAATATGTTATGGAATGGACCGACCATGTGTAAGGTCGGTCGGTAAGGTTGGTCGGACCAAAACTGTTAAAAAAAAACAAACAAAGAGTGGCTTAAGTAGTTAACCCTAGGGGGTATAATGTAGGTAATTAAGGATAAGTTTGGGCATTAAAACATGTCATATAACCATGTAAAATGTTTAGTAAAATTCAAAGTTAGGCAAGTAAATTGACCGACGTTATTAATCATGTATAGGAGTGACCTACGGTGGAAACCAGTCGAAGCAAGGACCAAGGTATGGTTTTCTTGCAGTCCGTTGCCTACCGGTTTACACCGGCTTGTGTGTTGTTTGTTTTCTGTATGTTTATGACCTTGTACGACTTAAGCCATGTAACGAGCTTACAGTTGTTTACATTATTGTATTGTTGAAGTGTGACTCATGCCCCTGTGTGTGAGTAACAAGGTTTGACCACATGCTGTGATTTGTTATTGAGTTCCAACAGTGAACTTCTAACGAGTGTTAACTGGGGGTGAGGAATCCGGTTGTCCGGTCACGCGTGTAAGTATAAGAGTAGATATCTGTATCAGATTCGACTCTTATGATGTTAAGATTGTTCTCCTTCATTTGGCGTTCGATCTCCTGCTAGCTTCCTCCAAAGCTTACCTATTCTGACATGATCGGTTTAGTGGGAATATGTGTTTGTGTGGTGTGTTCGGCTCACAATACCCGAACCATCTGTGACTTAAGTTACTCGTTCGATTAACAGAACGGTAATGAGTGTGTATAACAAGCTTAACATGAGGGTGAACCATTCTCTAGGCTTCTTATGTTGATTAACCTTCTTGGTTTGTTGTTGTGGAAAGTGTACTCACTATGTATGTGATGTTGTGCTATGCAATATTGTTGCTATGCCATATGTATATATTATATGTTAAAATGAATGCCACGTCATCATGACAATTAGTTGCGCGTATCCCGGCAGCCGATGGGCTGCACGTTAACCATACCAGCCAAGGGTTGCTGACCCCCCCGGGGGCTCCATATTTTTACTACAGGATGAGGATTGAGGAAGCGGAATGGCTATAGAACCTAGGCTGCAGAAATACTTTTGGTTATTTTGGATGCTGAGCCCGGGATGCGCCTGTGCTCCCATGGCGTTATATTTTGGTACCGTTTGTGTTACAGTGACGGTCGTTTACAGTTGACGGTGGAGTTCATGTGTACTGTTTACAGTGACGGTTTGTATTAAATACTCGGTATGTTGGTTATGTATATGTATGGTTGTTATTACCTAATGCTCTGGAGTCTGATCATCAGACCGGTACACTTGTATTTATTCTGCCTTGTTAACCATGTGGGTGGTTGACGGCGTTGTAGCACCGAATCGTTTAGTTATTGTTTAGTTATTTTTCCGCTGTGATTTCATTTAATGTTAATCGTGTAGTAGGGGTGTTACAAAAAGTGGTATCAGAGCGAAGTATGACTCTGATGACTAGAATACCGAGCTTAGGAATATACTGAGTTAGGAAACCTAACCACAGTTACTTAAGTGAACAGTTATGAGACGGTTAACCACTAAGTGTGGAGATACCTTGTTGTCGGGAAGACGTTACAATCGTTGGGACCGATAAGTGTGCAAGCACGATGATAATGAATGTTCGTGTGAATTCAGATGTCAGGTACAGCACGAGGTCGAGGCCGCGGATGCGGCATTGGTGATACCGGGTTCCAGGGAGAAACCCTACGGCACAAGTTATGGCCGATGTTGTAGCGGCCGTCGTAGCCCAGATGGTCCCATAGTTAGTGGTTGTGATTTAGCAAGGGCAACAACCCGAAGTTCAACCACCACCGCCGCCGCCACGAGAGACCAACTGGGTCAAGGCGTTGGCAGATTTAAGACCCCCGTAGTTTCATGGGGAGACCGACCCTCGTAAGCTGGAGGCATACATCTCCGAGTTGGAGACCGCCTACGAGACCTTGGATGTGCATGCTAGAGCCAAGGTCCGTCTTGCCGCTTACTACCTAAAGGGTTCGGCACAAAGTTGGTGGAAGCTTGTGAGAGAGGACCGGATGGCGGATCCTCAGTTTGGTTGGAGAGAGTATACGGCTCTGCTGCGAGCCAAGTATTATCCTGTGCATGTGCAAGAGGCCAAGCGCCTAGAGCTGGATAGTCTGAGGCAAGGGGATAAGATGTCGGTCGATGACTACTACACCGCCTTCACCGGCCTTATCCACCTGTTACCGGACCTGGGGTACTCGAACCGGGTGTTGGTGAACCGTTTCTACAACGGTCTCAGCCACCGTCTTCGCTACGGGATGGGGCCAGCTGAGTATACTACCTTGCAGGTAATTTAAACACCATGATGTGAATCGGTTTATACCGTAAGTGAGTGTTGATGTGAATTTGTGAGTTTGTTTTACGGGGCATGACTGACATCCTAAATCCAGGAGTGCTATCATGCCGCTGCTAAGGTTGAGATTACCGTCCGTCTGAGGGACGAGGAGAATGCGCACAAGCGCAAGGCCACGAGCGTGGGCCAGAGTCCGCAGGGGTACGGGGGAGGAAAGAAGAAGAAGAAGCCTTACCCCCAGCCCCAGAAGAGTCAGCACCAGGGTGACAAGGGCCAAGCCCAGACCACCACAGCTGAGGAGCGACTAAAGCTCACATACGCATATGTGGCGAAACCTCTACGCTCTTACCCGCCTAAGGGTAATTATTTAATCATGTGTGTCAAGTTGAAGTGTATGTTATTAAGTTATGAAGTAAGTATTGATTGTATACTGTGATAGCAGCCAGCGCGGGTTCTGGACCGGAGCGCCACTACTACTGTAAGTGGTGTAACGGAGACCACCCCGGCAAAGACTGCAAGGGAAATGACGTGCAGTGTCGCTACTGCGAGAAGTGGGGTCACCGTGACTATGAGTGTTACCGGAACCCCAACAACAGAGTCAATAAGCCGAAGGGGCAGTGGAAGGGTAATGCCACAGCGACCATCGATGGCCCGAAGTCGGCTAACCAGCCACCCACAGATCAGAGGAACACTGATTCCCAGAAGGGGAAAGGGTCGGGACCTAGCAAGGCCGCCCTGAATGTGGTGGACCGGTCTGAGGCGCCAGGGCCGTCTACTAGACCAGGTACCGCCTAAACTGTAGAGTGAAATAAGTGATTGCATACCGCATTTCATGCTTGTGTTAGTGAGTCCAAGTGTACTACCATGTGAGTAAAGACTTAAAGTATAATGTGAAAGTCACCTAATTAGATAATTCTAAACTTAAAGGAGCCTTCAATATTTGTTATCCAATCCCACCCACACCAAACCCTGAAGAGACCACCATCAGCATCACCAAATTTCTAATGGAGCAATATCAGGTTATCCAACGAGGTATGATACTCTTAAATGGATACCTGACACCGGAAGCACAAATCCACATCATCAGACGATGCAATGAACTGGGAGCAACACCCGGAGGTTTCTACACACCCGAATACCCGAGTGGATCGAGAATGAAATTGAAGATGATGTGCATGGGTAAGGACTGGAATCCTTACACCAAGACATATCAGGAAGTGCGAGCCGAGGAGCAACTGTACCAATGGTACCTGAGGAGTTCCTTGCGGTCGTTAACCACGCCGTGGAATTGCTCAGCAAGTTGAATCAGATTCAATACCATTGTTAAAGCAGATTTATGTATTGTGAACTTCTCTAGAAAGGTGGACGGTTGGGTTTACAACCAAGAAAGGACGAGTCCCCCGAGTCTCTAAGTAAGGGAGTACCCGTGGTGTCTTGGTCCATTGGTGATACCGCAGTGTTTTGGTACGGCGAGCAGAAGCGTGCTGATCTCGCAAAGAAGTTAGTGTTGAAATCAGGAGATGTGTTATTATGGGTGGGCAGCCAAGGATGCTATATCATGGCATTAAGAAGATCAAACTGAATACCGCACCATCGGCAGTGATCAATGCCACACACATGAAACCCGGACGTTTGAATTTGACCTTCAGACAGTTTTAAAGCCTTGTATAATTATGTAATGTGTTAAGCCAGTTCTATATTAAGAATGCTATGTCTAGCTAAGTTTTCAATGTAATCGACTTGTGATGTGAAGGGAGTGTTAATCAATAAAGTGGAGTTGTTCGAAGTATATCAACCGTGTTGTACCAAATACTTATAAGTTGCCAATGAATTAGGTTGTGCACTCGGAACGGGAGGTATACTGGGCGTTTGTAATGAGGCAGAAGCTGGCAAGAGCGGCACAATCCTCATCGGTAACTTTCCTGTCAATGGCGTGGACGCTTCGATCTTGTTCGACTCCGGAGCCTCACATACATTTATCTCGCTATCTTTTGCGAAGAGGCTGGGGTAAGACGGTGAAGAGATGCCAGAATTCATAGTCACTCTCCCGTTGAAAGAACGGATCAGGTGTACCCGCTATCACCGAGATGCTGTTGTACGAATTCGTGATGAAGAGTTTACGATCAACTTGATAGAGTTCGACGGACTTGGTTTTGATGTGATTGTCGGGATGAACTGGTTGAGCGGTACAAGGGCAGAATCCTGTATGCCGAGCATCGCCTGCTTCTTCGGAGTCCGTCTGGGGTTACTATATCTTACCGCCAAAGGCCCAGGGAGCCTTCGACTCAGATCATCACCGCCATGGCTATGTATCGTGAACAATGACGAGGGAATGATGTATACCTCTGCTATGTCCAGGACATAGAGAGAGACCCAGAGTTTAGCCCAGATGTGCCGGTAGTGTCGGAGTATCCTTATGTATTTCCTAAGGAACTGCCAGGCATGCCGCCAGCACGGGAAGTAGAGTTTGAGATTGATTTGGTTCTGGCACCGGACCAATTGCGAAGGCGCCCTATCATATGGCTCCAGCAGAAATGACAGAGCTCAAGGAGCAGCTGAGAGACCTACTCGACAAGGGATTTATCCGCCCTAGCGTTTCACCATGGGGAGCGCCGGTCTCCTTTGTGAAGAAGAAGGACGGTAGTCTCCGCCTGTGTATTGACTATCGAGAGCTGAATGCAGTTACGGTGAAGAACCGTTATCCTTTACCACGCATCGACGACTTATTTGATCAGTTGAGAGGAGCATCAGTATTCTCCAAGATAGATCTACGATCCGGATACCATCAGATTGCCATCCGTGACAGTGACATTGAGAAGACCGCATTCAGAACAAGATATGGACATTATGAGTTTACGGTTATGCCATTTGGTTTATCCAATGCACCAGCCAAGTTCATGGACTTAATGAACCGCTTGTTCCAAGATCAGTTGGACAGTCAGTGGTAGTCTTCATCGACGATATTCTTGTGTACTCGAAATCGAGAGGTGAGCATGAAAGCCACTTGAGAAATGTGTTACAACGCTGAGAAAGAATCGTTTGTATGCTAAATTTTCAAAATGTGAGTTTTGGTTGAACCAAGTATCCTTTCTTGGTCATGTGATTTCTGAGGCCGGGATCGCTGTTGATCCGGCAAAGATTGATGTAGTGCGCACCTGGCCTAGGCCGAAGACAGTTACCGATATCAGGAGCTTCCTCGGTTTGGCAGGATATTATAGGAGGTTTATGAAGGACTTCTCCAGTGTCTCGAAGCCGATGACTTCCTTGATGAAGAAGGATGCACCATTCGAGTGGACAGTCGACTGTGAGAGTTCTTTCCAGAGTCTCAAGGATGCTCTGACATCTGCACCAGTTCTGACTATACCAGACGGTCCAGATGGTTTTGAGGTCTATTGCGACGCATCAGGCAGAGGTATGGGTTGTGTGTTGATGCAACACGGGAAGGTCGTAGCATAAGCCTCCCGACAGCTGAAGAAGCATGAAGAGAACTACCCTACCCACGATATAGAACTAGGTGCCATTGTCTTTGCATTGAAGATATGGCGACATTATTGTATGGGGTAAGTGTGACAATTTATTCTGACCACAAAAGTTTGAAGTACTTGTTCACTCAGAAGGAGTTGAACATGAGACAAAGAAGGTGGGATGAGTTTCTAAACGATTACGACAACAATTTACAGTATAAAGAGGGTAAGGCAAATGTGGTAGCTGACGCATTGAGTCGCCGAGCACACTCTCTCCATTCGTTAGTCTCTCATACTAGCTTGGTTGAAGAGGTGCGGAGTGCTCAGATGACGGATCAGTATATGTTGGAGATCAGGCAGAAGCTTATTGATGGCACATTCGAGGGTCAGAAGTACGACTTCCGACTCCATGATGATGACCTGATTAGGCTCAACGGCCGACTGTGTATTCCGAGGAGTAGCGCTGAGCTGAAGGAGCGCATACTGAGTGAATCCCATTGTTCTACGACTTCGATTCACCCCGGAGCTTCAAAGATGTATAAGGATATGAAACGTTATTTTTGGTGGACTGGAATGAATAAGGATGTGAACGATTATGTGTTGAGGTGTCTCACTTGTTAGAAGGTCAGTTTAAGCACCGACGACCTGGTGGTATGTACAGCCAATGCCAGTGCCTGAGTGGAAGTTCCATGACATTTCTATGGACTTCGTAGTAGGGCTTCCGCCTACAAGGGGAGGTCTGAATATGATTTGGTTGTTGTTGACAGACTGACCAAGGTGGCTCGATTCATACCGATGAAGGACACCTGGAAAGTGGCAAAGCTTGCAGAGCTCTTCGACAAAGAGATTGTAAGACACCATGGGTACCGAAAACAATTGTGTCTGACAGGGATACCAGATTCCTCTTATGGTATTGGAAATCCACACGGGAAGCGCTTGGTACCGAGCTGAAGCTAAGTACGGCGTTCCACCCACAAGCAGATGGTTAGAGTGAGCGCACCATCCAGACACTCGAGGATATGTTACGTGCATGTGCACTTGATTTTCAGACTAGCTGGATTGATAAGTTACATCTAATCGAGTTTAGTTACAACAATAGTTACCATGCTTCGATCAAGATGTCTCCCTTCCAGGCTTTGTACGGTAGACCATGCCGCACGCCATTATGCTGGGATGAGTCGAGTGAGACGGACATTATAAGACCAGAGTATCTGGAACAAGTTCAAGCAGAAGTACGCCAAATCCGGGCTAACATGAAGGCAGCTCAGGATAAGCAGAAATCGTACGCCGATGTGCGCAGACGTGACCTGGAGTTCGCCGTGGGCAATTAGGTATTTTTCTAGAGTATCCCCCATGAAGGGAGTATTTCGTTTTCTTGCAGTCCGTTGCCTACCGGTTTACACCGGCTTGTGTGTTGTTTGTTTTCTGTATGTTTATGACCTTGTACGACTTAAGCCATGTAACGAGTTTACAGTTGTTTACATTATTGTATTGTTGAAGTGTGACTCATGCCCCTGTGTGTGAGTAACAAGGTTTGACCACATGCTGTGATTTGTTATTGAGTTCCAACAATGAACTTCTAACGAGTGTTAACTGGGGGTGAGGAATCCGGTTGTCCGGTCACGCGTGTAAGTATAAGAGTAGATATCTGTATCAGATTCGACTCTTATGATGTTAAGATTGTTCTCCTTCATTTGGCGTTCGATCTCCTGCTAGCTTCCTCCTCCAAGCTTACCTATTCTGACATGATCGGTTTAGTGGGAACATGTGTTTGTGTGGTGTGTTCGGGTCACAATACCCGAACCATCTGTGACTTAAGTTACTCGTTCGATTAACATAACGGTAATGAGTGTGTATAACAAGCTTAACATGAGGGTGAACCATTCTCTAGGCTTCTTATGTTGATTAACCTTCTTGGTTTGTTGTTGTGGAAAGTGTACTCACTATGTATGTGATGTTGTGCTATGCAATATTGTTGCTATGCCATATGTATATATTATATGTTAAAATGAATGCCACGTCATCATGACAATTAGTTGCGCGTATCCCGGCAGCCGATGGGCTGCACGTTAACCATACCAGCCAAGGGTTGCTGACCCCCCCGGGGGCTCCATATTTTTACTACAGGATGAGGATTGAGGAAGCGGAATGGCTATAAAACCTAGGCTGCAGAAATACTTTTGGTTATTTTGGATGCTGAGCCCGGGATGCGCCTGTGCTCCCGTGGCGTTATATTTTGGTACCGTTTGTGTTACAGTGACGGTCGTTTACAGTTGACGGTGGAGTTCATGTGTACAGTTTACAGTGACGGTTTGTATTAAATACTCGGTATGTTGGTTATGTATATGTATGGTTGTTATTACCTAATGCTCTGGAGTCTGATCATCAGACCGGTACACTTGTATTTATTTTGCCTTGTTAACCATGTGGGTGGTTGACGGCGTTGTAGCACCGAATCGTTTAGTTATTGTTTAGTTATTTTTCCGTTGCGATTTCATTTAATGTTAACCGTGTAGTAGGGGTGTTACAAAAAGTGGTATCAGAGCGAAGTATCACTCTGATGACTAGAATACCGAGCTTAGGAATATACCGAGTTAGGAAACCTAACCACAGTTACTTAAGTGAACAGTTATGAGACGGTTAACCACTAAGTGTGGAGATACCTTGTTGTCGGGAAGACGTTACAATCGTTGGGACCGATAAGTGTGCAAGCACGATGATAATGAATGTTCGTGTGAATTCAGATGTCAGGTAGAGCACGAGGTCGAGGCCGCGGATGCGGCATTGGTGATACCGGGTTCCAGGGAGAGAACCCTACGGCACAAGTTATGGCCGATGTTGTAGCGGCCGTCGTAGCCCAGATGGTCCCATAGTTAGTGGTTGTGATTTAGCAAGGGCAACAACCCGAAGTTCAACCACCACCGCCACCGCCACGAGAGACCAACTGGGTCAAGGCGTTGGCAGATTTAAGACCCCCGTAGTTTCATGGGGAGACCGACCCTCGTAAGCTGGAGGCATACATCTCCGAGTTGGAGACCGCCTACGAGACCTTGGATGTGCATGCTAGAGCCAAGGTCCGTCTTGCCGCTTACTACCTAAAGGGTTCGGCACAAAGTTGGTGGAAGCTTGTGAGAGAGGACCGGATGGCGGATCCTCAGTTTGGTTGGAGAGAGTATACGGCTCTGCTGCGAGCCAAGTATTATCCTGTGCATGTGCAAGAGGCCAAGCGCCTAGAGCTGGATAGTCTGAGGCAAGGGGATAAGATGTCGGTCGATGACTACTACACCGCCTTCATCGGCCTTATCCACCTGTTACCGGACCTGGGGTACTCGAACCGGGTGTTGGTGAACCGTTTCTACAACGGTCTCAGCCACCGTCTTCGCTACGGGATGGGGCCAGCTGAGTATACTACCTTGCAGGTAATTTAAACACCATGATGTGAATCGGTTTATACCGTAAGTGAGTGTTGATGTGAATTTGTGAGTTTGTTTTACGGGGCATGACTGACATCCTAAATCCAGGAGTGCTATCATGCCGCTGCTAAGGTTGAGATTACCGTCCGTCTGAGGGACGAGGAGAATGCGCACAAGCGCAAGGCCACGAGCGTGGGCCAGAGTCCGCAGGGGTACGGGGGAGGAAAGAAGAAGAAGAAGCCTTACCCCCAGCCCCAGAAGAGTCAGCACCAGGGTGACAAGGGCCAAGCCCAGACCACCACAGCTGAGGCGACTAAAGCTCACATACGCATATGTGGCGAAACCTCTACGCTCTTACCCGCCTAAGGGTAATTATTTAATCATGTGTGTCAAGTTGAAGTGTATGTTATTAAGTTATGAAGTAAGTATTGATTGTATACTGTGATAGCAGCCAGCGCGGGTTCTGGACCGGAGCGCCACTACTACTGTAAGTGGTGTAACGGAGACCACCCCGGCAAAGACTGCAAGGGAAATGACGTGCAGTGTCGCTACTGCGAAGAAGTGGGTCACCGTGACTATGAGTGTTACCGGAACCCCAACAACAGAGTCAATAAGCCGAAGGGGCAGTGGAAGGGTAATGCCACAGCGACCATCGATGGCCCGAAGTCGGCTAACCAGCCACCCACAGATCAGAGGAACACTGATTCCAGAAGGGGAAAGGGTCGGGACCTAGCAAGGCCGCCCTGAATGTGGTGGACCGGTCTGAGGCGCCAGGGCCGTCTACTAGACCAGGTACCGCCTAAACTGTAGAGTGAAATAAGTGATTGCATACCGCATTTCATGCTTGTGTGTTAGTGAGTCCAAGTGTACTACCATGTGAGTAAAGACTTAAAGTATAATGTGAAAGTCACCTAATTAGATAATTCTAAACTTAAAGGAGCCTTCAATTTTGTTATCCAATCCCACCCACACCAAACCCTGAAGAGACCACCATCAGCATCACCAAATTTCTAATGGAGCAATATCAGGTTATCCAACGAGGTATGATACTCTTAAATGGATACCTGACACCGGAAGCACAAATCCACATCCAGACGATGCAATGAACTGGGAGCAACACCCGGAGGTTTCTACACACCCGAATACCCGAGTGGATCGAGAATGAAATTGAAGATGATGTGCATGGGTAAGGACTGGAATCCTTACACCAAGACATATCAGGAAGTGCGAGCCGAAGATGGAGCAACTGTACCAATGGTACCTGAGGAGTTCCTTGCGGTCGTTAACCACGCCGTGGGAATTGCTCAGCAAGTTGAATCAGATTCAATACCAAGTGTTAAAGCAGATTTATGTATTGTGAACTTCTACTAGAAAGGTGGACGGTTGGGTTTACACCAAGATAAGGACGAGTCACCCGAGTCTCTAAGTAAGGGAGTACCCGTGGTGTCTTGGTCCATTGGTGATACCGCAGTGTTTGTGTACGGCGAGCAGAAGCGTGCTGATCTCGCAAAGAAGTTAGTGTTGAAATCAGGAGATATGTTAATTATGGGTGGGCAGCCAAGGATGCTATATCATGGCATTAAGAAGATCAAACTGAATACCGCACCATCGGCAGTGATCAATGCCACACACATGAAACCCGGACGTTTGAATTTGACCTTCAGACAGTTTTAAAGCCTTGTATAATTATGTAATGTGTTAAGCCAGTTCTATATTAAGAATGCTATGTCTAGCTAAGTTTACAATGTAATCGACTTGTGATGTGAAGGGAGTGTTAATCAATAAAGTGGAGTTGTTTGAAGTATATCAACCGTGTTGTTACCAAATACTTATAAGTTGCCAATGAATTAGGTGTGCACTCGGAACGGGAGGTATACTGGGCGTTTGTAATGAGGCAGAAGCTGGCAAGAGCGGCACAATCCTCACCGGTACCTTTCCTGTCAATGGCGTGGACGCTTCGATCTTGTTCGACTCCGGAGCCTCACATACATTTATCTCGCTATCTTTTGCGAAGAGGCTGGGGTTAGACGGTGAAGAGATGCCAGAATTCATAGTCACTCTCCCTTGAAAGAACGGATCAGGTGTACCCGCTATCACCGAGATGCTGTTGTACGAATTCGTGATGAAGAGTTTACGATCAACTTGATAGAGTTCGACGGACTTGGTTTTGATGTGATTGTCGGGATGAACTGGTTGGAGCGGTACAAGGGCAGAATCCTGTATGCCGAGCATCGTCTGCTTCTTCGGAGTCCGTCTGGGGTTACTATATCTTACCGCCAAGGCCCAGGGAGCCTTCGACTCAGATCATCACCGCCATGGCTATGTATCGTGAACTACGACGAGGGAATGATGTATACCTCTGCTATGTCCAGGACATAGAGAGAGACCCAGAGTTTAGCCCAGATGTGCCGGTAGTGTCGGAGTATCCTTATGTATTTCCTAAGGAACTGCCAGGCATGCCGCCAGCACGGGAAGTAGAGTTTGAGATTGATTTGGTTCGGCACCGGACCAATTGCGAAGGCGCCCTATCATATGGCTCCAGCAGAAATGACAGAGCTCAAGGAGCAGCTGAGAGACCTACTCGACAAGGGATTTATCCGCCCTAGCGTTTCACCATGGGGAGCGCCGGTCTCCTTCGTGAAGAAGAAGGACGGTAGTCTCCGCCTGTGTATTGACTATCGAGAGCTGAATGCAGTTACGGTGAAGAACCGTTATCCTTTACCACGCATCGACGACTTATTTGATCAGTTGAGAGGAGCATCAGTATTCTCCAAGATAGATCTACGATCCGGATACCATCAGATTGCCATCCGTGACAGTGACATTGAGAAGACCGCATTCAGAACAAGATATGGACATTATGAGTTTACGGTTATGCCATTTGGTTTATCCAATGCACCAGCCAAGTTCATGGACTTAATGAACCGCTTGTTCCAAGATCAGTTGGACAAGTCAGTGGTAGTCTTCATCGACGATATTCTTGTGTACTCGAAATCGAGAGGTGAGCATGAAAGCCACTTGAGAAATGTGTTACAAACGCTGAGAAAGAATCAGTTGTATGCTAAATTTTCAAAATGTGAGTTTTGGTTGAACCAAGTATCCTTTCTTGGTCATGTGATTTCTGAGCCGGGATCGCTGTTGATCCGGCAAAGATTGATGTAGTGCGCACCTGGCCTAGGCCGAAGACAGTTACCGATATCAGGAGCTTCCTCGGTTTGGCAGGATATTATAGGAGGTTTATGAAGGACTTCTCCAGTGTCTCGAAGCCGATGACTTCCTTGATGAAGAAGGATGCACCATTCGAGTGGACAGTCGACTGTGAGAGTTCTTTCCAGAGTCTCAAGGATGCTCTGACATCTGCACCAGTTCTGACTATACCAGACGGTCCAGATGGTTTTGAGGTCTATTGCGACGCATCAGGCAGAGGTATGGGTTGTGTGTTGATGCAACACGGGAAGGTTGTAGCATACGCCTCCCGACAGCTGAAGAAGCATGAAGAGAACTACCTACCCACGATTAGAACTGGGTGCCATTGTCTTCGCATTGAAGATATGGCGACATTATTTGTATGGGGTAAGTGTGACAATTTATTCTGACCACAAAAGTTTGAAGTACTTGTTCACTCAGAAGGAGTTGAACATGAGACAAAGAAGGTGGGATGAGTTTCTAAACGATTACGACAGCAATTTACAGTATAAAGAGGGTAAGGCAAATGTGGTAGCTGACGCATTGAGTCGCCGAGCACACTCTCTCCATTCGTTAGTCTCTCATACTAGCTTGGTTGAAGAGGTGCGGAGTGCTCAGATGACGGATCAGTATATGTTGGAGATCAGGCAGAAGCTTATTGATGCCACATTCGAGGGTCAGAAGTACGACTTCCGACTCCATGATGATGACCTGATTAGGCTCAACGGCCGACTGTGTATTCCGAGGAGTAGCGCTGAGCTGAAGGAGCGCATACTGAGTGAATCCCATTGTTCTACGACTTCGATTCACCCCGGAGCTTCAAAGATGTATAAGGATATGAAACGTAATTTTTGGTGGACTGGAATGAATAAGGATGTGAACGATTATGTGTTGAGGTGTCTCACTTGTCAGAAGGTCAAGTTTAAGCACCGACGACCTGGTGGTATGGTACAGCCAATGCCAGTGCCTGAGTGGAAGTTCCATGACATTTCTATGGACTTCGTAGTAGGGCTTCCGCCTACAAGGGGAGGTCTGAATATGATTTGGGTTGTTGTTGACCGACTGACCAAGGTGGCTCGATTCATACCGATGAAGGACACCTGGAAAGTGGCAAAGCTTGCAGAGCTCTTCGACAGAGAGATTGTAAGACACCATGGGGTACCGAAAACAATTGTGTCTGACAGGGATACCAGATTCCTCTCATGGTATTGGAAATCCACACGGGAAGCGCTTGGTACCGAGCTGAAGCTAAGTACGGCGTTCCACCCACAAACAGATGGTCAGAGTGAACGCACCATCCAGACACTCGAGGATATGTTACGTGCATGTGCACTTGATTTTCAGACCAGCTGGATTGATAAGTTACATCTAATCGAGTTTAGTTACAACAATAGTTACCATGCTTCGATCAAGATGTCTCCCTTCCAGGCTTTGTACGGTAGACCATGCTGCACGCCATTATGCTGGGATGAGTCGAGTGAGACGGACATTATAAGACCAGAGTATCTGGAACAAGTTCAAGCAGAAGTACGCCAAATCCGGGCTAACATGAAGGCAACTCAGGATAAGCAGAAATCGTACGCCGATGTGCGCAGACGTGACCTGGAGTTCGCCGTGGGCAATTAGGTATTTCTTAGAGTATCCCCCATGAAGGGAGTATTTCGTTTTGGCCAGAAAGGCAAGTTGAGCCCGAAATATGTGGGGCCTTATGTTGTGACGGAGCGGATCGGCCCGGTAGCTTACAGACTTGATTTACCCGCCGAGCTGGGCAAGGTACATGATGTATTTCATGTGTCCCAGTTGAAGAAATATATGTCTCATCCGTCTCATGTACTTCAGCCTGAAAGGCTAACCTTAGAGCCGACCATGCGATCAGTGGAGACTCCCGTACGGATTCTGGACACTAAGACTCGAGACACTCGCCATAAGTCTGTGAGACTGGTGAAGGTCCTCTAGTCTAACCAGGACGTCGAGGAGGCCACTTGGGAGCTGGAAGATAAGATAAAGGTGAAGTACCCATCATTTTTTCTTCTTAGCATTTTTATGTATAGGGTACGGGGCGTACCCCTATTTTAAGGGGGGTAGAGCCATTTCGGTTATGTGTGTACGACGTGTATTTAAATACATCGTCTATGTTATGTTGTTATGTTACAGACCGTTGTGTCTGAATGATGTTATGTTATTTGGACCTTGTGTCCAATGTTATGTAAGTATGTTGTTAATGTTGTTATGGAAGTATTGTTTATATGTATTCCCGTGTTCTAATATTAGGATATATGGGAAGTATGAACTTTGGGGACAAAGTTCTTTTAAGGGGGGTAGATTGAAATACCCCAAAACTTAGTATGTTGTTTAAACATTAAAATATGGTATATTAAGACTAAAAAGAGTCTTAGGAACATGAGTAAACAATTTAAACCATAGAAAACACAATAAATACCTTAAAGTCAATTAGGGCTAAAATGTGCTCTAAGCTTGGGATAAGCTTGGATAAGGCCTAATGAGCTTACCAAGACCTCATTTATATATTAATGAACATATTAAACCAATTACCAAAGACAACCAAGCTTGAAAACAAGTTAAAACACAAAATGTGCTTTAAGGAGTCTTAAAGCACGTTTTGAAAAATTGTCTTGTAAATGAGTTTTGAATGGCTAATTGTCCATCATTACTCTTTAATTAACATGTGTACTACTTAGTACCACATTAGGAAGTCTAAATCAATGGGAAATCAAAAATTTCACAAATATGTGCCTAGTTTTAGTGAATAGTAACTAAAATAAGCAAGTTTATAACATAAGTCAAATAAGTAAGTTAATTGGTCATCAAAGACTAAAACACCCCTTACTACTTAATGGGGGCCTTTTTTATAAGGGTGAGTCATCTCCCCCTTGTCAGTTTATCAAGTAAGCAAATTAATAAGTGAGTCACTATTTACTTTAACTACAAATATCTTCAAAAGTAACTCAAACTTCATTCTCTCATTTCCCTCTTCATTTCCCATGTATTCAACCTCCCTTCTTCATTCTCCATTCACGGTTTTGCAATAGTACCACACACAACTCCATCTTTGACCTCTTATATCTCCTAGCTCACTTTGCCAAATCAAAAACAAAGACCACCACTCTTCTAGTCTCATCAAGCTCTTCATTCCTATCTTCTCAAAATTCCAAGAGCTCCATTTCGGTGCCAAGAGGAATCTCCATGGGAGGAGCTTGAGCTCACCTTTTTATATTTTATTGTTCTCCTTTGCTTCAAGGTAAGGAAACTCAAATAAAAACTCCATTTCCTTCTGTTTTGATGTTGACTGAGAATCACCATTGATGGGGTTCTTTATATTGCTTTGTTCTAGCTTCATTTCAACCTTTCATGGACTAGGTGGAGTCCTCTCTTGCTACATATCAAACTCTCTTTCAAATACCAAGGTAAAACAACTATCTTAATGTTTTAAAACAATGTATAACCTAGGGTTTACAATGAGATGAAGCATAAAGCTTGTATACTCATTTTATCATTTGTATAATGTTTAGAAGTTGACAAGCAACTAAAGCCTTGCCGATTTTAATCAAGGAAACAAGAAAGAAGTTTGTGAGGAAAAGAGGTAAATGTGCTAACCTAATGTAGTATAAAGTCTTAGGAGAAATGAGCTTATGTTGCTTATTAAAATGATCTAAGGAGCCAATGGTGAATGACTCAGTAAAATGTTCTTAAGGAGACTAGTAAAAGGGCATATGTGTTGTTGTATGTATTTGCAGGTCAAAGGCAAATATAATGTGGGAAATTCAGTGTTTATGGTTTATGCAATTTATGGGCCTAAGAGCCATGTTATTTAAGGGCCTAAGTGCCAAGCAATTTAAATTATGCACTATATTGTGATGTAGTGTTAAATGAGTGAAGTTTGTGTACAAGAATGTTCTTGATGGATTTTAGTGTTCTGGGATGTTTAATGGTGTAAACAATGTGTTTTGGCTTGGTAATGTTCTAGGAGAACCCACGTCGAAATTTAGATAATGAATAAGAAGTTTTAGGTGTTTAAAATGAGTTTTGATGAGTTAGGAAGTGTTTAGGGTGGTTAAGTGTTCTACTAGGGAAAGAAACATGCATTAAGGTATTCTAAGATGTAAAAGGACTTAGGCAATGTTCTAGAGGATTTAGAATGCAAATGAATGTTTTGGGATACTTCAAGATGATGGTGAGATTGTGTTTAGGACTTGTGCAATGTTGGTGAATAAGGAAGAAGTGATTTGTTGCATGGAGGAGCTATAAACTTGTAGAGATATTCAAGGAGTTTGGTTAGGAAGAAAATATGCTTGGGAGATGATGTTGTAGTGGTGAGAAAAATTTGGGAATAGTGGAAGTTAGAGGTATGAAACACCACATAGAAACTTAGTGAAAAACATTACAAGTGTAAACCTTTTTATAAGAATTTGTGTAATGCTTGAGGAGGATTTTAGTAAATGATTTAAGAAGTTTAATGTAGGTCTTAAGGTGTGTTTGAAGTGCCCAAATAAGGTTAGAACATACTTGGATGTATGTTGGGAAGTTTGGAGTTAAATGGACAATTAAAAACAAGGGTCTGGAGCAGACCGACCTTGGGGACCAGACCTGTAAGGTCGGTCGGGCCCACTTTACCCTACGAGAAATGGTCTCTGGAATGGACCGACCTTGGGGACCGGACTTGCAAGGTCGGTCGGGCATGAATTTTTAGTACGGATTAAGTTTCTGGAATAGACCGACCTTGGGACCGAACTTACAAGGTCAGTCATGCCTAAATTTTTGTACGTAAGTGAGTCTCGGGAATCGACCGATCTTGTGACCGGACTTGCCAAGATCGGTCGGGCATGAGTTTTCAAAGGGGAAAAAACTCTCAAGAATAGACCAACCTTGTGGACCGAACTTGCAAGGTCGGTCGGAGTAGAATTTTTGACGGTAATATGTTCTGGAATGGACAGACCTTGTGTAAGGTCGGTCGGACCAAAACTTGTTAAAAAAAAAACAAACAAAGAGTGGCTGAAGTAGTTAACCCTAGGGGGTATAATGTAGGTAATTAAGGATAAGTTTGGGCATTAAAACATGTCATATACCATGTAAAATGTTTAGTAAAATTCAAAGTTAAGCAAGTAAATTGACCGACGTTATTAATCATGTATAGGAGTGACCTACGGTGGAAACCAGTCGAAGCAAGGACCAAGGTATGGTTTTCTTGTAGTCTGTTGCCTATCGGTTTACACCGGCTTGTGTGTAGTTTGTTTTCTGTATGTTTATGACCATGTAAGACTTAAGCCATGTAACGAGTTCACAGTTGTTTACATTATTGTATTGTTGAAGTGTGACTCATGCCCCTGTGTGTGACTAACAAGGTTTGACCACATGCTGTGATTTGTTATTGAGTTCCAACAATGAACTTCTAACGAGTGTTAACTGGGGGTGAGGAATCCGGTTGTCCGGTCACGCGTGTAAGTATAAGAGTAGATATCTGTATCAGATTCGACTCTTATGATGTTAAGATTGTTCTCCTTCATTGGCGTTCGATCTCCCGCTAGCTTCCTCCAAAGCTTACCTATTTTGACTTATGATCGATTTAGTGGGAACATGTGTTTGTGTGGTGTGTTCGGGTCACAATATCCGAACCATCTGTGACTTAAGTTACTCGTTCGATTAATAGAACGGTAATGAGTGTGTATAACAAGCTTAACATGAGGGTGAACCATTCTCTAGGCTTCTTATGTTGATTAACCTTCTTGGTTTGTTGTTGTGGAAAATGTACTCACTATGTATGTGATGTTGTGCTATGCAATATTGTTGCTATGCCATATGTATATATTATATGTTAAAATGAATGCCACGTCATCATGACAATTAGTTGCGCGTATCCCGGCAGCCGATGGGCTGCGCGTTAACCATACCAGCCAAGGGTTGCTGACCCCCTCGGGGGCTCCATATTTTTACTACAGGATGAGGATCAAGGAAGTGGAATGGCTATAGAACCTAGGCTGCAGAAATACTTTTGGTTATTTTGGATGCTGAGCCCGGGATGCGCCTGTGCTCCCGTGGCGTTATATTTTGGTACCGTTTGTGTTACAGTGACGGTCGTTTACAGTTGACGGTGGAGTTCATGTGTACAGTTTACAGTGACGGTTTGTATTAAATACTTGGTATGTTGGTTATGTATATGTATGGTTGTTAGTACCTAATGCTCGGGTGTCTGATCATCAGACCGGTACACTTGTATTTATTCTGCCTTGTTAACCACGTGGGTGGTTGACGGCGTTGTAGCACCGAATCGTTTAGTTATTCTTTAGTTGTTTTTCCGCTGCGATTTCATTTAATGTTAACCGTGTAGTAGGGGTGTTACAAATAATTAAAGAAACAAGAAATTCCAGAAAACAGGCCCGGTTAGTGAATAGTACCGAAACTGGGTAAAATAACGAGTGTTTTCTGTAAAAGACGAAAACGCTCCAACTAGTAGCAATATAGGGGGCCGATTTTTATGAGCTAATAACCCCCTCACCACTCACATACTAGCTAACTAAATAAAGAGTCAAAAAGAAAAAAAAAGTAAAAAGGTAAAAGTGCCTCACATACTCTCCCACCTCTCATTTCACTCATCTCTCTCTCTCTCTCTTTCCTTCCTTCTTCTCACCGTACTCTCTCTCTCTCTTTCCTCCTCCCTTCTTGCTGGCGATTTCAAAGCTCCAAAAAAGCTTCAATGGCTTCTCCACTTTACCTCCATGCTCTACCTCCATGTGAGCTCCAAATGTAAAAATAATTACATTTTCTTACTCCCCTCATCATCCTCTACACTTCTCTCTTTTCAAAATCCAAAAATGAGGAAGTTCATCTCCATGGGTTTCCCCATTCCAAGAGAAAATAGCACCAATGGGTAGCTTAGAGTCTCCTCTCTCCGCTAAGGTAAAAATCTACATGAAAAGCTCGTGTTTTCTCCACCTTCTTTTGTAGCCAATTTTTGCCCATTATAATGTTCTATTTTTCTCTCTCTTTTGAGCATCAATTCAACCTTGCAATGGTGGAGGAATCATCTTCTTGAACCAAGGGCTAAATCTCGTCTTAAAACACTCCAAAGGTAAACCCTAACTTGTGGTAATTTAAACCCTTCATTGAATTAGTGATGTTTTAAGAGATTAGAGTTTAATTATATCCTCTTTATGTAATTTGGGTGTTGGGATGGAGTTTGGCAACTCCATCCCCCACATGGCCGATTTGTGCAAGAAAGAGAGAATGAGGAGAATTGGAAAAGAAATGAAGGAAATATAAGCTCAAGGTAAGAGCTCCTTCTTAATGCTAAATTTTAATGCATTAGAATAATGGGAATGGGTAAACCAATTTAAAGAACTCAAAATATTGTACTAGTATTGTACTTATGTAAGTTTGAGTATTTGTGAGCTTATATTTGGGATCGTAGGCCTTAGAGCCAAATAATTGTGTATTCGTATTGGCATTGTTGTTTGATGGAAGTATTGGTGTATTGGTGTTGCCTTGTGTGCTGGTAGGACATTTGGATGGGTGTGGCTAGATTAGGAATGATTTTGGCAAGAAAGGATGTGTATGGCTAAGTAAGAAAAGTAGGTGAACTATGGCAAAATTTTGGTAGAAAATGTGCATTATTGGATGACTTGGTGAATGGGAGAACCAAGGTGTGTATTGGGTTTAGTAGAGATGTTAAGAAACCATGGAGTAGTAGTTGTGGTATAAGAATGAAAGGATATAAAATCTGTAGCAAGAAGTGTTGAAATGTATTAGAGGAACTAGGAGAACTTGTGTGCAAGACCTAGTAAAATGAGTGTTGAACTTGAAGAGATAAGATAATGCATTGTAGGCCTTGGAAATGGCATAAGGAGATGGAGCTATGTATGAAGGAAGTGAGAACTAAAATCTGTAGCAAAACACAACTAGGAAAAAAATAATGTAAGTGCTGGAATGGAAATGTAGGAAATATGTGTGTGAATGGGTATGGAAAGAAGTAATGGATTTAGACATGTTTAGGAGACCAATTAGGTGCTTAAATATGTGGGATTAAGTGTAGGAACATTTGGGAATTAATTAGGCAAAGATAGCATTGTAGCAGATTTGGAAATACTTAAAAACTGTAAAAGTATAGCAGGGTCCGGGACCTTTGTCCAGGACTAAGTCCCGGACCAGTATGTAAAAGTGTACCGAGAGTAGATAATGGAGGGTGGTCCGGGACTTAGGTCCCATACAAGGACCCGGACCACCCCTTGAAACATGTCAAGACTTAAGTAAAAATATGGGTCCGGGACATAAGTAATGTATAAGTGCCCGGACCAAAATGAAAACCTTGCCGAGGGTTTGAACAAACACCTGGTCCAGGACTTGAGATAGGGATAAGGTCCTGGACCATAAAAGAATTTCACCGGAGACTTAAGGCCAGTGTTGGTCCGGGACTAAGGACCCGGACAAGGTCCCGGACAAACACCAAAAATGAATTTTAAGCTTATTAAATGGGTCTTAAGCAAAGGTAATGAATGGTAATGTTAGTATAAGATAATTAGTTTAATTAATGATGTTTAAGGATCATTTAAGGTACAAACATGTCGGAGAAGTAAGTACGAAAGTTGAGAGTTTAAGAACATTAAGTTAAATCAAAACAACGGGATAACGGGGTAAGTATGGGAGTAGTAAATATTCATGTATTGTAATGCTTAGTATTAATTGAACCATTGGACATGTAGTCATTGGTTCGAGAATAAGAATCGAGGAACAAGAGTGAACCGAAGGAACAAGGGAACACCCGGTAAAGTAAATCCCGGTGCAAGGTATGATTTCTTCATGCTCTGTATCCTAACCTGGTTACCCCGATTTTTGTGCTTATTTGATCACCTAAATAAGATAAATGCATGAATCCGACTATATTGCACTTACTTGTGCTTGCTTTAGGTTGTTCATGATATATATTGTCTTGAACACTAGTTTGTATAATTCATGAAATGTATGGATGAAGATGAAGTGAATTAGTACCTTGTATTGTACTTGTATATTGTATTGTACCTTGTATGTATGTGTATGAGATTATTGAATTATTGTGTGGCTTAGATATGTGACTTCTACTAATTCTTAACTACCTAACTCCTAACGTAAGTGTTGAGTAAATTGGAATTAGTAGAAGAAGTCTGATATAGTTTCGACCACGTGTGAGGATGAGGAGACACAAGAGGTTAGATCCGATTCCTGGTTCTTAAACTTTTCCACAGCCCAAACCCTTTAAATGGGTAGCATCCTGGATTAGTGAACCAAGTAAATCCCGGTGGTGGGACGGTGTAATCCCCGGGCGGAGGTCCCGACGACTTGACTTGAGTATGTAGTAAGTAAGTAAAGTATTGCATGAGTAATGGTCTTAGCTGGTGTAAGTCATTGAGCCCGAGTAAAGACTAACCTCCACCCGATTAACCCGGGTGGACAAATGGAGCTAACAAGTATTGTGTATTGAGTGTGTAATATGTATGTATTGTGTATGCGTATTTCAGAAAAGTAAGTAAGTACCGGTTGGCTTGTATGGTCTACCTTGTATGTATTAAAGTGTGTGTGTGTGTGTATTCCTTGTGTAGTATGTAGTATGATGTATGAAAGCATGAATGCATGTATGTATTTGTAAAATGAACTGCATGTATTCGACCAAGTGGTCGGCGTACCCTCGCTAGTACGCGGAGTATGTGGAAGTCATATGCAGCGTAAGCTTAGCCCCTAGGGGCAATTTTTTTTTTTTAAAGTTACCGAAGCAGTTATGACCATGGTAAGAGACCGGTATCTTGCTTAGGTAGCTAGGAAAGAATTGTAGATAGTAGTGAGTTGTATAAGGCTTGTAGCCTTGAGTAGTAGTGTACCAAGGGGTACACAATATGTATTGGAAGTATGTAGTTGTGAGGAATGGGTAGTTGTAGACTCTTAATGAGTATGTATGAACTTGGAAAAGTATTGTATTTGTATTTGGAACTTAGTAAACTCGGTATGTATATGTATTGTATGGTACTGTAATGGAGTATTGCGTTGAATGGGAAGTTGTAGTACCCAGTTGTAATTGTAGTAAGGATTGTATTTGTGTAGCACTCGGATATTCCGGTCCATCAGTCCGATGCTGTAAGTAGTAGTAGCCTTGTTAGTCACGTGGGTGGCTAACGACATTGTATCACCCGCCGTTGTGTAAGTATGTATCCGCTACGTGAGTATGGATGTATAAGTAGATTGGACGATAATGACGGTATTAGCAGTAGGGGTGTTTACATGTCATGTCCAAGTTCTGACCAAGTCCAGCTTCTCGCTGGCTGGTATGTTCTTTTGAGGTGATGGTCGGGCCGTTAGGTCTTTCCAAGGTTTCATTGTTTCAATTCTTAGGATTGTGGTGATCCCATATTTGTTTCAATCGTTATGGTGATAACTTAATAAGTGCTTGTTGGTCGTTAAAAGTCTTCCAACTGTCTTGCCTCTACTGCACTTGCCCTGGGCAAGTGCGCGGGTAGGTTGTTTTTCGGTTAATGTATACCGGTTACGGTATCATTTCCATTAGAATTAGGTGGTTTTATCGGATCTTCCTTTGATCTTTTTACCTTGGTGATCAATCTCCTGAGTCGTTTCTCAGTGTTCTTGACATGGTTGTCGTCAATCCGGTGTCTCACACCTTTAGTGTGGTTATCGAGACTTGACTTATACTTAGGAACCACGTTGTAGTCCTACAGATGTATGCTCTATGAATACTTTCATAGTTATCTGAACTATGTCATTCGTTTATTACGGCCTCTTCGCGTGTAGGTTTGGTGTTAATCTAACCTCGACTAATTTCTTAGTCGGTTTGTATACCGTTGTTGGTATTATCAAGCATTACAGTCCGTAGACTCTCTTGTCTCGGGTTTGTTAGTCTATCTTCCTCGCTTCATTGCGCTGTTGTGCTCCTCTTCTTGCTGGCTACTCATGGTTCTTGCGACTGCGAAGCACGTCGCACCATGGTGTCGTAACTTTCATTATCCTGTTTTTAAGATCTTCAATCTGCGGTCATTAAATGCGGTTGTTGTTGTTCCAACGGGAAACGTCACCGGGATTTCCAGTTCCTGGAATCTACCGTATGACTGGTTCTTCTCCTTACAAGATTTATTTGTAACTGCCAGATCGGGTTTTACCCAAGTGTGCGAGGTCTTCCATCTCTCTGGCGTTCTCATCCTAACTTTATATCGGGGGTGGAGGGCGGGTATGGTTATTGTAGGTTTCCGGTTCACTTAGGAGTTCCTATCTAGCGTACCTCACTCGCTAACACTCAACCCTTAGCCCTAAGTCTCTAATTCCTAACTCGGCATTTTCATAAACTCGGAATTTCATCCATCAGAGCGATACTTCGCTCTGATACCACTTTTGTGATAATGTCCATAACCCATAGGTCCCAGGATCGAAACGTGGCTCTGATACCAACTGTAACTATCCCACTATTGTGATATTGTCCGCTTTGGCACGCAGGCCACACGGTTTTGTTACTGGGGTTTTCTAGCCCCAAAAGGCCTCACAACAAGGAGAGGTATCCCCACCCATATGAGGAGTGGTTCGTTCTCCCCTCCAATCGATGTGGGAGGTAACCTCAAGGGTATTACATGCTGCCAATAAACCATCTTAGATAACAATAGAATGAAGGGCGTATTAGCCCCATATCCTAGGGTCTGCACCTCAATACGGAGCGAGTGGGCCCAATAGAACGTGGTTGAGACAGCGCACCAAGTACTCCATGCCTTTGGCTGGAAATGTACGCACCTCACCTTTCTCATAACCTCTTCTAGAATCGAATGCTTAAGATCGACCCGTCTCTCAATATGAGAATTTTATGAGACCTAAGTATCCAGCGCTCTTTGGTTAGCGGATGTTGTATACTTGAGGGTACTTGGGTGTAACCCTTTTTAAGGGGGTAGAGCCTCTTGGCTATGCACAAGTGTGCACTAGTTTTTGTGTTTTTGTATGTGGGGCATACGTCATGTTGTGTGGCTGGTTGTATGCGCATTGCGCTCCTATGTATGTTTGTGTACATGTATGTAAGTATCCTAAGAGATACTCGGTTGTGATTGTATGTATAAACTTGTTGAATAATGTATATGTGTATACTCTCTTATGAATTCAGTTTATGTTGGATCGTTTAGATACCGAACATATAGATACTGATTGAATCATAGTGATGGAACGTGGAATGTTGAAAGTTATGGACACCTCGGGAAGGTTGTCAAGATGGTTAGAACTAATAGGAAACGATGGTGCTGATGGATCACCTATATCTATATATTTGCATTAACGCCACACTTGAGGGCTATGTGCAATATGAGCACTACACTATATGCGTGATACTAATGTTACATCACAAAGATGTACATTATGGGAACCATGGGTAGATAAGCATTATATACCTATTTAAGAAAGACGACTTCGGGATGAAATCTTTTTAAGGGGGTAGACTGAAATACCCCTAAATAATTAAACATTGATTAAACATTTAATCAATTAATTAAGGCCTAAATATGCCATAAAATCAATTTAAAAAAACAACAATGGTCAACCTAAAAGCAAATATTGCACCCTTTGACCATGTAGGGCAAATATATACCCAAGTGAACTCCTTAGGACCTAAAATTTTGTCCTAAGAATTATAACTCATAAATGAACGTAATAAATTATTGGAAGACACTCCAACACAAAGAACAAGCATTAACATGCTTAAACGTCACTTAGGGCAAAAATGTGCTCTAAGAAATTTTAATGGTCTTGTGACCTCCGTTTCAAATTCCTAAGCTTAGTAATCATTTAATGGATATAATAAAACCATTACCAAAGAAAACCAAGCTCTAAAACAAGCTCTAACACAAAATGTGCACTAAAACACCTTAAAACACATTTTTGTGTATAACTTCAAAAGTATTGGTTTTATACTACTTTAAGGACCAGATTACATTCATAATAACATTTTTGTGACATTATAAACCATTTTATAAGGTCCAAATCAAAGTTTACAAATAAAATCAAAATGGGTGATTTTGGGTGAATAGTACTTTTAAAATTTAGTTACCTAATTTAATCCATGGCAAATGTCAATCCTTTGACTTGACCATTTATTGCCACCAACTTAGGACATTACTCCCATCTTGTATCCGGCCTCAGACAAAAAAAAATCATGACTCACACATAACTACTTTATAAGGTAACATTATTACCACTTTATGACATAAACTAATCAAGTTCACTTTCTCTTCTTTCCACCTTGGCAGCCCTTACGGCAGCTTAAGAGGTTTCCCTCATGCTGAAGCAATCTCCAACTAAAATATCTACCCATCCTATGACTCATCTTGTTACTATTCCATAAGTAGTAGTACTTATCACATTGTAAGGCAAATTTTTCTTTCTTTCCTCATTACCCTCATTCCAGCTGTATGTTCTTCAGCTCAAACCCTCTCTTTTTCTCCTTGCAAACCGAGTGAGACAGCCAACTTCAATGGAGGATGCATCTTGACATGGGTAAGCTACTAAGGCATATGAATATTCATTTTCTTACTCTTCTCTTCCTCTTTCCCTTGAGCTCATCTAGTCTTATTTCTACCCATCAATGTGGTGTGAGTTGGTGCTGGAAGATGAGCTGTTTTTCGGTGGAAAAATCAGAGGAGAAGGAAAGCTTGTTTAAGGAAGTTCTAAGGTATAAAACATGCATTAACCCCTCCTAAGCTCATTTTCTTCATTTCTACATGTAAATTCAATGGAGAAATAAAGCTCCCCAAGTGATGGTTCCTATGGTGCTGAGAAGGTAATTAAAAGTCATTTTTGAAAAGATAAAACCCTAGATCTCTTCACCTTGGTATTACCGGTTTCATATACTGGTTGGAATGGTGTTTCAACACCTCCTCTTGCTTCAATTTTCAGGCGTGAAATAGCCTTAAATCAGCTTATAATGTTAAGGTGATGGACATTCTTCAAATGAGCTTAAAACACTCATTAATGGTCATTATATCACATGACTAACCCATGTGTTTTTCTTTGTTCATATGCTACCGAAATATGGCTGTTTAACTTGGGAGAATTCTACCTAAGTTGTGGAAATTAAATCTAAGTATAAAATAGCAAGGTAAGATAAATCATTACCTAAATGAAGTGTTATCTAAGCGTATATGTGGTCTAATGTTAAAATACTAACTTAAACACATGTATATGTATTAGTCGAAAGCATGGAGGGTGCTTGGCAGAATTTGGAGCTTGGAAATCAAGTAAGAATACCAAACTTGTATAATATAAAGTTTTTATGTCATTTTGTTACTTTATAATATGAATCGAGAGTTAGTAAAGGTCTAAATGACTTAATTATGTAATAAAATGTTAATTAACACTTTTGGTTAGTTTACCATATGTTACGGTGGCCTATAATGCCACGAACATGATTTAAGTGGTTAAAATGCAATTAATAAAAATTGAGGAGAAAAATAAAATTGGTACTTGTATTTTTATATTTAACCAAACTATATATTAAAATGCTTTATAACATTTTTGGAAATTAACCTAAGGTTTATGTGACACATAATGTCATAGAAATTAATTAAATGGTTGAAACACAATTTATAAAATATTGTTACAAGTATATACCAAAACCGTAAGCTATAATGTCTTTTATGACATTTATAACTGATTTATATTATATATTAAGGTTTGTAAACAAAGCCATGTATTTTAGGCAATTTAATTTTATGTTATATTAAGTTTAAAATGAATTTAAAACAAGAATAAACATTACCGAATATCATTTGGGGCTAGTTTGCAATTTAAACAAATTTAGAGGCTAAATATGGAATATAGCCGAAAACTATGTATTAAAAGCTTATTATATGAATTTTATAAATTTAATCAAGTTTTGGGGCGAAAATGTAATTTTTGAGAAAATATGGGTCAAAGACTGTAAAAAAATAAAAACTTGGTCAAACAGTAGTAAATGGGTAACCTTGACCATACTAGGTCCCTTGACCAAAATTAATTACATAAGTTATTAAATTATGACTTTATATCAAAATCATGAGTTAAATAACAAATTTATAAAACTATAGGGGTGCAAGTGATAATTACAGAAAATAAGGGGTAAGATTGTTAATATAATAGTTTATATCTTAATTGTAAAGTTTGAGAATTTTTGGAGTTTTATAAATGTCTATATTGATAAAAGTGTATAATTTATAGTTTTGTGACATATAGAAAGTGTATAATATAAACTGGGGTCAAGATGTAATTAAGAAAAATATTTGGGCAGAAAAAGAAATTAAGAACAGTCTATGGTCTGTTTGGAAATAATGTGACATAAAATTTAATACCCCGGATCTAAAAATCGTGATTAAATTACTCTAATATAATTATTAAAGGCCTAATGGTGCCTAAAGAGTATTGGTAAGGGAAATAAAACCAAAAGAAAAGAGAAAATGCGTAAAACGCGAACAACGCTAAAACGCCGATTAAATAAGTATAAGAGATATATGATCTCGTTAGGGTCCGAGATGGATTCGTAAGGCTTATTTAGGCCTAATTAGTATACGGGAGTGATTCCCGAAGAAAATGGATCCAAATAATTGATTAAAACGCTAACGGAGTTTTAAAGCACGTTTTTCGAGGAAACCCGAAAACGTGACTTTAAGTGGTCAAACGGACCCGTAAAAATTATAGTTGATTAAATAACTATAAATAAGTATTAATGGGAGCTTAATAACCATTAAAAATAAGGAAACGAGAAAAATCCGAAAAACGGGCCCGGTTAGTGAATAGTGCTAAACCGGGCGAATTAACGAGCGTTTCTTGTAAGAAAATCGAAAACGCCCCGGGACATTATTATATGAGGGGCGGTTTTAATGAGAGTAACACCACTCTCTCACATAAGCTATTAAATCAATTAATCTCTTAAGACCACAAGAGGACAAAATATTAAAGTAGAGGGAGTGAATAGTTAAATGAGGCTTATGTACCCTCTCTTCCCCTATTCTCTTCTATCACTCACGGTAATTTCCTTCCCCCACCAGAGCTCTCTTCTTCCTCCCTTCTGGTCTTCAAATGGCGATTTCCATTGCTCCACCCACCCAGCTCACCCTTCTTCTCCATTTTCAAGACCAAACCAAGTCCAAACTCTAAGAAAGTGGTACCGTTGAATTCCTCTCAACTTGGGGATCATTTCCCACCTCTTGAAAATCGGAAATCTCACAGCTCACCTCCATGGCTAAACCTTCCTTTGAAGGTTAAAGCTACCCATTTGGACCAAGAACCACTCCTTGGTTGTTTAAGACGGTTTTTGATCTCCTCAAGGGTTTGAATTTGCTATCTTTGTCGTCCAAGAACACCACTCATGAGTGAAAGCTTGATTTGTTGGCTGGTTGAGAAACAAGAATCAAGAGGGATAGAGAAAGAAGAGGAAAGAAAAGAAGAAGAAGAGGTGAAGAAAGGAGGAATAAACAAGGAAAAACTCTAAGGTAATTGAACTACCTTTGAGTAGATTTTTACCTTGTCTTGTAGTAGTTAATCTATCTCGATTGAGAGTTGAGTAGGTTGCTGGGATTGGGATTAAGAAATGAGATTGGTTTTAATGTTGTTTAAGTGTGGAACAAGGGCTTGAGGCCAATCTAGTGTAGTTGATGATGTGTTGTGGAAATTAAATAAATTTGTAGTTGTTGTTGTTGTGGACTTAATTGAACAGGGCTGATAAGTTGCTTGAATGAGCAAAGAATGTGATGAGAATGCTTAGAAATATGGGGAGGTTCTGTCAAATTTTGCCTAGAAACTAAGGGTGATTAAGAGTGAGAAACCTAGGATAAACTAGGTATGTTTGGAAGATGAAAGTGAGTGGTTAATAACTTGGAAATTTGGAAGAGGAAGAGAAAGGTGCTTGGAGTAGAATTGGGGAGGAAAATAATGTCATTTGGGTGCTAGGAATGGCATTAGTGAGCGAGGTTTGAATGGTAAGAAGAGGGTACCAAAATCTGTTACAGAAAAGAAGTTAGAGGAAAAGAAAAAGTAGAAAAGAAGTGAAGTGAAAAGTGAAGGAGTAATAATTTATGAATAAGATGCTAAACATGGCTTAGTGAGTGGACTTGGTGATTAGTTTAAGATGGTTTAGATGGGAATAAGATGCTAAAACATGTGGATTTCAAGTGGAAAGATTGGGAAATCAAATGGTGGAAGAATGGAATTGTATCAGATTTGGAATGCCAAATCTGAAGAATCTGTAGCAGGGTCCGGAACTTAGGTCCAGGACCATGTTCCGGACCACCCTGTAAAATACCCCCGAGAGTTTCCAGTTTGCTAGGTCCGGGACTTAAGTCCCTGCCCATGTCCCGGACCACCCATTAAATTCAGGCCGAGAGTTGCTAACCATGCCTGGTCCGGGACTTGAGTTTGGTACAAGGTCCCAGACCACTAGTTAAAATCACCCGAGAGTTGAGACACGCATGGGTCCGGGACTTAGGGTGAGTACCAAGTCCCGGACCACCCCCAGAATCCTACAGAGAGTGTTTTAAAGGGGTTTAAATGATGGGGGTTTGAATGTTAATGATGTTATAAGATGTTAAGGCCTTGTTTGGTGACATGTAAAGGCCCTAGGAAGTGTAAGAAAGTGTTAGAAGTGATTGAAAAGTGAGAACTCAAATTAACAAGAGTAAAACCGAGGTAACGGGATAACGGGGTAAGTACGGGAGTAGCATTTTATTATGTACCGTATGAGCCTAGTATTAATAATAATGTTTAAAGCATTACGAGAGAATCGTGAGTGACCCGAGCATGGTGAGATGACACGGTAAAAGTAAAAACCCCGGTGAAAGGTATGATTTTCTCATACTCCGCGTGCTAACCGAGTTACGTTGATTTGTGTGTTTGTGTGCCGGCTTAATCAAGACTAAAGCATTAAAATAATCCCTTGTTTGATTATGTATGTCTTGTTGTATGTTGAATGAGCTAACATACTTGTATGCCGGTGTGGTCTAACATAGAGTAAAGACCGACTCGTAGTGAGTAACGTTTGGCTAGAGACCCATAGATCGGGTCAATGCTTATGATAACAAAAACGTGCAAACACACAAATTATCCGTTAAAGTTCAACGATAACGCAAACATATGAACTCCCTAGAATGTGAGGAGATGTGCGGGTTGAGTAATTACCCGATAACGGTTAGTAAACCATAATGACACAATCCACGAAACAAATGAGAGTGGAAAGATAAGTGAACCTACTTCAAGAGGATTTAAGATAGTTCGAAGATGTGAACTAGTAAAGAAGGTAAATGAGACCTAAGGGATTAGTAGCTCCCTTGACACATGGTCAACCTTCATATGAGGATTTTACCCGATATAAGAAAATATCCGAAAGTATGAGTAAGTGAAATGTATGGGTAACTCTTAAAACCTAAGATTAACCAAACTTAAGTAATGTTCCCAAAGTCATTAGAAACATCGGGAGTGATGCTTCTAGACTAATATACATAATATTATTATAACTCCGAGAGAGGAGTGTATGGGAATGTAAGTAGTCCGAGAGTAGTCGGACCTAAGTAAAAAGAGATAGGAACTAAGAGAGAGTTCTGTGAGCTAGTTGAACCTTCCCACCATGCTAGACCCAGAGTAGGGTCGAAACCGGGGAAGTAAGACTATGCTTGAGAGCCATGAGTTTTGGCCTATGTATGTATTAAGAGTAACAAGCGTGACGTAGGAGACCTGTAGTGTGTCGAGAATCTACGGGAGCTTGAGTATAAATAACCCAAGAGCGTGGGTGAGATAATGAGTATAAATAACCCAAGAGTGTGGGTGAGATAATGAGTATAAGTAACCCGAGAGAATGGGTGAGTATAGTACGAGTAGCCCAAGAGAATGAGTGTTTATATGAGTAAGTAACCCGAGAGAGCGGGTGAGATATTGAATAAGTAAACAAGGCATAGTGAGGTATAACCCTCATGGCCTAAAAGTAATTGATACGACTAATAGCCTTGCTATGTTAGTTAGGGATTGAATCCCATGATTGATTGTCGAATCATTGTGTAGTGTACATACATAATGTATTACTATATGCATGTTGGTTGAATTAAAATGAACTCCATGCTCTCAACAAAAGTAGTCGGCGTACCCCGGTTAGCGCTCGGGGTATGCGAATTTCATATGCTGCGTTAAGATGAGCCCCTAGGGGCAACGTTTTTAATTTTTTTCAGGTACACCGAAGATGTTACCGTTCGTAAGTAAGACGGTGTCGGTGGTTTGCATGGGTAGTTAGATTTAATTACTTATGTATTGAAAGTGGTGTAAGACCGAATATATTGTCGGCTTCCAGATATTGTAGACTCGGTATAGTAAAGAATTGATTTGAGTAAAGTATTTGTATTGTGTATTCAGTTGTTCCAGTTCATCAGACCGTTACAGTATGTAAGAAAGGCTTGGTTAGCCACATGGATGGCTAACGGCGTTGTTTCACCCCTCGTTGTAATTAGAGTTTCGCTGCGTGAGAAGGAGTAATTAGTAACGGTTTAAGAGGTAATGACGAGATTAACGGTTGGGGTGTTACAAAAATGGTATCAGAGCGAAGTATCGCTCTGATGACAGGAAATACCGAGCTTAGGAAATACCGAGTTAGGAAGTAAAGACTTAGGGCTAAGGGTAGTGTGATAGCGTGAGAGATGCGCTAGTTAGGAACTTCTATGATCTGGATACCTACAATACCAGACCCGCCCACCACAACCCCTGTATTAAAAAGCTCGGGAAAGAACGCCAGAGAGATGGGGAAACCCAATCTGGTAGTTATTAAATATTTCAATCTGAACCAGAACCTGTCATGCGATAGATCCCGAGAACCGGAAATCCCGGAGACGGATCCCGCTGGAACGACAATAACCGCACTCAATGGCGGGAGATCGAGACATTCTATTCAAAGGAGACCGGAATCTGTGGCAGCTTGGGGCGACATGCTTGCAGTCGCGAGAACCCGGCTGCCGAGCAGCAGCAAGAAGGAAAGCACCAACCGTGCAACAAGGCGGATTCTTGAGAAATAACGAGAACCGGGACACAAGTCTACGGGCCGCCATAGTTAATTAATACCACCAATGATATATCAACCGACTAAGAATCTAGTAAAGGGTAGATACACCCACCCTGCCACACCCGAAGAGGTTGCAATACCTAGCGGGCGTTTTAATACCCCGGATCTAAAAATCATGACTAAATTACTCTAATATGATATTTAAAGGCCTAATGGTGCCTAAAGAGTATTGGTAAGGGAAATAAAACCAAAATAAAAGAGAAAATGCGTAAAACGCGAAAAACGCTAAAACACGCATTAAATAAGTATAAGAGATATATGATCTCGTTAGGGTCCGAGATGGATTCCTAAGGCTTCGTTAGGCCTAATTAGTATACGGAAATGATTCCCGAAGAAAACGGATCCAAATAATGGATTAAAACGCTAACGGAGTTTTAAAGCACGTTTTTTGAGAAAACCCGAAAACGTGACTTTAAGTGGTCAAACGGACCCGTAAAAGTTATAGTTGATTAAATAGCTATAATTATTTATTAATGAAAGCTTAATAACCATCAAAAATAAAGAAAACAAGAAAGATCCGAAAAACGGGCCCGGTTAGTGAATAATGCCAAACCGGGTAAAATAACGAGCGTTTTTTGTCAGAAACCAAAAGAACGCTCCAGCTCACACCTACAGGTGGGGCCGATTTTTAATTGGCTAGGTAGCCTCTCACACACTCACACACAAATAAAGAAAGAAAAGAAAAGAAAAAGAAGAGTAAAAAGTAAAAAGGGATAAAGTACTCACATTAGTCTTTTTCCTCCCTCACATCTTCTTTCTCTTCCCTCCTGCCTTCTTCTTCCCACGATCCTCCTCCCTTCCTCTGTACTGGAACGCGTTTGGAAGCTCCAAACATGGCTTCTCCACCTTCTTCTCCATGCCCAAGCTTCATCCTTGCTCTGAATTCAAAAATAACTACATATTAGTGATCCTCTCATCAAGCTCCACACTTCCCTCTTTTCAAAATTCGAAAAGGATGAATTTCATTTTGTGGGTGTTGGCCATTTGATGAGAAAAGCACACCGTTTTGAAACTTGAAGCTTCCTCTTTCTATCAAGGTAAAAATATCCATGAAAAAGTCATGTTTTCTCCATTTTCCCACCTTGGCCGATTTTGGCTCTTGTAATGACTAGCTTTTCTTCCTTGTTTGAGATATTCTCCAAGCTTTAAATGGTGGTGGGAGTCCCTCCTAAGATTCAAGTGTGAGAACCATTCAAGAATTTCCAAAGGTAAAACCTAACATGGTGCTTTAAGCATCTTTGTGAATTCTAGAGTAATTAGTGAGCCTAAGGAAATTGCTTGGTGCTTAATTTCCAATTTGAATATTGGTTTAGAGACATGGGCAAGAGAAGTGCCTTGGCCGATTTTGGAGTGAAGGGAAGTGGAGAAGAGGAGAAAGGAATGTTAAAGAAAGGCTTGTGAATATAAGGTAATTAATCTACCTTGGAGCCTAACTAAGTGTTATTAGAATTTGGGAATGGTTAATAAATGAATGAACTCCACTTGAGTGTGGTGGTAATGTGCCTGTATAGTAATAATACAAGTGAGAAAACATTTGTGAATAAAGTGTTTGATTTATGAGCTATGCACTTTATGGATTATGCAATGTGTTGCATTTAGAGAATATGTTTTTATGTGTGCTGGAAGAACCCTTGTGGGTTTGGCTAGTTTAGGATGAAATATGTGAAGAGATGAGTGTTGGGCAAGGTTAGAAAAGTAGCCAAGTTATGGCAAAATATGTGTAGAAATCTAAGTGGGTTAAGCATTGTTCTGAGTGAGGAATGACCTAGAGAAACTAGATGTGGATGAGGACCTATTTGAGTTGGTAAACCACCATAGGAATGCTTGTTCAAAGATAAGAGATTTAGGCAAAAATCTGTAGCAAAAGAGGTTGTTTAAATGCTTGAAGGGTTGTAGAAAAACAAAGGAGATTTAAGGTTTTGAGAGAGAGATATGACCCTTGTATGAGTGGTGCATTATCTTGGAAGTCTTGGAATGGTCAAATGAAGTGAGAACAATAATGCAAGTATCAAGAGAGGTTAGAAAATGCACAAGTGTGCATTGGTGCAAAAGGAGAATACAAATTTGTGATTTTGGGCAAGAATTTGAATAAGGGCTTAACCCATGATTTGAAGAGGTTTTGGTGGGTAATTAGGTGCTAAAACATGTGGATTACAAGTGGGGAAGATTGGGTAATTAAGGGACTAAGAGAAGACCTTGAACAAAATTGGAAAATGTTAAGTTTGCAAAATCTGTAGCAGGGTCCGGGACCTAGCCATGGACAAAGTCCCGGACCACCCCATGAAATTCAGGCCGAGAGTTGCTAACCATGCCTGGTCCGGGACTTGAGTTTGGTACAAGGTCCCGGACCACTAGTTAAAATCACCCGAGAGTTGAGACCAGCATGGGTCCGGGACTTAGGGTGAGTACCAAGTCCCGGACCACCCCAGAATCCTACAGAGAGTGTTTTAAAGGGTTTAAATGATGGGGGTTTGAATGTTAATGATGTTATAAGATGTTAAGGCCTTGTTTGGTGACATGTAAAGGCCCTAGGAAGTGTAAGAAAGTGTTAGAAGTGATTGAAAAGTGAGAACTCAAATTAACAAGAGTAAAACTGTGGTAACGGGATAACGGGGTAAGTACGGGTGTAGCATTTTATTATGTACCGTATGAGCCTAGTATTAATAATAATGTTTGAAACATTACGAGAGAATCGTGCGTGACCCGAGCATGGTGAGATGACACGGTAAAAGTAAAAACCCCGGTGAAAGGTATGATTTTCTCATACTCCACGTGCTAACCGAGTTACGTTGATTTGTGTGTTTGTGTGCCGGCTTAATCAAGACTAAAGCATGAAAATAATCACTTGTTTGATTATGTATGTCTTGTTGTATGTTGAATGAGCTAACATACTTGTATGCCGGTATGGTCTAACATAGAGTAAAGACCGACTCGTAGTGAGTAACGTTTGGCTAGAGACCCATAGATCGGGTCGATGCTTATGATAATGAAAACGTGCAAACACACAATTTTTCCGTTAAAGTACAACGATAACGCAAACATATGAACTCCCTAGAATGTGAGGAGATGTGCGGGTTGAGTAATTACCCGATAACGGTTAGTAAACCATAATGACACAATCCACGAAACAAATGAGAGTGGAAAGATAAGTGAACCTACTTCAAGAGGATTTAAGATAGTTCGAAGATGTGAACTAGTAAAAAAGGTAAAAGAGACCTAAGGGATTAGTAGCTCCCTTGAGACATGGTCGACCTCCTATATGAGGATTTTACCCGATATAAGAAAATACCCGAAAGTATGAGTAAGTGAAATGTATGGGTAACTCTTAAAACGTAAGATTAACCGAACATAAGTAATGTTCCCAAAGTCATTAGAAACATCGGGATTGATGCTTCTAGACTGATATACATAAAATTATTATAACTCCGAGAGAGGAGTGTATGGGAATGTAAGTAGTCCGAGAGTAGTCGGACCTAAGTAAAAAGAGATAGGAACTAAGAAAGAGTTCCGTGAGCTAGTTGAACCTTCCCACCATGCTAGACCAGAGTAGGGTCGAAACCGGGGAAGTAAGACTATGCTTGAGAGCCATGAGTTTTGGCCTAAGTATGTATTAAGAGTAACAAGCGTGACGTAGGAGACCTGTAGTGTCTCGAGAATCTACAAGAGCTTGAGTATAAATAACCCAAGAGTGTGGGTGAGATAATGAGTATAAGTAACCTGAGAGAATGGGTAAGTATAGTACGAGTAGCCCAAGAGAATGGGTGTTTATATGAGTAAGTAACCCGAGAGAGCGGGTAAGATATTGAATAAGTAAACGAGGCATAATGAGGTATAACCCTCAAGGCCTAAGAGTAAACTAATACAACTAACAACCTTGTTATGTTAGTTATGAATTGTGTTCCGTGATTGGATGTAGATTCCTTCAGTAATATACATATATATTGTATTGCTCTGATGCATGTTGTTTGACTAAAATGAACTCCATGTATATCCGACAAAGTAGTCGGCGTACCCCGGTTAGCGCTCGGGGTATGCAAATTTCATATGCAGCATTAAGCTGAGCCCCTAGGGGCAACGTTTTTATTTTACATGTACACCGAAGATGTTACCGTTCGAGAGTAGGACGGGGTCGGTGGGTTGCATGGGTAGTTAGATTTAATTACTTATGTATTGAAAGAGGTGTAAGACCGAATATGTTGTCGGCATCCATACGTTGTAGACTCGGTATAGTAAAGAATTGATTTAAGTAAAGTATTTGTATTGTGTATTCGGTTGTTCCAGTTCATCAGACCGTTACGGTATGTAAGAAAGACCTGGTTAGCCACATGGGTGGCTAACGGTGTTGTTTCACCCCTCGTTGTAATTGGAGTTCCGCTGCGTGAGTAGGAGTAATTAGTAACGGTTTAAGAGGTAATGACGAGGTTAACGGTTGGGATGTTACAGGCGTAGCTTAGGCAGCTACAAGCATAACTACTGGACATACCCGAATAGGACTACAGAAGTAGTGCCTAAATGACTTAACCCTCGGTAACCACAGTAAAGACGTGGGAACGAGCAACGATGTAGAACATAGAACTAAGTAATTAAAGAACTCCGAGAGTGGAGAAGCACCTAAATGAATGACAGTCATGTCAAGATGAATGAGAAATAGCTCTAAAGAGTAGTTACCCAGCTAAAGGATCAAAGGAAAAGCCGACAAGGCTATCAAATACAATGTAAACGATACCGTGACCGGTATGAGTTAACCTAAAAACCGCCTGTACCGCGCACTTGCCACGGCAAGTGCAGTAACAACAGGACTAATAAGAGGAACATTAATAAGCAAGAAGTACTAGCAAGGTACGAAGATGGCGAAAAAGGCCAATATAGCAACTCAAACCTTAAGAATTGTCAAATGAAACCTTGGAAAGGCCTAACGGCCTGACCACTGCATTGAAGAGCATACCAGTCAGCTAGAAGCTAGATCTGGTAAGAAGCAACCGATATTGAAATGCCGTAGAGATTTTATTTTCATAACTCAAATCTTTCATTTAAACGCAAATTTTACAAAAACCCCCAAATTTTAAGACCAAACCAAAGAACCACGGTAATTTATCATAGGACGATATAAGAGGAGTTGGCAACAGAATACTTCACCTAGGCGTGTGACCGACACTACAAGTCTACAAAAACGAGACATGGGGAGCTTGCGGGCCTGACAGACCAGTTATGAGTTAGTCGGGTAAGTGGCAACGAATCAATAAGATACTCCATGTATGTGTACAAGTAGAGTACGGAACACGGGAAGTAGCCCACTCCATACTAGGGACGAAAGAGCCAATCCAAACCAAGATATTTGGACACCTCGAATGATCAAAGAACACAAAGAAGTTTACGAAGCTAAAGGAGTCTAGAAACCAGTAAGGTGACGGACCTAAGGATATAGCGTGGATAAGTGCGAGAAGCACAGAGTATTAAGTATAGACATTGGATATGTCTTAGGAATCAAGGAGGAAATACCTAATAACTGGAATGAATACCAGTGTAAGCAATAAGATGAATCCCTTAAATGATCATATCAATGTTTGATAAACTGGATAGGATTCCCACAACATACCTCACTGAGGAGAATAACGACCTGACCAAGAAGTTAAAGGAAAAAGAATTAATGGTCTACCCAAGAATGGGAGGCATTACAACCCTAAACGGGATAGTTCGAGTTATACATAGCCGCATGGCGAAGTCGCAACTAGACATACCCACGAGTTCGAGCCAGAAGGATTGGCGCAACTCAGTAACACCCAGGAGCAATCCGTGAAGGGTACCGAAATCAACAGTAGTTGAACAAGATATCGTGTTGAGAACACAAGTGTTAAAGCGAACACTCGGGTAGAACCCGAAGGGATCCCACGTAACACGGGGTACCCTAGATTGCCAGAAGGCATGAATAATATCAAGATGCTTAAGGGCCTTCCATGTACGGAAGCATGACGAAACAACTATATCAAAAACCCAGTAGTGCCTCCAAACCATTTAATGGTATACGGAGAAGAAGAAACTTGTATAAACAGCCGCACAGAGCATGGCTCGAGGCAAGGTGGTTTGTAAGCCGATATAACTAACTACAAACTGTAGATTTAAACATTGCGAACCTATGCATAAAGGCATAAGATGAAACAGTGGAAAACGAACCACTACTTTAGAGTGGGGATACCACTTGTTATTGTGGGGCCTATGGAGTGGCAATTGCGTGAATCCTCCAGAGAAAGGCTACCACCTATGAATGTAATATGAAACCGCTAGAGCGGTGTAGTCAATCCTGAGCTTGTGTATATTGCAAAGGAGTATATGAACAGGAAAAGTATGTAGAAAGGCTTTGATAGCAGTGAAAGGAAACCGAAAGAGTAATCGGATGTGTAGTAAACTCTGTATATGTGCAATATGAATTGCAGAGTAAGAAATGCGCAAGAGGCGCAGGGAGATTGAAAAGAGTAGCGTATTTTACTGAGTCAAGTGAATGGCAAGCCATAGTATAAATGGTGGGAGTACATAAGCGGAAGCTAAAGTTGTAGCGAATGCCATGTAAACAAGTGTTATTTAACCAGTAAGAACATGGTACGCAGTGAGCGACCATTGTAAGAGTACAGCCAGACAATGATATAAAAAAATGATAAAGGAGACATGTTCATTTCCATCACACAAGAGATTTACTGCCAAGGTTTTACGCTTCTGCATTCTGTATGACTGGGTGTTTTGGTATTGTACTTGTGCGGTAATGATCTAGCAGGAGAGCTAGGAATTGAGAAATATCAACGAAGCCTGTTGAGTGAGAATCTAGAGAAATAACCGTGCGGCCATTGTCCAAAGATGCATAGAACGTGGGCCATAACCCACAGGTCCCAGGACCGATGCATAGTAAATGTAGAGTAGTATCACTAAAGAATTCTTGTACATAAGCAAGTAAACAAACATAATTCAGAAGCCATTATTAATCGAGGAAGCACTACATACTAAGTAGTAGCTTGACCTCAACCGACAACCAGTCGGGAAAAGTAAGTGAATAATCATGAAGGAATACAGAGTTATACGGAATAGATTCCAGAGAGCTGGAGAGGAAATCTACAACTCATCGAATTCGCATACGGTAAGAGATACCTAGCGACGATTGAGAAACCTTTGTTCCCAAGATTAAAAGGGATAAAAGGGACTGAATAATACGTCGAGAATACCAAAGGGCGAGTTAAGCTCTAGTTATCAGGTCACGCAGCAGAAGCTAGTGGGCCATAATTCAAGGTTAAGTATACCTGGCAAACCTGAGTAAATGGCTAATCATAAATGCCTTGAAGCCTTAGAGGCTAGAACCAAACCCGGTTATGAGTTAATTAACCGCATTGAAGTTGAACACTTCATGATACTCGAAATAGTGAACCGATGTTCAGTGATAACATATGGTCGATTACGCGGGCGTAACCCCTTTTAAGGGGGGTAGGGCGAGAAACCGCTTAGGTATGTTTTACGTATGGGGCGTAAACTACTTTGTGCATAGCACAAAATAAATTGTTTTGATGATTGGAACTTATGTTACATAAACATATGTACCCATTCATTGTGTAAATATGATTATTGTGCATGAGAGATGCGAGTAATGAGTATATAATATTTACAAAAAGAGGAGTAGAAAGAATCCTAGGGAATGAGAATTCCCATAGCATATGTCTATTGAGATTAGACATGAGATATGATGAATTTGAATCGGTATGAAACCGGTGTATAACCTAGTAGGAAGTGAGTTTCCCTAGGTGATTTTATTTGAGAATGATTGATGGAGTAAGTTCCATCCTTTGGAGTTATATGTTGTATGTTTTTAAATTGAGTAACAATTTGAGGAAATGAGGTCATGAGTTGCTCAGGTAATGTACGCAAAGAAAATTGATAATGACGGATGACCTAAGTCTTAGGAAATTGAGATAAGTTAAAATGAATTGTTTTATGAACATTCCTAGAAAGAGTAAAAGATAGAAAATGAAAATGTTTGACTATCTGTTTGTTTGAAACTGACGTGGGAGGTGGAACTTGGTCTGCTAGCGATCAAGGGAAACTGAACACAAATTGGGGTGGATGGATAGTTCAACACTCATGCTGATCACATCAGGGTTGGATGATTCTTGAAGCTCCCTATAAGTGGTCACAAGTAATCACGCTAAGAAAAGATACAACTACCATAAAATTGATTTGGAGTTGTGTGATGTTATAAAAAGAATTTTCAAATAGAATTTGAAAAGGATTTTCTTCAAGTATGAATATGGAAACGAAAACTGGTTTTGAAACCGCTATCACCCGCCGATGGCTGAGCCTTAAGTTTTGATGACCGGTAGAACGGTGGGCGTGTATTAGTTTTGAAACCATTGCACCGTACATGCGGCGGTCCTAAGTGACCGGTTGGGGCGGTGACGGTGTGTCATTTTTCCAAAGGCAGCGGGAAGGGGAGAGTACCCTGAGACGATCCTGTGTTGAGTGAGTCAACTAGTGTGCCTGAGGATATTTATATGTGAAACATTTTGATCAGAACCGAAGGGACCGTGGGCCTGAGAGAGTAAGTGCCCATTTGTCATGAAACGGCCATGGACCAGGGAGCGTAAGTGTCCAACGTGACCGGTACCTGAGGGATCAGTAGTGTATTGCTCGATATGGATTCGAGGACTGTAGTGCCTTGTTGTCTTCGGACCGATTCCATGGAGAGAGTACAAGATTATTTTGATTGCTATACATGCTGTGATATGTGTGTGGTATGTGTAGTGTGAAATGATACTGAATTGTGGAGTCTGTAAGGTTATACATGTATTATAACCTTGGCATAGCGTGCCCATGAGAGTAACGATATAAGGTTCACCAACTTTAAGGACAAAGTTCCCAAGGGGGGTAGATTTTAATACCCTGGATCTAAAATTGTGAATAAATTACTCTAATATAATTATTAAAGGCCTAATGGTGCCTAAAGAGTATTGGTAAGGGAAATAAAACCAAAAGAAAAGAGAAAATGCGTAAAACGCGAACAATGCTAAAACGCGCATTAAATAAGTACAAGAGATATATGATCTCGTTAGGGATCGAGATGGATTCCTAAGGCTTATTTAGGCCTAATTAGTATACGAGAGTGATTCCCAAGAAAATGGATCCAAATAATGGATTAAAACGTTAACGGAGTTTTAAAGCAACGTTTTTTGAGGAAACCCGAAAACGTGACTTTAAGTGGTCAAACGGACCCGTAAAAATTATAGTTGATTAAATAACTATAAATAAGTATTAATGGGAGCTTAATAACCATTAAAAAATAGGAAACGAGAAAAATCCGAAAAACAGGTCCGGTTAGTGAATAGTGCTAAACCGGGCGAATTAACGAGCGTTTCTTGTAAGAAAATCGAAAACGCCCCGGGACATTATTATATGAGGGGCCGGTTTTAATGAGAGTAACACCACTCTCTCACACAAGCTATTAAATCAATTAATCTCTTAAGACCCACAAGAGGACAAAATATTAAAGTGGAGGGAGTGAATAGTTAAATGAGGCTTATGTACCCTCTCTCCCCTATTCTCTTCTATCACTCATGGTAATTTCCTTCCCCCACCAGAGCTCTCTTCTTCCTCCCTTCTGGTCTTCAAATGGCGATTTCCATAGCTCCACCTAGCTCACCCTTCTTCTCCATTTTCAAGACCAAACCAAGTCCAAACTCCAAGAAAGTGGTACCGTTGAATTCATCTCAACTTGGGGATCATTTCCCACCTCTTAAAAATCGGAAATCTCACAGATCACCTCCATGGCTAAACCTTCCTTTGAAGGTTAAAGCTACCCATTTTGACCAAGAACCATTCTTTGGTTGTTCAAGACGGTTTTTGATCTCCTCAAGGGTTTGAATTTGCTATCTTTGTTGTCCAAGAACACCACTCATGAGTGAAAGTTTGATTTGTTGGCTGGTTGAGAAACAAGAATCAAGAGGGATAGAGAAAGAAGAGAAAGAGCAAGAAAGAAAGAGGTGAAGAAAGGAGGAATAAACAAGGAAAAACTCTAAGGTAATTGAACTACCTTTGAGTAGATTTTTACCTTGTCTTATAGTAGTTAATCTATCGCGATTGAGAGTTGAGTAGGTTGATGGGATTGGGAATAAGAAATGAGATTGGTTTTAATGTTGTTTAAGTGTGGAGCAAGGGCTTGAGGCCAATCTAGTGAAGTTGATGATGTGTTGTGGAAATTAAATAAATGTGGTAGTTGTTGTTGGTGTGGACTTAAATTGAACAGGGCTGATAAGTTGCTTGAATGAGCAAAGAATGTGATGAGAATGCTTAGAAATATGGGGAGGTTCTGTCAAATTTTGCCTAGAAACTAAGGGTGATTAAGAGTGAGAAACCTAGGATAAACTAGGTATGTTTGGAAGATGAAAGTGAGTGGTTAATCACTTGGAAATTTGGAAGAGGAAGAGAAAGGTGCTTGGAGTAGAATTGGAGAGGAAAATAATGTCATTTGGGTGCTAGGAATGGCATTAGTGAGTGAGGTTTGAATGGTAAGAAGAGGGTACCAAAATCTGTTACAAGGAGTTAAGGAACAAGAAACCAAGTTATGAAAATATAAGTGAATTTGAGTGAATTAAGCATAGCTTAGTGAGTGGACTTGGTGATTAGTTTAAGATGGTTTAGATGGGAAATTAGATGCTAAAACATGTGGATTTCAAGTGGGAAAGATTGGGAAATCAAATGGTGGAAGAATGGAATTGTGTTAGATTTGGAAATGCCAAATCTGAAGAATCTGTAGCAGGGTCCGGAACTTAGGTCCAGGACCATGTTCCCGACCACCCCTTAAAATACCCACGAGAGTTTCCAGTTTGCTAGGTCCGGGACTTAAGTCCCTGCCCATGTCCCGGACCACCCCATGAAATTCAGGCCGAGAGTTGCTAACCATGCCTGGTCCGGGACTTGAGTTTGGTACAAGGTCCCGGACCACTAGTTAAAATCACCCGAGAGTTGAGACCAGCATGGGTCCGGGACTTAGGGTGAGTACCAAGTCCCGGACCACCCCAGAATCCTACAGAGAGTGTTTTAAAGGGTTTAAATGATAGGGGTTTGAATGTTAATGATGTTATTAGATGTTAAGGCCTTGTTTGGTGACATGTAAAGGCCCTAGGAAGTGTAAGAAAGTGTTAGAAGTGATTGAAAAGTGAGAACTCAAATTAACAAGTGTAAAACTGAGGTAACGGGATAACGGGGTAAGTACGGGTGTAGCATTTTATTATGTTCCGTATGAGCCTAGTATAAATAATAATGTTTGAAACATTACGAGAGAATCGAGCGTGACCCGAGCATGGTGAGATGACACGGTAAAAGTAAAAACCCCGGTGAAAGGTATGATTTTCTCATACTCCGCGTGCTAACCGAGTTACGTTGATTTGTGTGTTTGTGTGCCGGCTTAATCAAGACTAAAGCATGAAAATAATCCCTTGTTTGATTATGTATGTCTTGTTGTATGTTGAATGAGCTAACATACTTGTATGCCGGTATGGTCTAACATAGAGTAAAGACCGACTCGTAGTGAGTAACGTTTGGCTAGAGACCCATAGATCGGGTCGATGCTTATGATAACGAAAACGTGCAAACACACAATTTTTCCGTTAAAGTACAACGATAACGCAAACATATGAACTCCCTAGAATGTGAGGAGATGTGCGGGTTGAGTAATTACCCAATAACGGTTTGTAAACCATAATGACACAATCCACGAAACAAATGAGAGTGGAAAGATAAGTGAACCTACTTCAAGAGGATTTATGATAGTTCGAAGATGTGAACTAGTAAAAAAGGTAAAAGATACCTAAGGGATTAGTAGCTCCCTTGAGACATGGTCGACCTCCTATATGAGGATTTTACCCGATATAAGAAAATATCCGAAAGTATGAGTAAGTGAAATGTATGGGTAACTCTTAAAACGTAAGATTAACCGAACTTAAGTAATGTTCCCAAAGTCATTAGAAACATCGGGAGTGATGCTTCTAGACTGATATACATAATATTATTATAACTCCGAGAGAGGAGTGTATGGGAATGTAAGTAGTCCGAGAGTAGTCGGACCTAAGTAAAAAGAGATAGGAACTAAGAAAGAGTTCCGTGAGCTAGTTGAACCTGCCCACCATGCAAGACCAGAGTAGGGTCGAAGCCGGGGAAGTAAGACTATGCTTGAGAGCCATGAGTTTTGGCCTAAGTATGTATTAGGAGTAACAAGCATGACGTAGGAGACCTGTAGTGTCTTGAGAATCTACAAGAGCTTGAGTATAAATAACCCAAGAGTGTGGGTGAGATAATGTGTAACACCCCTCTCCATAATCACGATATAATCTCTCACGTAGCAATAAATAAAACGTCTCACAGCGGAAAATAACCAACAATTACAAAACTCACTCGGGTGTCACCGGCCATTACTCTCCCATGCGAGCAACATAGCCAAACTACATCCAACTTCCAAAATAAACAAACTGCTAGCCGCAGTGATAACGAGAAATTCCTATACATCATAATAAATCCATAAATCATAAACATCGACAAGTGAGCGTCTACCCAAACCTGAAAATACACAACCTTACCATAAGACCATACACCATCTTCATTGCTATACAACATCTCCAAATACCCTGTTCCTGCTCTTCAGCTCCGACAATGATCAAAAACCTGTAATGGTGTAGTATCAGCGATAGACGCTGAGTATGCCGGGCCTGGACCCTAATGGTCACTTGTCATTTTAACCATCTTATTATTAGATTGGTTTCACGCTTTACCATTTTACAGATATATTCAATACTGTAATGAACATGCATAATAAATTTAACCATCCATCCAAGTATCCATAAACATTCAACCATCCATCCAAATATCCAAACATTCCTTTAATATTCCATACAACATTTATATATCGAACGTATCGAGTAATAACAATATAATGTACAATGTACATTCGCCGTAGCGTACAGTTTTCATATTTAATTTACCTTAGCCTCGTAGGCTCCATCCAACCATCAACACACAATAAAATAACCACAAGTATAACCAATGAACAACAAAGCGAAACAACGAGAATAATAAACAAGTATTAAGTCTCGTCCATGGTATTGTTCGCCACTGTATAAGTCTCAATTGTTTTAGTTGTTCAGTTATACCTATTGACAATGTCTCGTTAAAACGACATGTCTCTAGTTACCCATATATTATGGCGGGTCACCCACGGCAGTAGCCACTCCAACGGTAGAGTCTCCGACCAACGAGCCATTCTAGCTCACAGGAAATTTTCTTGATACTTACGGACCCGTACGCGGACATCCTAGTATTGTTTTTGTGATCACAGCGCGCACCAAGAGCCACATCCTCTTGGCTTTACTTCCATTCCTTTAATTAATTAATTATACCATCGCATCGCATTACCAAATTTTCTAACACAGCAGACTAAGGTCATTAGTCCAATCCGGAGTCTGTAAACTCGGGATCCAGTGTTAGATACGAGAGCGGCGTATAGAAAAGGCCAATGCTCCGTACAAAAGTCTCAGATAATATGTATATGTTATTATCATAGTGCTACAACGTTTTACTTACGTTCCTTATATCTCATAAGATAGCACCATAGCCGCTAGTTCGTTTTATATATATTGGTTCATATATACGAACCGATACTGTTAACTCAACAACAGTAAATAATAAGCAGCTATAAATATACAATTCATGCATATTAATTAACACATTCGGACAATCAATCTTGTCACAAATCACACAGAAGTCTGAACTGAGGAAGCCCTCAGAGACAATCAGAGACACATAACAACATACAAGTTATATCAACCAAATCCGAGCCCAAGGAGCAACCTTAGGACAACTCGGATCAAACCCCTTTACATACCGTTCACCCTGACTGTATTACGGTGGAGTATGAATCAGCAAGATCCTACGCTCCGTGTAGTCCGTTAGCTCGTCAAGCGTCCTTGTCAGAAGTATACTCTAAACGGTAATAAAACTATAAGTTAGTCTCCATGACTAACTACATCCTGTATTTCCGAATTATAAGTAACCCCGACAGTTCACCCCTGTTTTCTACAGTTGTTTGTTACAGGTTTTTCTAAAACAGTCGGCTTTGTTACTTAAAACGCGTACGTCAAAACTATTTGATAAGTACAAAACATATAGACTTTTTAGGGTTTAATCACCTTATTAATTATAGCATTTTTAGTAATGTTTCGCACTTATCTAGGGTTTTTCCTATAATTGTATTATTATATTAACTAATGTATTATATGTGTTAAATTGTAGGAAAAATACCTAAAACATACATATGTTTATAAGGGATTAAAGATGGTCACGTGAGAAAGAACAACATGCACGCAAGAATTGCATGCAACCGCCCATTAAGGGGCGGACCACTCTCTCGCAACCGCCACATAACAAGGCGGACGAGACACAGAGGAGAAACAAGAGGCGACCGCCTCCTTATCAGGCGGACAACATAGAGAGTACCGCCACTTAAGAGGCGGACAACTCTAATGCAACCGCGAGGCGGACAAGAATAGAGAGTACCGCTTGTTATTGTGCGGACACGATAGAGGAGACCGCTACTTATCTAGCGGACACGTGTAAATGTGTAGGAAATCAACGGGTTATCTTCTACCCAACTCGCTCTGCAACTTGAGCCGGCGCCTACCAGAAATCATGCACGCGTTTCAGCCCTGTCCCCTGCGCAATCAATAGCTGCAATCAATGGGGGAGCTGCAATCAACGAGCTCAATCAGTGAGCTAATGAGCTGCTGCTCTGTTCTTCTTCCTCTATAAATACGAGCTTCATTCCTCCTTATTCAGTGTCCTTCCGGAGGCTCCTTCCGTGGTTCCTCTGGAGTTCCAATTCACACACCATCTCATTTCTCTCCTTCCGCCTTCTCCATTTTATTTATTTTACATTCCACTGAATCCACCTCTAGCCTACGTATACAAAATAGCAGAGTGAGCCGGAGTGATTACGGATGATTTCTATTACTCTTGTCTCTGTCTATCTATTTAATATGTTAGGCTAGTTTACGTACGCTTTGGGAATAATTATTATGTTCTGTATTAATTATGCAATATGTTTTACTGGTTTTAATTTAATGAAGTTTGTTACGCTTAAAGCTCATCTCTCGCCTTTTTAATAAATGTCATGAGTTTATTAAATTGCTTGCTAAGTCTATTTTGATCAGACCAGGTGATAAATAGATAGGTTGATTAAGCCGTAAATCTGGAGAAAGCTCTATTATGATTTAATGAGTTAGTATTTTCAGATGCAATTATATTTCCTGGAATTTAATGTCCGTTTACATAAGAGTGCTCGAACCTTGATTAGACCGAGCATTTCTGGTAAACGAGTTCTTATGAGGCTATGACTTAGTCCTTAGGATAATTTAAGGAATTTTTCCAAACAATTATAATTAAACCAGTAGGAATAGCATGAAGGAGCAGATAATATTAATCTGAACCAGAGTCCCGTTTAGTTAATTTGTTTACTTAGTTAATTTTATTAACTGTTTTTATTTATATTTAACAAGTCAATTAATCCCCCCTCTTTGTGACACGCTTAGGTACTATAATATGTACATTAGTCCCGTGGTTCGATATCCGGTCGCTTACATTTCACTATACTACTGCGACCGGGATTTGTTTGCAGCCCGACGTTTATTTTGGGTTTTAATTTCTTTTCTTTAATTTTAATTACACCACTTAAACCACTCACTTTATAACGTCTGCACTATTTCAACTGTTAAGTTTAATTCCTTATATTTCTTTTAATCTTATCCACATCTAGTTTAGGTACGTAACCTATAGTTGCATGTATGCATGCATTCTTATATTATATATTTTTTTTTCATCATCCATTATAATTCTTTGTATTTCATTACCCATTATCTTAGCAAAATTCATAGCCTATAGTTTGTAACTATATTTTTTTCCAAATAACCACCACCATTAAATCATAAGGTTTTCAACCAAAATATATTTATCCACCTTATATACATTATTCTTGTGTATGTATATATTTTTACCACGTAGGTAATTCTCATGAGTTTCATAAACTCTTGTATTTTATGTTACATTTTATCATCTTTTATTGGATGATTGTTCCCATTAGTTGTATTATATTATACAACTTATATTAAGATTATTATCCTAATATCATGTAACATCTTATGTTGTATAATTACAACTCCTAAGGTTTATTCCATAAACACCTTAGTTTATAAATCTCATTTATTTATAGTTTGTCACATTATTTTATGTGAGTACCCTTCCTTATATTAATTTCATCTAAACCATATCATTGTCATAACATTTATAACATTATAGACCTTAGTCTAAAATTCATCTTTCAACTCTTATTAATTCGGTATATCCCTTGAATTTATTTAAATTCCCTTTTTGACCACATAACATTATGTAATGTTATACCAAAATACTAATACAATTTGATATGATATTTTTATTTCCTTTAACTCATAACCTATAGTTTTTATACAAAACTATTGTATATTGCCTCATAGGCATATATTAAACCGTATACTTTTCCTTAAACCATAATTTCCTTTATTTACCAAATCACCCCTTTCTTTTTACCATGTTATATATACCATTCAATATAACATTTCTAACTTATAAAAGAGTATAACCTATGGTTATTTTTTGTAAATTTCGAACAGCCCTTGTGCTATTCTATAGTTGCCATTTGGCCATATTTATAACATATAGTTTTACCATATCATTAAAATCATATCTTATACACATATCTCAATAGATACTCTTAAATAATTCTAAAAATCTCCAAATTTCACCATAGGGTTATAATATCCTTATTAACCCATATACTCTTGGTATTTACCATTCCACCATCTTTTTCTCCAAAGTGTCATAATGACATAATAACTATATATTATACATATATAGTTTATTTTAATTCCAAAAACAACCCAATAAATTCCTAAAAATTCTTAATAGCCCATGGGTGTTTAAAATACCATTGTACACCCTTTATTTTTGGTAATAACATATTTTCCACATATGTCATAAAAATATTACCATAAAATACTTATCTTATTATAACACCTTAAATAAGTTATCTAACTTATTTATTTTGGTCAAAACCTAGCATATGGTCAAGGTTGACCACCTTAATATTTCCTTGACCAACAATTCCTTATAATTACGGTTTAGTACCCATACTTTCTAGAAATCACCATTTAACCCCAAAACTTTATAAAATCTTATAAACTTTATTTTAACTCCTTTTTAACTCTAATTTTCGGCCTTCTTATTCTAAAGCCCCTAAATTTAATTTAATTACACCTAATACCCCATTTATTTTTGGTAATGCATTTATACTACTTAAACTTAATTAAAAACTTGTAAATGCATAAATAAAATGGGCTAAAATACATGGCCTTATTACAAACATTGGCTTGCAAAATAAATTACACATAAATGTCCCAAAATACATATAAATTTTCGGCCTCACCATAGATTCTTTGTTTAATTACCAAACTTCCACATAATGTCTTAAATTTGACACTTATGCTTGTTTAATTAGTTATAAAATTTATTAAACCATTCCTTAAACATTTTAAGTTCAAACAAGACCTTATTTCACCTCTTCACTCATGGCAATAGTATTAGAATTAGCTTAGAACATTTTTAACTTAGCAAAGTTAATGTTTAAGTGATTTATACCTTGATTTAGCTTAGGTAATCCTTGTTTGGTTCGGCCACCTTAAGTAGAAATTCTCCACATCTTGTTTTACATGTTTTCAAACAGAAAACAAGGCCTAGTTAGTCTCCAAGCAAGATCTAACCATAATAAGTAATTTAATGTAAGATTTAAGGCAAAAATTACTTTAAGAGTGCAAGGAGAGTTCAAGATGGTTTCGACCTGAATAAAACACACCACAAGGTGTTAGATCCACCATATTGACATAGGAAATAGCTAGATCTCAACAAGCTACCTTGTTATTAGGTTTTACCTTGGAAAAAGCCTTAAAAGAGGGTAGTCCTTTGGATCTCGGCCACCCTTGCTCCAAATGGCTAACCAACAGATTCCACATGAAAAGGAGAAGAAGAAGATGAGGCTATGACCAAAGTTTCAGCCGAACTTGAATGGGAATCAAAAAGTTATGAGCTTAAAGCACCTTTTTACACCTTAAATGGTCAAGACTTGAAACTTTCCTCCTTAGATCTGGTTAGGAAACGAGATTGAACCTTCCTTTAACCTCCAAATCACTCTACATAGATGTTTAGAAAAGGTTGGGTGTAGATCAATCGAAAAAGGAAAGAGATGAAGAAAATGGGCATTTTATGCCTTAAGAAGCTTACTAGAGCTTGAGATCTCATCAATGGTGCTTGGGAACCTTACCACGGTGGAGGGGAGCCAGAGAGGCTCAAGGAGTGAGCCATCTCGGCGAAGAGAGGAAATGAAGGAGGAAGACCTATTATTGCCTTAAAGTCATTTTTTTGAATATTTTATGACATTACTGAATTGGTGACTCATCAATGCTTGATTGATGCTGATAATTGAGAGAGAATTCGGTGGAGACAGGAAGAGAGGGCAGGGTGTATGATTGGAGAAGGTTAGGGCTTGATTGGAGCAAATTTGAATCAAAAATGAAGTTATAATGTTACTTTATTCAATAATTGAAAGTGACTCATCCCTTGCTTTGTGTACTACTTGGGCCACGAAATACAAGGGGAAAAGAGGAGCAATTGGAGGTCCAAATGGCTGGCTCTCACATGGGGGTAAGGTAAGTGAAACCACCTTTATTTTATAAGGTAAAGTATGTCCTTTTGTTATTTATGTAAAAGTAAGAGCATATATTTAATTGTCACAGGTCTCTTGTCTCTTGGTCTGTTAGAGACTTAATTATCTGATTTTATGTAGTCCATTTAGTGGTCAATGGTCAACATTGACCAACTTAGTCAATGTTGACCCAAACGGCCCCACTTTAGGGTTTTATTAATATTTTAATATTAAATTTGTAAAAATTCGTAAAATTTCTGGAATTAAATTCCTAATATAATATGATATTTATTATATTTAATGGTATTTATAACCTTTTAGCTCATTTAAAACCAATTTAGAAGGCAATTACACAAAAACGTGTTAAGGAGTTTTAGTGCACATTTATGTAGCAAGTGTTTTCTGAGCTTGGTTTTCTTTGACAATGGTTTTGTTGTGTCCCTTACATGATTTGATCATGGTATTCAATTTTATATCATTTAGAGGTCATTAGACCTTTAAGGTATTCTTAGAGCACCTTTTTGCCCTTTTTAACCTTGAAGCATGTAGATGCTTTTTCTTTGTGTTGGAGTGTTTTCCAACGGTTATAATATGCTTAGTAATGTGTTAATACTCAGGACAAATTTTTAGATCCTAAGAAGCTCATTTGGGTATTATACCCTAAAACAGTCAAAGGGTGCAACACCTTGCTTTGTATTGACCACTGTTGTTCTCACTTGACTTTTAAGGCATGTTTAGGCCTTAATTAATGTGATTAAATATTTAATCCATGTTTAATAAGTTTGGGGTATTTCATAATGAGTATAAGTAACCCGAGAGAATGGGTGAGTATAGTACGAGTAGCCCAAGAGAATGGGTGTTTATATGAGTAAGTAACCCGAGAGAGCGGGTGAGATATTGAATAAGTAAACGAGGCATAGTGAGGTATAACCCTCAAGGCCTAAGAGTAAACTGATACAACTAACAACCTTGTTATGTTAGTTAGGAATTGTGTTCCGTGATTGGATGTAGATTCCTTCAGTAATATACATATATACTGTATTGCTAAGATGCATGTTGTTTGACTAAAATGAACTCCATGTACATCCGACAAAGTAGTCGGCGTACCCCGGTTAGCGCTCGGGGTATGCGAATTTCATATGCAGCATTAAGCTGAGCCCCTAGGGGCAACGTTTTTATTTTACAGGTACACCGAAGATGCTACCGTTCGAGAGTAGGACGGGGTCGGTGGGTTGCATGGGTAGTTAGATTTAATTACTTATGTATTGAAAGAGGTGTAAGACCGAATATGTTGGGGCATCCATACGTTGTAGACTCGGTATTTATGAAAGAATTGATTTAGTAAGATATTTGTATGTGTATTCAGTTGTTCCAGTTCATCAGACCGTTACGGTATGTAAGGCAGGGGTAGCCACATGGGTGGTAACAGTGTTTGTTCACCCTCGTTGTAATTGGAGTTCCGCTGCGTGAGTAGGAGTAAGTTAGTAACGGTTTAAGAGGTAATGACGAGGTTAACGGTAGGGTGTTACGGCGTAGCTTAGGCAGCTACAAGCATAACTACTGGACATACCCGAATAGGACTACAGAAGTAGTGCCTAAATGACTTAACCCTCGGTAACCACAGTAAAGACGTGGGAACGAGCAACGGTAGGGTAGAACATAGAACTAAGTAATTAAAGAACTCCGAGAGTGGGAGAAGCACCTAAATGAATGACAATCATGTCAAGATGATGAGAATAGCGCTAAAGAGTAGTTACCCAGCAAAAGGATCAAAGGAAAATCCGACAAGGCTATCAAATACAATGTAAACGATACCGGACCGGTATGAGTTAACCTAAAAAAACCGCTGTACGCGAGCACTAGCCAGGCTAGGCAGTAACAACAGGACTAATAAGAGGAACATTAATAAGCAAGAAGTACTAGCAAGGTACGAAGATGGCGAAAAAGGCCAATATAGCAACTCAAACCTTAAGAATTGTGAAATGAAACCTTGGAAAGGCCTAACGGCCTGACCACTGCATTGAAGAGCATACCAGTTAGCTAGAAGCTAGATCTGGTAAGAAGCAACCGGTATTGAAATGCCATAGAGATTTTATTTTCATAACTCAAATCTTTCATTTAAACGCAAATTTTACAAAAACCCCCAGATTTTAAGACCAAACCAAAGAACCACGGTAAGTTATAATAGGATGATATAAGAGGAGTTGGCAACAGAATACTTCACCTATGCGTGTGACCGACACTACAAGTGCGCACAAACGAGACATGGGACGACCACACTCCGAAGGAGCTTACGGGCCTGACAGACCAGTTATGAGTTAGTCGGGTAAGTGGCAACGAATCAATAAGATACTCCATGTATGTGTACAAGTAGAGTACGGAACACGGGAAGTAGCCCACTCCATACTACGGACGAAAGAGCCAATCCAAACCAAGATATTTGGACACCTCGAATGATCGAAGAACACAAAGAAGTTTACGAAGCTAAAGGAGTCTAGAAACCAGTAAGGTGACGGACCTAAGGATATAGAGTGGATAAGTGCGAGAAGCACAGAGGAGGAAAAACATAATAACTGGAATGAATACTAGTGTAAGCAATAAGATGAATCCCTTAAATGATCATATCAATGTTTGATAAACTGTATAGGATTCCCACAACATACCTCACTGAGGAGAATAACGACCTGACCAAGAAGTTAAAGGAAAAAGAATCAATGGTCTACCCAAGAATGGGAGGCATTACAACCCTAAATGGGATAGTTCGAGCTATACATAGCACGCAAGGCAATCCGTGAAGGGCACCGAAATCAACAGTAGTTGAACGAGATATCGTGTTGAGAACACAAGTGTTAAAGCGAACACTCGGGTAGAACCCAAAGGGATCCCACGTAACACGGGGTACCCTAGATTGCCAGAAGGCATGAATTAATATCAAGATGCTTAAGGGCCTTCCATGTACGGAAGCATGACGAAACAACTATATCAAAAACCCAGTAGTGCCTCCAAACCATTTAATGGTATACGGAGAAGAAGAAACTTGTATAAACAGCCACACAGAGCATGGCTCATGGCAAGGTGGTTTGTAAGCCGATATAACTAACTACAAACTGTAGATTTAAACATTGCGAACCTATGCATAAAGGCATAAGATGAAACAGTGGAAAACGAACCACTACTTTAGAGTGGGGATACCACTTGTTATTGTGGGGCCTATGGAGTGGCAATTGCGTGAATCCTCCAGAGAAAGGCTACCACCTATGAATGTAATATGAAACCGCTAGAGCGGTGTAGTCAAACCTGAGCTTGTGTATATTGCAAAGGAGTATATGAACAGGAAAAGTATGTAGAAAGGCTTTGATAGCAGTGAAAGGAAAATGAAAGAGTAATCGGATGAGTAGTAAACTCTGTATGTGTGCAATATGAATTGCAGAGTAAGAAATGCGCAAGAGGCGCAGGGAGATTGAAAAGAGTAGCGTATTTTACTGAGTCAAGTGAATGGCAAGCCATAGTATAAATGGTGGGAGTACATAAGCGGAAGCTAAAGTTGTAGCGAATGCCATGTAAACAAGTGTTATTTAACCAGTAAGAACATGGTACGCAGTGAGCGACCATTGTAAGAGTACAGCCAGACAATGATATAAAAAAATGATAAAGGAGACATGTTCATTTCCATCACACAAGAGATTTACTGCCAAGGGTTTACGCTTCTGCATTCTGTATGACTGAGTGTTTTGGTATTGTACTTGTGCGGTAATGATCGAGCGGGAGAGCTAGGAATTGAGAAATATCAACGAAGCCTGTTGAGTGAGAATCTAGAGAAATAACCGTGCGGCCATTGTCCAAAGATGCATAGAACGTGGGCCATAACCCACAGGTCCCAGGACCGATGCATAGTAAATGCAGAGTAGTATCACTAAAGAATTCTTGTACATAAGCAAGTAAACAAACATAATTCAGAAGCCATTATTAATCGAGGAAGCACTACATACTAAGTAGTAGCTTGACCTCAACCGACAACAAGTCGGGAAAAGTAAGTGAATAATCATGAAGGAATACAGAGTTATACGGAATAGATTCCAGAGAGCTGGAGAGGAAATCTACAACTCATCGAATTCGCATACGGTAAGAGATACCTAGCGACGATTGAGAAACCTTTGTTCCCAAGATAAAAAGGGATAAAAGGGACTGAATAATACGTCACGAATACCAAAGGGCGAGTTAAGCTCTAGTTATCAGGTCACGCAGCAGAAGCTAGTGGGCCATAATTCAAGGTTAAGTATACCTGGCAAACCTGAGTAAATGGCTAATCATAAACGCCTTGAAGCCTTAGAGGCTAGAACCAAACCCGGTTATGAGTTAATTAACCGCATTGAAGTTGAACACTTCATGATACTCGAAATAGTGAGCCGATGTTCAGTGATAACATATGGTCGATTACGCGGGCGTAACCCCTTTTAAGGGGGGTAGGGCGAGAAACCGCTTAGAGTATGTTTTACGTGTGGGGCGTAAACTACTTTGTCCATAGCACAAAAGAAATTGTTTTGATGATTGGAACTTATGTTACATAAACATATGTACCCATTCATTGTGTAATATGATTATTGTGCATGAGAGATGCGAGTAATGAGTATATAATATTTACAAAAAGAGGAGTAGAGAGACTCCTAGGGAATGAGAATTCCCATAGCATATGTCTATTGAGATTAGACATGAGATATGATGAATATGAATCGGTATGAAACCGGTGTATAACCTAGTAGGTAGTGAGTTTCCCTAGGTGATTTTATTTGAGAATGATTGATGGAGTGAGTTCCATCCTTTGGAGTTATATGTTGTATGTTTTTAAATTGAGTAACAATTTGAGGAAATGAGGTCATGAGTTGCTCAGGTAATGTACGCAAAGAAAATTGATAATGACGGATGACCTAAGTTCTAGGAATTTGAGATAAGTTAAAATGAATTGTTTTATGAACATGCCTAGAAAGAGTAAAAGATAGAAAATGAAAATGTTTGACTATCTGTTTGTTTGAAACTGACGTGGGAGGTGGAACTTGGTCTGCTAGCGATCAAGGGAAACTGAACACAAATTGGGGTGGATGGATAGTTCAACACTGATGCTGATCACATCAGGGTTGGATGATTCTTGAAGCTCCCTATAAGTGGTCACAAGTAATCACGCTATACAACTACCATAAAATTGATTTGGAGTTGTGTGATGTTATAAAAAGAATTTCCAAATAGAATTTGAAATGGATTTTCATCAAGTATGAATATGGAAACGAAAACTGGTTTTGAAACCGCTATCACCCGCCGATGGCTGAGCCTTAAGTTTTGATGACCGGTAGAACGGTGGGCGTGTATTAGTTTTGAAACCATTGCACTGTACGTGCGGTGGTCCTAAGTGACCGGTTGGGGCGGTGACGGATTGTTATTTTTCCAAAGGCAGCGGGAAGGGGAGAGTACCCTGAGACGATCCTGTGTTGAGTGAGTCAACTAGTGTGCCTGAGGATATTTATATGTGAAACGTTTTGATCAGAACCGAAGGGACCGTGGGCCTGAGAGAGTAAGTGCCCATTTGTCATGAAATGGCCATGGACCAGAGAGCGTAAGTGTCCAACGTGACCGGTACCTGAGGGATCAGTAGTGTATTACTTGATATGGATTCGAGGACTGTAGTGCCTTGTTATCTTCGGACCGATTCCACGGAGAGAGTACGAGATTATTTTGATTGCTATACATGCTGTGATATGTGTGTGGTATGTGTAGTGTGAAATGATACTGACTTGTGGAGTCTGTAAGGTTATACATGTATTATAACCTTGGCATAGCGTGCCCATGAGAGTAACGATATAAGGTTCACCAACTTTAAGGACAAAGTTCCTAAGGGGGGTAGATTTTAATACCCTGGATCTAAAATCGTGAATAAATTACTCTAATATAATTATTAAAGGCCTAATGGTGCCTAAAGAGTATTGGTAAGGGAAATAAAACCAAAAGAAAAGAGAAAATGCGTAAAACGCGAACAATGCTAAAACGTGCATTAAATAAGTATAAGAGATATATGATCTCGTTAGGGACCGAGATGGATTCCTAAGGCTTATTTAGGCCTAATTAGTATACGAGAGTGATTCCCAAAGAAAATGGATCCAAATAATGGATTAAAACGCTAACGAAGTTTTAAAGCACGTTTTTTGAGGAAACCCGAAAACGTGACTTTAAGTGGTCAAACGGACCCGTAAAAATTATAGTTGATTAAATAACTATAAATAAGTATTAATGGGAGCTTAATAACCATTAAAAAAAGGAAACGAGAAAAATCCGAAAAACGGGTCCGGTTAGTGAATAGTGCTAAACCGGGCGAATTAACGAGCGTTTCTTGTAAGAAAATCGAAAACGCCCCGGGACATTATTATATGAGGGGCCGGTTTTAATGAGAGTAACACCACTCTCTCACACAAGCTATTAAATCAATTAATCTCTTAAGACCCACAAGAGGACAAAATATTAAAGTAGAGGGAGTGAATAGTTAAATGAGGCTTATGTACCCTCTCTCCCCTATTCTCTTCTATCACTCATGGTAATTTCCTTCCCCCACCAGAGCTCTCTTCTTCCTCCCTTCTGGTCTTCAAATGGCGATTTCCATAGCTCCACCCTGCTCACCCTTCTTCTCCATTTTCAAGACCAAACCAAGTCCAAACTCCAAGAAAGTGGTACCGTTGAATTCCTCTCAACTTGGGGATCAATTCCCACCTCTTAAAAATCAGAAATCTCACAGATCACCTTCATGGCTAAACCTTCCTTTGAAGGTTAAAGCTACCCATTTTGACCAAGAACCACTCTTTGGTTGTTCAAGACGGTTTTTGATCTCCTCAAGGGTTTGAATTTGCTATCTTTATTGTCCAAGAACACCACTCATGAGTGAAAGTTTGATTTGTTGGCTGGTTGAGAAACAAGAATCAAGAGGGACAAAGAAAGAAGAGGAAAGAGTAAGAAAGAAAGAGGTGAAGAAAGGAGGAATAAACAAGGAAAAACTCTAAGTTAATTGAACTACCTTTGAGTAGATTTTTACCTTGTCTTATAGTAGTTAATCTATCGCGATTGAGAGTTGAGTAGGTTGATGGGATTGGGATTCAGAAATGAGATTGGTTATAATGTTGTTTAAGTGTGGAACAAGGGCTTGAGGCCAATCTAGTGAAGTTGATGATGTGTTGTGGAAATTAAATAAATGTGGTAGTTGTTGTTGTTGTTGACTTAAATTGAACAGGGCTGATAAGTTGCTTGAATGAGCAAAGAATGTGATGAGAATGCTTAGAAATATGGGGAGGTTCTGTCAAATTTTGCCTAGAAACTAAGGGTGATTAAGAGTGAGAAACCTAGGATAAACTAGGTATGTTTGGAAGATGAAAGTGAGTGGTTAATCACTTGGAAATTTGGAAGAGGAAGAGAAAGGTTCTTGGAGTAGAATTGGAGAGGAAAATAATGTCATTTGGGTGCTAGGAATGGCATTAGTGAGTGAGGTTTGAATGGTAAGAAGAGGGTACCAAAATCTGTTACAAGGAGTTAAAAACAAGAAACCAAGTTTTGAAAATATAAGTGAATTTGAGTGAATTAAGCATGGCTTAGTGAGTGGACTTGGTGATTAGTTTAAGATGGTTTAGATGGGAAATTAGATGCTAAACACATGTGGATTTCAAGTGGGAAAGATTGGGAAATCAAATGGTGGAAGAATGGAATTGTGTCAGATTTGGAAATGCCAAATCTGAAGAATCTGTAGCAGGGTCCGGAACTTAGGTCCAGGACCATGTTCCGGACCACCCCTTAAAATACCCACGAGAGTTTCCAGTTTGCTAGGTCCGGGACTTAAGTCCCTGCCCATGTCCCGGACCACCCCATGAAATTCAGGCCGAGAGTTGCTAACTATGCCTGGTCCGGGACTTGAATTTGGTACAAGGTCCCGGACCACTAGTTAAAATCACCCGAGAGTTGAGACCAGCATGGGTCCGGGACTTAGGGTGAGTACCAAGTCCCGGACCACCCTAGAATCCTACAGAGAGTGTTTTAAAGGGTTTAAATGATGGGGGTTTGAATGTTAATAATGTTATAAGATGTTAAGGCCTTGTTTGGTGACATGTAAAGGCCCTAGGAAGTGTAAGAAAGTGTTAGAAGTGATTAAAAAGTGAGAACTCAAATTAACAAGAGTAAAACTGAGGTAACGGGATAACGGGGTAAGTACGGGTGTAGCATTTTATTATGTACCGTATGAGCCTAGTATTAATAATTATGTTTGAAACATTACGAGAGAATCGTGCGTGACCCGAGCATGGTGAGATGACACGGTAAAAGTAAAAACCCCGGTGAAAGGTATGATTTTCTCATACTCCGCGTGCTAACCGAGTTACGTTGATTTGTGTGTTTGTGTGCCGGCTTAATCAAGACTAAAGCATGAAAATAATCCCTTGTTTGATTATGTATGTCTTGTTGTATGTTGAATGAGCTAACATACTTGTATGCCGGTATGGTCTAACATAGAGTAAAGACCGACTCGTAGTGAGTAACGTTTGGCTAGAGACCCATAGATCGGGTCGATGCTTATGATAACGAAAACGTGCAAACACACAATTTTTCCGTTAAAGTACAACGATAACGCAAACATATGAACTCCCTAGAATGTGAGGAGATGTGCGGGTTGAGTAATTACCCGATAACGGTTAGTAAACCATAATGACACAATCCACGAAACAAATGAGAGTGGAAAGATAAGTGAACCTACTTCAAGAGGATTTAAGATAGTTCGAAGATGTGAACTAGTAAAAAATGTAAAAGAGACCTAAGGGATTAGTAGCTCCCTTGAGACATGGTCGACCTCCTATATGAGGATTTTACCCGATATAAGAAAATATCCGAAAGTATGAGTAAGTGAAATGTATGGGTAACTCTTAAAACGTAAGATTAACCGAACTTAAGTAATGTTCCCAAAGTCATTAGAAACATCGGGAGTGATGCTTCTAGACTGATATACATAATAATATTATAACTCCGAGAGAGGAGTGTATGGGAATGTAAGTAGTCCGAGAGTAGTCGGACCTAAGTAAAAAGAGATAGGAACTAAGAAAGAGTTCTGTGAGCTAGTTGAACCTTCCCACCATGCTAGACCAGAGTAGGGTCGAAACCGGGGAAGTAAGACTATGCTTGAGAGCCATGTGTTTAGGCCTATGTATGTATTAAGAGTTACAAGCGTGACGTAGGAGACCTGTAGTGTCTCGAGAATCTACAGGAGCTTGAGTATAAATAACCCAAGAGCGTGGGTGAGATAATGAGTATAAATAACCCAAGAGTGTGGGTGAGATAATGAGTATAAGTAACCCGAGAGAATGGGTGAGTATAGTACGAGTAGCCCAAGAGAATGGGTGTGTATATGAATAAGTAACCCGAGAGAGCGGGTGAGTTATTGAATGAATAACCATGGCATAATGAGGTATAACCCTCATGGCCTAAGAGTAATTGATACGACTAACAACCTTGTTATGTTAGTTAGGGATTGTATCCCATGATTGATTATCGAATCCTTGTGTAGTGTACATACATAATGTATCACTATATGCATGTTGGTTGAATTAAAATGAACTCCATGCCCTCGACAAAAGTAGTCGGCGAACCCCGGTTAGCGCTCGGGGTATGCGAATTTCATATGCAGCGTTAAGCTGAGCCCCTAGAGGCAACGTTTTTATTTTTTTTCAGGTACACCGAAGATGTTACCGTTCGTAAGTAGGACGGGGTCGGTGGTTTGCATGGGTAGTTAGATTTAATTACTTATGTATTGAAACTGGTGTAAGACCGAATATGTTGTCGGCTTCCAGATATTGTAGACTCGGTATAGTAAAGAATTTATTTGAGTAAAGTATTTGTATTATGTATTCGGTTGTTCTAGTTCATCAGACCGTTACGGTATGTAAGAAAGGCCTGGTTAGCCACATGGGTGGCTAACGGCGTTGTTTCACCCCTCGTTGTAATTAGAGTTCCGCTGCATGAGAAGGAGTAATTAGTAATGGTTTAAGAGGTAATGACGAGATTAACGGTTGGGGTGTTACATAAAAACTAATAGGTTATATTAAATTAAACATTAATACCATATGTTATAACCTATATGTAACTTATGATAATATATGTGGTAATTATATAAATAAAGAAACTTGTGTTGCTGGAAAAATAAACCAAAATAGCCTAGTGGCCTATTCGGTGATTTCATGATATATATATATACCATATGTTACAATGATTAATTAAATAAAATGTTATAATGTATAGTATGTATAACATTATATAATATATGTGGCAAGATTGTGATTATAAGAAAATAAGTGTGAGGGAAATGACAATTAAAACAGACCTAGGGTCTGATTGAAGTTTTCGAAAATTATAAAACCTTATAATATATGATGTATATGATAAGTTATAAAATAAGTGGAGTATTTGTAATAAAGAAAGAATAAGGGCAGTTATGAAAATATGAACTCATAATATATGTGCCTTCTCGGCAATAATAAGGAAATTTATAAAACCATATTATATAACTATCATGAAGTTTAAATGGTATAATGTATGGTAAAAATAGCATGTTATAAAATATGTGGAGGAATTGTAATAATTAGAAAGTATGGGAATTAAAAAGCAAATAAAATATGACCTATGTGCCTCTTCGGCCATAATATAGTTTTATTAAAACTGTAGGTTATAATGTGTTACAATGTTTTAATGTTATAAAACATGATATTTATAACATGGTACAATAATGTGTGGTTATATTGTAATAAATGAAAACTATGGGAAATGAAGAAATAATAAGTATATAACATATAAGCCCTTGCGGCAATTAATTATGTTTTTTAAAACTATATATTATAATGTTAATTGAGAAATAAAAATATCATGTCATGTAGTATAAGATATAAGTATAACATTGTATGATTTTATGTGGTCAAAACATAGTTAATTAAACTATATGCTAAAACCGCATCTATAACATTCAAGAAATGAATTTATAAACTATGGTTTACAATGTTATAAATACTATAGATATTATATAGTATTATTGTCATTAAATGAAGCAATTATCATTAATAATAATCACATGAAATAATGTGACCATTAATGTAAATGGAATTTATAAACTAAGGCCAGTATTAAATAAACCTTAGAAGATTATAATACATGTAATGAAATGTTACATAATATTAAGATAAAGTTCTTAATATGAATTGCATAAAATAATGCAACAAATGAAAATAATAATCTTACATAAGATGAAAATAATGTGACATATAATATAAGTCTATAATTCATGAAATATGAAAGTATAAGTGTATTTATGTATTCCGCAAGCATATATTAAAAACATATACATAATAAGTATATAGTGAAACAGTGCACTAATCCTAATGCGACCAAGCTCGATCCCAATGCAACAGTACATCTATCCTAGTGCGACTCGATCTAGTCTTCTATCCTACCTTACCTGGTTTCAGATACAAAGTTTCGCGAAAGTAGAGAGGGAGAGAGAGAGCTTCTATTAGAATTGAATGCGAGTTTGATTGCCAAATATCACGTGTCTTATTTCATGGGGGTACACCCTTATTTATAGTTTTTTGGGCCTGGTCCCTTTGGTGCCAGCCTGTATTTTACATGTTTAAGTACAGTTCTACCCCCTCTTTAGTACCTCTGACCGTCCACAAGCGGCCGGTCGAGTAACGTTTTGCTTTGCCTAAGTCCCATTTTCATCCGGCTAAGGCGGCCGGATGCTCTACAAGCCCCTAATCCCATCCGGCCAAAGCGGCCGGATGCTTTAGGTGCCTTTAATCTCATCCGGCCAAAGCGGCCGGATGCTTTACATGTCTGCTTTGGTCCGGCGCCATTTCTTCCCTTCTCATCAGTCCCACAAGTTCTATCTTTCTGAATTTCGGTGAAGAAAAATAGAACTTCTGTGTTTTGTGTTTTGGTGAAAAAATTTGCGACTTCCTGCGGCCAACTCTGACTCTTTCTTTGGCTTACCCAAGCTTTGTTGTCTCTTTATCCCAGTCCCACAAGTTCTTTTTCTTCATACGTGGAGAAAAGGAACTTTTTGTTGGCCACGCGCGTAGCTCGTGTCCTGGTGTATTTCTCTTTTCGAATTTTCCGCCCGTTACCGATGTAGAATATGCAAGGCCTTCCTTTCGACTGGACGTCGGTAGCGTCTTTAGGAAGCGTGCGACCCTTTCTCTTCCCCTGTAAAAAAAAGACACTTTTTTCGCACATATATATATTTTTATTTGAGCGGGAAAAAACTTCCCTTTAAGCCCAACTCTTCGAGTTCTCTCCCTTTTCCTCTTTCCTCTACTGGCCCATTACTTCGACCTCTCTTCTTCTTGCTTTCCTGTCGTTGTGCGCTACCCTTCCTCTCATCGCCGTCATCCCTTGATTCTTGCCTAACTTGACAATGGCTTCTTCTTCCACTAAACAGAGCAAACTTGCTGCTAAATTTCCGCCCGCCATCGGAGTGATTCAAGGCTCTCAGTCTCCTAATGGCTTTCGCCCTTCGTACCTGAAGCCGATAAGACCCTTCCGTTCTGGGCGTCAACCTTCTCCTTCTTCTCTCAACTACTCTTCCCTCTGTGACTGTCTCGGGGGGGGGGGGGGTCGAAGCTCCACTTGGCACACAAATTTATTTGCCATCCTCTGATTCTCACCCCCACGACGATTTTGGTTGCGGGTACGTCGTCTATGCCGACTTCTTCCGGTCAGGTTTGACCATTCCCCCACACCCTTTCGTGCTAGGGTTCCTTCTCCGTCGCTGCTGCACCCTCGCCCATCTTCACCCTAAAGCCATTTCACACCTTCAGGCTTTTGTTTCCCTTTGTGACGACATCAAAATTCGGCCGGAGGGCACTTATTTTGTCCGATTCTTCACAGTTAGGAAGGATCCTGAGAGCCTAACCCTCATTGCGAAGAGTGGGTACTCTCTTTTTGACTATAAAAAGGCCCACGAGTGGGGGTCGCGGTGGTTCGTCGTCGTTCCCCCACCCGGCCGAGTGTTGGGCATACCATACGCTGCTGAGGCCGGAAAAGGTCAGTTAATCAGCCCTGAGACTCCTCCGGCTGAAATTCCTATTTCGAAGGTTCTGCGGGCGGTAAACAAGAAATTGCCGACCGTCGGGGCGCTTTTTACAAAAGAACGCTTGTCTTCTCTGAAGACATATCACAGTAAGTGTTCTCATTTGCTTAGTATGAATTCTATCGTTTCTTTCGGTCTCCTTATCGTTTGGATGTATTGTCGCAGACTTTTTCCAGAAGGGGGACAAGATCGGTCCCTTCTATAACTGGAACTTTGTCACCTTTAAGAATGGTGGCGAAAAAATTGACTACTACGACACGCTGGATGCGGCCACTGACGCGGCCGAGCAGCTTTTGGAGAACGCTGCTCCGGCAAAGCGTTCCAGGCGAGAGGCTGGAGATGACCAAGCTAGTAATTTGAAGAAAAAGAAGCGGCTTGAATCTCCTGTACATGCTGACGCCGGATTGTCAGGTACATGGCACGTGAGCCCCAAGTCTGGGCGCCGTGTCACCCTTCCCCTCACCCCTGGTTCAGGTTCTGACCTTGGTTCTCGCCCGGGGCGGGAGTCCGGTCATCCGACCCCTATATGTGAGTTGTTTCCTGATTTGACGGGTTACTTTTCCTCAGATCCTGCTCAGGAAAACACCCTGGAGGCCGGAGACCTCTGTGCTGATCCTTCGGTTGGAGAAGGTTTTGTTTGCTTTGTCGTCTTTTCCTGTCTTTCAAGTTTCCTTCTTTCTTTGGTATTCTTTTTTAGCTTCATTCTTCTGGTTCTAATTGTCTTTGTCATTGCGGCAGCCACTGCTCCTGCCAAGAAAAAATCAAAAAAGAAAACAGCATCGAGGCCGAAGGCCGTAGAGCCACAAACCTCTGGTGATCCCGAAGCTTCAGGATCATTCTCCATTGACGTTGCTGCGGCCGTGGATGCGGCAAGGGATAGAGCAATGGAGTATCGGCAGGTGCCGGAGGACCCTGAGCTCCGAAGTAAGCAAAGAGAGGATCATGCGACCTCCTCTTTGCTGGAGGGTCCTGAGTCCCAGGGTGAGCAGAGAGAAGGCTACATAGCTTCCTCCTCCTCTTCCCCTCCTCATCAGTCCCACAGTTTTGACCACCTCCTCACTAGGAAGGCTGTCCATGATACGGACTTCACACATTCGGGCCATCTTTTGGCTTCCTCTTATCGTGACTACCTTCCCACTTGAGGTTAAGTACTTCATTTTCAAATGATGAGTGTTGTGGATGGCTTTGAAAGCATTGATCCCTGGTCTCCTGAGGTACATGTTATATCCAGAAAGACCTGGCACAATAAAAGCTGTGAGCCTCTCTGTTCTCCTCTCATCTCCTTGGCCCAGGGTCATTGTGAAGTCTATACTGCCGGAAGATGTGGTAGAGACACCTCCCACAAATCCTCCTAGGACCGCCGAATAAGGCTTGATCTGGTCCTCAGGCACCTCCAGCTTCTTAACTGCTTCGGCTGATACGACATTTGCTCCGGCCCCACTATCGATTAGAATTCCCTCCATCATCCGATCGTTTACTTGTGCACGAATGACAAGTGGATCGTTGTGTGGGTATAGGACTCCATCTTCATCTTCGTCGGAGAAGAAAATTGGAGGAAAATTTTCCTTCTTGGCAATTTTTCTCTCCGGGAGCTCTTGATGCACTTGATGAATGTGTCTTTTCCTTTCATTAGGGGTTAGTGGTCCTACTTCTGAAAATAGTCCTGTGGGTTTTCTTAGAGGAAGTTTCGTTAGCTCTCTTTTTAGAAAAGAAAGGAGGTTTATTAATAGTAAAGAATGCGAAAAGAATGGAAATTTTATTTCTCCTCTTGGTAATATGATGTTTTGACAATCTATGCGATACAAAATTTCATCCTAAAACAGATTGCAAATTGTACTCCAAATGTTTATCCTGAGTAAAGGGAAAAGGAACTTTTACTCTCCTTTGTACAAACCTGTTATCATCCCCACTGATTTGCCGGGGTCAAGCCTGGGGTGGATCTCTTCCTCCTGTCGCCCTCGGGGTGTATTCTGGGCGTTGCTCTGTTGACCGCGATACTGCCTTTGCATTCCGGCCTGTTGTTTTCCCTTCTTCTTATTCTCCTCAATGACTTGGAGCTCTTTGGCCAGGGTAGCACAGTTTACAGTCCGATGACTGCGATTTCCATGGAATTCGCAGAATGCAACCGGAATTTCTCCCTGCGGCGGCTTCCTTGGCGGAGGAAGGTAACCCTCTCTTACTGCAGCGGCATATTTCCCTGGGTCAATGTAGACAATAGTCTTTGCCCCCTGGTGCTGCGACCCCTGGGAGGAAGATCCAGCGGTTGACCTGCCATAATATGGCTTGTACCTTGACTCTCCTCTTCCGGCATTTCCCCCGAGTCCTTCCTTCTTCTCTGGTACCCCTGCGGCTTTGAAGCTATCGGCCAGCTCTCTAGCCTTGTTCTCGGCTATCTCAGATTTCAAGAAATCATGGATCATTTCAGCTAATTCTCCATGAGTCTTCGGCGCCTTTGTCGTAATTTTTCCAGCTAGCCGAGGCTGAGCCAGACCATTCCCAAAGGCCTTAATCAAGATCTTTTCATCAACATCGTCGATCTCTGCGACCTTCTTATGGAAACGCTCACTGTATTCCTTCACGGTTTCTCCTTTTCGCTGTTTAATGTCCATCACTCTATTGTTTCTTTTTTAACCCTCTTACTGCAGCAAATATTGCTCGAAATCTTCAGTCAATTGTTTGAAGCTCGTGATGGACTGCGGCGGTCTCGTGGAGATCCATCCCAATGCTCTCTTTGAAAGTGTTCCGGGGAACAGATTGCAGAGGGCGAGGGAGCTAATCCCCTGAGTGTTCATGGCAAACATGAACTTTTTGATATGCTGGGCGGGATCTCCTGTCCCGTCATATTTCTCAATTGCCGGGGCGACAAAGTGGCGGGAGTTTCGCCTTCCTATCCGCTCTGAGAAGGGGTACAAGCTCATATATTGATCATCTTCCTCCGTCTCTTCTTCGTCGACAATTGAATTGCGCTTTCTATCCTTACTTTCCTCCCATTGCTACCTTTGGAGTCTCTGTTTTTCAATTGCTCAATTGCCTCCGTCATCTCGTCCCATTTCCTTTGGTACTCCTCGTCCCTTTGCATCAATTCCTGCTGCAAAGTCTCATTTCCCTCTACGATTTTTTCGTCAATGGATCTGACCAATCCTTTCAGCATGTCTTCTAGATCTTTCTTGGAGATGGCCTCTGGCATCTCCGAACTCATCCTTTCCTCGGAGTGGTTGTTATCTTCAGCAGCGTTCCTTGATGCTTTCCTTGATCTTGGAGCCATCTTTCGTGTTTCAATCCTGCAAAAAACGTCATTGGTTACTTTAGGATTTCCACTATGAATCGCCGTAGATTACTTCCCTGCTTCTAGGTGGGTCTCGTGGTTGCTTCTTGCTGTTCGTTTCCCACAGACGGCGCCAAATGAAACAGTGCACTAATCCTAATGCGACCAAGCTCGATCCCAATGCAACAGTACATCTATCCTAGTGCGACTCGATCTAGTCTTCTATCCAAATGAAACAGTGCACTAATCCTAATGCGATCAAGCTCGATCCCAATGCAACAGTACATCTATCCTAGTGCGACTCGATCTAGTCTTCTATCCTACCTTACATGGTTTCAGATACAGAGTTTCGCGAAAGTAGAGAGGGAGAGAGAGAGCTTCTATTAGAATTGAATGCGAGTTTGATTGCCAAATATCACGTGTCTTATTTCTTGGGGGTACACCCTAATTTATAGTTTTTTGGGCCTGGTCCCTTTGGTGCCAGCCTGTATTTTACATGTTTAAGTACAGTTCTACCCCCTCTTTAGTACCTCTGACCGTCCACAAGCGGCCGGTCGAGTAACGTTTTGCTTTGCCTAAGTCCCATTTTCATCCGGCTAAGGCGGCCGGATGCTCTACAAGCCCCTAATCCCATCCGACCAAAGCGGCCGAATGCTTTACGTGCCTTTAATCTCATCCGGCCAAAGCGGCCGGATGCTTTACATGCCTGCTTTGGTCCGGCGCCATTTCTTCCCTTCTCATCTAGTATAGTTGGAAACTATATAATGTAGTGCATGCATACATACAACTATATACTAAATGACTAAATCAAATAAGAACAACATATGCATATATATGTAAAAACCGAGACCATATACCAAGTGTATACAATATGGTTTTAATGTCATGAAATAATAAATGACAAGTGTTATGACATTGGTATAATCACATGCTATAAGTCATACCATTACAAATTTAAAGTATAGTTTATTAAGATGAATAATGAGATGTATAATATATGGTACATTAATAAATGGTTAAATAACAGTGCCGCGTACCATTAATGCAAGAGCATAATATACGTTGCAAATTAACGTTGCATGCATACATGCAACTATATATTATAAATGTATACTCGTATACCTAACCCGAATGGTTAAACTTAATACCTAAGTATAAACGTGAATATGTATTCGTATACTCGTATATATAAGGAGTAAATCCTAACATTTGGAAACGCTACAACTGAGACGTGATTATAAACGACTCATTTAAATAAACCCATGCGTTGGTAAGTAATATGTACTACGACTGACGAGTTTGTATAACGATACCTTAATAAATAACTGTTGAAATTCAGGGATGAAAGGTCAGGATTACTTGTGTTGTTCAGAATTACCGAACTTAAGTAAGTCACGTGGATTGACTTATAGTGTGTTTGATGTTTAGATCGTATCATCGACAAAGGCGCTTGACAAGCTAGTGGTCTACTGCGCAACCTAGGTCTTTGGTGAACGGTATGTAAAGGGGTCTGATCTGAGATGTCCTGAGGACTTCCTCGGGGTCAGATATGTGTGTTGTATAACGAGTGTTGTAACACCCCAACCAACACTTACACACTTAATAACAAATTGCAGCGGAAAAACAAACTTTATCACATTACTTAACTCGTTGGTGTTACACGCCGTTAACCACCCACGTGGCTAACAAGGCTATTACATACACATTGTACCGGTCTGATGGACAAGATTCCCGAGCGGCTACACATTACTGACCCTTCAATTAACAATAAAAACAACATACACCTTCCAACTGTACCGAGTATTCACAATTAATGCCGATAACAATTTCGGTCTTATTACATCTACTGTAAATATACAAATTAAATGATTACCCATGTACAACGACTACCCCGTCCTACTCTCAAACGACTTTCAGCTCTCTGTACCTGAAATAGGAAAAGAAGAGAAAGGGTGGCCCCCAAGGGGCTCAGCACCTTTGCTGGTATGGTAATCCCGCAGCCCACATGCTACCGGGCCACGCACAACTAATTGTCATCTTAGCATGCGGTTGATTATATTTAAATCATGCATATAACTTAAAACACACAACACGTATCATTCCGCCTCAATGGGCTCAACAAACAGATAATATATCCAAACTTGATAGGTGACTCATGGTATTCATTACCTCTAGAGTGTTTCTCCTCTAATAGAGCTACTTCCTTAATAGACGACACTTACCCGTTAATCGGGTTATCCTTAAACGCCTCTTATCACAAACTGGGATTCATATCCATGATCCACATACTCCACATTTTACAACATATAACATACACTACATAACAACACTTTTCACGTTTCAACGTGCACATAACAACATCGCAATAGAAATTGCATTATAACAACAACACATAACATAACGGGAGCGGTTCTCTTAGGAACCGACCCAAACATTGTTAATTCACTGGTGAGCCTAGAGAATGATGTCACCCCCATGGTAAGCTTGTTATACAACACTCATTACCGTCCTAATAGTCGGACGAGTAACTTAAGTTAAGATGGTTCGGGTTTTGTGGCCCGAACACACCACACAAACACATGTTCCCCCTAAACCGATCATAAGTCAGAATAGCTAAGCTTTGGAATAAGCTAATGGGAGATCATAACCCGTGAGGGAAACAACCATAACAGAGAGAAGGGTAAGGCTAAGAAGGATACCCACTCCCAAACAACGCGCGACCGGCCTAACCGGATTCCTCACCACTGTTAGTACACACTTACTTTTAGTTATTAGTTAGAACCCCACTATGGAGTCTTTCACATCTACACACCATACAGTATTACAACGGGGTTAAACATACAAGGGAGATCCCTACGTTCACACACACATATCACACATTTTACACACGCATAGCCGTGGTTAGAACGGCCCATGGTTCGGGTCGTTTACTCCGAATACCGAACTCTCATGTGATCCTAGACTCAGTTAACTAAGGTTAACACTTCCGAGGTTAAATGGTATTGGAGTTGAACACGCCACATAAATGAATTACTATAAACTCATTACATGTTTATCTTACAACGTGGCAAACATACAGAAAAACACATTGGCATACAAGCCGGTGTAAACCGGTAGGACACTGGTTGCAAGAAAACCATACCTGTCACCGGAGTCCACTTTATCATGTCCACTTATGTTCCTCGAGTAACTCTCGAACAACTGATAACATTACATTTACTTCAATTAACATCGGGGTAACATGATTGTTTAAAGTCTAATGCTTATAACTTTTCCCCGTTAACTTAGTTACATAACTTCACATTTTAACTTGTTTTACTTTTACATTTTAATACAACTTTTCCCCCACTAAATTGTCATTATAACTTACTTAACATGTCCTTAACAATCTTATAACATCATTACTTAATAATCCCCATCATCCTATAACCTTAAACAATTTTTTTTACATACCTTTGGCCGTCCGACCCACCGTCCGACCCACAACTGGATCAGACCGTTCCAGAAACTTTTCCCGTCTTTTAAATACACCTGTCCGACCTATGTCCGACCCACCCATCTGGGTCGGACCATTCCAGAGACTTAGAGCACACACGTCCGACCCATGTTCGACCCAAGACCTCTGGGTCGGACCATTCCAGAAACATCAACGGGTGACTTAACAGAGGCTGTCCAACCCACCCTGGGTCGGACCACTGGGTCGGACAACATCAGAAATTGTCAAAAACTTGTCAAACTTTCTCCAAACTTTTCCTCATGCCTCCTAATGTGTTCTAACATCATTTGGCACACCAAACACATCTTTAGCCATGTACTAAACTCCTTAAATCACACACCAAAACCATCTTACCATTTCCATACCTTAAACAACATTTTTAGAGTGGTCCGGGACTTGGTCCTTACCTTAAGTCCCGGACCAATACTTACAGAGACTCTCGGCTGTTTTTAATAGGGTGGTCTGGGACCTTGTACTCACCCCAAGTCCCGGACCAAGACAGTTTTCCAACTCTCGGCCTATTTTTCATGTATGGTCCGGGACATCTTCCAATACCTAAGTCCCGGACCTCTGTAACAGAATCCCAAATTTGACAATTTCAAGTCTTGTTTCATCTATTCTCTTCATCCATAGATTACCCAAACTTCATACATGATCTTAGGCATATTCTAATACCCAAAATATCACTTTGATTCACCTTTAAACATTGTCCAATTTGTCACTCATTTTTCTTATAAATCTCTTAACACTTCCTAGTTCACCAAAACTCATTTAAAACACTTTGAACTCCTTATACATTTTCTAAATTTTTCCATAGCTTCTCTTGTATATTCCCACATCCTAACACTTAGGTTTTTTACCTCATTTCACTCTAGAACACCTAAGATCCATTAAGGACTTCCTCACACACATAACTTCACCAAATTTACACTACATCATAATATAGTGCATAAACTTAATTGCTTGGCACTTAGGCCCTTAAATTGCATAAACTTAAACACTGAATTTCCCACATAAATAATGTCTTTGACCTGCAATTACATACAACAACACATATGCCCTTTAATAGTTTCCTTGAGAGCATTTTACTAGGTCATTCACCTTTGGCTCCTTAGGTATTTTATTAAGCAAATCAAGCTCATTTTCCCAAGGCATTTAAACTACATTGAGATAGTTTGTTTACCTTTTTTTTCACAAACTTCTTTCTTGTTTCCTTGTAAAACCAGTAAGGATGTTTGGTTGTTTGTCCACTTCTAAACAATGTACAAATAATAGAATGAGTATTCAAGCATTATGCTTCATCTCATTGTAAACCCTAGGCACATATATTGTCTTAATACATTAAGGTAATTGTTTTACCTTGGAATTGGAAGAGAGCTTGAATAAGTATCAAGAGAGGACTCCACCAAGCCCTTGACTGATTGGAATGTAGCTAAAACAAAGCAAGGTAACTACACCATTAATGGTGATTTTCGGTCAACATAAAAACATGGAGGAAACATGGATTTTCTTTGAGTTTCCTTACCTTGAAGCAAAGGAGAACAACAAGGTGTGAAAAGATGAGGTCAAGCTCCATCAATGGTGAATCTCCTTGGCACCAAAATGAGGCTTTTGAAGATTTGAAAAGATAGAAGTGTAGAGCTTGCTCCAACTAGAAGAATGATGGTCTTGAAATTGAATTTGGAGCATGGAATCATAAGTTACAAGTGGAAGAAGATGGAGGATGGTATATGGCTGTAGCAAACTGATGGAGAGAGGAGGAAGAAGATGGCAAACCGTGGGAAATGAAAGGAAAGAAGAGAATGAGGTGAGAGAGTTCACTTTGTTAAGATATTTTACATATAAATCAAATAGTACTTTACCTTACTCACTTTCCTTTCCTTTAATTGATTTATGAATGGTGATGACTCACCCTACAAAAACCGGTCCCCATAATCATAATAAGGGTGTTTTGGTCTTTGTTGACCATCAACATAACTTATAATATCATGTGTTACAAACTAGCTTATTAAAGTTACTATTCATAAAAACAAGGCACATAGAAGTGAAATTTTTGATTGCTCATTGATCTAGACTTCCAAATGTGATGATATATAGTACACATGTTAATTAAAGAGTAATGATGGACATTTAGCCACTCAAAACTCAATTACAAGACAATTTTTCAAAAATGTGCTTTAAGACTCCTTAAAGCACATTTTGTGTTTTAACTTGTTTTCAAGCTTGGTTTTCTTTGGTAATTGATTTAATATGTTCATTAACATATTTATAAGGTATAGATATGACCATTAGGTCTTATACAAATTAATCCCAAGCTTAGAGCACATTTTTGCTTTTATTGACTTTAAGGTATTTTCTTGTGTTCTGTTTGGTAAAACTGTCTACCAAAGTTTCCTAAGGACTTAATTAGCCTTATTAAATCATAATTGAATGTTATTAGGTCTTGGTAGGCTCTTTGGGTCCTAACCAAGTTCACTCCAAGCTTAGAGCATGTTTTTGCTCAAACTGTATCTTAGTGTTTTATTGCATTTTACTATGGTTTAAATTGTTCACTGATGTCTCTAAGGCACTTTTTATCCTTTACATACCATAGTTTAATATTTAAACCACATATCAAGGTTTGGGGTATTTCAATCTACCCCCCTTAAAAGAACTTCGTCCTCGAAGTTCACACTTCCTACACATTATTAGATTAGAACACATGAATCACTTGGAAATAAACTTCCATAACCAAACATATTTTACATCACACCCTCGGACATAATGGTCCGGGTAACATATTCACATCCATACATAACATAACCTATTCACACGATAACCTCGGACTCAATGGTCCGGGTATCTTAACAACATTTGCACATACGCAACAACCCTTAGACTCTCTGGTCTTGGGTAACATAACAACATTTAGACACATAGGTCTTGATAACATACACTTTTGGAACTCAAGGTCAAAATAATATTTATTACACATACCACACAACATGTCATAGCATGTATAACAATCAAAAATATCTTTGATATACACTGTGATCCCGCAGAACCCGGTCGCGATGGACTCCTTCCGTCCCCGTTCCTTTGGGAGGTCAAAACAATCACTTAAATTTAAAATTTTTTTCCTTGTGAGGTTAGGTAAGAGAACTTTAATTATGTATAGTATCCATCGACGTTTTATAAATACAAATTCAAAATCCTTTTTGAAAACACATACAATTCCAAGTCCAACTTTTGCTCTTTGCTTCTTTTCTTAGCGTGGTTATTTGTGACCACTTAAGGGGAGCTTCAAGAATCATTCAACCCTAATGTGATCAGCATCAGTGTTGAACTATCCTTCCACCCCAATTTGTGTTCGGCTTCCCTTGATCTCATGATAATCAAGTTTCACCTCCCACTTCAATTTCAAGCATCAGGTAAATCACTCATTTCCAATTTTCTATCTTTTTCATCATTTTAATCATGATCATACATCTCCAAGGGATAGAACTCCGTCTATCAGTTATCTCCATTCACTTTATACTGTTACCTAGGGAATCTTATTCTCACTAGGTTCTATGTCGATTTCATACCCTTTCATGAATCACTATATAGTATATATATACACATATATTTTATTAAAATACAACACACAGTTTCACATTTATACACTGTCGGGGTTTTAGTTCCCAGGGAGTTTCTCTACTCCTCCACACTTGTACTATCACACACAATTGTTAACAAATACACACACTTATCATAATGGTATTCGCATCTTCCGTGCGCAATTACCACAATTAAACCATGAATGAATGCGTATGTTTACGTAACACACACACCAATCATCAAAACAAATTATTTTGTGTTATGCACAACATAAGTCACGTACACTTGTACGGTAATACACACTAAGTGGTTTTGCACTCTAACCCCCTTAAAAGGGATTACACCCACGTAATCAATCACTTAATCATTGGTTTAAAATGTTATGCCGTCGTGAAGTACTTCAACTTCCACGCGGTCTATTATACAATGGATTTTGATTAGAGGATCTTAACCATATTGGCGGTTTAGTTCCTAAACCAAGAATTCTCATTGGAGTTTGCTTTAACTCTTAACATGTTCACCATGCATATTCAACACTTGAATTACTGGCTCACTAGTTTCTGCTGCAAAACTCTAATAACTGTAGGGCTTAGTTTGCCCCATTCGTTATTCTTACTGTATTATACTTCTCCTATTATCTCCTTTATCTTGGTAATAACGGTTTCTCAACCGATACGTGGTATCTCTTACCGTGAGCGAATTCGGTGAGTTTCAAGACTTTCCATCCACTTCTCTAATAACATACCGTGTATAGAGCTATGTATTTCACAATGATTGGCTCATTTCCTTCCGACTTACTGTCAGTTGAGGTTGAGCTACTACCTAGTGCGTAGTGCTCTCTCAGTTATCACCCAACATTTGGGGTATATTCCATACCGATATTTGGTAGTTAGTGCTACTGTAGTCACTTACTGTTAATCATGCCTCCACATTTGGTTTTGTACCAGTATCATTTCATTGGTACGACCTTGCATTTATCATGCATCAGTCCCTATGGCGTTATAAGCCGTTTGCTGTTTCCTCCACAATTAACATTTCCTGAATCCTAGCTATCGCACTCGATCATTACTGCGCAAATGCAATACCAAAACACTCAGTCATACAGAGTGCAAAGGCGTAAACTCTTGATAGCAAATCTCTCATGCGATTCGCAACGGAATTCACACTGTGTTTCATTGAGATTCTGATCTCGTAATACTGGCTACTGGCTTACTGCCTAGTTTGTTTGGTATCACTTACTATGCATCTCCACTGAGTTTAACTCATAACTGGTCTTATCTGCCACATTATTATTCAACAACACTTATAGAACGGTCGCTTACTGCGCACCGTGCTTCTTGTATAACACTAACTTACATGGTGCATTTACTGTCACATTAACTTCCACACACATACTTACATCCTTCGTATTATGGTTCGCCATCCATTTGGATGACTACCGAATGTTCCTTGAGCATTGACCATTCGAGTCACAAGCCGGCATTATTCAGCTCGGTGCTTCACTTTATACACACATGCTACTAAACTAACTGCTCTCTTTCAATTATAATATCGTCCATCCTTAACATATTTCTTGAACTTGATTCAAATAACTACCGCCGTTGCGGTCTCACAATATCGAGAGGTATCCCCACTCCTAATGCAGTGGTTCGTTTACCACTTTATTCACTTATACAACATAAACTTCTTCAATCAACCTAATTTATATAACATATCTTGTTTGTGGCTTATAAGCCTTATTTGCCTTGAGTTGCGCTCATTGTAGGCTGTCCACACACATGTACTTCTCTATACAACATTACATGGTTAGAGGTTGTATTGGGCTACATGACAAGGTCGTTGCATCACATTTCCTTTCATGGGATGCCCCTTAGGATTGTCAGTCCGTCTCCTGACATCTTATGTCTAAACTGGGTGTTAGTTTCAACCCTTGTGCTTCTATCATGTTGTTTCGTGTAACAATTGTTGTTGTGAACACCCTTCAAGGATTGCTCCTGGGTGTTACTAAGTTATGCCTTTACATCTGGTTCACACTTATTGGTATATTCCGTTAGCCATGCCGTTTGCGTTCTTAACTGGCTTATTATCTTCTTCTGTGAAGATAAACATTTCCTGGTAGTGTAGGTACTCATTCCGGAAGTTTCATCCCGTTTGTTGCACACTGATGTGTCCACATTAGGCATTTGCCTCGTCATGTACAGGCTGGGTCTCCATTGCAGCTATCATGTTTATCCCTGAGGATCCTTAAGACGTATGTGATGTCTTTACATAACAGCTAGTGCACTTCGCACCTCCTGACTCTTAAACATTTGCTTGAAATTAATTCACTAATTCCTTTAGTTTCGTTGACTTAACTGAGTTCCTTTACTTCAACCATTCTCGGTAATCCTTTGCTCTTGCTTGACTTACACTACTGACCGTAGTACGGAGTCGACTACTTCCCGTGTTTCGAACTCTACTCGTATACATATGTGGGGTACCCTACTGACACATTACTACTTACCCAACTAACCCATAAGTAGGTCTGTCAGGCCCACAAGCTACTATCGGAGTGCGGTCGTCCCACATTTCAGTTGGTACACTCGTAGTGTGCGTCACACGCCTAGGTGAAGTATTCTGTTGTCAACTCCCCTTATATTGTCTTGTGACAATATGCACCTTGTGCTTCCCGAACTTAATCAAGGGAAGGTCTCTCCACTGTTGTATTACCATGAACTCAATCCACTCCCTCGGGTTGTTACCCTTGGGTTTATCGGTTTCCTTTCCGGTTATTCAAAAGTAAACTGGGTATAACTTACCTACTGTGTGGCACTGAGGCCGGTGTAGGTCCTCTGGTTTGGTTTTTAAAAGAAGGTAGAAAATGAGTATAGGTTTGAAAGAAAATTTGGTTTTGAAAGAAAAGAGTTTGAAATAAATCTGAGTTTAAAGAAAAATTCTCATGGTTTTACAATGCCTTCTTGCCTTAACCAAATCTAGCTTCTTGCTGACTGGTGTACTTCCAATTACAAAGGTTAGGCCGTTAAGCCCTTCCACAGTTATGATGATCTCACTTAACTTCATGGTACTTTACCAAGTACTTTGTAGTGGTTATAAATTTCCCGAACAGCCCTGTTATAGCAGCACTTGCTATAGCAAGTGCGCCATGCTAACTGGCTATCGGTTAAGCACACATACTGGTTGCGGTATTGTTCTTACTCGCACTATTATCAGTGGCCTCGTTGGCCCTTACTCGACCTTACAGTCTTGACAATAACCCTCCGGGTAACTTCTCACTATATTCATATGATAATTATCAACTGGGGTGTCTCCCATTCTTGAAGTCCCCTTTCTTTTTGTATTGTTTCCTCTTCGTAGCCCGTTCCACGCATTGTCGTGGTTACTGAGACTTGTCTCAGTTTGGGCACTACGTTGTGTTTCCTTATCGGTTGGTATACCGTTGGTGTATCATTTAACAACTGTAGTCCCGTAGACACTCGTCTCGGGTTTCATTACTGCACTTCTTGTCGGTTGCACGGTCGGTGCGTTGCAAGCTGGTTATTCTTGACTGCTCAGCATGTCGGCCCAGGTTGCCGGAAATTCTATTCTTCTATACACAAGATTCTTCATTCTTCGCTATTACGTGCGGTCGACATTGTTCAGATGGGGAACCGTCTCCGGGATTCCCAGTTTTCGGGATCTACCATATGACAGGTTCTCCGTACCTTTAAAGGTACTTAATAACAGCCAGATTGGGTATTCCCGAATAAGAGAGGACTTCCATCTCTCTGGCGTTGTTTCCCCAAGTTACAAACAGGGATTATGGAGGGCGGGAAGGATATTGTAGGTTTCCAGTACACACTGGTAATTCCTAACTAGCGTATCTCTCACGCTATCACTCAATCCTTAACCCAAAGTACTAAAATCCTAACTCGGTACTTCCTAAGCTCGGTAATTCAGCCATCAGAGCGATACTTCGCTCTGATACCACTTTTTGTAACACCCCAACCAACACTTACACACTTAATAACAAATTGCAGCGGAAAAACAAACTTCATCACATTACTTAACTCGTTGGTGTTACACGCCGTTAACCACCCACGTGGCTAACAAGGCTATTACATACACATTGTATCGGTCTGATGGACTAGATTCCCGAGCGGCTACACATTATTGACCCTTCCATTAACTATAAAAACAACATACACCTTCCAACTGTACCGAGTATTCACAATTAATGCCGATAACAATTTCGGTCTTATTACACCTACTGTAAATATACAACTTAAATGATTACCCATGTACAACGACTACCCCGTCCTACTCTCGAACGGCTTCCAGCTCTCTGTACCTGAAATAGGAAAAGAAGAGAAAGGGTGGCCCCCAAGGGGCTCAGCACCTTTGCTGGTATGGTAATCCCGCAGCCCACATGCTACCGGGCCACGCACAACTAATTGTCGTCTTAGCATGCAGTTGATTATACTTAAATCTTGCATATAACTTAAAACACACAACACGTATCATTCCGCCTCAATGGGCTCAACAAATAGATAATATATCCAAACTTGATAGGTCACTCATGGTATTCATTACCCCTAGAGTGTTTCTCCTCTAATAGAGCTACTTCCTTAATAGACGACACTTACCCGTTAATCGGGTTATCCTTAAACGCCTCTTATCACAAACTGGGATTCATATCCATGATCCACATACTCCACATTTTACAACATATAACATACACTACATAACAACATTTTTCACGTTTCAACGTGCACATAACAACATCGCAATAGAAATTGCATTATAACAACAACACATAACATAACGGGAGCAGTTCTCTTAGGAACCGACCCAAACATTGTTAATTCACTGGTGAGCCTAGAGAATGATGTCACCCCCATGGTAAGCTCGTTATAAAACACTCATTACCGTCCTAATAGTCGGACGAGTAACTTAAGCTAAGATGGTTTGGGTTTTGTGGCCCGAACACACCACACAAACACATGTTCCCTCTAAACCGATCATAAGTCAGAATAGCTAAGCTTTGGAATAAGCTAATGGGAGATCATAACCCGTGAGGGACACAACCATAACAGAGAGAAGGGTAAGGCTAAGAAGGATACCCACTCCCAAACAACGCGTGACCGGCCTAACCGGATTCCTCACCACTGTTAGTACATACTTACTTTTAGTTATTAGTTAGAACCCCACTAAGGAGTCTTTCACATCTACACACCATACAGTATTACAACCGGGTTAAACATACAAGGGAGATCCCTACGTTCACACACACATATCACACATTTAACACACGCATAGCCGTGGTTAGAACGTCCCATGGTTCGGGTCGTTTGCTCCGAATACCGAACTCTCATGTAATCCTAGACTCAGTTAACTAAGGTTAACACTTCCGAGGTTAAATGGTATCGGAGTTGAACACGCCACATAAATGAATTACTGTAAACTCATTACATGTTTATCTTACAACGTGGCAAACATACAGAAAAACACATTGGCATACAAGCCGGTGTAATCCGGTAGGACACAGGTTGCAAGAAAACCATACCTGTCACCGGAGTCCACTTTATCATGTCCACTTATGTTCCTCGAGTAACTCTCGAACAACTAATAACATTACATGTACTTCAATTAACATCGGGGTAACATGATTGTTTAAAGTCTAATGCTTATAACTTTTCCCTGTTAACTTAGTTACATAACTTCACATTTTAACTTGTTTTACTTTTACATTTTAATACAACTTTAGCCCCACTAAATTGTCATTATAACTTACTTAACATGTCCTTAACAATCTTATAACATCATTACTTAATAATCCCCATCATCCTATAACCTTAAACAATTTTTTTTACATACCCTGGGCCGTCCGACCCACCGTCCGACCCACAACTGGGTCGGACCGTTCCAGAAACTTTTCCAGTCTTTTAAATACACTTGTCCGACCCATGTCCGATCCACCCATCTGGGTCGGACCATTCCAGAGACTTAGAGCACACACGTCCGACCCATGTCCGACCCAAGACCTCTGAGTCGGACCATTCCAGAAACATCAACGGGTGACTTAACAGAGGCTGTCCGACCCACCCTGGGTCGGACCACTGGGTCGGACAACATTAGAAATTGTCAAAAACTTGTCAAACTTTCTCCAAACTTTTCCTCATGCCTCCTAATGTGTTCTAACATCATTTGGCACACCAAACACATCTTTAGCCATGTACTAAACTCCTTAAATCACACTCCAAAACCATCTTACCATTTCCATACCTTAAACAACATTTTTAGAGTGGTCCGGGACTTGGTCCTTACCTTAAGTCCCGGACCAATACTTACATAGACTCTCGTCTGTTTTTAATAGGGTGGTCTGGGACCTTGTACTCACCCCAAGTCCCGGACCAAGACAGTTTTCCAACTCTCGGCCTGATTTTCATGTATGGTCCGGGACATCTTCCAATACCTAAGTCCCGGACCTCTGTAACAGAATCCCAAATTTTACAATTTCAAGGCTTGTTTCATCTATTCTCTTCATCCATAGATTACCCAAACTTCATACATGAACTTAGGCATATTCTAATACCCAAAATATCACTTTGATTCACCTTTAAACATTGTCCAATTTGTCACTCATTTTTCTTATAAATCTCTTAACACTTCCTAGTTCACCAAAACTCATTTGAAACGCTTTGAACTCCTTATACATTTTCCAAATTTTGCCATAGCTTCTCTTGTATATTCTCACATCTTAACACTTAGGTTTTTTACCTCATTTCACTCAAGAACACCTAAGATCCATTAAGGACTTCCTCACACACATAACTTCACCAAATTTACACTACATCACAATATAGTGCATAAACTTAATTGCTTGGCACTTAGGCCCTTAAATTGCATAAACCTTAAACACTGCATTTCCCACATAAATAATGCCTTTGACCTGCAATTACATACAACAACACATATGCCCTTTAATAGTTTCCTTGAGAGCATCTAGGTCATTCACCTTTGGCTCCTTAGGTATATTATTAAGCAAATTAAGCTCATTTTCCTAAGGCATTTAAACTACATTGAGATAGTTTGTTTACCTTTTTTTTCACAAACTTCTTTCTTATTTCCTTGTAAAACCGGTAAGGATGTTTGGTTGTTTGTCCACTTCTAAAAAATGTACAAATAATAGAATGAGTATTCAAGCATTATGCTTCATCTCATTGTAAACCCTAGGCACATATATTGTCTTAATACATTAAGGTAATTGTTTTACCTTGGAATTGGAAGAGAGCTTGAATAAGTATCAAGAGAGGAATCCACAAAGCCCTTGACTGATTGGAATGTAGCTAGAACAAAGCAAGGTAACTACACCATTAATGGTGATTTTAGGTCAACATAAAAACATGGAGGAAACATGGATTTTCTTTGAGTTTCCTTACCTTGAAGCAAAGGTGAACAACAAGGTGTGAAAAGATGAGGTCAAGCTCCATCAATGGTGAATCTCCTTGGCACCGAAATGAGGCTTTTGAAGATTTGAAAAGATAGAAGTGTAGAGCTTGCTCCAACTAGAAGAATGGTGGTCTTGAAATTGAATTTGGAGCATGGAATCATAAGTTACAGGTGGAAGAAGATGGAGGATGGTATATGGCTGTAGCAAACCGATGGAGAGAGGAGGAAGAAGATGGCAAACCGTGGGAAATGAAAGGAAAGAAGAGAATGAGGTGAGAGAGTTCACTTTGTTAAGATATTTTACATATAATAGTACTTTACTTTACTCACTTTCCTTTCCTTTAATTGATTTATGAATGGTGATGACTCACCCTACAAAAACCGGCCCCCATAATCATAATAAGGGTGTTTTGGTCTTTGTTGACCATTAACATAACTTATAATATCATGTGTTACAAACTAGCTTATTAAAGTTACAATTCATAAAAACAAGGCACATAGAAGTGAAATTTTTGATTTCTCATTGATCTAGACTTCCAAATGTGATGCTATATAGTACACATGTTAATTAAAGAGTAATGATGGACATTTAGCCACTCAAAACTCACTTACAAGACAATTTTTCAAAAATGTGCTTTAAGACTCCTTAAAGCACATTTTGTGTTTTAACTTGTTTTCAAGCTTGGTTTTCTTTGGTAATTGATTTAATATGTTCATTAGCATATTTATAACGTATAGATATGACCATTTGGTCTTATACAAATTTATCCCAAGCTTAGAGCACATTTTTGCTCTTATTGACTTTAAGGTATTTTCTTGTGTTCTGTTTGGTTTAACTGTCTACCAAAGTTTCCTAAGGACTTAATTAGCCTTATTAAATCAAAATTGAATATTATTAGGTCTTGGTAGGCTCTTTGGGTCCTAACCAAGTTCACTCCAAGCTTAGAGCATGTTTTTGCTCAAACTGTATCTTAGTGTTTTATTGCATTTTACTATGGTTTAAATTGTTCACTGATGTCTCTAAGGCACTTTTTAGCCTTTACATAACATATTTTAATATTTAAACCACATATCAAGGTTTGGGGTATTTCAAGTGTGATGCATGTATGTGTGTGTATGTATTTGTGTTTATGTTATGTGACGTCTAACTGTTTAAATTCCCACATCATTATTTGTGCATGAACGTGCTTCGGGATCAATACTATGTCGACTATAGATCGACTTATATAAAACATATATACATTTAATGTGATGTGATTGCTGTTAATTGATATAACACACCTAATATTATGATTGTATATATATACTAGCCTAAGTAAATTACTTAGGTACGGGACACGATCTTGTCGGTCTCTAGAGCATAGCTCTCAAACGTGTATATAAATGAATAACCTGACCGTTACTAGCGGCTAAGTGATAAGTGAACTTTTTATAACTTAAAATTATACCTTCGGTATTCGACTAACTAATTAAACACATAATTGAACATTGGTGGAGGAGAATAAGTTTAGGTAGTCTCAGACTACTGGCTGTGTTGAGAGATCTCTTGAGTTGTTTTTCCCGGATCGGGTTTAGACTCTAGTGTTGCCACAAGCCTACATAGATCATTGGTCAGTTTGTACCATTATTGGTACTCGGCCTTTGGCCCTAAACTAAATGATGCCTTTTAGGCAAAGAAGAAGTCCCGAGATCTTATATCTTTGACCGTAGTGCACTGACGCTGGTACCACCAGGACGACTTTCCATAATAAAATACAAAGATGGGTTGTCCTAACTTGACACCCACAGACATTGTGTTGTGATGTGATGAGGACCCGGGGAGTCGTGTGATTAAACGAATAACCTGACCGTTACTAGCGGCTACATGTATTATTGTTAATATTGATTATGTTGTGTGCTGTTGTGTGTGAGTTGTAGCAACTTCTCTACCTGTATATTTTACTGCCATTCATGTGTTTACTGCTTTATATACCTCTACACCGGTAAAGCATGTAATGAACCTAATAATGGCGACCATGACTATTAAGTGACCAATAGGGTCCAGGCCTGGCATACTCAGCGTTTATCGCTGAGCCTTTATGGCATACGTGCAGGTGATGATTATCACAGAAGCCGAAGAGCGGGACCCGGGTAGCTAGAGTTTATTTACTGCACGAGATCTCACAATGTATTAGGATGATTATTAGTTTAAATTGTTGATGGTGTTGTAGACAGTCGGGAATACATAGACGCTCACTTGTCGTTAAAGTTACTTTTGGTTTAGAATGATGTATAGGTTAGTATCTCGTTATCATTGTGGTTATGTATGTATTCACAGTATTATTGAAATACCCCAAACCTTAGTATGTTGTTTAAACATTTAAATAATGTGTGGTAAGACTAAAAAGAGTCTTAGAAACATTAGTATGCAATTTAAACCATAGAAAACACAAAATGTGCTCTAAGGTCAATAAAGGCCAAAATGTGCTCTAAGCTTGGGATAAGCTTGGTTAAGACCTAATGAACTTACCAAGACCCTAATTATATACTAATGAACATATTAAACCCATTAACAAAGAAAACCAAGCTTGAAAACAAGTTAAAACACAAAATATGCTTTAAGGAGTCTTAAAGCACATTTTTTAAAAATTGTCTTGTAAATGAGTTTTGAATGGCTAAATGTCCATCATTACTCTTTAATTAACATGTGTACTATATAGTATCACATTTGGAAGTCTATATCAATGGGAAATCAAAAATTTCACATCTATGTGCCATGTTTTAGTGAATAGTAACTAAAATAAGCTAGTTTGTAACATATGTTTGTATAAGTAATTAAGTTGGTCAACAAAGACTAAAATACCCCTTGTTATAATATGGGGGCCGGTTTTTATAAGGGTGAGTCATCTCCCCCTTGTTAGTTATCAAGTAAGTAAATTGATAAAGCAAATCACTATTTACTTTCTACTTTAAATATCAAAACTACTTACTTATCTTCATTCTCTTCCTTCCTTCTTCATTTCCCACGGTTCCAAGCTCTCTTCTACCTCCTTCTTGTTCTTCATTCACGGTTTTGCAATAGTACCACCACCATTCTTCATCTTCAACCTCTTGTAACTCCTAGCTCACTTTGCCAAATCAAAAACAAAGACCACCATTCTCTTAGTCTCATCAAGCTCTTCATTCCTATCTTCTCAAAATCCCAAGAGCTCCATTTCGGTGCCAAGAGGAATCACCATGGGAGGAGCTTGAGCTCATCTTTCACATATTGTTGTTCTCGTTTGCTTCTAGGTAAGGAAACTCAAAGAAAAATAACATTTCCTTCATGTTTGTGTGATGTCCGAAAATCACCATTGATGGTGTCCTTACCTTGCTTGTTTTAGCTTCATTTGAATCTTCCAAGGGCTTGGTGGAGTCCTCTCTTGCTACATATCCAAACTCTCTTTCCATTCCAAGGTAAAACAATTATCTTAATGCCTTAAAATAATATATGTAACTAGGGTTTACAATGAGATGAAGCTTAAAGCTTGTATACTCATTATATCATTTGTATAATGTTTAGAATTTGACAAGCAACTAAAAGCCTTGCCAATTTAGTCAAGGAAACAAGAAAGAAGTTTGTGAGGAAAAGAGGTAAATGTGCTATCCTAATGTGGTTTAAAGTCTTAGGAGAAATGAGCTTGTATTGCTTATGAAAATGATTTAAGGAGCTAATGGAAAATGACTTAGAAGAATGCTCTCAAGGGCTTAGTAAAAGGCATATGTATTGTTGAGTGTATTTGCAGGTCAAAGGCAAATACAATGTGGGAAATTAAGTGTTTATGATTTATGCATCTTAAGGGCCTAAGAGCCATGTTATTTAAGGGCCTAAATGCCAAGCAATTTAATTATGCACTATATTGTGATGTGGTGCTAAATGAGTGAAGTTTTGTGTGTGAGAATGTGTTTGATGGGTTTTAAGTGTTCTTGGTTTTTTAATGATGAAAACAATGTGTTTTGGTTTATAAATGTTCTAGGAGAGTTCATGTCAAAATTTAGGTAAGAAACAAGAAGTTCTAAGGGTTTAGAATGAGTTTGGTAAGCTAGGAAATGTTTAGAATGGTAAGGTGATCAACTAGTTGAAGAAACATGCATTTAGGTGTTTAAAGATGTAAAAAGGGCTTAGGCAATGTTCTAGAGGATTTAGAATGCAAAAGAATGTTTTGGGACATTTCAAAATCATGGTGAGATTGTATTTTGGAGTTGTGTATTGTTGGTGAAAATGGGATGAAGTGATTTGTTGCATGGGAAGCTATAAACTTGTAAAGATGTCAAGGAGTTGTTTATGAAGAAAAGATGCTTGGGAGATGATGTAGTAGTGGTGAGGAAACATTGTTGGCATAGTGGTTATCATAGGTATGAAACACCACTTGGAAAACTAAGGAGGAAATAACATAAGTGTTAGGAATTTCGGTATGAAATGAGTAAGTGTTTAAGGTGATAGATAATGAGTTTCATGGATGTTGTATGAGGATATAAGTGTACCAAATGATGTTAGGATACAATGGGAGGCCTTAAGAGAAGTTTGGAGAGGATTTGACAATGTTTGGGCATATTTTGGTGGCGTCCGACCCAGGTGTCCGAACCAAGTTTGGGTCGGACAGCCTCTGTTAGACGCTAGTAAGTGGTTCTGGAACGGTCCGACCCAGAGGACTTGGGTCGGACATGGGTCGGACATGTGTGCTCTAAGTCTCTGGAATCATCCGACCCAGACGGTGGGTCGGACATGGGTCGGACAAGTATAGTTTTTCAAACCCAAGAATCACTGGAAGGGTCCGACCCAGTTGGTGGGTCAGACGGTGGGTCGGACAAACCAAAACTTAAAAAAAAAACAGTAAAGAAAGTGGCAAATGTAGTTAACCCTATGGGGTATAATGGAGGTAATCAAGGATAAGTTGGGGCATTAAAACATGTCATATAATCATGTTAAACATTTAGTAAATTTGAGATTAAGTAAATTCATTAACCGACGTTATTAATCATGTATAGGAGTGACCTACGGTGGAAACAAATCGAAGCAAGAACAAGGTATGGTTTTCTTGTAGTCTGTTGCCTACCGGTTTACACCGGCTTGTGTGTTGTTTTTTTTTCTGGGTGTTAATGACTTTGTAAGATTAAACCATGTAAAGAGTTTACAGTTGTTAAATATTATTATGTTGTTAAGTATGACTCTCTCTTCCCTTGTGTGTGTCTAACAAGACTTGACCAATTATTGTAAATTGTTTACTGAGTTCAATGTTGAACTACTAACAAGTGCTAACAGGGGAAGTGAGGAGTCCGGTCTGTTCCGGCCACGCGTGTGAGTATGGGAGTCGATGTCATAACCGGTTCGATTCTCTTTTTATGTTATGGTTGTTTTCCAATTTGGTTTCCAACCTTCCCTTTAGCTTAACCAAGGCTATTTCACTGACTCACGTCGGGCCACAGGGGCATACTATGTTTTGTTTCGGTGTGCTTGGATCACTATATCCGAGGCACCTTATGTTAAGTTATCCATTCAATATAACAGGACGGTGACGAGTTATGTAACAAGCTTAGCATGAGTATGGCAACATTCTCTAGGCTCTCCATGGGAACTAATTGTGTTGGTTCTCTTCCTAAAAGGAATTGTTCTTGTGTGTTATGTGTGATGTTGTGTACAATACCCATGTTATGATATATGTATATGTTGTGTGTTTTAAAATGAATGCCATGCCATCATGACAATTAGTTGCGCGCATCCCGGTAGCCGATGGGCTGCGCGTTAACCATACCAGCCAAGGGTTGCTGACCCCCTCGGGGGCTCCATATTTCTTTTACTGCAAGATGAGGATCGAAGAAGCAGAATGGCTTTAGATTCTAGGATGCAGGATTACTTTTGATTGTTTTTGGATGTTGGGCCCGGGATGCGCCTATGCTCCCGTGGCTATATATATTTTGGTTGTGAACAGTTTACAGTGATGGTTTACAGTGAAGGATGTAAGTAAATACTCGGTATTGTGTGTATGTATTAAAAGTTATTAGTTCTATGCTCGGGAGTCTGATCATCAGACCGATACGCTTGTATTTATTCAGCCTTGTTAACCACGTGGGTGGTTGACGGCGTTGTAGCACCAATCAATTAGTTATTGTTTAGTTGTTTAACTCCGCTGTGATTTCAAGTAATGTTGTGTGCGTAGTAGGGGTGTTACAAAAAGTGGTATCAGAGCGAAGTATCGCTCTGATGGCAAGAATACCGAGCTTAGGGATATACCGAGTTAGGAAATCTAACCATAGTTACCTAAGTGAACAGTTGTGGAAAGGTTAACCACTGACTAAGTGTGGAGATACCTTAATTGTCGGGAAGATGTTACAACCGTTGGACTTATAAGTGTGCAAGCACAGTGCTAATAAATGTTCATATGAATTCAGATGTCAGGTAGACCACGAGGTCGAGGCCCCGGGCGCGGCATTGGTGATACCGGGAACCAGGGGGAGAACCCTACGGCAAAGGTCATGGCCGACGCTGTTGCGGCCGTCGTAGCCCAGATGGTCCCACAGTTATTAGCTGCGATGCAGCAGCAGCAGCAGCAAGGCGGTGAGGGTCAACAAGGGCCACAACCACAACCACAGCCGTGCGAGACCAACTGGGTCAAGGCATTGGCGGATTTGAGACCACCGTCATTCAGTGGGGAGACCGACCCTAGTAAGCTGAAGGCGTACATCTCCGAGATGGAGACCGCTTTCGAGACCTTGGACGTTCCTGCTAGTGTCAAGGTCCGACTAGCCGCTTACTATCTAAAGGGATCGGCTCAGACTTGGTGGAAGCTGGTAAGGGAGGGAAGAGTTGGTGATCCTACCTTCCAGTGGAGGGAGTACACGGCCCTACTGCGAGCCAAGTACTACCCTATTCACGTTCAGGAGGCCAAGCGCCTAGAGCTTGACAGTTTGAGACAGGGAGACAAGATGACAGTTGATGAGTACTACACCGCTTTTATCGGACTCATCCATCTGCTGCCGGATCTGGGCTACTCAGACCGGATTTTAGTGAACCGTTTTTACAACGGGTTGAGCTATCGTTTACGCTACAGCATGGGGCCGAGCGGGTATACCACCTTGCAGGTAATGAACTACAGTATAAGTGAATGAGTATGTATAGTATGTTAATGTGATGTGAGTTTGTTTGGCGGGGCATAACTAACACCCTAAATATAGGAGTGCTACCATGCCGCTGCAATTGTGGAGATCACCGTCCGTCTGAGGGACGAGGAGAGTGCGCTCAAGCGCAAGGCCATGAGCGAGGGCCAAGGCACGCAAGGGCAAGGGGGAGGAAAGAAGAAGAAGCCATACCCCCAGTCCCAGAAAGGACAGCAACAGGGTGGCAAGGGCCAGACCCAGACCACCACTGCTGAGGAGCCTCTGCAGCTCACCTACGCATATGCGGCCAAGCCCTTACGCTCTTACCCACCCAAGGGTAATTAATAAATTTCAATACCGAAACCTAGTGTGTGTTATTAACATGTGAAGCATGTACTGAGTGTGTGATGTGTTAGTAGCTAGCACGGGCTCTGGACCGGAGCGCCACTATTACTGCAAGTGGTGTAACGGAGACCACCCCGGCAAGGACTGCAAGGGTAATGATGTGCAGTGCCGATACTGCAAAAAGATGGGGCACCGCGACTATGAGTGCTGGCAGAACCCGAACAGTAGAAACTACAGGCCCAAGGGGCGATGGAAGGGTAAGGCCACTGCGACCACCGATGGCCCGAAGACGGCGAATCAGCCACCCCCGGATCAGAGGTACACAGATTCCCAGAAGGGGAAGGGGTCGGGACCTAGCAAGGCCACCTTGCATGTGGTGGACCGGTCTGAGGCGCCAGGGCCCTCTTCTAGACCAGGTACCGCCTAAACTGTTGAGTGAAATAAGTGATTGCATACCGCATTTCATGCATGTGTTAGTGAGTTTAAGTAAACAACCATGTGAGTAAACAATTAAAGTATAGTGTGAAAGTCACCTAAATAGGCAATTTGGAAATCTAGGAACCTTCAATATTTGTTATCCAATCCCACCCACACCAAACCCTGAGGAAACCACCATCAACATCACCGACTTTCCATGGAGCAATGTTAGGTCATCCAACCAGGTATGGTACTCTTAAATGGATACCTGACACCGGAAGCACAAATCCACATCATCCGACGATGCGACGAACTGGGAGCAAAACCTGGAGGTTTCTACACACCCGAATACCCAAGCGGATCGAAAGATGAAATTGAAGATGATGTGCATGGGTAAGGACTGGAACCCTTACACCAAGACATAACAAGAAGTGCGAGCTGAAGATGGAGCAACTATACCAAGTATACCTGGGGAGTTCCTTGCGGTCGTTAACCACGCCGTGGGAATTGCTCAGCAAGTTGAAACGGATTCAATTCCAATTGTTAAAGCGGAACTATGTATTGTGAATTTCTACCAGAAAGGTGGACGATTAGGTTTACACCAAGATAAGGACGAGTCACCCGAGTCTCTAAGTAAGGGGGTACCCGTGGTGTCTTGGTCCATTGGTGATACCGTAGGTTTGTGTATGGCGAGCAGAAGCGTGCTGATCTCGCAAAGAAGCTAGTGCTGAAATCAGGAGATGTGTTAGTCATGGGTGGGCAGTCAAGGATGGTATATCATGGCATCAAGAAGATCAAACTGAATACCGCACCATCGGCAGTGATCAATGCCACACACATGAAACCCGGACGTTTGAATTTGACCTTCAGACAGTTTTAAAGCCTTGTATAAGTATGTGATGTGTTGAACCAGTGTATGTTAAGGATGTTGTAAGTGTTAATTATGGCGACAGTATAAGCCAACGAATGTTGTAAAAAGAGTGTGTTAATGAATAAAGTGGAGTTGTTTGAAGCATGTCAACCGTGTTGTTACCAAATACTTATTAGTTTGCCAATGAATTAGGCTGTGCACTCGGAACGGGAGGTATACTGAGTGTCTGCAATGAGGCAGAAGCCAGCAAGAGCGGCACAATCCTCACCGGTACCTTTCCAGTCAATGGCGTGAACGCTTCGATCTTGTTCGACTCCGGAGCCTCACATACATTTATTTCGCTATCCTTTGCGAAGAGGCTGGGGTTAGACGGTGATGAGATGCCAGATTTTCTAGTCACTCTCCCGTCGAAAGAGCGGATCAGGTGTACCCGCTACCACCGAGATGTTGTTGTACGAATCAGAGGTGAAGAGTTTCCGATCGACCTGATAAAGTTCGACGGACTTGGTTTTGATGTGATTGTCGGGATGAACTGGTTGGAGCGGTACAAGGGAAGAATCCTGTGTGCCAAGCATCGTCTGCTTCTTCGGAGTCCGTCTGGGGTTACTATATCTTACCGCCAGAGGCCCAGCGAGCCTTCGACTTAGATCATCACCGCCATGTCTATGTGTCGTGAAGTACGACGAGGGAGTGATGTATACCTCTACTATGTCCAGGACATAGAGAGAGACCCAGAGTTTAGTCCTGATGTGCCGGTAGTGTCGGAGTTTCCTGATGTATTTCCTAAGGGACTGCCGGGCATGCCGCCAGCACGGGAAGTTGAGTTTGAAATTGATTTGGTTCCGGGCACCGGACCAATTGCGAAGGCGCCCTATCGTATGGCTCCAGCAGAGATGACAAAGCTCAAGGAGCAGCTGAGATACTGCAGACGTTATAAATGAGTGGTTAGAACAGGTGTAATTAACATAAAAGAAAGAAATTAAAACCCAAAAATAACGTCGGGCTGCAAATAAATCCCGGTCGCGGTAGTATAGTGAAAATGTAAGCAACCGGATGTCGAACCGTGGGACTAATATAAATATAATAGTACCTAAGCGTGTCACAAGAGGGGGGATTAATTGACTTGTAAAATAAATAAAAAGAAAGAATAAAATAAACTAAGTTGACGGATAAATAAAATGGAACTCTGGGTCAGGTTAATATAATCTGCATAATTAAGCTATCTCTACTGGTTTAATAATTTGGCAAGGTTCCTGTAATTATCTTAAGGACTAAGTCATAGCCTCATAAGAACTCGTTCACCTGTAATGCAAGGTTCTAATCAAGGTTCAAGCAAAAGCCTGCGAACGGCAGAGGAGTATTGAGGAATTACATTTGCAACTGAATACTAACTTATTAAATCATAACAAGTTTCCTCCAGTTTTACGCCTTAATTAACCTGTCTATTTATCACCTGGTATGATCAAAATAGACTTAGTAGAGCAATTTAATAAATTCGCGAGATCTATTAAAAAGGCGAGATGACTTTTAAAACGTAACAAACTGTATATAAATAAACCAGTAGAAATATTGCATAATTAATACAGATACATAATAACTATTCCCAGAGTAAACGTAAACTAGCCTAACATATTAAATAGATAGATAGAGACGAGAGTAATAGAAATCATCCGTAATCACTCCGTCTCACTCTGCTATTTTGTGTACGTAGGGCTAGAGGTGAATTTGGTGGACTGTAAAATAAATAAAATGGAGAAGGCGGGAGAAGAGAAAAATGAGATGGCGTGTGGTGAAGTGGTCGAAGTGGAGCGATTGAATTGATGGTGCTCTTTTTTTGAGCAGAAGGCTCGTGGGTTTATATAGAAAAAAAGAAGAAGCAAAGGAGATAACAGACGCGTGAGCAATTGATTGAGGCGGTGGAAGAGTTGCACTGATTGCTCATTTATTGCAGGGGACAGACAGCCTAACACAGGCATGAATTAAGGTAGGCGGAGTAGATAGATATATGGCAGTGGACGAGTTGCAGAAAGTCGGCGGAGGCAAGTTGCAGAGACGACGGGCGCAGAAGAAATTGGTCGCGACTGAGGAACCGCTCATTTAGGGGGGCGGTTACCCCTCTCTTGTCCGCCACTTAGGGGGCGGTTACCCCTCTCTTGTCCGCCACTTAGGGGGGCGGTTACCCCTCTCTTGTCCGCCACTTAGGGGGCGGTTACCCTCTCTTGTCCGCCAGGCGGTTACCCCTCTCTTGTCCGCTTGTTATCTCGACGTCGCAGTCGTGACTTATTCCTTCCAACTTCGACCGGCTCTAGATTCTTCGTTTGGGCTCCGTTTTCTAAGCCGTTTGCGTCTATGTGTTCGTCTCTTTGTCTACTTTACTTCCAGCTTGGTTTTCCTCATGTTAAACCAATAAATTTATGTGATAAACAATAAAACATAAACTAGAGGAAAACTAACCGAAGTGGAGAAATGAGCAAGAAAAGTGCTAATATTATATATGAAATACACCTATAAAACATGCTCACTTAGACACTTATCACACCCCCACACTTATCTTTTTGCTTGTCCTCAAGCAAAACTACGTACCCAAGTAGGGAATGCTCAATACTAACAAATATTATTATGAAGGGTAGGATAAACATGATCTTTAAACTTTTCGAGGAGTGTGAAAAATTAACTGCTGGTGGCATAGGTGTGCTCAGGGTGAAACTAAAATATAGAGTTTCGGGGTATGATCTAAGGTACTTCAATGTTTCTTTTAGGTGACTCTGAGAACTTTTACCATGGCCAACTTCTCTCAAGAATGGGCATTGAGAGAAAACAAAAGGAAAAATAGATTTATGCATTTGTTTCACTTTTGCATAAGAGATGAGAAAATGTAGGCATCACGCCTTTGTATTTCAGAACACTCAACTCTCTTTGTTGGTTACCAATGGTGTCTCGCTAGTCCCTTATTATTTTGTATTTTTTCTTTCTTTTTAAACAGAGAAGTACCCCTTAGCAATCCTTAAGAGAGAAGACAGAAAGGAACCCTGAGCAATAAAATCCAATCATTTGCAGATCATTTGGTCACACCGCATAAAATGCTCCTCAAAAGTAATCAAAATTTTAAAATTTGTACCAGTTATCCCACAATTCATAACAGTATTTATTCTTAAAGAGAACAACCCACATATACAGGGTCCATAATATTTGAATTGGACAAACGCATGATAAGGAGAGAGATTAAACATTTTAAGCACAAAATGTCACCGAAAAGGGCACACTCCCCCACACTTAAATTGAACAATGTCCTCATTGTTCACCAGAAAAACAAGGGAAGGTTTCAGAAGACCTTTTCGGCAAGTAGATAATTAGAGATAACACAAAGATCAAAATAAACATCTAAGCATATAAACGCTCCTCTGCAGTTTTTATTTAAATAAAAACATAATTAAAGAAACTGGTACTCCCTTGATATTATTTTTGCTTGCTGTTAAAGGAGCTCCCCCACACTTGAGCTTCAGCCTCAAGTAGCGTAGCTTGGTTGCGGTGTCCACATGGAGGTGCACCTGCATAAGACACCAGAAGCAACAAAACTACAAACGAAGTTAAAAGTTAGCAAAAATAAAATTTAAAGAGAACCTGAAAATTAAAAGAGCATAAAAGCAAAATAAAATAAAAGTACACCCGGGTTGCCTCCCGGGAAGCTGCCCTTCTTTAACGTCTTTAGCTAGACGCCTGTTTGTTATCCTGGATCAAAACAAAACGTTACCTCGGCATATAAAATAAGAAAATTAATACTCCACAAAATCTGATGTTTGAGGAGATATTGCCGGGAACGTAGTTCTAACAGAAGACCCGGTGGTGTTGATTTTTCTTCCTCAAACTGGAGGATGTAAATATCCTCCTCTTGTAGGTGAGGCTCATAGAAAGAACGCTGTTTGATATCATCTTCAGAGAAAATTAATTCTTCGAAGGTGATAATGGCGTTTTGTTTGGATATTTTGGTGGGAGGTGATAGCAATTCCTTCTCTTTATTTTCGAGGATGTAAATATCCTCATTGTCTAGGTATATTATAGAGAAGGATGGAAAATAGCGGTAATTGATTTGACAGGGAGGGGTCTCTGTGAGTGGCTCGTCTGTAGTGGGGTGTTCTACCTCATGAACTGTTTCGCTCTTTGATTGCTCCAGTAGTTGAGCGATTCTCTCCAGGTAGTCTGGTTGATCTTCTAACCAGAGTTGCTCTTGAAATATGAGACAATCCTCATAATCATGAGCTCCTCCACATACGGAGCAGTATAAATCCTGCCAAAATTCAAACGCTTCTTCCATTTGCCGTGTACAGATATATTTTTTTTTTATGTTTTTGTGCAAAAAACAAAACTACTGAAACAGATTAGAAAATAAAATGATTAGAAACAAACATAATAATAATATAAACAGAATATAAAAGAAAATTAATGTAAACAACAAACAAAAATAATATAAACAAAATATTCTAATATAACAAGTGAATAATCCGGGGCTTAGGGACTAGAATAAACTAGTCCCCGGCAACGGCGCCATTTTGCAGACGTGTATTTGTGAGTGGTTAGAACAGGTGTAATTAACATAAAAGAAAGAAATTAAAACCCAAAAATAACATCGGGCTGCAAATAAATCCCGGTCGCAGTAGTATAGTGAAAATGTAAGCAACCGGATGTCGAACCGTGGGACTAATATAAATATAATAGTACCTAAGTGTGTCTCAAGAGGGGGGATTAATTGACTTGTAAAATAAATAAAAAGAAAGAATAAAATAAACTAAGTTGACGGATAAATAAAATGGAACTCTGGGTCAGGTTAATATAATCTGCATAATTAAGCTATCTCTACTGGTTTAATAATTTGGCAAGGTTCCTGTAATTATCTTAAGGACTAAGTCATAGCCTCATAAGAACTCGTTCACCTGTAATGCAAGGTTCTAATCAAGGTTCAAGCAAAAGCCTGCGAACGGCAGAGGAGTATTGAGGAATTACATTTGCAACTGAATACTAACTTATTAAATCATAACAAGTTTCCTCCAGTTTTACGCCTTAATTAACCTGTCTATTTATCACCTGGTCTGATCAAAATAGACTTAGTAGAGCAATTTAATAAATTCGCGAGATCTATTAAAAAGGCGAGATGACTTTTAAAACGTAACAAACTGTATATAAATAAACCAGTATAAATATTGCATAATTAATACAGATACATAATAACTATTCCCAGAGTAAACGTAAACTAGCCTAACATATTAAATAGATAGATAGAGACGAGAGTAATAGAAATCATCCGTAATCACTCCGTCTCACTCTGCTATTTTGTGTACGTAGGGCTAGAGGTGAATTTGGTGGACTGTAAAATAAATAAAATGGAGAAGGCGGGAGAAGAGAAATGAGATGGCGTGTGGTGAAGTGGTCGAAGTGGAGCGATTGAATTGATGGTGCTCTTTTTTTTTAGCAGAAGGCTCGTGGGTTTATATAGAAAAAAGAAGAAGCAGCAAAGGAGATAACAGACGCGTGAGCAATTGATTGAGGCGGTGGAAGAGTTGCACTGATTGCTCATTTATTGCAGGGGACAGACAGCTGAACACAGGCATGAATTAAGGTAGGCGGAGTAGATAGATATGGCAGTGGACGAGTTGCAGACAGTCGGCGGAGGCAAGTTGCAGAGACGACGGGCGCAGAAGAAATTGGTCGCGACTGAGGAACCGCTCATTTAGGGGGGCGGTTACCCCTCTCTTGTCCGCCACTTAGGGGGCGGTTACCCCTCTCTTGTCCGCCACTTAGGGGGGCGGTTACCCCTCTCTTGTCCGCCACTTAGGGGGCGGTTACCCTCTCTTGGTCCGCCAGGCGTTACCCCTCTCTTGTCCGCTTGTTATCTCGACGTCGCAGTCGTGACTTATTCCTTCCAACTTCGACCGGCTCTAGATTCTTCGTTTGGGCTCCGTTTTCTGAGCCGTTTGCGTCTATGTGTCGTCTCTTCGTCTACTTTACTTCCAGCTTAGTTTTCCTCATGTTAAACCTAATAAATTTATGAGATAAACAATAAACATAAACTAGAGGAAAACTAACCTCAGTGGAGAAATGAGCAAGAAAAGTGCTAATATTATATATGAAATACACCATAAAACATGCTCATTTAGACACTTATCAGATACCTACTCGACAAGGGGTTTATTCGCCCTAGCGTTTCACCATGGGGAGCACCGGTCCTCTTCGTGAAGAAGAAGGACGGTAGCCTCTGTCTGGTATTGACTATCGGGAGCTGAATGCAGTTACGGTGAAGAACCGTTATCCTTTACCACGCATCGACGACTTGTTTGATCAGTTGAGGGGAGCATCAGTATTCTCCAAGATAGATCTACGATCTGGATACCATCAGATTGCCATCCGTGACAGTGATATTGGAAGACCGCATTCAGAACAAGGTATGGACATTATGAGTTTACGGTTTATGCCGTTTGGTTTATCCAATGCACCAGCCAAGTTCATGGACTTAATGAACCGCTTGTTCCAAGATCAGTTGGACAAGTCAGTGGTAGTCTTCATCGACGATATACTTGTGTACTCGAAATCGAGAGGTGAGCACGAAAGCCACCTAAGAAGTGTGTTGCAAACATTGAGAAAGAATCAGTTATATGATAATTTTCAAAATGTGAGTTTTGGTTGAACCAAGTATCCTTTCTTGGTCATGTGATTTCTGAGGCCGGGATCGCTGTTGATCCGGCAAAGATAGATGCAGTGCGCACCTGGCCTAGGCCGAAGAAAGTTACCGATGTCAGGAGCTTCCTCGGTCTAGTGGGTTATTATAGGAGGTTTGTGAAGGACTTCTCCAGTGTCTCGAAGCCGATGACTTCCTTGATGAAAAAGGATGCACCATTCGAGTGGACAGTCGACTGTGAGAGTTCTTTCCAGAGTCTCAAGGATGCTCTGACATCTGCACCAGTCCTGACTTTACCAGACGGTCCAGATGGTTTTGAGGTCTATTGCGACGCATCAGGCAGAGGTATGGGTTGTGTGTTGATGCAACACGGGAAGGTCGTAGCTTACGCTTCCCGACAGATGAAGAAGCATGAAGAGAACTACCCTACCCACGACTTAGAATTGGGTGCCATTGTCTTCGCATTGAAGATATGGCGACATCACTTGTATGGGGTAAGTGTGACCATTTATTCTGACCACAAGAGTTTAAAGTACTTGTTCACTCAGAAGGAGTTGAACATGAGACAAAGAAGGTGGGTTGAATTTCTAAACGACTACGACATTAATCTGCAATATAAGGAGGGTAAGGCAAATGTGGTAGCTGACGCACTGAGTCGCCGAGCACACTCTCTCCATTCGCTTGTCTCTCATTCTAGCTTGGTTAAAGAGGTACGGAGTGCTCAATGACGGATCAGTATATGATGGAGAAGATATCATAAGCTTATTGATGGCACATTCGAGGGTCAGAAGTACGACTTCAGACTCCACGATGATGACCTGATTAGGCTCAATGGCCGACTATGTATTCCGAGGAGTAGCGCTGAGTTGAAGGAGCGCATATTGAGTGAATCCCATTGTTCTACTACTTCGATTCACCCGGAGCTTCAAAGATGTATAAGGGTATGAAAGATATTTTTGGTGGAGTGGAATGAAAAGGATGTGTGAATGACTATGTGTTGAGGTGTCTCACTTGTCCGAAGATCAAGTTTGAGCACCGACAGCCTGGTGGTGTGGTACAGCCAATGCCAGTGCCTGAGTGGAAGTTCCATGACATTTCTATGGACTTCGTAGTAGGGCTTCCGCCTACAAGGGGAGGTCTGAATATGATTTGGGTTGTTGTTGACTGATTGACCAAGGTGGCTCGATTCATACCGATGAAGGACACCTGGAAAGTGGCAAAACTAGCAGAGCTCTTTGATAGGGAGATTGTTCGGCACCATGGGGTACCGAAGACTATCGTGTCTAACAGGGATACCAGATTCCTCTCCAGGTACAGGAAATCCACACGGGAAGCGCTTGGTACCGAGCTGAAGCTAAGTACAGCGTTCCACCCACAGACAGATGGACAGTGAGCGCACCATCCAGACACTTGAGGATATGTTACGTGCATGTGCACTTGACTTTCAGACCAGCTGGATTGACAAGTTACATCTGATCGAGTTTAGCTACAACAACAGTTACCATGCTTCGATCAAGATGTCTCCCTTCCAGGTATTATACGGTAGACCATGCCGCACGCCATTATGCTGGGATGAGTCGAGTGAGACGGTCATTATAGGACCAAAGTATCTGGAACAAGTTCAGGCAGAAGTTCGCCAGATCCGGGCTAACATGAAGGAAGCTCATGATAGACAGAATTCGTACGCAGACGTGCGCAGACGTGACCTGGAGTTCGCCGTGGGCGATCAGGTATTTCTGAGAGTATCCCCCATGAAGGGAGTGTTTCGTTTTGGCCAGAAAGACAAATTGAGCCCGAAATATGTGGGGCCTTATATTGTGACGGAGCGGATCGGCCCGGTAGCTTACAGACTTTATTTACCCCCCGCCGAGCTGGGCAAGTACATGATGTATTTCATGTGTCCCAGTTGAAGAAATATATGTCTCATCCGTCTCATGTGCTTCAGCCTGAAAGGCTAACTTTAGAGCCGACCATGCGATCAGTGGAGACTCCGGTACGGATTCTGGATACTAAACTCGAGACACTCGCCATAAGTCTGTGAGACTGGTGAAGGTTCTCTGGTCTAACCAGGACGTTGAGGAGGCCACTTGGGAGCTGGAAGATAAGATGAAGGCGAAGTACCCGTCATTGTTTACTTCTCAGCGTTTGTATGTATAGGGTACAGGGCGTACCCCTATTTAAGGGGGGTAGAGCCGTTTCGGTTATGTGTGTACGACATGTATTTGGATACATTGTATGTGTTGTGTTGTCATGTTGTTACCCGGTTATGTTACAGACCGCTGAGTCTGAATGATGGTGTGATGTTTGTTGTTTGGACCTTGTGTCCGGTGTTATGTAAAGATGTTCTTAATGTTGTTATGAAAGTATTGTTGATATGTGTTCCCGTGTTCTCTATTTAGTATATGTGGAAGTATGACTTTGGGGACAAAGTTCTTTTAAGGGGGTAGATTGAAATATCCCAAACCTTAGTATGTTGTTTAAACATTTAAATAAGGTGTGGTAAGACTAACAAGAGTCTTAGAAACATTAGTAAGCAATTTAAACCATAGAAACACAAAATGTGCTCTAAGGTCAATAAAGGCCAAAATGTGCTCTAAGCTTGGGATAAGCTTGGTTAAGACCTAATGAACTTACCAAGACCCTAATTATATACTAATGAACATATTAAACCCATTACCAAAGAAAACCAAGCTTGAAAACAAGTTAAAACACAAAATGTGCTTTAAGGAGTCTTAAAGCACATTTTTGAAAAATTGTCTTGTAAATGAGTTTTGAATGGCTAAATGTCCATAATTATTCTTTAATTAACATGTGTACTATATAGTATCACATTTGGAAGTCTATATCAATGGGAAGTCAAAAATTTCTCATCTATGTGCCTTGTTTTAGTGAATAGTAATTAAAATAAGCTAGTTTGTAACATATGTTTGTATAAGTAATTAAATTGGTCAACAAAGACTAAAATACCCCTTGTTATAATATGGGGGCCGGTTTTTATAAGGGTGAGTCATCTCCCCCTTGTTAGTTATCAAGTAAGTAAATTGATAAAGCAAATCACTATTTACTTTCTACTTTAAATATCAAAACTACTTACTTATCTTCATTCTCTTCCTTCCTTCTTCATTTCCCACGGTTCCAAGCTCTCTTCTACCTCCTTCTTGTTCTTCATTCACGGTTTTGCAATAGTACCACCACCATTCTTCATCTTCAACCTCTTGTAACTCCTAGCTCACTTTGCCAAATCAAAAACAAAGACCACCATTCTCTTAGTCTCATCAAGCTCTTCATTCATATCTTCTCAAAATCCCAAGAGCTCCATTTCGGTGCCAAGAGGAATCACCATGGGGGAGCTTGAGCTCATCTTTTCACATATTGTTGTTCTCGTTTGCTTCTAGGTAAGGAAACTCAAAGAAAAATAACATTTCCTTTATGTTTGTGTGATGTCCGAAAATCACCATTGATGGTGTCCTTACCTTGCTTGTTTTAGCTTCATTTGAATCTTCCAAGGGCTTGGTGGAGTCCTCTCTTGCTACATATCCAAACTCTCTTTCCATTCCAAGGTAAAACAATTATCTTAATGCCTTAAAATAATATATGTAACTAGGGTTTACAATGAGATGAAGCTTAAAGCTTGTATACTCATTATATCATTTGTATAATGTTTAGAAGTTGACAAGCAACTAAAAGCCTTGCCAATTTAGTCAAGGAAACAAGAAAGAAGTTTGTGAGGAAAAGAGGTAAATGTGCTAACCTAATGTGGTTTAAAGTCTTAGGAGAAATGAGCTTGTATTGCTTATGAAAATGATTTAAGAAGCCAATGGAAAATGACTTAGAAGAATGCTCTCAAGGGCTTAGTAAAAGGCATATGTATTGTTGAGTGTATTTGCAGGTCAAAGGCAAATACAACGTGGGAAATTCAGTGTTTATGATTTATGCATCTTAAGGGCCTAAGAGCTATGTTATTTAAGGGCCTAAGTGCCAAGCAATTTAATTATGCACTATATTGTGATGTGGTGCTGAAACAGTATATCTATCCTGACAAAATCCAACTTGATCGCAATGTGACAGTACATCTATCCTAGTGCGATCCGGTCTGACCTTCTATCCTACATTACCTGGTCTCGGACTCAGAATCTCGCGAGAGTAGAGAGAACAAAGGGAGCTTCTATTAGAATCGAATGTGAGTTTGATTGCCAAATATCGCGTGTATTATTTCACGGGGGTACACCCTTATTTATAGTTTTTCGGGCCTGGTCTCTTTGGTGCCAGCCTGTATTTTACATGTTTAAGTACAGTTCTACCCCCTCCTAGAATCTTCGACCACAAGCAGCCGGTCGTATGATGCTTTGCTTTTCCTAAGCCCTACTTTCATCCGGCTAGAGGTGGCCGGATGCTCTATGTGTTTGCATTTCCATCCGGCTAGAGGCGACCGGATGTTCTATAAGCCTCTGACCTCATCCGGCTAGAGCGGCCGGATGCTCTACGTATCCTGCTTTTGGCCTAGCGCTATTTCTTCCCTTCTCATCAGTCCCATAAGTTCTATCTTTCTGAATTTCGGTGAAGAAAATAGAACTTCTGTGTCTTGTGTTTTGGTGAAAAAATTTTGCGACTGCCTGTGGCCAATTTCGAGGCTACCCAAGTTTTGTTGTCTCCTTATCTCAGTCCCACAAGTTCTTTTTCTTCATACTTGGAGAAAGGAACTTCTTATTGGCCACATGCGTAGCTCGTGGTTCGTTCCGCTTTTTGAATTTTCCGCCCGTTGTCGGTGTAGAATAAGCAGGGCCTTTCTTTCGACTAAACGTCGGAAGCATCTTTAGGAAGCGTGCGGCCCTTTCTCTTCCCCTGCAAAAAAAGACACTTTTTGTTCGCTCATATATATACATTATTTTTTTGAGCGGGAAAAAACTTTCCTTAAAGCCCAATCTTTTGAGCTCTTTCTTCTTTCCTCTACTGGCCCTTTACTTCGACCGTTCTTCTTCTCTCGCCTTCCTGTCGTCGTGTGCTACCTCGTCTTTCATCGCCGTCATCCTTTGATTCTTCGCCAAGCTTGACAATGTCTTCCTCCTCAGCCAAACAGAGCAAACTTGCCACCAAATTTCCGCCCGCCATTGAAGCGATTCAGGGCTCTCGGTCCTCTAACGGCTTTCGCCCCTCGTACCTGAAGCCCGCAAGACCCTTCCGATCTGGGCGTCAGCCCTTTCCTTCTTCTCTCAATTACTCCACCCTCTGTGATTGCCTCGGGGCTGTCGAAGCCCCACTTGGCACACAAATTTTTTTGCCATCCTCTGATTCTCACCCTAACGACGATTTCGGCCGCGGATACGTTGTCTACGCTGATTTCTTCCGCTCCGGCCTGATCATTTCCCCGCACCCTTTCGTGCTAGGGTTCCTCCTTCGCCGCTGCTGCACCCTCGCTCACCTTCATCCGTAGGCCATCTCGCACCTCCACGCTTTTGTTTCTCTTTGCGAGGAAAGTAAAATTCGGCCGGAGGGTACTGACTTCGTCCGATTCTTCACAGTTAGGAAGGATCCTGATAGCCTAACCCTCATCGCGAAGACTGGGTACTCCTTTTTTGACTATAAGAAGGCCCACGACTGGGGTTCGCGGTGGTTCGTCGTCGTTCCTCCGTCCGGCCGAATCTTGGGCATCCCATACTCTGCTGAGGTCGGAAAAGGTCAGTTGTTCAGCCCCCAAATTCCTCCGGCTGAGATCCCTATTTCGAAGGTTCTGAGGGCAGTAAACAAGAAACTGCCGACTGTCGAGGCATTTTTTACAAAAGAACGCCTGTCTTCCCTGAAGACATATCACAGTAAGTGTCTTTATTTCTTAGTATGAGTTCTGTCACTTCATTCGGCCTCCTTATTGTTTGGATATGTTGTTTAAGACTTTTTCCAGAAGGGGGAAAAGATCAGCCCCTTCCATAGCTGGAACTTCGTCACCTTTAAGAACGGGGACGAAAAAATTAACTACTACGATATGCTGGATGCGGCTACTGATGCGGCTGAGCAGCTTTTGGAGAGCGCTGCTCCGGCAAAGCGCCCCAGGCGAGAAGCTGGTGATGACCAGGCTGGTCATTTGAAAAAAAAGAAGAGGCTAGAATCTCCTGAACGTGCCGGCGTCGGGCAGTCAGGTACATGGCACGTGAGCCCCAAGTCTGGGCGTCGTGTCCTCCTTCCCCTCACCCCTGGTTCAGGTTTAGACCTTGGTTCTTGCCCGGGGCGGGAGTCCGGTCATCTGACTCCTATTTGTGAGTTATTTCCTGATTTGACGGGTTACTTTTCCTCAGATCCTGCTCAGGAAAACACCCTGGAGGCCACAGACCCCTGCGTTGGTCCTTCGGCTGGAGAAGGTGTTTTTTTTTTTTGCCGCCTTCTAACTGTTTTTATCATTGCGGCAACCGCTGCTCCTGCCAAGAGAAGATTAAAAAAGAAAACAACATCGAAACCGAAGGCCATAGAGCCACAAACCTCTGGTGATCCTGAAGCTTCAGGATCATTCTCCATCGACGTTGCTGTGGCCGTGGATGCGGCAAGGGAAAGAGCAATGGAGTATCGGCAGGTGCCGGAGGACCCTGAGCTCCGAAGTAAGCAAAGAGAGGATTATATAGCCTCTCCCTTGCCGGAGGGTCCTGAGCCCCAGGGTGAGCTGAGAGAAGGCTACATAGCCTCCTCCTCCTCTTCCCCTCCTCCTCCTGCTCAGGAGTCCTACACTGGTCCCTCCCAGAAGGAAGAGTGGTTTTACCATTGCGGGCACCCTCTTCCTCTGATAACCTGTGATGCCGCCAAGTATTCCTCTGTCTGGCAGGAGGCGATTATGAGATCCGGTCATCCAGACGGGATCTTCGCTCCTCCAGCGACCTTTACTGCTACCAAGAAAAGGCTGCGGATCGGGGATGGGGGGCGGATGCCATCATGCGGCACTCCCTTCCAGCAAATGAACTGTTTGACATGATGTGGGGGGGAATCTTTCAGGTTGACATGCATATCACTTTTACGCTTCTTTTCTTGTTTCATTTTTGGTTTTTCCCTGAATTTATGCATTGTACCGTTTTTTTAGGTGATGTCCATGGCCCAAAGTGCTGAGGTTCACTTTGGCAACCTCCGATCCAGACTCCGCTACAAGGAAAGCCGAGCCAACAATGTTGAAGAGGAACTGAAGCTGACCCGCTTTTCCCATGATGCCTATATTGACCAGGTTGAGTACGAGATCGATTGTAAGGCAAAGGAGAGGACTGAGGCAATCAACAAAGACCTGCAGTTGTCTCGGCGAGAATGTGAGCGCCAGCGTGATGAGTACGAGCTGCAGCTGAAGAAACTTCGAGAAGAGAACTTTTCTCTAAGAGGCCGGATCAAGGAGGCTGATAATACATTGATAGAGGTATGAAATCATCTCTCGTTTTCCTTGAACAAGGATAAGCTAATTTAATCCTTCTTTGACCTGGACATTACGCTGGATCAGGTACGCTCCATGCACCGGAACGAAGTGAACAATCTTCAGAGTGAGGTGAACAATCTTCAGGCTGAGAAGGCCTTTTTCCACCAGGAGGGGAACTCTTTTAAGCAAGAGGCTGAAGCTCTTGAGCTGGAGAAGCAAGCTCTTCAACGGGAGAACGAAGCTCTTGTGAAGGAAAAAGAAAAGCTTATGCAAGAGCACGACCGCCTGCTGGAAGAAAAAACCGCGCTGGAAGAGCAGTCAAGGTCTTCCTTTGATCAAGAGAAGCAGTCTCTGCTCCGAGATTGTTCTCTTTGGAAGAAGAGAAGAAAACTCTTGTTGCGGATAAAACCGCCCTGATAGAAGAGAGGGCGAGGCTGGCGGAGAAAGTAAGAGAGCTGGAGGAAGCTAAGTCTCGCTCTCAGGTCGAGAATACCGAGCCATTTGGTCACGGTAAACTTTCAGGCTTTTAACTTTTTCCTCTCTTTTTGGCTCTTTCTTCTTCTTATTCTTTTTGTTCCGGCTAGGCATGAGTGCTGCCAATTTACTGAAGCACGTCACCCAGTTGAGTGGACGGATAGCCCGTGCAAAGGAGGAGCTGTCTTCTGCCAATTGTGAACGTGACAAGTATCGAGCCCAAGTCCTGACCCTCGAATCTCAGGTGGCTAGGCTCAAGTCGTTTTCTCAGCAATCCCAGGAGGAGTTACAGAAGCAAGGCACCATTAACGCTCATCTAAAGGAGTCCTTTGCTTCCCAGTGCCGCCGGATAGCCGATATTTGCCAGCAGATTGTTTCGGATCATTCTCTTGAGAAAGGAGAGTTACTAGATGATGATCTGTACAACAAGCTGGAATTTAAGGCTGTTGCCCAAAAGTCCAACTTCATTTTGGAGCTCGAAAGGTTCTTCCACAGTCTTGGAGAGACATGTTTTGGTGCCGGCGAGGCCTCATTCCTTCCAGCTGGAAGCAATATCCTGCCGTCCGCCGGAGGAGTGCAACGTCTTCCCAGGAAGTCCAAGTCTTCTGAGAGCGTAGCTGGTAGCGGCGATAGGCTGTTGACTGCTGAAAAAGAAGTTGTAGAAAAAGTAGAATAGTCGTTTTTTTTTAGGGGAGTTTCGGTTTTTGGCTTGTATTTTTTATGTTTTGCCGAATGACCATATTTTGTAACTGTTTTTACCCCGCACTTTGGGAGAAATATAAGCTTATATCTTTCTCCATCTTCAGTTACTTGTCCACTAGAATAATTCTTCTGAGCCAATTTTTATTGCACGTATGGTTATGTTTATATGAGTTATACTAGTGTGGTATTCATTTCTTTATAACACAAGGGATTTTCGGTTTTGGGCCTTTTGTTCCGGCTAGACTCCTTGTTTTAGCCGGATTTTCTAGGATATGGAGTATAGGAACCTGCGGCCTGTTTGCTGACACCTAATTTTTAAAGCAAGATAGCCTAAGACTAACTGGCCGGATGTTTCTTTCAAGGCATGATAGCCTGCGGCTCGTTGGCCAGTGCTTACTTTCAAGGCATGATAGCCTGCGGCTCGTTGGCCGGTGCTTACTTTCAAGGCATGATAGCCTGCGGCTCGTTGGCCGGTGCTTACTTTCAAGGCATGATAGCCTGCGGCTCGTTGGCCGGTGCTTACTTTCAAGGCATGATAGCCTGCGGCTCGTTGGCCGGTGCTTACTTTCAAGGCATGATAGCCTGCGGCTCGTTGGCCGGTGCTTACTTTCAAGGCATGATAGCCTGCGGCTCGTTGGCCGGCGCTTACTTTCAAGGCATGATAGCCTGCGGCTCGTTGGCCGGCGCTTACTTTCAAGGCATGATAGCCTGCGGCTCGTTGGCCGGTGCTTACTTTCAAGGCATGATAGCCTGCGGCTCGTTGGCCGGTGCTTACTTTCAAGGCATGATAGCCTGCGGCTCGTTGGCCGGTGCTTACTTTCAAGGCATGATAGTGCGGCTCGTTGGCCGGTGCTTACTTTCAAGGCATGATAGCCTGGGCTCGTTGGCCGGCCCTTACTTTCAAGGCATGATAGCCTGCGGCTCGTTGGCCGGTGCTTACTTTCAAGGCATGATAGCCTGCGGCTCGTTGGCCGGTGCTTACTTTCAAGGCATGATAGCCTGCGGCTTGTTGGCCGGTGCTTACTTTCAAGGCATGATAGCCTGCGGCTCGTTGGCCGGTTCTTACTTTCAAGGCATGATAGCCTGCGGCTCGTTGGCCGGTGCTTACTTTCAAGGCATGATAGCCTGCGGCTCGTTGGCCGGTGCTTACTTTCAAGGCATGATAGCCTGCGGCTCGTTGGCCGGTGCTTACTTTCAAGGCAGGATAGCCTGCGGCTCTTTGGCCGGTGCTTACTTTTTTCTTTTATTTTTCAAAAAATAATACGTTTTATTGAAGAGTTTCAAATGTTATACATAGAACTTCTTCAGACATTCGCCATTCCAAGAATGTGGCAATTCGTACCCTTCTCCACTTTTCAAGCGGTATGAAGCTCGTCCCGTCTTCTGGTGTATGATGTATGGCCCTTCCCATTGGGGTTCCAGCTTCTTGGGTTGCTTAACTTCTCGGAGGACTAATTCCCCTGGGGCAAAACTTCGTTCTTTCACCCTCCTGTTGAAATACCTTTCTACCTTGGATTTATCTTTTGCCATCCTTACTGCGGCGGCCGTCCTGGTTTCTTTAAGGAGGTCAAGGTGATCCTGTACTCCCTGATTGTTGGTCTCTTCATCATATGATACCCATCTTATGGACGGCACCACAATCTCCGCCGGAATGACGGCTTCCAAACCATACGTCAATCTGTAAGGCGTCTCTCCTATCGGTCCTCTTTCTGTTGTTCGGTACGACCATAGGATCTGGGGTAACAATTCTGCCCATTTTCCTTTTTTCTCATCGAGTTTCCTCTTCATCGCCTTTACTATTTGGCCATTTGCATTCTCAACCTGCCCATTCGCCTGAGGATGGGCTACTGATGCAAATCTCAAGTCGATCTTCCATTCCTCACAGAATTCTCGGAAGCTTTCGCAATTGAATTGCATTTCATTATCAGTTACTATGGCCTTTGGTATGCCAAACCTGCATACCACATATTTCCAAATGAATTCTTGTGACTTCCTAGCCGTGATGGAGATAGTAGGCATTGCTTCAACCCACTTTGTGAAGTAGTCGATAGCAACGTACATGAATTTGAACCTTCCTGGTGAAGATTCCGGGAATGGGCCCACAATGTCCAACCCCCACATAGCAAAGGGAATTGGGCATAGAATAGATTTTTGCTCCGCCGGAGGAGTATGTATCTTATTTCCATGATCTTGACACTTGTGACATCTTCGTATATATTCCTTGCAGTGCTCCATCATTTTCGGCCAAAAATATCCGAGTCTTAAGATTTTGTGAGTTGTGGTCCTTTCTCCCTGGTGATTTCCGCAGAGCCCATCATGTATCTCTCTTACTAACTCTGCTCCTTCAGCTATGGTGACACACTTCAGAGCAGGTCTTGCAAAAGATCGCTTATACAGCTGGTTATCTTCAATAAAGAATGATGCGGCCCGCCTTTTTACTATCCTGGCCTCCTTTTCCTCCTCCGGCAGTTTTCCATGCCGTATGTAATCTATGATTGGGGTCATCCAGGATTCTTCTTGGTCATTTGCCCCTATCGCCAGCACCTGAGCTCCTTCTATACTTGGGGAGGTTCTGACTTCCAGCCATATCTCATTGGGTACTTTTTCGGCCATACTTGCCAATTTGGCCAAGGCATCAGCTTCGACATTCTCCTCACGGGGAAGGTGTTTTAGTTCGCATCTTTGGAAAATTGCCTTTAGTTCCTAGACTTTGAGCAAGTACCTCCATAGTTTTTCCTCTTTGACTTCGTAGATGTTGTCATTTTGTCTTGTCACCAACATAGAGTCCGAATACACCTCTAACTCTGTTAAAAATAAGTTACATTTTCATAAGTTTTACCTCAGACAGGATTTTATAAGTATGAAATAAACAGAGAAGGTATCTATTCTATGGAACCTGTCGCCCCGAGGGCTGTGGCTATTTCCAAACCCTGGATAAGAGCTTCGTATTCGGCTTCATTATTAGTGACATCAAAGTCCAGTCGGAAGGCATAATTCAAGCTTTGCCCATCTGGTGCCTGTACCACTATTCCAGCTCCTGCCCCACTTTTGCATCGAGCCCCATCAACCAAGATGACATATGGACTCTGAGTTTGTTTCTTTTCTTTTGCAAAGCTTGTTTCTGTTATGAAGTCCGCTAAGGCCTGGGCTTTAATCGCCGTTCTGGGCATGAAGTGAATTTCATATTGTGTCAGCTCTACTGTCTAGCTTACCATCCGGCCGGAGGCATTCGGATTATTCGCAATTTGTTTGAGCGGCCAATTGGTCCTGACAAAGATTCGGTGGGACTGGAAGTAGGGTCGTAGTTTTCTTGATGCCACTACCAGTGCGAACAAGACTTTTTCTATATTAGTGTACCGTCCTTCTGTTGGGCTTAAGATTTTGCCCGTATAGTAAACTGGTATCTCCCTTTTTTCCTCCATGATTAAGACAGCTGCAACCGCCCAATCTGTTGCGGACAAGTAAAGGTATAGGTCTTGTCCCGGGGTAGGTACACCCAATTTAGGTAGATCCCGAAGCATCTCCTTAATCTTTTCAAACGCTTCTTTGCACTCTTGTCCCCACTGGAATTTGCTGTTCTTCCTTAAAATATTGAAGAACGAGATTGATTTTTCTTGAAGCTTAGAACAGAATCTACTTAATGCTGTGAGTCTTCCGTTCAAAGCTTGGACATCTTTGATATTTCTTGGAGGGGAAAGGTCGAGGATTGCCTGACTTTTTTTCGGATCAACCTCAATACCTCGTTGCCCAACAATGAAACCAAGAAACCTCCCTTTGGTTACACCAAACACACACTTTTCAGGATTTAGCTTGATTTGGTATTTATCCAGAGTGTCGAATGTTTCTTCTAAATCCTTCATGTGTTGTTCCTTTGACGGGCTTTTCACAACTATGTCATCAACGTAAGCTTCTACATTTCGGGCAATTTGCTGACAAAACACTTTGTCAATCATTCGCTGAAAAGTGGCCCCTGCATTCTTTAGGCCGAAAGGCATTACTTTGTAACAGAATGTTCCGGCTGAAGTAATGAAGGACGTTTTTTCCGAATCATCCTCTTTCATTTTTATTTGATTATAGCCGGAGAAAGCATCCAGAAAACTTAACACAGAACTCTGGGCAGTTGAGACCACCAATCTATCTATTGATGGCAGGGGATAAAAATCCTTAGGACATGCCTTATTTAGATCTGTGAAATCCACGCACATTCTCCATTTTCCATTTGCTTTTTTCACCATGACAACATTAGCCAACCACTGTGGATACGCGACCTCCCTGATGAATCCGGCTTTAAGGAGTTTTTGGACCTCGTCTCGCGTGGCTAAATCTCTTTCTTCCCCTATTACCCTTCTCCTTTGCCTGACCGCCGGATGTTTAGGGTCTACCCTGAGCTCATGCCGGATAACGCTTGGGTCTATACCAGGCATCTCGTCCGTGCTCCAAGCAAATGTTGCCCTTCTTTTTTCCAGGAACCTCATTAGGTGAGTTTGCTCTCCACTGTTAAACGCAGTTCCTATTTTAAAAAATTTAGAAGGGTCAGATTTTAAATGTACCTCTCTGGGGGGATCTTGGGCTGTTCGACATTCTTCCTTTTCCTGATCCGGCCCTGGGGAAGAAGGTAACTTTCCTTTAAACTCCTTGTCCGATCCCACAGTTTTGACCACTTCCTCACTAGGAAGGCTGTCCATGATGCGGACTTCACACATTCGGGCCATCTTTTGGCTTCCTCTTATCGTAACCACCTTTCCGCTTGAGGTCAAGTACTTCATTTTTAAGTGATGAGTGCTGTGAATGGCTTTGAAAGCATTGATCCCTGGCCTTCCAAGGTACATGTTATATCCAGAAAGACCTGGCACAATAAAAGCCGTGAGCTTTTCTGTTCTTCTTTCGTCACCTTGCCCCAAGGTTATTGTGAAATCTATACTGCCGGAAGACGTGGTAGAGACACCTCCAACAAACCCTCCTAGAACCGCCGAATAGGGCTTGATCCGTTCCTCAGGCACCTCTAACCTCCTAACCGCTTCGGCTGATATGACATTTGCTCCGGCCCCACTGTCGATTAAAATTCCCTCCATCATTCGGCCATTTACCTGCGCACGAATGACAAGTGGATCATTGTGCGGGTATAGCACTCCTTCTTCATCTTCGTCGGAGAAGAAGATTGGAGGAAAATTTTCCTTTTTGGCGATTTTTTTCTTCGGGAGTTCTTGATGTACTTGATGAATGTGTCTTTTCCTTTCATTAGGGGTTAGTGGTCCTACTTCTGAAAAAAGTCCTGTGAGTTTTCTTAGAGGAAGTTTTGTTAGCTTTCTTTTTGGGAAAAGAAGGGAGGCTGCTAATAGTAAAGAATGCGAAAAGAATGGAAATTTTATTTCTCTCTTTGACAACATGATTTTTGACACTCTATGTGATACAAAATTTCTTCTTAAAACAGACTGCAAATTGTAATTCCAGATGTTATTCTGAATAAAAGGAAGAAAAAACTTTTACTCTCCTTTTTCACAAACCTGTTATCATCCCCATTGATTTGCCGGGGTCAAGCCTGGGGTGAATTTCTTCCTCCTGTCGCCCTCGGGGTGCATTCTGGGTACCACCTTGTTGGCCGCCGTATTGCCTTTGTGCTCCAGCTGACTGCTTTCCTTTCTTCTTATTTTCCTCAATGACTCGGAGCTCTTTGGCCAAGGTAGCACAGTTTACGGTTCGGTGGCTGCGATTCCCGTGATACTCACAAAATGCAACCGGAATTTCCCCTTGCGGCGGCCTCCTAGGCTGAGGAAGGTACCCCTCCCTTACTGCAGCAGCATACTTCCCCGGATCAATGTAGATAACGGTTCTTGCTCCCTGATGCTGTGCCCCCTGAGAGGAAGATCCGGCGATGGATTTGCCATAGTATGGCTTGTACCTTGACCCTCCCCTTCCGGCGTTTCCTCCATGCCCCTCTTTCATTTCAGGCACTCCTACGGCTTTGAAGCTGTCCGCTAGCTCCTTAGCCTTGTTTTCCGCTATCTCAGATTTCAAAAAATCATGGATCATTTCAGCTAACTCTCCATGAGTTTTCGGCGCCTTCGTTGCGATCTTTCCAGCTAGTCGAGGCTGAGCTAGGCCGTTTCCAAAGGCCTTAATCAAGATTTTCTCATCAATATCATCGATTTCCGCAACCTTCTTATGGAAGCGCTCGCTGTACTCCTTCACGGTTTCTCCTTTTCGCTGCTTAATGTCCATCAACTCTATTGTTTCTTTTTTAACCCTCTTACTCGCAGCAAAGTATTGCTGGAAATCTTCGGTCAGTTGTTTGAAGCTCGTGATGGACTGTGGCGGTCTCGTGGAGATCCATCCCAATGCTCTCTTTGAAAGCGTTCCGGGGAACAGATTGTAGAGGGCGAGGGAGCTAATCCCCTGAGTGTTCATGGCGAACATGAACTTTTTGATATGCTGGGCAGGATCTCCAGTCCCGTCATATTTCTCAATTGCCGGGGCGACAAAGTGCAGCGGGAGTTTTGCCTTCCTTATCCGCTCTGAGAAGGGGTACAAGCTCATATCTATCTGATCATCTTCTTCCACCTCTCCTTCGTCAACAATTGAATTGTGCTTTCTATCCTTACTTTCCTCCCCGTTGCTGCCTCTGGAATCTCTGTTCTTCAATTGTTCGATGGCCTCCGTCATTTCGTCCCATTTTCTTTGATACTCCTCGTCTCTTTGCATCAGTTCCTGCTGCAAAGTCTCATTTCCCTCTACAATTTTTTCGTCAATGGACCTGACTAGTCCCTTTAGCATGTCCTCAAGATCTTTTTTGGAGATGGCCTCTGGCATCTCTTAACTCATCCCTTCCTCGGAGCGGTTGTTATCGTCAGTAGCGATCTTCAGAGTTTTCTTTGATCTTGGAGCCATCTTTCCTGTTCCGATCCTGCAAAAAATGTCATTGGTTATTTCAGATCTTTCGCTATAAACCGTCGCAGATTACTTCCCTGTTTCCAGGTGGTCTCGTGGTTACTTCTTGCTGTTCGTTTCCCACAGACGGCGCCAAATGAAATAGTATATCTATCCTGACAAAATCCAACTTGATCGCAATGTGACAGTACATCTATCCTAGTGCGATCCGGTCTGACCTTCTATCCTACGTTACCTGGTCTCGGACTCAGAATCTCGCGAGAGTAGAGAGGAAGAAAGGGAGCTTCTATTAGAATCGAATGTGAGTTTGATTGCCAAATATCGCATGTCTTATTTCACGGGGGTACACCCTTATTTATAGTTTTTCTGGCCTGGTCTCTTTGGTGCCAGCCTGTATTTTACATGTTTAAGTACAGTTCTACCCCCTCCTAGAATCTTCGACCACAAACGGCCGGTCGTATGATGCTTTGCTTTGCCTAAGCCCTACTTTCATCCGGCTAGAGGTGGCCGGATGCTCTATGTGTTTGCATTTCCATCCGGCTAGAGGCGGCCGGATGTTCTATAAGCCTCTGACCTCATCCGGCTAGAGCGGCCGGATGCTCTACGTATCCTGCTTTTGGCCTGGCGCTATTTCTTCCCTTCTCAGGTGCTAAATGAGTAAAGTTTTGTGTGTGAGAATGTGTTTGATGGGTTTTAAGTGTTCTTGGTTGTTTAATGATTTAAACAATGTGTTTTGGTTTAGTAATGTTCTAGGAGAGTTCATGTCAAAATTTAGGTAAGAAACAAGAAGTTCTAAGGGTTTAGCATGAGTTTGGTAAGCTAGGAAATGTTTAGAATGGTAAGGTGATCAACTAGTGGAAGAAACATGCATTTAGGTGTTTAAAGATGTAAAAAGGGCTTAGGCAATGTTCTAGAGCATTTAGAATGCAAAAGAATGTTTTGGGACATTTCAAAATCATGGTGAGATTGTATTTGGGACTTGTGTATTGTTGGTGAAAAAGGGATGAAGTGATTTGTTGCATGGGAAGCTATAAACTTGTAAAGATGTCAAGGAGTTGTTTATGAAGAAAAGATGCTTTGGAGATGATATAGTAGTGGTGAGGAAACATTGTTGGCATAGTGGTTATCATAGGTATGAAACACCACTTGGAAAACTAAGGAGGAAATAACATAAGTGTTAGGAATTTCGTCATGAATTGAGTAAGTGTTTAAGGTGATAGATAATGAGTTTCATGGATGTTGTATGAGGATATAAGTGTACCAAATGATGTTAGGATACAATGGGAGGCCTTAGGAGAAGTTTAGAGAGGATTTGACAATGTTTGGGCATATTTTGGTGGTGTCCGACCTAGGTGTCCGAACCAAGTTTGGGTCAGACAGCCTCTGTTAGACGCCAGTAAGAGGTTCTGGAACGGTCCGACCCAGAGGGCTTGGGTCGGACATGGGTCGGACGTGTGTGCTCTAAGTCTCTGGAATGGTCCGACCCAGACGGTGGGTCGGACATGGGTCAGACAAGTATAGTTTTTCAAACCCGAGAATATGTGAGCCTCGATTTTAAACCCTATCCTATGTTGATTAAATTGATTAGGATCTAACCGGGTTTTAGGTCCACTTATAACCTAAGGTTAATAACTATGTCGTATAACAATGATTATTAAAACCTAAGCTAGCTCACTGGAACCTATTATGAGTCGCCACCTAATTTTAACCTAGATCAAATTAGGAAAGGAGAGTTCGGGTTCGGGGGCTTGATATTCGACTTAATTAGGGTTCAATTACTTTCATTACCCTTCCTAGGTCGTTTTTCCTCTACTTGGTTTATTTACGGCTTATTACAAGTCGTTTTAACCTAAGTGCGCGAGCTTAAGTTTTTTTGTGTTTTTTATCCTTTTTTGACAGAAAATTAAAGTGGAAATTAAAATTACCTAAACTAGGGGTTCGGAGGCAGAATTAGGTCAAATTTTGTTTCCGTCCGTAGCCACGGACCTAATGTCCGAAGCCACGGACCCAGTTAGCCTATATGAAGATAAAAGTCGAATTAAACAGAAAACAAAAAATTGCAAAGTCCGGGGCCACGGACAGGCTGTCCGTGGGCCCGGACATTATTAGAAAACCTAAATTTTTAAAATTTAAAAATCCCGCCGCCGTCCGTGGGCGTTCAGGCTTTCGGACAGTGAGTCCGGGACCCCGGACACGACGTCCGTGGGTGCGGACAGCCCTCGGACGGCGGCTTTGAGGCTGTTCCCGAATGTGTTTTTGGCTCAAAATTTATGGGTGTGTAGCCTGAAAGATGTACAAGATGTTAGTGATTGAAATTTTTCAATTTGACTACGAATTAAGGACGAAACGTATTGAACAAGTTAGAAGGCAGAAACACAAACAAACCTTAATTCAGAAACAAGGAAAAATCAATTCGGTTAGAAATTTCAACCAGAAGTGTATTTAGACCAGAAGGGTTAGAGAATTTGGTTTTTACCTTGTTTTGATTTCGAAAATTTGCTGTTCCTTCACGTCGGGAATCTCTGAAAGCTTCGTTGGTGGCCGATCCGGTTCGACTTTGACCCGAGCTTCTGACCACTCCTTCCTTGTGTTGTTAAGCACGTTTTGGTTCTGTATTTGTGGTGTTTTGATGCTTGGAAGTTCAATGGGAGAAGAAAGAATGTGTTTTTGGTGATTTTGGGATGATTTCGATAGAGTTTCGGTGTTGGGAGTGTTGAAAACGTGGGAGGCAAGTAGACGGCTGTGTTTTTTGACTATGGGGATGTTCTCCTCTGCCCTAGGTCGTTTTTTGGAAGGCCTTTTATAGAAAGAGCATGGCCAAGTTGATAGAACAGTATTTTTATCTAAAACCTTGATTTTGTGCTCTAAGAGAATCTGATTTATTAAAACGTGCTACAGGTTGATAAAAATTCTGAAATTTTAACCAAAGATAAAAGACGATTTTTGGGAATTTTGAGAGTTGGAATCAGGTTTTTTTGATAAATAACCAATTAGATAAAAATCTTACAATCTGGAATCTCCCATAATTCATAACTTACGATTGGTAAGTCGAAATAACGAAATTCCAACGGCATTAGTCTCTAAAAATCATCCTCTATCTTAGGTTAAAATTTCATGACATTTTGTTTTGATTTCGGTATCTTCCAGAGGAGAGATAAAATTGCAAAAATGATTGAATTTCTCTTTTAAATTTTGGGATAAGGTTCCAAATAAAATAATTTCAGGTTTATGACTGTGTGTAGTCATGCTAACCATGTGACAATTTTATTTTAATTTTGGAAACCTTTTATTATTTATATTTTGAGGTTATTTCATGTGTTAATTAAAGAAATTAGCTTATAATATGAATTAAAAGCTAAATTTCCAAAATAAATATTATCAGAAAATCATGAAATACCTTTCATAATGACTATGATATTTGGAAGTGTTTGGAGATAATAAACAAGTCATATGAAAATAGAAAATCCCGGTAATGTCCTTGGAAAATCCCGCCTTGGTGCTTTTTGACCCCTTTTGCCCTTTGTAACACGTATGCCTTAGAGACTACTCCGGGGGGTTGAAATTTTGGGTATAACAGATTGCCCCCCGTCAACTAGGCTTTGTAATGAAGATGAAAAGACTAGTTGATGCCTGAGTGATACCCCAAAATTTTGGATCTCAAAAGACCCTACATGTAGATTGAAATCCGACGAGTTGTGTCGAGCTGTTCTAAGGCGCTGACTACCTATGAGTAAAGTGGGAGGGATGTCAAGCGATTCTAAGGCGTTGACTACCTATGAGGATGATATGATGTCAAGTTATTCTAAGGCGTTGACTACCTATAATGAATGAAATGATGTCAAGCTATTCTAAGGCGTTGACTACCTTTAAAGGAGTGAAGTACATGTCAAGCGATTCTAAGGCGTTGACTACCTAAAATGTGAAAAGTGGACTGAACTAAGAGTGAATAATCAAGACCGAGCATCTAAGGTGCCGGGAACCTAAAATTAAATGGAATACGCCGAGCATTATAAGGTGTCGGGAACCTGAAGCTGAATGAAATACGCCGAGCATTATTAGGCGTCGGGAACCTGAAGCTGAATAGATTACGCCAAGCATTATAAGGTGTCGGGAACCTGAAATTTGAATGGAATACGCCGAGCATTATAAGGTGTCGGGAACCTGAAATTTGAATGGAATACGCCGAGCATTATAAGGTGTCGGGAACCTGAAGTTGAATGGATTACGCCGAGCATTATAAGGTGTCGGGAACCTGGAGTTTGATTGGAATACGCCGAGCATTGTAAGGTGTTGGGAACCTAAAAATGAAAGGAGGTGTAATGAGATTGATGTGATGTGTGCGTAAATTGACGAATGTAAAGTAGGACCTATGGGTGCCTAAGTGGAATGGTAGGAAATCAGGTTCGTGATGACCCTGAGGTTGAGTTCATCTACTCTGGTGAATCTGAATCTTTGGCTGAGAATCTGCATCTCTGAAGAGTCTGTATCTTCGGCTGAGAATCTGTATCTCTGATCGGGTTAGAATCTGTATCTCTAAAGAATCTGTATATTCGGGGCAAGAATCTATATCTTTGAAGAATCTGTATCTTCGGGGTGAGAATCTGTATCTCTGGTCTATGATGAGGAGTTTCGTACAGACGGATGCAAGGTTAACTTTATGCAAATGATCATAATGAAAGTTGATTATGAAAGTGCCAAACATGGCAAAGATGATGTGCATGTCAAAATACAATCAAAGTGTATGTAGGAAACTTGTCCAAAACAAGAAATCATTGGAAAATGTGCCAAACATGGCAATGTTAAGGATCAAAAATTGTCCAAAGCAAGACATTGCTAGAAAGTGTGCCAAATGCGGCCATGATGAGGTTTATCAAACCGAAGTGTTTAAAGGAAAGTTGTTCAAGACAAGAAATTATTGTTTGAAGAAAATTCTGTTTAGTGAAAAGGAAAGTGAATCATCATTTCCTAACTATAGACTTCGGACTTGTAATTTATCTCCTACGAGATGAACATGCCACCGGTGGGGTATGGTGTATGATGTGAAGGTAAGGGCTTATGTGGGCCTGTGTGGTGTATGAAGTGAAGGTAAGGGCTTATGTGGGCCTGTGTGGTGTATGAAGTGAAGGTAAGGGCTTATGTGGGCCTGAGGTGTTTGATGTGGTGGTAAGGGCTTATGTGGGCCTGAGGTGTTTGATGTGGTGGTAAGGGCTTATATGGGCCTGAGGTGTTTGATGTGGTGGTAAGGGCTTATGTGGGCCTGAGGTGTTTGATGTGGTGGTAAGGGCTTATGTGGGCCTGAGGTGTTTGATGTGGTGGTAAGGGCTTATGTGTGCCTGTGGTGGGATGGTGGTGGTGATGCTTAAGCCTTGGGTTCCAATTGGTGTTGTCAAAGCAATGGTTGGAGCCAACGATTGCCCCCATTATTTTTCCCTTAAGACAATATGAGCTAGAGTTCATGGCAATCGATCGTTCCGATCGATTGCCCCCAGTATTTTCTTTGATCAAACGTGCGAATGAGTCTCGTCCTCACATGGTCAAGGATTATGTTCTGATTTGGTGCTTCCTAACCTACACTCAACGTGTTTGGTGTTTACACTCGTTTCTCACTTACGGTCACAACTTCTAGACCATTGAATTTGATATTTGATGAATTTACGCATTCGATCTATTACTTTCACGTGATTGGATACATAACTACCAAGTCGGAAGTCTTTGAGGCTTATAACGTGGCCATGGGGTGTGATGCAAGACAATGGGACCATGGAGGGATGTTTGAGGTATGTGGAGTTTAAAGGGGTGACCAAAGCTGCACTTTGTGTCTTCTCTCGGATTCATCTTCCTTGTCTTGAAGTCGTCTAGCTGCTTTGTGTTGTCGTTGTTTTTGAGCTTCCGGACTTGGACTTTGAAGTTGTCCTTTACACCATTTATCTTCTCTTTGTCATTTGGATTTCTTCGAGGCACTTCGGGTTTGCCTTTTTTCTTTATCCTTTCTTGACCTTGCCTTCGGGGTTCTTGTGTTTCCCGGTTTTGGGCTTCGAGAGCTGTTTTGATGTGAGCTCTTTGGATCCTGTGTCACTCTAGGACCATTTGCGGATCACTTTGTCATGCTGATAGCGGCATTGCTTCTTCGGACTGATGAGAATGTTATCTGAGAGTCGGGCTCCTCGCCTCCTTTGGTCACCGGGTCGGACATTCATCATTGGCTGGGTTATTTTGTGGAGTTCATAATATCGAAAAGGGATATATGAAAGGCTCAGCGGGGGTGCCTAGGGTTTAATGACAGGGTTTACAAGCTTTTGGCTATGTGGTGCTGTACCTAGGTGCTTCGTCATTCCTGATAGTCGTATATCTGTTCTTTGTTACTTTTCACAGGTCTAAGCGTAAATTTACAAATTATCTCCTTCGGTCAGAGTTATACCGTTTACCTCACCTTTGAATGTGGACTCACCGGAGTCGTGTAAGAATGATACGCTCGTTCACTCATGGTTTTACCACTCAAGACACTCTCGCGAGATCTTCACTCAGAAACTTGTTCACAAGCTTAACCAAGAGATTCGAAGGCAACGATTCTAAACTCAGATTGCCCCCAGTATTGATTTGGGGTTTGTGACAACAATTCGATAGATGTGGATTTGGAACCTGTAACACCCCATCCAAAGCCTATCGTGGTTATCGCAATCTGAACACTTAATCGAATACGTCGCAGCGGAATAAACAACACTTGGGACCTTGCCACGGTCTGATCGTTAGAATATACCGGCTTAACATTTACAATACTTAACCAAAATACTTATCCAACTCAAAACATCAACATTCACAATCCCACAACCAACCGAGTACTAGTATCTCAAACGTAATCTCAAACTTACAACAGTTTAATATAAGCAGTCGGGTGCACAGGCACAACCCGAACTCAAAATAAATGTCCCAACCTAAGTCTAACCGCTCCTACTCTTGTAGTGCGTCCTCATGGGCCTCTTACCTGCAAGTGTAAAAATAGCCCCCGAGGGGGTCAGCACGAATGCTGGTACACCCTCTCATGGCCCCCAAGCTAACGGGGCTACGACGACTAATTGTCGATAGCATGGAAATTGATTACATACACAAGCATAATATGAAGTGCAATAACAATAACCACAGATGAACATATATAGTTCACAACCAATGAACGACTCAAGCGTTCCCTTAACAAGTGGGTTAGTAACCCCCTCCTTAGTCCTCATTTCCTTAATCTTAGTTCCTTACCTTACCTCAATCTTAATCTCAATCTTAATCTTAATCTCAGTATACAAACCTTTCCTGGAAGGGATTGGTTGTAGCTTAATTCGAACCTGGGATTTAGGTGATCCCACCGCACCATCTTAATGCCACCTACTCTGGACGGGAGTCCAGCGTAGCTGAGCCGGCAACTGGCCCTAGGCTACAAATCCGAAGACAAGTCCTTAAGCGGAGGGCGGATCTGATTCAGATACCGTCCCCCTTTTTCCTTAGCTTGCATGACCAGAGATCGGTCCCGGGTTTCCTCACTCAAGTTCCAGTTAGTAGACATCTTAAACACCATGTGCTAGCTAAGCCTTAACGGGCATTAACCAACAACCATCAAACTTAACTCTTATTCTTAACTCAGTAAGTACTAAACTTGGTTAGTAACAATCTAAAGTCTCGCGGGTTAGTGTAAATATAACACAATCACAACGAGAACAATATAACCGGTTGCATGCTTTATCTTGTTTTAGTCATAGCAATTAACAGATAGCACACAGCCGAGGGACACCTCGTTAGCAAGCAGGTCACAAGACGATTGTACCGTTCACCTCGATCGTTGTTTGACTAATCTTCTTCGGGTCCCAATTCACAAACCAAACATTCATTCTTTTTAGGTCATTAGTTTATTTGCACTTACTTAACTCACTTAGTCCTCTAAAGATTCCCATTTAACAACCTCTCAAGTCTTGCCACTTAGCTTACGAACTTAACTTTAAACATTAAAACTTATACTTAGTCTTAACTTAATTCCTTAAGTTCTTAGGTCCCAATCATTACTACCCTCCAAAGGTATACCTCATTACCCTTACCATTCTTAGAATTTGAAATTTCTTTTTTTTTTTTTTTTGGCCCGACCGGACTTCCGACCGACCTTACCTAAGGTCGGTCCATTCCAGAACACTTCTCCGTCTGAAAATTCTACCCCGACGGACTTACAAGTCCGGTCCTATGTCCGTCGATTCCCGAGACTTATTACCGTACAAAATTCATGCCCGACCGACCTTGCAAGTCCGGTCCCAAGGTCGGTCCATTCCCGAGAGTTCTCCCCGTGAAAATTTAAGCCCGACCGGACTTGACAAGTCCGGTCCCATGTCCGGTCTATTCCAGAAACTAATTCCCTCACAAAACACAAGCCCGACCGGACTTGTAAGTCCGTCCCCAAGTCCGGTCGTTCCAGAAACATTTCCGGTAGTGTAACAGAGCCCGACCGACCTTGCAAGTCCGGTCCTAAGGTCGGTCGGCTCTAGAAACTTGTTTCTAAATTCTCTTTCAACTCCAAACTTCTCCTCATATATTCTAATATGTTATAACCTCATTTGGGCACTCAAATACACCTTAAGCCCTCCTTAAATACCTTAAATCATCCACCAAGATCCACCTTAGTCATTATGCATTTTCCTTGTAATAATTAACACTTGTAATGCTTTCCTCTAGGTTTCTAGGTGGTGGTTCATACCTAGTGTAACCACTATGCCAAATGTTTTTTCACCACTATAACATCATCTCCCAAGCATCTCTCACTATCTAAAACTCTTTTAAGCATTTACTTAAGTTCCTTAACAAGTTTAAACTTCCATCATCATCACATTATTTCCTTCCTAGTTGTGCACCAACATTTGCCTAAGTCCTAATACTCAATACATTCTCTTGATTCCTAAATCTTCCATGGTGATACCTAAGTCATTAAGTCATTAAAACACCTTAACTTCACCCTTTTTCATCAAGACAACCTATAGAACATTCCTAGTACTTCCTTAGTCATTAAATTCCCTTAGGATATCTTAAACACTTAAACTCTCCTTTAAATTTTGCCATGGGTTCTCTAGTATATAGTACCTCCTAACACATGGTTTTTCTCCATCAAACAACCATACCACACAAATTCTCATCACAACACTTAACACCCAATTTACACCAAAACCACACCACATCATCATATAGTGCTTAAACTTAAATGCTTGGCACTTAGGCCCTTAAATAACAATAATCTTAACCACTGAATTTCCACATATATGCCTTCAACCTGCGAATACACTCAACAAGGCTCCCATTGAAATAAAATGCTTCTTGTACTTCACCTTTATATTCTTAAACTATCTCTTTTCTCATTTGCTCCTTAGTCACAAGTTCACAAGATAGTCATTGTTTCTCCTAGGTTTTATAGCACCTTCCCAATATAAACTCTACACTAAACTCATCATATACCTACATCTCATTCCCTTAAACAACAAACACCTTAAGGTAAGTAATTTACCTTGTTTTCTCACAAGCTTAAAAGCTTTTCTCCTTAGGTTTTCTTTGTTCAATCTCGGTCACCAATGTGATTCTCCTTGCCAATGTTCTAACCAATATCCAATGACTCCAATGAGTACTAGATAACACATTAACCCTAAGGAACAAACCCTAGGTTTAAAAATATGTTTTAAGGTATTAATGTGATTGTTTTACCTTGGTTTCTCAAGACAAACTTGGATGTGAAGCAAGAAGGACCTCCTCTCTCCTTTGAAGAGTAGAAACAAGCTAGAACAAGGCATAAACATGGAGTCCCATGAGTATAATTTTCGGACATGTGAAGAAAATGGTGGAAACCTAGATTTTCTTACACTTTCTTTACCTTAAGAGAATGGAGATGCCAATGGAGTCTCCAAACTTGAATTTCCTCCTCTAATGGTGGTTTGACTTGGCACCAAAATGAAGCTCTTGAAGTTTTGAAAAGATAGAAGGGAGGAGCTTGAGCTAACTAAGAAGAATATGTATTTTGTTTTGGATTTGGAGCTTAAATGAGCAAGTGGTGTGCAAGAGAAGATGGAGCTTTCATGGAGTTGAGCTCTACGTGAATGGAGAAGAGAAAGAGAGCAAGAAATCGTGGAAACAAGGGAGAATGAAGAAGTGAGGAGAGAGGTAAGTAAAATGTGATATTTATCTTAAAAGGTGAATAGTGTTTTACTTTATAACTTACTTATTTTTGCTTTCTCTTTACTTAGCTAGATAAGTGTGGTGAGTCACACTAAAAACCGGCCCCCTTTAATGAATGAGGGTATTAGTCTTTGTTGACCAAATGTCTCACTTATATAGACTTATGTTATAAACTAGCTTATTAATTCACTATTCATCAAAAACAAGGCACATTGTTTGTGGATACTATATAGTACACATATTAATTAAAGAGTAATGATGGACATTTAGCCATTCAAAACTCATTTACAAGACAATTTTTCAAAAACGTGCTTTAAGACTCCTTAAAGCACATTTTGTGTTTTAACTTGTTTTCAAGCTTGGTTTTCTTTGGTAATTGACTTAAAATGACCATTAGGATATTACTAAGGTCTTAGAACAATATTTGGGTACTCTCCCATGTCTCTCCAAGCTTAGAGCACGTTTTTGTCAAACTGCTCTTTTGGTGTTTCCTTATATTTTCTTTGATTAGAAATGTTTCTTAATGTTTCTAAGGCATTATTTAGCCTCCTTATATCTTAGTTTATCATTTAACACCATATCTAAGTTTGGGGTATTTCAATCTACCCCCCTTAAAAGAACTTTGTCCTCAAAGTTCACACATGTGCTTAACCATTCACGGTACACATTTCTTAATCTTAATACCACATCTTATATTCACATTCATACATCTCAAGACTCAAAGGTCAATCTCAAATACAATACATAAGTATTATACATAACTCAAACTTACACCGAAGTGTAGCAACTTACACAAATTCACATCTTAAACAACCAAACAAACGACAAACATGATCGTTTCCTAACTCAAAAGCGAGGAAGCTCTACCCCCCTTAAAAAGGGGTACGCCCCGTACCCTATACAGACGATCTAGTCAGTAAATAAAGAAGGGTACTTCGCCCTCATCTTATCCTCTAATTCCCACGTGGCCTCTTCGACATCCTGGTTAGACCAGAGAACCTTCACCAGTCGCACTGACTTGTGGCGAGTGTCCCTAGTCTTACTGTCCAAGATTCTCTGAGGAGTCTCCACGGATCTCATATTTGGTTCTAAAGTCAACCTCTCAGGTTCTAACACATGGGAGGGGTGGTGCATGTATTTCTTTAGCTGTGAAACATGAAAAACATCATGCACTTTACCCAGCTCAGCAGGTAAATTCAACCTGTAAGCAACCGGGCCCACCCGCTCCGTAATCTCATAAGGACCAACAAATTTCGGGCTTAACTTGCCCTTCTGCCCAAACCTGAATACACCCTTCATCGGTGATACTCGCAGAAATACCTGGTCGCCCACTGCGAACTCCAGGTCCCGTCGTCGAACATCAGCATACGACTTCTGCCTATCTTGAGCAGCTTTCATGTTCTCCCTGATTTGCTGAACTTCAGCCTTAACTTGTTCTAAGTACTCTGGTCCTATAATGACCGTCTCACTCGACTCATCCCAGAGCGGTGTACGACATGGTCTACCGTACAACGCTTGAAAAGGTGCCATCTTGATCGAAGCGTGATAGCTGTTGTTGTATGAAAACTCGATCAGATGCAATCTGTCAATCCAACTGCCCTGGAAGTCTAAGGCACATGCTCTCAGCATGTCCTCGAGTGTCTGAATAGTACGCTCAGTCTGACCATCTGTCTGAGGATGGAACGCGGTACTCAGTTTGAGTTCTGTACCCAACGCTTCTCTGGTAGCTCTCCAGTACCTCGAAAGGAATCTGGTATCTCTATCTGACACTATGGTCTTTGGTCCGTGATGCCTCATGATTTCTTTCTCAAATAACTCAGCTAATTTGGTCACCTTCCAAGTATCCTTCATCGGTATGAATCGGGCTACTTTGGTAAGGCGATCCACCACCACCCATATCATGTTGAGACCTCCCCTAGCAGGTGGAAGCCCAACTACGAAGTCCATGGAGATATCATGGAACTTCCACTCCGGAACTGGCATCGACTGTACCATTCCGCCCGGTCGTCGTGCTCGAATTTCACCTTCTGGCATGTGAGACACCTCAAGACGAACTCGGTAACATCTGTCTTCATCCCCGACCACCAGAAGTATCTCTTCATGTCCTTATACATTTAAGAGGCTCCCGGATGGATGGAAACTGAAGAACTGTGTGATTCTCTAAGTATACGGTCTTTCAGATCCGTGTTACCTCGTGGTATGCATAATCGGCCCTTAAGTCTGATCAGATCATCATCATGAAGTCTGAAGTCGTATTTGTGACTCTCAAATATACCATCTGTCAGCTTCTGTCTGACCTCTCTCATATACTCATCTATCCTCTGAGCCTCTCGCACCTCATCAACCAAGCTGGAGAAAGAAACTAGCGAATGGAGTGAGTGTGCTCGACGGCTCAGGGCATCTGCCATAACATTGGCCTTCCCTTCTTTGTATTGGAGGTCAATGTCATAGTCTTTCAGAAACTCTAACCATATCCTCTGTCGAAGATTTAACTCCTTCTGAGTGAATATGTATTTCAAACTCTTGTGATCGGTGTAGATCGTGACACTAACCCCATATAAGTAGTGGCGCCATATCTTCAAAGCGAAGACTACAGCTCCCAGCTCTAAATCATGTGTGGGGTAGTTCTCCTCATGTTTCTTCAACTGGCGTGAGGCATATGCCACCACCTTGCCATGTTGCATGAGCACGCAACCCAGCCCTCTGCCGGATGCATCACAAAAACCTCAAAGCCCTCTGTACCGTCTGGAATGGTCAGTACCGGTGCAGTGGTCAGTGAGTCCTTCAAGCGCTGAAATGATCTCTCACAGTCATCTGTCCACAGAAATGGTGCATCCTTCTTCATCAGACTGGTCATCGGCTTCGCGACCTTGCTGAAATCTCTAACAAACCTCCTGTAGTAACCTGCCAGACCGAGAAAGCTCCGGATGTCGGTAACAGTCTTCGGCCTTGGCCAGGTACGTACGGCATCAATCTTTGCTGGATCCACTGCGATCCCAGCATCTGAGATGACATGACCTAGGAAAGAGACCTGGTCAAGCCAAAACTCACACTTGGAGAACTTAGCATATAGCTGGTTCTCCCTCAATATTTCCAATACCCTCCTCAAATGTTCCTCATGCTCAACCTTAGACTTTGAATATATCAGAATGTCATCAATAAAAACCACCACCGACTTGTCCAGCTGCTCCCGGAACAAGCGGTTCATCAGATCCATAAACTTCGCTGGCGCGTTCGACAAACCGAACGGCATCACTGTAAACTCATAGTGGCCGTATCGTGTCCGGAATGCCGTCTTCTCAATATCTCCCCTTAATGGCTATCTGATGATACCCCGATCTGAGATCAATCTTGGAAAAACACAGATGCTCCCTTCAACTGATCGAACAGATCGTCAATGCGGGGTAGGGTAGTGGGTACTTATTCTTCACTGTCACTGCATTCAGCTCTCTGTAGTCGATGCAGAGGCGGAGACTACCATCCTTCTTCTTCACGAAGAGGACTGGCGCTCCCCACGGTGACACACTTGGTGTAATGAATCCCTTATCCAACAAATCTTTCAATTGTTCTTTTAACTCAGTCATTTCTGCCGGAGCCATACGGTATGGTGCTTTGGCTATCGGTCCGGTACCAGGTAGCAGCTCAATGGTGAACTCTACCTCCCGAGTGGGTGGCATGCCGGGCAGTTCCCGTGGAAATAGATCAGGGAACTCCGACACTACCGGTAAGTCGGGGTCGAACTCAGGGTCTCTCTCTATGTCCTGTACATAGCAGAGGTATACTTCTTCCTTTCTCCTTAACTCTCTGTGCATTGCCATGGCGGTGATGATCTTAGTCGAAGGCTCTCTGGGCCTCTGGCGGTATGATATTGTTACCCCAGACGGACTCCTGAGCAGCAATCTATGCTCGGCGCAGAGGATACGTCCCTTGTGCCGCTCCAACCAGTTCATCCCGAAGATAACATCAAATCCTAGCTTACTGAACTCAATGAAACTGACTGGGAAGTCTTCCCCCTTAATTCTGATGGTGGCTCCTCGGTAGTAACGAGTGCAACGAACCTTCTCCTTTGACGGGAGCGTAACCGTGAAGTCGGGTAGCTCATCAGCGTCTAGCCCCAACCTGCTCACAAATGATGCAGAGACAAAGGTATGCGAGGCCCCTGAGTCGAAGAGAACTGATGCCTCAATCCCATTGATCGGAAAGGTGCCGGTGAGGATAGTACCGCTGCGTCGGCCTGTGCCTCTGTAAGTATGCTTAGTGCACCTTCCGTACCGAGTCCATGACCTAATTGTGTTCACAAGCTCCATGAGTATTGATGGTATAACAAGAGTCGTAATCAATTTATATGAACAACACTGTTATTTTATTCATGACCATCCTGTTTACAACATGTGCTTCAATCTTACATCTCATTTCTCATCTCATTCTAACATTACATGGCTAATATTGTCTAAAGGTTAGGTTTAATCTTCCTGGTCTCATATGCGTCGCATTGATTACTGATGACGGTGCTGTATTCAGCTTGATTCTCTTAATCCCATGGTACAACATCCTTGATTCTCCTCCCAAAATTAATACATCACCTGACTTAAGTACTATCTTATCTGCACGGTCCGCACGCTTCTGCTCGCCGTATAAAAACTCCGCATCATCTCCAATGGACCAAGACACTACGGGTATCCCTCTTTCGAGAGACTCCGTTGTCTCGTCCTTATCCTGGTGTAGTCCCAGTTTCCCATCTTTTTCGTAGAAGTTTACAATACAAATGTCTGGCTGGATGTCTGGAATCGGTTCAGCTTCCAACTGCTGAGCGATTTCCACGACTTGTGTAACAACTGGATGGAACTCTTTGGGTATTCCCGGTGGTGAGTCTCCATCTTGCTCCCTCATGGTTTGGTAACTCTTGGCATACGGATTCCAATCCTTGCCCAAGCTCATCATCTTTAATTTCATCCTCGCTCCCCCTGGGTACTCCGGTGTGTAAAAACCTCCCGGTCCCATTCCTAGTTGATTGCATCTCCTGATGATGGCTATTTGTGCTTCGGGTGTCAGGTATCCCCTTAATAAAATCATACCTGGGCGGATAACCTGACATTGTTCGGTTGGAAAGTGTGTGGTTTCGATGTCGGTGTGTTCCGGATTAGGTGTAGATGGTATTGGGTAGCAGATGTTGAATCTTCCTAAAGTGGTAGTAGGTTATGTCTTACTTAAGTTCTAACCTCATCTTATTCTTACTTAACTCATTTATTCACCAAACATGCATGATAATGCGGTAAGCAGGTAGTTTTATTACTAAATGGTTATAGTGGTACCTGGCCTCGATGAGGGCTCAGGCTCATCGTCCCGGTCCACCATGTGTAGAGTGGGCCCCGTCTTCTGGGTCACCCTTGGGTTCTTGTCCGCCGGCTGCTGCACTTTCCTCTGACCGTCAGATCCAGCTCCCTGATCGGTCTTGCCCTTGCCCTTGGTATCGGGCCTATAGGCTCTGCTAGCAGGGTTCCGGTAACACTCGTAAGCTCGATGCCCGTAGACGCCACAGAAGTTGCACTCCACCTTATTTCCCTTACAGTCGAGCCCGGGGTGGTCCTTGTGACACCATCTACAGATGAAGCGTCACTGGTAGCCACCACCGGCTCCCCTCTCAGTCTCAGATCCTGATGATTCATATTGTCAATTCTCATATCTCAAATGGTTACTAATTTATTTCTTAACTCATTCAATATCAATTTCCTTACCCTTTGGCGCCTTAGAGCGCAGGGGTGTAGCTGCAATAGCGTATGTCAGCTTCAATGGCTCTTCCGAAGCCTTCTCCTTTTCCTCCTTCCCTTTTGGGTTCTGATTTTTCTGGGCCTGAGGCTGGTACTTTTGTTTTTTGTACCCTCCTTGCCCTTGACTTTCTGAGCTCTTCCCAGCACTCTTCCTCTTTGCATTCTCCTCGTCCCTCAGCTGGACGGTAATCTCAACCTTAGCAGCGGCATGATAGCACTCCTGCTTTTCCATAGTATTAGTCTCACTTAATTCTCATTATCTAAATCTTATTCACCACTTACTCAAATCTCAACCATTCTTATTACCTGCAAGGTAGTGTAACTCGTCGGCCCCATGCCGTAGCGGAGTCGATGGCTAAGCCCGCCATAGAAGCGGTCCACCAAGATCTGGTCAGAATACCCTAGACCTGGCAGAAGACGGAGCAAGGCAGTGAACTCTGAGTAATACTCGTCCACTGTCATCTTGTCCGACTGCTTAAGCGCATCCAACTGCAAGCGCTTCTTCGTCTGGACATGGGCGGGGTAGAACTTTGCCCGTAGCAAGGCGGTGTACTGCTCCCAGCCGAACTCTGGATTGGCCACATGCTCGGCCCTCACCAGCTTCCACCAATCGCCCGCCGCCCCCTTCAGGTAGAAAGCAGCTAAGCGCACCTTGATCCCAGCAGGGACATCAAGGGTCTCGAAGGCGGTCTCCAGCTCGGAGATGTACGCCTCAAGCTTGGCGGGATCGGTCTCCCCCTTAAAATGAGCGGGTCGAAGATCTGATAGACTCTTCACCCAGTTTGGTTCCCTAGGTTGTGGCGGTGGAGGTGGTGCACCCACACCAGGCTGATAGCCCATGTGCCCTAAAGCGGCAGTTACGATCTCTGCGATCGTCTGCCCTCCAGGTATCCCTGGAATATCCTCACCCCGGCCGCGACCTCGGCCTCCTCTAGGGCGTCCTGCCATCTGAACAAGCATAACTTACATTAGATTCGTACTCACCATTGTTTTGGTTAGTAAATTTATAACGTCCGTAGACGGTAAAGACAATCCACACTTATTAGTGGTCATCTGACTCTACTCACTCTAACTTCTCACACCCTTAACCCAATACTTACTCCTTAATTTATATCCTAACTCGGTGGTTACTTAAGTCCGGTATTTCTTGATCAGAGCGTAACTACGCTCTGATACCACTTTTTGTAACACCCCATCAAAAGCCTATCGTGGTTATCGCAATCTGAACACTTAATCGAATACGTCGCAGCGGAATAAATAACACTTGGGACCTTGCCACGGTCTGATCGTTAGAATATACCGGCTTAACATTTACAATACTTAACCAAAATACTTATCCAACTCAAAACATCAACATTCACAATCCCACAACCAACCGAGTACTAGTATCTCAAACGTAATCTCAAACGTACAACAGTTTAATATAAGCAGTCGGGTGCACAGGCACAACCCGAACTCAAAATAAATGTCCCAACCTAAGTCTAACCGCTCCTACTCTCGTAGTGCGTCCTCATGGGCCTCTTACCTGCAAGTGTAAAAATAGCCCCCGAGGGGGTCAGCACGAATGCTGGTACACCCTCTCATGGCCCCCAAGCTAACGGGGCTACGACGACTAATTGTCGATAGCATGGAAATTGATTACATACACAAGCATAATATGAAGTGTAATAACAATAACCATAGATGAACATATATAGTTCACAACCAATGAACGACTCAAGCGTTCCCTTAACAAGTGGGTTAGTAACCCCCTCCTTAGTCCTCATTTCCTTAATCTTAGTTCCTTACCTTACCTCAATCTTAATCTCAATCTTAATCTTAATCTCAGTATACAAACCTTTCCTGGAAGGGATTGGTTGTAGCTTAATTCGAACCTGGGATTTAGGTGATCCCACCGCACCATCTTAATGCCACCTACTCTGGACGGGAGTCCAGCGTAGCTGTGCCGGCAACCGGCCCTAGGCTATAAGTCCAAAGACAAGTCCTTAAGCGGAGGGCGGATCTGATTCAGATACCGTCCCCCTTTTTCCTTAGCATGCATGACCGGAGATCGGTCCCGGGTTTCCTCACTCAAGTTCCAGTTAGTAGACATCTTAAACACCATGTGCTAGCTAAGCCTTAACGGGCATTAACCAACAACCATCAAACTTAACTCTTATTCTTAACTCAGTAAGTACTAAACTTGGTTAGTAACAATCTAAAGTCTCGCGGGTTAGTGTAAATATAACACAATCACAACGTGAACAATATAACCGGTTGCATGCTTTATCTTGTTTTAGTCATAGCAATTGAACAGATAGCACACAAGCCGAGGGACACCTCGTTAGCAAGCAGGTCACAAGAAGGACTGTACCGTTCACCGTCGATCGTTGTTTGACTAATCTTCTTCGGGGTCCCAATTCACAAACCTAAAACATTCATTCATTTTTAGGTCATTAGTTATTTGCACTTACGTAACTTACTTAGTCTCTAAAGATTCCCATTTAACAACCTCTCAAGTCTTTGCCACTTAGCTTACAAACTTAACTTTAAACATTAAAACTTATACTTAGTCTTAACTTAATTCCTTAAGTTCTTAGGGTCCCAATCATTACTACCCTACCAAAGGTATACCTCATTACCCATTACCATTCCTAGAATTTGAAATTTCTTTTTTTTTTTTTTTTTGGCCCGACCGGACTTCCGACCGACCTTACCTAAGGTCGGTCCATTCCAGAACACTTCTCCGTCTGAAAATTCTACCCCGACCGGACTTACAAGTCCGGTCCTATGTCCGGTCGATTCCCGAGACTTATTACCGTACAAAATTCATGCCCGACCGACCTTGCAAGTCCGGTCCCAAGGTCGGTCCATTCCCGAGAGTTCTCCCCGTGGAAATTTAAGCCCGTCCGGACTTGACAAGTCCGGTCCCATGTCCGGTCTATTCCAGAAACTAATTCCCTCACAAAACAAGCCCGACCGGACTTGTAAGTCCGGTCCCCAAGTCCGGTCGGTTCCAGAAACATTTTCCGGTAGTGTAACAGAGCCCGACCGACCTTGCAAGTCCGGTCCTAAGGTCGGTCGGCTCTAGAAACTTGTTTCTAAATTCTCTTTCAACTCCAAACTTCTCCTCATATATTCTAATATGTTATAACCTCATTTGGGCACCTCAAATACACCTTAAGCCCTCCTTTAAATACCTTAAATCATCCACCAAGATCCACCTTAGTCATTATGCATTTTCCTTGTAATAATGCTAACACTTGTAATGCTTTCCTCTAGGTTTCTAGGTGGTGGTTCATACCTAGTGTAACCACTATGCCAAATGTTTTCTTCACCACTATAACATCATCTCCCAAGCATCTCTCACTATTGTGAGCCTCGATTTTAAACCCTATCCTATGTTGATTAAGGCTGATTAGGATCTGATTGGGTTTTAGGTCCACTTATAGCCTAAGATTAATAACTATGTCATATAACAATAATTATTACAACCTAAGCTAGCTCACTGGAACCTATTATGAGTCGCCACCTAATTTTAACCTGGATCAAATTAGGAAAGGAGAGTTCGGGTTCGGGGGCTTGATATTCGACTTAATTAGGGTTCAATTACTTTCATTACCCCTAGAAGTCGTTTTTCCTCTACTTAGTTTAATTACGGCTTATTACGAGTCGTTTTAACCTAAGTGCGCAAGCTTCTGTTTTTTTTGTGTTTTTAGCATTTTTTGACAGAAAATTAAAGTGAAAAGTGAAATTACCTAAACTAGGGTTTCGGAGGCAGAATTAGGTCAAATTTCATTTCCGTCCGTAGCCACGGACCTAATGTCCGAAACCACGGACCCCAGTTAACCTAAATACACAGAAGAGTCGAAATTAAAGGAAAACAAAAATTTGCAAAGTCCGGGGCCACGGACAGGATGTCCGTGGGCCCGGACATCGTTAGAAAAACCTAAGTTTTGAATTTTTAAAATCCCGCCGCCGTCCGTGGGTGTCCGAGCTTACGGACAGGGAGTCCGGGACCCCGGACACGACGTCCGTGGGTGCGGACAGCCCTCGGACGGCGGCTTTGAGGCTGTTCCCGAAGGTGTTTTCGGCTCAATTTTTATGGGTGCGTAGCCTGAAAGATGTACAATACGTTAGTGGTCGAAAGTTCTCAATTTGAATTCGAATTATGCACGAAACTTGGTAAACAAGTTATTGGACAGAAGCTTGAATAAACAGCAATACAGAAGCGTACGAAGGTTAGTTTAAGCCCAAATTTTGAGGCAAGACAGATAATACCGTGGTGAATCAGAGAAGTGGAGTTTCTACCTGTTTTACCTTCGGATTCACAACGTTTCTTCACACCAGGATTCGTCGAGTGCTCCGTTGATGGCAGACCCGAGAGGATTTCGACCCAAGCTTCTGGTTGTTGGTTGTTCTTGCTGTTCTTCACGTTTTAGAGGTGTTTTTGTGAGGTTTTGATGATTATTGGTGCTTTGGGGATTGGAAAACGTGTTTAGATGGTGATTTCAGGGGATTTTCAGTATGATTTGGGTGGCCGGGTGTTGGAAAACGTGAGAGAGAGAGAGGAGGCCGTGTTTTCTGACTCTCTAGGGTTCTTCAGTATGTGAGGTTCTCCTTTTATCCAAAAACCTATCCCCTTATATAGACTTTCTTAAAGATAAAGAGAATCTAGTAAAAGTAAGATTTTTCGATATTTTAACTAAGTAACTTCCCAAAGAAATTTTGCTATGAAATTTTAACCACATGTCAAGAATGGATATTATGAATTTTCTGAGGTGGAAACGAATTTTTTAAATGCTGGAGCATTTTTAAATTGAATTTCTCGTCAGATTCAGTCAGAAATTACTAGAAAATTATTGGAAATTCGAAAAATCAGAATTCCAACGCCATTATGCTTAAAATGTCATCCTCTATCATGGGTTAAAATATCAAAGCATTTCGAGCTGATTTGGGCACCCTTTGGAGGAGAGAGAAAGCCTATAGGAGAACTCAGAAGCCTTAAAAATTACGAAAACGCCCCTGACAATGACGAAACTGCTCCTCAGGCCCTGGAACACGCCGATCGGGCCGGAGTCTCTTACTGTTTGATGGAGATGGCTCTCACAACCTCGTAGACCTTAACCAGGGGGTCAAAATTTTGGGTATAACAGATTGCCCCCGTCAACTGGACTTTGTAACGAATGTGAAAAGTCTGGTTGATGCTTGAGTGGTGCCCCAAAATTTTGGACTCCACAGAATCCTCCACGTTGTGTGAAACCGGGTTAACGATGCCCAGCAATTCGGAGGCGCTGACTAAGCTACAAAGCATTGTCGAGCTTTTCTAAGGCGCTGACTACCTAAAGGTAATAATGAGGTAATGTCAGACTATTCTAAGGTGCCGACTACCTATAAGAATGATACGATGTCAAGCTATTCTAAGGCGTTGACTACCTAAAATGATGATATGCTGTCGAGCTATTCTAAGGCGCTGACTACCTAAAGTGATGAAAATGATGTCAAGCTATTCTAAGGCGTTGACTACCTGAAATGATATGTTGTCGAGCTATTCTAAGGCGCTGACCACCTAAAGTGATGAAAATGATGTCAAGCTATTCTAAGGCGTTGACTACCTAGAATGTGAAAACTGGATGCAGATGCAAGAATGCTGAAATGCTAATGATGCAAATGATGCTGATGCTGATGATAATGCCGATGGTGTTGATGATGCTGATGATGCTGATGATGCTGATGATGCTCGGATGCTTCTGGGGGACCGAAACCCGTGCCGATGCTCCTGGCTGGACCCAATGTGGACTTATTGCCATCGCCCCCCAAGCCGGTGTGCAGGGATAACTCCTGGTAAAAACCCTGGGGACTTATTGCCTTTGCCCACCATTCGTTGATCCCAAAAATAAGTTGACATCGCAAAAGGAGGATTTATTGCCATCACCTCGCCAACTTTCTGTCGCCAGGTCTTGTGACGCGCCTGGGTAATGCAGCTAGGTCTTATGACGAGCCCATATGAATGAGATGAATGCAATGTGTTTAATGAGAGTGGGTAAGCTAAAAGGTAATGCTAGGTCTTACTACGAGCCTAAGGGAATGCAACTAGGTCTTATGACGAGCCTAAAGGTTGGATCTAGGTCTTATGACGAGCCTAAAGGGTAGTTCTAGGTCTTATGACGAGCCTAAGGATGGTTCTAGGTCTTATGACGAGCCTAAAGGTAGTTCTAGGTCTTATGACGAGCCTAAGGATGGTTCTAGGTCTTATGACGAGCCTAAAGGTAGGATCTAGGTGAAGGTGAATCAAGTGTATGATGGGCCCAAAAGAATGTAGAAGGACTTGGGTTTATGCCAAACCTGGAGATGGTGGGGCTCAAGACGGGCCTGCGGATGTTTGGTGTGAAGGTAGGGCTTAGACGGCCTGAGGAAATTTGATGTGGAGGTAGGGCTTAGGACGGGCCTGTGGAACTTTTGATGAGGAGGTAGGGCTTAGGACGGGGCTGTGGAACTTTTGATGAGGAGGTAGGGCTTAGGACGGGCCTGCGATGTTTGATGATGTGGAGGTGGGGCTTAGGACGGGCCTGTGTGATATGAGGGGGGTTTGATCCTTTGGATTTTGGATTTTTGGGACTCAATCAGTGTCATTGTTGCAATTGTTGGGACCAACAATTGCCCCCAGTATTTTTCCTTAAGGCAATCCGAGTTTTTTAGGATTTTATGGCAATCGATCGGAACGATCGATTGCCCCAGTATTTTCTTTGATTAACTGCACAAAACAAGTCTCACTCTCACAAGGTCAGGGTTTATCTTGATGTGGTGCTTTCTATCTACACTCAAAGTATTTGATGCTTGCGCTCGTACTCTCCCTTTGGGTCAAGACATCTCAACCATTGAATTTGACATTTGTTCGATTTACGCGTTCAACCTGTTACTTTCACGTGATTGGATACACAACTACTAAGTCGGAAGTCTTTTGAGCTTATAACATGGCTATAGGGTGTAATGAAAGACAATGGGACGATGGAGGAATGTTTAGGATATGTGGAGCTATAAGGGTGACCAAAGCTTGCACTTGCACCTTCTCTCGGACTTGCTTCTTTCTTTTTCCTGAAGTCGTTCTGGCTACTTCGTGATGACTTCGCTTGGACTCTGGATTTTTGAATTGTTTCTTGCATCCTTTCTCCTCCTTCTCCAATTTTGGTTTCTTCAAGGCTTTTCAGGTTTGCCTTTCTTTGGATTTCTTTCCTCTCGGGGTTCTTGTGTTTCCCGGTTTTTGAACTTTGAGAGCTGTTTTGATGCTAGCTCATTTGGATCCTGTGTCACTTTGGGACCATTTACGGATCGCTTTGTCATGCTGGTAGCGGTTCTGCTTCTTTGGACTTGTGAAGTTGTTGCTCAAAAGTCGGGCTCCTTGCTTCCTTTGGTCACCGGGTTGGTTATTCATCATTGGTTGGCTTGTTTGGAGGCTTGTAACATTGTGAAGAGGTCATATATGAAAAGCTCAGCGGGGGTGCCTAGGGTTTAATGTCTGGGTCCACAGGCTTTTGGCTGTGTGGTGCTGTACCTAGGTGCTTCGTCATCCCTGATAGTGTGTATCCGTTCTTTGTTTACTTTTCACAGGTTTAAGCGTAAATTACAAAGTGTCTCCTTCGGTCGGAGTTTATGCCGTTTTCCTTACCTTTGAATGTGATCTCTCTAGAGTCACGTAAAAATGACATGCTCTTTCACTCATGGTTTTTACCGCTCAAGGCACTCTCGCGAAATGTTCACTCAGAGACTTGTTCACGCGCTTTAAATCAATGAAATAAACATTATCGACCCTTACTCAGATTGCCCCCAGTATTATTGTGGGGTTTTTTTTTACAAGCCTTTTGAATACCCAGGTTATTCGTTGGAGGTGGCTGTATGTGTGGTGGTACGTGGCGATGAAGTCTTGCTGTTTTGGTGGAGTGATGTAGTGATGAAAGTAAAGCATGGTAGTGGGATGCTTTCAGTGTACGGTGAAACTTTCTATCGAGAGGTGACAAGTGGTGGAAGCCGACAAGGAGGTGAGATATTCCCCGCGCAAGAATGAGTTTCATGTGGAGAGAGGAGTGTGGTGAGACACATGGGATGTATGTGATCAAGAGTGGATGACGGTGAAAGACGGTGAATATTTTGACTTATTATTTTTTTTGGTGTTCTTGTTGGGCCTTGAAGCCGGAAACTGGAATGAATGAATTATGCAAACTATCTTGGATTCAAATGTTTTATGGGCTGAAATTCTGGACTGAGAGCGAAGCTCATGGGCCAAACTATGAACTAGTCTATGGGCCTAGATGAAATGAGTCATGAGTGTGGTACTTGGGCCGGACTGATTGCTCTATATACGAACTGGAATTTGGGCCGAGTGGTTTTGGTTGGGCCTAAAAGATGGCACCTAGATCTACGATTTTGGGTCAGAGCCCGAGTGAAGAGTTTTCCTAGACTAGAATGATCCCTTGGGCCGAAATGTGTTTGGGCCTGAAATAAAGAACATGGGCTGGAACGATCCCTAAATCACGAATGGGCCCAACTTTCTTTGGGCCAGAGAAGATGGTTGCTAAGCCGAAAAAGATTTTATTTTCAGGACTTGTGAGTTATTTCAAGTTCAGGTGGATTTCCTTTTTATGGGCCTAGAACTAATTGGATAATTCAAAATGGGCCAGAAGAGAAATCACCTAAGTCTAGGCTTTTGGGCCGAAGCCCGAACGACGCACATGTTGAACCAAACAGGGCCTCTGGGCCACAAACAAATAGAGCTGCCAATTCGCGTTGGGCTAGGTTGATGTAGGAGAAGTTCCTATCAATCTCTAGGCTGGGTAGTGGGCCGATCATACAAGCAAACAAGGCCCACACAAATTCAACATGTCCTCACTTGACGGTTAAATCAATTTGGGTATGGATCGATCCGGAGAGGTGCTTGGGGCTTGGGCCCAGGTCGCCACAAAGGAATAGGGCTTGCACGCTATTCTCTTTGGGCTTCCCCACTTTTTTCACATCACCTGAAGGTGTACGTCTGCGGCCGGGTCTTTGACTGACCAAACAATGGGCTAGGTAAGGACACTGCCAGGGAAACGCTTGGGGCTAAGGCCCAGGTATTAAGGGGATGTGGTTAGACGACATCCTCCTCTTTTCCCCCGCTTATTCACATCACCTAAAGGTGTGAGTCCCAGAGAGGGACCCTCAAACGGGTCCCGGGGTGAAATTGGTTTAGGTGGACCCTCGCTCTCATATGATGTAAAGGTGCAGAAAATTAAAGTGCACACAAAAGTAAACAAACAAAGTAATAAAGCCATAAATAAACATTTTTCGAGTTAAGCCCTCTTTCTTAAAATTAAACAAGTTAATATTAAGAGTTTGTCCCCAGCAGAGTCGCCAGTCTGTGAGCCTCGATTTTAAAACCCTATCCTATGTTGATTAAGGCTGATTAGGATCTGATTGGGTTTTAGGTCCACTTATAGCCTAAGATTAATAACTATGTCATATAACAATAATTATTACAACCTAAGCTAGCTCACTGGAACCTATTATGAGTCGCCACCTAATTTTAACCTGGATCAAATTAGGAAAGGAGAGTTCGGGTTCGGGGGCTTGATATTCGACTTAATTAGGGTTCAATTACTTTCATTACCCCTAGAAGTCGTTTTTCCTCTACTTAGTTTAATTACGGCTTATTACGAGTCGTTTTAACCTAAGTGCGCAAGCTTCTGTTTTTTGTGTTTTTAGCATTTTTTGACAGAAAATTAAAGTGAAAAGTGAAATTACCTAAACTAGGGTTCGGAGGCAGAATTAGGTCAAATTTCATTTCCGTCCGTAGCCACGGACCTAATGTCCGAACCACGGACCCCAGTTAACCTAAATACACAGAAGAGTCGAAATTAAAGGAAAACAAAAATTTGCAAAGTCCGGGGCCACGGACAGGATGTCCGTGGGCCCGGACATCGTTAGAAAAACCTAAGTTTTGAATTTTTAAAATCCCGCCGCCGTCCGTGGGTGTCCGAGCTTACGGACAGGGAGTCCGGGACCCCGGACACGACGTCCGTGGGTGCGGACAGCCCTCGGACGGCGGCTTTGAGGCTGTTCCCGAAGGTGTTTTCGGCTCAAATTTTATGGGTGCGTAGCCTGAAAGATGTACAATACGTTAGTGGTCGAAAGTTCTCAATTTGAATTCGAATTATGCACGAAACTTGGTAAACAAGTTATTGGACAGAAGCTTGAATAAACAGCAATACAGAAGCGTACGAAGGTTAGTTTAAGCCCAAATTTGAGGCAAGACAGATAATACCGTGGTGAATCAGAGAAGTGGAGTTTCTACCTGTTTTACCTTCGGATTCACAACGTTTCTTCACACCAGGATTCGTCGAGTGCTCCGTTGATGGCAGACCCGAGAGGATTTCGACCCAAGCTTCTGGTTGTTGGTTGTTCTTGCTGTTCTTCTTCACGTTTTAGAGGTGTTTTTGTGAGGTTTTGATGATTATTGGTGCTTTGGGGATTGGAAAACGTGTTTAGATGGTGATTTCGGGGGATTTTCAGTATGATTTGGGTGGCCGGGTGTTGGAAAACGTGAGAGAGAGAGAGGAGGCCGTGTTTTCTGACTCTCTAGGGTTCTTCAGTATGTGAGGTTCTCCTTTTATCCAAAACCTATCCCCTTATATAGACTTTCTTAAAGATAAAGAGAATCTGGTAAAAGTAAGATTTTTCGATATTTTAACTAACTTCCCCAAGGAATTTTGCTATGAAATTTTAACCACATGTCAAGAATGGATATTATGAATTTTCTGAGGTGGAAACGAATTTTTTAAATGCTGGAGCATTTTTAAATTGAATTTCTCGTCAGATTCAGTCAGAAATTACTAGAAAATTATTGGAAATTCGAAAAATCAGAATTCCAACGCCATTATGCTTAAAATGTCATCCTCTATCATGGGTTAAAATATCAAAGCATTTCGAGCTGATTTGGGCACCCTTTGGAGGAGAGAGAAGCCTATAGGAGAACTCAGAAGCCTTAAAAATTACGAAAACGCCCCTGACAATGACGAAACTGCTCCTCAGGCCCTGGAACACGCCGATCGGGCCGGAGTCTCTTACTGTTTGATGGAGATGGCTCTCACAACCTCGTAGACCTTAACCAGGGGGTCAAAATTTTGGGTATAAACAACTATCTAAAACTCTTTTAAGCATTTACTTGAAGTTCCTTAACAAGTTTAAACTTCCATCATCATCACATTATTTCCTTCCTAGTTGTGCACCAACATTTGCCTAAGTCCTAAATACTCAAATACATTCTCTTGATTCCTAAATCTTCCATGGTGATACCTAAGTCATTATAAGTCATTAAAACGCCTTAACTTCACCCGTTTTCACCAAGACAACCTATAGAACATTCCTAGTACTTCCTTAGTCATTAAATTCCCTTAGGATATCTTAAACACTTAAACTCTCCTTTAAATTTGCCATGGGTTCTCTAGTATATAGTACCTCCTAACACATGGTTTTTCTCCATCAAACAACCAATACCACACAAATTCTCATCACACAGCTTACACACACCAATTTACACCAAAACCACACCACATCATCATATAGTGCTTAAACTTAAAGTGCTTGGCACTTAGGCCCTTAAATAACAATAATCTTAACCACTGAATTTCCACATATATATGCCTTCAACCTGCGAATACACTCAACAAGGCTCCCATTGAAATAAAATGCTTCTTGTACTTCACCTTTATATTCTTAAACTATCTCCTTTCTCATTTGCTCCTTAGTCACAAGTTCACAAGAATAGTCATTGTTTCTCCTAGGTTTTATAGCACCTTCCCAATATAAACTCTACACTAAACTCATCATATACCTACACCTCATTCCCTTAAACAACAAAACACCTTAAGGTAAGTAATTTACCTTGTTTTTCTCACAAGCTTAAAAGCTTTTCTCCTTAGGTTTTCTTTGTTCAATCTCGGTCACCAATGTGATTCTCCTTGCCAATGTTCTAACCAATATCCAATGACTCCAATGAGTACTAGATAACACATTAACCCTAAGGAACAAACCCTAGGTTAGAAAATATGTTTTAAGGTATTAATGTGATTGTTTTACCTTGGTTTCTCAAGACAAACTTGGATGTGAAGCAAGAAGGACCTCCTCTCTCCTTGAAGGGTAGAAACAAGCTAGAAAAAGGCATAAACATGGAGTCCCATGAGTATATATTTTCGGTCATGTGAAGAAAATGGTGGAAACCTAGATTTTCTTACACTTTCTTTACCTTAAGAGAATGGAGATGCCAATGGAGTCTCCAAACTTGAATTTCCTCCTCTAATGGTGGTTTGACTTGGCACCAAATGAAGCTCTTGAAGTTTTGAAAAGATAGAAAGGAGGAGCTTGAGCTAACTAAGAAGAATATGTATTTTGTTTTGGATTTGGAGCTTAAATGAGCAAGTGGTGTGTGCAAGAGAAGATGGAGCTTTCATGGAGTTGAGCTCTACGTGAATGGAGAAGAGAAAGAGAGTAAGAAATCGTGGGAAACAAGGGAGAATGAAGAAGTGAGGAGAGAGGTAAGTAAAATGTGATATTTATCTTAAAAGGTGAATAGTGTTTTTTACTTTATAACTTACTTATTTTTGCTTTCTCTTTACTTAGCTAGATAAGTGTGGTGAGTCACACTTAAAAACCGCCCCCTTTCATGAATGAGGGTAATTAAGTCTTTGTTGACCAAATGTCTCACTTATATAGACTTATGTTATAAACTAGCTTAATTAATTCACTATTCATCAAAAACAAGGCACATTGTTGTGAAATTTTTGATTTCCCATTGATATAGACCTCCAAATGTGATACTATATAGTACACATATTAATTAAAGAGTAATGATGGACATTTAGCCATTCAAAACTCATTTACAAGACAATTTTTCAAAAACGTGCTTTAAGACTCCTTAAAGCACATTTTGTGTTTTAACTAGTTTTCAAGCTTGGTTTTCTTTGGTAATTGACTTAAAATGACCATTAGGATATTACTAAGGTCTTAGAACAATATTTGGGTACTCTCCCAAGTCTCTCCAAGCTTAGAGCACGTTTTTGTCAAAACTGCTCTTTTGGTGTTTCCTTATATTTTCTTTGATTAGAAATGTTTCTTAATGTTTCTAAGGCATTATTTAGCCTCCTTATATCTTAGTTTATCCTTTGAACACCATATCTAAGTTTGGGGTATTTCAGAACCGCTTCGTGAGTTGTTTTGGATGTTTTGGGGTGAGTTGTGATGCTTAGCGTGGCATGTTCAACTTTTAGAAACAAGAGATACATCGTTCTGTTCCATAGTCAGGAAATGATTACTCCGTGATCCTTTTCCCTGGAAAGCATTTTTGTTTTTTTTGTTTTCGATGAATGAAAAATGATTTGTACAGGAATTATGAAAATGGAACTATGATTTTATCTATGAATCATGAGATAATGTTGGAAATTACAGACTTAGAGAAACTACCGAAAATGATAAAGGAAACTAACTACTACAAACATTGGGAAAACATTAAAATGACTAGTAAAGAGAAGAAATCGGAGAAAACACTTGAAGATAGCACTCTCTGATGGTGCTTGACATGGGATTCCTACTCGGGGAGTTGAAAACCTTGATTGATAAGATCTTGGATGTGCTGCTTCAGAATTTTGCAGTTGTCGGTGTCATGACCGGGAAGCTGGTGATACTGACAATACTGGTTCAGATTCCTTCCTTTTTGGGGGTCCCTTTGTCGAGGGGTGAGAGTTGCAGCATGTTTCGTTCCTGGAGTCTTTCAAAAGCCTGGCTCAATGGTTGACCGATGTTTGTGAACTCTCTCCGACGGGAGCTCTTTCGGGATGATTCCATTGCCCCAACGATTTGTCCTGGTCCTTTTATCTGTCGAACAATGTTTACCTCATGCTGCCTAGTTCTCTTTCGGGTGCCACTTTGGATACAGGCTGCCGTCCCCGAGCCATTCCCGGTGTTTTTTGAGTTCCCAAGTTTTAACTCCCCTTGGTGAATCATTTCTTCTAGGACATTAACTTGTCCCATCAGCATGTTGAAGCTAGGAAAGTATGTGAATTTCAACTCGTCACTGTATTGCTTCTACATATTTTTAATTACCATTCGGATTTGCTCTTGTTCGTCCATCTGTGTGAGCATTGCGGCTGCCTTCATCCTCCAACGCTTAACAAAATCAGACATTGATTCACCTTCTGTTTGTTGTGTGCTTGCAAGATCAGCCCTGGTGACTCCAAAACTTCTAGCGTACTCAAAATGATGCAGGAAAGCTTCACATACCTCCTCGTAGGTCTTGGTATTTATCCTTTGAGTTATGTACCAATGTTGAGGGGTCTCATCAAGATAGTGAGCAAATACCTTGGCCTTCTGCATGTCTTTTAGCGAAAGGATGGACATTTCCCTATCGAACATTGCCAAATGAAGTTGTGGGTTGGAGGAACCTTTGTATAGAGGAAGTGTTGGCAATTTCAACCTTGGAGGGAGATCAACCTTGGATATAATCCAGTCGAAAAGTAGTCAAAACCGGCTGGCCTGTTGGCCCTCTCCATGCGCTCAATCTTTTCCAGCATCCCATTGAATTCTTCGGCTAACTGGGCATCCATGTTGATTGGATTTCCTCCCTCTGCCATTCTTTGAGATTTGGGCTTATCTGTTGGAAAACAAAGTGACCTGAGCTAAAAATTCTGGGCCGCGAAGAAGTTTTAGGCTAAAACTTGTTTGGGCTGCAAGAAAAGCACATGAGCTGGAATGTTTTGAAAATTGTGGGTTGACACTGAGGCCCGAAATGAGTTGGAAGAGAGGCACATGGGCCGAAATGATTCATGAGCTGTGAACTGGTGCCTAGGCTGAAATGTTCTGAGAATTGGGTGGTTGGGCCAGAATGTGTTTGGGTTAAAAGTAAAGCGCATGGGCTGAAGTAATTTCTAAACCATGTTCTGGATGTGAATTGGAATTTGGGCCGAGTAATTATGATTGGGGCTGAAGATGATCCCTGTGTCTAGGATCGTGGGTCAAAGCTCGAGTGAAAAGTCTTCCTGGACTAGAATGGGCCTTGAAATGGAAAGGCCTGATGGATTTTTATGGATTGCTTCAGGTGGATTTGTTTTCCGTGGGCCTAGAACTAAATTGGTAATTCAAATTGGGCTGAAAGATAAATCACCTAAATCTAAACTTTTGGGCCGAAACCCGAACAAATAACTCACACATTCAATCCATCCAGCAGGGTCTTTGGGCCGCAAACAATAAAGCCGCGATATTGGGTTGGGCTGAGTTGATGTAGGAGAAGTTCCTATCAATTTCTAGGCTGGGTAGTGGGCCGATCATGCAGGTAAACAAGGCCCACACAAATTCAACATGTCCTCAATAGTGATAAGATTAAACCAGGTATGGATCGATCCGGAGAGGTGCTTGGGGCATGGGCCCAGGTCGCCACAAAGGAATTGGGCTTGCACACTATTCTCTTTGGGCTTCCACACTTTTTTCACATCACCTGAAGGTGTGCGTCTACGGTCGGGTCTTTGACTGACCAACAATGGGCTAGGTAAGGGCACTGCCAGGAAAACGCTTGGGGCTAAAGCCCAGGTATTAAGGGGATGTGGTTAGACGACATCCTCCTCTTTTCCCCCGCTTATTCACATCACCTAAAAGGTGTGAGTCCCTGACAGGGGACCCTCAAACGGGTCCCGGGGTGAAATCGGTTTGTGTGGACCCTCGCTCTCATATGACGTAAAGGTGTAGAAATTAAAGTGCGCACAAAAGTAACAAACAAAGTAATAAAGCCATAATAAACAATTTCGAGTTAAGCCCTATCCTATGTTGATTAAATTGATTAGGATCTAACCGGGTTTTAGGTCCACTTATAACCTAAGGTTAATAACTATGTCGTATAAATGATTATTAAACCTAAGCTAGCTCACTGGAACCTATTATGAGTCGCCACCTAATTTTAACCTAGATCAAATTAGGAAAGGAGAGTTCGGGTTCGGGGGCTTGATATTCGACTTAATTAGGGTTCAATTACTTTCATTACCCTTCCTAGGTCGTTTTTCCTCTACTTGGTTTATTTACGGCTTATTACGAGTCGTTTTAACCTAAGTGCGCGAGCTTCTGTTTTTTTGTGTTTTTTAGCCTTTTTTGACAGAAAATTAAAGTGGAAATTAAAATTACCTAAACTAGGGTTTCGGAGGCAGAATTAGGTCAAATTTTGTTTCCGTCCGTTGCCACGGACCTAATGTCCGAAGCCACGGACCCCAGTTAGCCTATATGAAGATAAAAGTTGAATTAAACAGAAAACAAAAAATTGCAAAGTCCGGGGCCACGGACAGGCTGTCCGTGGGTCCGGACATTATTAGAAAACCTAAATTTTTAAAATTTAAAAATCCAGCCGCCGTCCGTGGGCGTCCGGGCTTTCGGACAGTGAGTCCGGGACCCCGGACACGACGTCCGTGGGTGCGGACAGCCCTCGGACGGCGGCTTTGAGGCTGTTCCCGAAGGTGTTTTTGGCTCAAAATTTATGGGTGTGTAGCCTGAAAGATGTACAAGATGTTATGATTGAAAGTTTTCAATTTGACTACAAATTAAGACGAAACGTATTAACAAGTTAGAAGGCAGAAACACAAACAACCTTAATTCAGAAACAAGAAAAATCATTCGGTTAGAAATTTCAACCAGAAGTGTATTTAGACCAGAAGGGTTAGAGAATTTGGTTTTTACCTTGTTTTGATTTCGAAATTTGCTGTTCCTTCACGTCGGGAATCTCTGAAAGCTTCGTTGGTGGCCGATCCGTTCGACTTTGACCCGAGTGAAGAGGGAAAAGTACGAGAATAAGGAAGAATAGAGCATCCGGTTCCATGTGCCTGGAAGGAACAGCTTAGAACAAAGAATATCGACCGGATCAGAGTGTGATCCGGCCGGATGGGTAATTAAATATCCCACTTATATGTAAATGTCGGCCTGGCAATTAAAAAGAAGGACAGGCTGGCAACTTTCGATTTGACGATGTAAAACACTATAAATAAGGGTTCAACCCCACAATGAAAGATACGTTCTCACATTCGAAATTACATACTGTTGCATTATCTGCGCGATTCTCTCTCTCTCAAAGCTCGAGCACTCAGTAACAAGGTAACTCGATGAAGCACAAAGGCTTAGCAGTAGAGTAGGGATTCGATTAGAGATTTAGATAGGAGCTTAGGGAATTTAGGAACTTACTATTTCATTTGGCGCCGTCTGTGGGAAACGAATGGCTCAAGATCTTTCTTGGCAACCACGAGTCCACCGGAGGTAACCTGATTTTGAGCGAAACAACGAAGCTTTGAAACTTTTGAGGTTGTGTCTTTTGCAGGGAAAAGCAAGGAAAGTACGCGTGCAAGGATGGCTCCAAGAACAAGGAAGACATCCCGACCTGAGGGCGAGACCGATAACGTAAGAACAACCGAAAACAACAGAACAGAAGCTGAAAACATGATCTCCAAGCAAGCGTTGGAGGATACTGAAAAGCTTAGTCAGAACCATCGACGAAAGGATAGTGGAGGGGAATGAAGTTCTGCAGCAGGAGCTGATGCAGCGAGATGTAGAATACCAGAAGAAATGGGAGGACATGACTGAGGCGCTTGAATCGCTCAAGAATCGCGACTCCGAGGCGAGCAACAGCCGGAAGAAAGAGCAGCTAGAGAAAACTCTGATCATCGACGAGACTGAGGAAGATGATTCGATCGACATGACTCTCTACCCCATTTCCGAGAAAATCAGGAAGGCAAAGCTTCCTCCTCACTTCGTTGCACCTGCAGTTGAAAAGTATGATGAAACGGGGGACCCTGCTCTTCATGTTCAGAAGTTTATGTTCGCAATGAACACACAGGGGATAAGTTCTCTCGCCCTCTGCAATTTGTTTCCGGGAACATTATCCAAAAGAGCGCTCGGTTGGATCTCAACAAGACCTCCGCAGTCGATCTCAAGTTTTAAGCAATTGACTGAGGAGTTTCAGCAATACTTTGCCGCAAGCAAGAAGATCAAGAAGGAAACGATAGAACTAATGGATCTCAAACAGAGGAAGGGGGAGACGGTGAAAGAATTCAGCGAGAGGTTTCATAAGCAAGTAGCAGAAATCGATGACATTGATGAAAAGATCCTAATCAAGGCTTTCGAAAACGGGCTAGCACAGCCAAGGCTCGCCGGGAAGATCGCGACAAAAGCCCCAAAAACCCATGGAGAGCTAGCCGAAATGATTCATGAGTTTCTAAAGTTAGAGGTGGCGGAAAATAAGGCCAGAGATTTAGCAAATAGCTTCAAAGCAGTTAACGACAAGAAAGGAGGATCGAGTGGGAATGGCTCTTCTGGCAACATATCAGGAAGTTCATCGGGAGGAAGCTCAAGATACAAGCCTTACTACAAAGCTCCATCCCAGGCGCCTCAGTTTCAGAACGCCCGAGTTGCCGTCCAGATTGATCCAGGCAGGTATGCGGCGGCGGTCAAAGAAGGATATCTGCCTCCACCAAAGAAGCCTTATCCAGGGGAGATTCCGGTAGCCTTCTGTGAGTACCATGGCTGCAAAAGTCACAAAACCGCAAACTGCGCCACTCTGGCCAAAGAGTTGAGGATCATCGAAGAGGACAAGAAGAGCAAAGGAAAGCAGATGGCAGGCCAGCAGAAGCAATATGGCAGGCAAATCAGTCCACCTCTCGAAATCACCGGGAAGAAGAGATCCACCCTGAGCTTAATCACGGCAAATCAGTCGGTATGATCTCAGGTTTGTAAGAAGGTGGAGAAGTTTTTCGTTTCTCTGATGTTAGGTAAACCCAGTCACGCCAACAATAAAGCAAGGGCGGTGTAATTGAACTTTTTCTTTTCTTTTTAGAAAGACCTATGTAAAATTCCCGGAATCTTCTGGTAAAAAATTCCCGGAATCTTCTGGTAATAAAAATTCCCGGAATCTTCCGTAATAAAAATCTAATAAAACTTTTTCTCTTAAGCAAATTCTCAGGTCTCTTTTCAAAGGTAGGACCGTTGACCCCAAGCGAGAGAAAAAGACATATTCATGCGGTACATCAAGAGCTACCAGAAAGAAAAATTGCCAAGCGAGAGAATCTTCCCCAGATTTTCTTTACAGATGAAGACGAAGAAGGGGTGTTATACCTCACAATGATCCACTGGTCATTCGGGCGCAAGTAAATGACAGGATGAAGGAAAATCCTGATAGACAGCGGGGCTGGAGCGAATGTCATATCGGCCGAGGCAGTTAAAAAATTGGAGATTCCAGAAAGTAAGATCAAACCATATTCGGCGGTCCTTGGAGGCTTCGTTGGGGGCGTTTCTACCAAGTCTTCAGGGAGCATAGACTTCACCTTAACATTGGGATTGGGAGACGAGCGAAGAACTGAAAAGCTCACAGCTTTCATTGTACCGGGACTTTCCGGATACAATATGTATCTTGGCAGGCCAGGGATTAATGCTTTCAAAGCAATATGCAGCACTCACCACCTGAAAATGAAGTATCTAACCAGGTCTGGAAAGGCGTGACCATTAGTGGAAGTCAAAAGATGGCTCGGGTATGCGAAGTACGCATCATGGAGGGAATGCCGGAAGAAGAGATGGTCAAAACGGTGGGGTCGGAAAAGGAATTCAAGGGAAAGCTCCCTCTCCCGCCAGAGCCGAATCAAAGGGCAGAAGACTGTGGAACCTCTAAAGAGTCACCACGAGAGGTACACTTAAAAACTGACCCTTCTAAATTTTTTAAATAGGAAATGCATTCGGCAGTGGGGAGCAAACTCACCTGATGAGATTCCTGGAAAAAAGAAGGGTAACTTTCGCCTGGAGCACGGACGAAATGCCAGGAGTAGATCCAAGCGTTATCCAGCATGACCTGCGAGTGGATCCAAAGCACCCAGCCATCCGGCAAAGAAGAAGAATAATAGGAGAGGAAAGAGACTTTGCGGCACGTGCTGAAGTGCAAAAACTGCTTAAAGCCGGATTCATCAGGGAGGTGTCCTATCCCAAGTGGTTGGCTAATGTTGTGATGGTTAAAAAGTCAAATGGCAAATGGAGAATGTGTGTGGACTTCACAGACTTGAACAAAGCATGTCCTAAAGACTTTTACCCACTACCATCGATAGATAGACTGGTTGCTTCAACGGCTCAAAGCTCTGTCTTAAGTTTCTTGGATGCGTTTTCAGGAGGATAATCAAATAAGAATGAATGAAGACGATTCAGAAAAAACATCTTTTATTACCTCGGCCGGAACCTTTTGCTACAAGGTGATGCCTTTTGGATTAAAAAATGCGGGTGCAACCTTCCAAAGAATGATAGACAAAGTGTTCAAACAACAGTTAGCCCGGAATGTAGAGGCATATGTCGACGATATGTGGTAAGAAGTAATTCTTGGGCACAACACATGGAAGATTTAAAAGAAACCTTTGACACCCTAGACAGATTCCAAATCAAGCTGAATCCGGAAAAATGCGTATTTGGAGTTACAAAGGGGAAGTTCTTAGGCTTTATCGTTGGGCAAAGAGGGATTGAAGTGGATCCCGAAAAAACTCAGGCAATCCTCGATCTGTCACCACCAAAGAACATTAAAGATGTGCAAGCATTGAACGGAAGGCTCACGGCTTTAGCAAGATTCTGCTCAAAACTCCAAGAAAAGTCAATACCGTTTTTTAGCATTTTACGAAAAAACAAGAAATTCCAGTGGAGTCGAGAGTGTATAGACGCCTTTGACAGGATCAAAGAGATGCTCAAAGAGTTGCCCAAGTTGGGTGTTCCGGCACCTGGTCAAGACTTGTATCTCTACCTCTCTGCCACAGATTGGGCAATAGCAGCTGTGTTAATAATGGAGGAGGAGAAAAAAGAGATACCAGTGTACTACACCGGAAAAATCCTAACTCCAGCGGAAAGCCGCTACACCAACGTTGAAAAAATATTGTTTGCATTAGTCGTTGCATCCCGAAAGCTTCGGCCTTATTTTCAGTCACACCGAATATTCGTTAGAACAAATTGGCCACTGAAACAGATAGCAAACAACCCAAACGCATCCGGGCGAATGGTTAGTTGGACCGTCGAGCTCACCCAGTACGAAATCCACTTCTTCCTCGAACAGCCATAAAAGCACAGGCCTTGGCGGACTTCATAACCGAAACAACTTTTGCCCAAGAACAAAGAGAACCAACCAACCCGTACGTTATCCTAGTTGACGGAGCTCGATGCAAGACTGGAGCGGGGGCCGGAATAGTGGTCCAAACGCCGGATGGAAGAACTCTTAACTTTGCGTTCCGGCTGGAATTTGAAGTAACAAATAATGAAGCAGAATATGAAGCCCTCATACAGGGATTGGAGGTCGCCACTGCCTTAGGGGCAACAGGTTTTTTTTCTAATAAAACAGGGGTTCTCATTTGTGTCTATAGGAATTTTTTATACATGCCCCCTAAAGGGGAAGAGTGGGACTTACCTCTTTGTTTGTTATGCAGAGTTAGAAATATACTCAGACTCAATGCTAGTGGCGCGACAAAACGATAACATCTACGAAGTCAAGGAGGAGAAGCTTGGAAAATACCTGGCCAAAGTCCAAGAGACGAAGGCAAACTTTCAGAGATGTGAGTTAAGACATCTTCCTCGAGCAGAAAACATAGAGGCCGATGCGTTAGCTAAACTGGCCAGTATGGCCGAAAGAATGCCCAGTAAAGTCTGGATGGAAATAAAGGCAAACTCAAGTCTGAAGGAGATCCGAGTATGCACCATTGAATCAAACGCAATAGCCAAGTCTTGGATGGCACCCATTGTTGAGTACATACAAAGCGGAAACTTGCCACAAGATGAGAAGGAAGCGGCAAAAACAAGGCGAAGGGCTGCATCTTTCTTTTTAGAACAAGGACAGCTCTACAAAAGATCATTCGCAAGGCCAGCACTTAAGTGTGTTACCATAGAAGAAGGAGTAAGGCTCATGGAGGAGCTACATGAGGGGACCTGTGGGAACCACCAAGGAGAGAGGGCAATAGTCCACAAGATCCTAAGGCTGGGGTACTATTGGCCGAGGATGAGGGAATTTTCAAAAGAATACATACGGAAATGCATAAAATGTCAGGAACACGGCCACAAAATACATAGCCCCCCATCCACACTGAGAGCCATACTGTCCCCGATCCCATTTGCCATGTGGGGATTGGATATCGTTGGACCTTTTCCGGAAGCATCCCCGAAATATAAATTCATTTATGTGGCCATTGATTACTTCACCAAATGGGTGGAAGCCATGCCAACAGTATCCATTACCGCAAGAAAGTCACAAGATTTCATCTGGAAGTATGTAGTCTGCAGATTTGGGATCCCAAAATAATAATAACAGACAATGGAACTCAGTTTAACTGTAAAAGCTTCCGGGAATTCTGTGAAGAATGGAAGATTGACCTGAGATTCGCATCGGTCGCCCATCCACAAGCAAACGGCCAGGTAGAAAATGCGAATGGACAAATTGTCAAAGCTATAAAAAAGAAGTTGGACAGCAAAAAAGGGAGATGGGCAGAGTTGCTACCTCAGGTTCTCTGGTCCTACAGGACAACCGAAAAGGGCCCAACAGGGGAAACTCCATATAGACTGACCTACGGTCTGGAAGCAATCGTTCCGGCTGAAGTTATAGTCCCATCGATTAGATGGGAATCCTTTAATGAAGAAAACAACAATGAAGGGTGAAAGACGGCCTTGACCTGCTTGAAGAAACCAGGACTATGGCCCAAGTCCGGATGGAAAGGGATAAAGCGAAAGTGGAAAGATATTTTAACCAGAAAACAAGGGAAAGAGGCTTTGCTCCAGGTGAACTGGTCCTTCGGGAGGTAAAGCAACCAAAGAAGCTAGAGCCCCAATGGGAGGGACCATTTATAGTACAACGGCGAACAGGGCAAGCTTCATATCGTTTGAAAAATAGTGAAGGATACGAGTTGCCTCACTCATGGCATGCCGAGTGCCTCAAAAAGTTTTTGTATAAAAACGTTCTTACATAAAGTAATAAAATGAGGTATTCCTTTAAAGCAAATTTTTTAATGTACCATCCGGCCAGTGTGCCTACAGGTTATCATGCCTTGAAATGTACCATCCGGCCAGTGTGCCTACAGGCTATCATGCCTTGAAATGTACCATCCGGCCAGTGTGCCTACAGGCTATCATGCCTTGAAATGTACCATCCGGCCAGTGTGCCTACAGGCTATCATGCCTTGAAATGTACCATCCGGCCAGTGTGCCTACAGGCTATCATGCCTTGAAATGTACCATCCGGCCAGTGTGCCTACAGGCTATCATGCCTTGAAATGTACCATCCGGCCAGTGTGCCTACAGGCTATCATGCCTTGAAATGTACCATCCGGCCAGTGTGCCTACAGGCTATCATGCCTTGAAATGTACCATCCGGCCAGTGTGCCTACAGCTATCATGCCTTGAAATGTACCATCCGGCCAGTGTGCCTACAGGCTATCATGCCTTAAAATGTACCATCCGGCCAGTGTGCCTACAGGCTGTCATGCCTTGAAATGTACCATCCGGCCAGTGTGCCTACAGGCTATCATGCCTTGAAATGTACCATCCGGCCAGTATGCCTACAGGCTATCATGCCTTGAAATGTACCACCCAGCCAGCATGCCTATAAAAACTAGGAATTTATTATCATTTCGTTAAAAAAAAGCTTAGAGCAAAGGCATTTGAAATCTTCCATATAAAAAAAAAGGGGAGATCTACAAAGCATTTAGGGAAATCCGGTCGTCGGATAAAGCCAAATGAAGGGTGTATTGAAAACTAACTCGTAAGTAAGTTACTTAAAACATTTAAGGGATGAAAAGAAATGGTAAAACGCCAAAACATCACCAAAAATAGTAATCCAAAATACAAATATACAAGATTCCTGTGCTAACAAATTGCTATCTAAAAAAACATCTATTCCTTAGCAGGCTTCTTTACAGCGGACTCTTGGAAACACTCTCTGCAGAGTTAGAGATTTCCAGCAGCTTGACGAAAGCTCGCAACCTCCTGGCGCAGGCCGCTATCGGGGGGAAGGAAAGAAGCTTGACCAGGCCCAAAGACTGTCACCAGGGATACGACCAAACTTCTCAAAGTCTTCAAGAAAAGTTGCTCTTCCGGGCAACATTGTCAAACTCCAGCTCATTATACAGATCGTCATCCAGTACTTCCCCCTCTTCAGGAAGTACTTGGAAATGGCTTGACGACAAATGTTGGTAATCTTCCGGCTCTGAGAACCAAAAGTCTTTTTTAGATGGGCAATAACAGTTCCTTGTTTCTTCAACTCTTTTGGGCCTGACGGGCGTAGGCTGTATGTTTGGCAACATCCCCCTCAAGCTGCAACACCTGAGCTCGGTAAAGATCGCGGTCAGAACCCCGGCAGAAAGCTCCTCATTCAGCTTATCAATACGATCGCTGAGCTTCTCGACATGTCTTAAAAGACTTTCAGGATCTGTTTTTAAAAAGAAGAGGGGAAAGGAAAGAAGCGGAATCAGTAAGAATAAGGCATAAAGATAAAAGCGGCGGGAAAAAGACCAGTAAGACTCACCTTGGCCGGAACCTTAGCACTTTCGGGTTGGCGGAGGGCCATGGCCTCCTCTAAAGCTTTCACCTTCCCCTCCAGAGAAGCTTTCTCGGCCGCAAGAGCAGCTTTGCCTGAAGAAAGAGCTGTGTTTTCATCCGTCAAGAGCTGCTTGGCCTCCTCTAAGGTTTTCACCTTTCCTCCAGAGAAGCTTTCTCGGCCGCAAGAGCAGCTTTGCCTGAAGAAAGAGCTGTTTTTCATCCGTCAAGAGCTGCTTGGCCTCCTCTAAGGTTTTCACCTTTCCCTCCAGAGAAGCCTTCTCGGCCGCAAAAGCAGCTTTACCCTCAGAAAGAGTCGTGTTCTCATCCACCAAAAACTGCTTCTCTTGGTCAAAGCAATGCGAGTTTGCTCATCCAGAGCATTCTTTTCCTCGGTCAATGCGGTGAGCTCTTGAATAAGTTGGGCTTTGTCTCCCACCAAAGCCTCATTCTGCTCAGTCAAAGCTTTTTTGTCCGCCTCAAGGGATTTAATTTTCTTTCTCAAGGGCAACATTCACACCCGCAAAGTAAGCCTTGTCTGAAGTAAGGGAATCTACGTCCTTTTGTGAGCAGCTTGTACCAGCCGCTACAAAACTTCCAAGTCAGACAAAGTATGCTCTGGTATCAAGACATTCTTTTCACCGGAAGGTTTGTGGAGTACCTGCTTCAGGATACCCTCTGTGTGGAGGCTCCGGTTTCTCAGAGCAAACATCTCTTCCCGCAAATTCTTTAACTTTGATTCGTATTCGTCTCGAAGACGAACACATTGGGCGAGATGACCGCAATTCCTTGTTCAAAGTGTCTGTCCTATCTTTCACCTTGCGGTCAATCTCATAGTTTACAATATCCATGTAGCTATCATGGTTAGAACGGGTTTGCTTTAACTCGGCTTCAGTATTATCGGCCCGACTTTTTTCACGTTGCAGGTCAAAATGAAGATCCCGAGTCTGAACTTCAGCGCTTTGAGCCATAGACATAACCTACAAAAAAAAAACAAACAGAACATAAAAACTTAAAAAAAATATATCAGAAAGGCATGGAAGAATGGGAGGAAGGCGGCGCTTACTCGAAAAATGCTTTGCCACATCAGATTGAAGACATCCCGTGGGAATGGAATGACGCATGATAGCATCGGCTGCTCCAACCCCAGCTCTCAGTTTTCCTTGGTGGCGGTGGGGTAACAATGGATGGAGGAGCGAAGATCCCATCCGGATGGTCAGAAAGTCTTATTGCTTCCTTCCAGGCGTCAGTATATCGAGCAACGTCGAAGGGGATCTTGCGCAAAGGTTGCCCACGGTAGTAAAACCATCCCTCCTTCTGAGAAGGGCCGGTAAAGCCCTCCTGAGCAGGGGGAGGGGGAGGTGGAGAGGAGGAGGGCAGCAGCAGCATCCTCCCCTGGAGAAGAAGAGGGGGGCGATGGCCTCCCTTTGCCTGTCTTCCCTCTGCTTACTTCGGAGCTCTGGGTTCTCGGGCACAGCTCGGTACTCCTTCACCCCCTCAGATGCTGAATCACCGACCCCAGGGATGTCTTGTGGGACTGAGGTGCCAATAGTCCCACGGTCACTTTCAGTCTCAGAAGCCTCCGCTAGAACAGTCTTCGGCTTTGATGCGGTTTTCTTCCGGAGTCTTTGAGTACCGGAAGCTGGAACAACAGGAGAAGGATGGGCCGGACCGCGAGCAACCTCGTTGTCAGTAACAGTGATGGGTGCGCCTTGAGAGCCTGAGAAAGAAAGGGTCAGCATAGAATGAACAAAAAAAGGAAAGGCAAGAGTTTCCTTCAAATAAGAGAGAACAATACGTGGGTTAGTATCTTCCAAGATAGCACCATGGGCCGGATCGGAAGAGAAATACCTTGCCAAGTCAGGAAACAATTCACAAATGGGGGTTGGGTGACCAGACCCCTGCCCTGAACGAGAGGCAGACCCCTGGCCTGAATCAGGAGTAAGAGGGAGAAAAACGCGATGCCCAGACTCTGGACTCACGTACCAAGTACCTGGCAAATCACCGCTTGAACGGGCTGGAGACCCAGTAATCCTCTTTTTCTTCTGTCCAGAATGGTCCTTGTCTTCATTACCCCTTTGCCTCTTCTTGGAGGGGGTAGCATTCCCAAGAAGCCTTGTGGCCACATCAACAGCCGCATCAACAGATGCGTAATAATCAACTTGCTCATCTCCCATCTTGAAGCCGACAAAATTCCAGCTATTAAAGGGCCCGACCTTATCTCCTCTAGAAAAGAAATCTGCCGGAACGATGAGAAAGTAAGAAAACAGGTCAAAGGTAAAATTTAAATAAAACTGACCAAATTAGACTTACTGTGTGATATTTCTTCAATGATTCCAGGTGCGCCGGGGTAAAAAATACGGAGACCGTAGGCTGTTTTTTGCTTATCACCTTCAGGATTTTCGAGATAGGCGTTTCTTGCGCTGGGGAAGGAAGACAGCTGAATTGGCCTTTCGGGATCGAGGGGCAGTAGGGAACTCCCAAAAATCGGCCTGGTGGTGGGACAATGACGAACCATCGAGAGTTCCACCCGGAAGACGCTTTCTTATAATCAAAGAGAGAAAAGCCGGCCTTCGCCTTGATAGTCAGGCTATCAGGATCGTCCCTTGTGGTGTAAAATTGGGCGAATTCGGTCGCTTCTACCTGAATTTTGCTCTCCTCACAGAGGAGAACATAGGCATGGAGGTAAGAAATTGCCTTCGGGTGTAGGTGAGCAAGCATGCAGCAGCGCCGAATCAGGAAACCTAGAACGAATGGATGAGGGGGTACGGTCAGACCGCGAGAGAAAAAGTCCGCGTAAACGGCATATCCAAGCCCGAAATCATCATGGGGATGTGAGTCGTCGGAAGGAAGGAAGAATGCAAGTACCCAGTGGGACTTCGACGTCTTTCAAACAAGAGAGAAGGGAGGAGGTATCCAGGGAGGATGGAGAAGGTTCTCGGTCGGCCGAGAAAGGCGCGGTAGATTTCAGATAAGTCGGGCGAAACCCTTGGGGTGAAAAGGTACCTTGAATCGCCTCTCTAGCAGGGACGAAATTCGCAGCTGCCTTGTTCTTCTTCGAGCTAGACGACGCCATCGGAACAAGAAAGCGGAGAGCAAGAGCGAAGCGAAAAGAGTGAAAGATCCGAAAAAAGGATGCAAGGAGAGGCGACGGAGTCTGGGCAAACAAGGAAAGAAGATATCTGAAAGAGTTCGAAGCTAGAGCTTTGGAAAAAAGCGATTCCCGCCCAGTTGATAAAAATTAAAGGGAGATCCTGCACCTTCCTGGAAACAGGGCGCTGACACAAAAACGGCTCTGCAAATTCTACATCGAAAAGGCGCGCACGGGTCAGGCACGGGCAAGAGCACAATTAGAAAAAGAAAGTTCTTTTTCCTTTTTTTTAGAACAAAGAAAAGGAAAAGAGAACTTGTGGGACTAAGGGGGGGGAATGATAGCCGGAAGAATAAAAGGCCTCAGCCGGAAGAGCAAAAGCCATAGCGTCAGAATAAAAAGGCAACAAAAGCACACGCTAAAAGAGGAAGTTCTACTTTTTACGTTAATATAATCAAAAGTAGAACTTGTGGGACTGATGAAGAGGGAAAAGTATGAGAATAAGGAAGAATAGAGCATCCGGTTCCATGTGCCTGGAAGGAACAGCTTAGAACAAAGAATATCGACCGGATCAGAGTGTGATCCGGCCGGATGGGTAATTAAATATCCCACTTATATGTAAATGCCGGCCTGGCAATTAAAAAGAAGGACAGGCTGGCAACTCTCGATTTGACGATGTAAAACACTATAAATAAGGGTTCAACCCCACAATGAAAGATACGTTCTCACATTCGAAATTACATATTGTTGCATTATCTGCGCGATTCTCTCTCTCTCAAAGCTCGAGCACTCAGTAACAAGGTAACTCGATGAAGCACAAGGCTTAGCAGTAGAGTAGGGATTCGATTAGAGTTAGATAGGAGCTTAGGGAATTTAGGAACTTACTATTTCACCGAGCTTCTGACCACTCCTTCCTTGTGTTGTTAAGCACGTTTTGGTTCTGTATTTGGTTGTTTTGATGCTTGGAAGTTCAATGGGAGAAGAAATAATGTGTTTTTGGTGATTTTGGGATGATTTCGATAGAGTTTCGGTGTTGGGAGTGTTGAAAACGTGGGAGGCAAGTAGACGGCTGTGTTTTTTGACTATGGGGTGTTCTCCTCTGCCCTAGGTCGTTTTTGGAAGGCCTTTATAGAAAGAGCATGGCCAAGTTGATTGATAGAACAGTATTTTTATCTAAAACCTTGATTTGTGCTCTAAGAGAATCTGATTTTTTAAAACATGCTACAGGTTGATAAAATTCTGAAATTTTAACCAAAGATAAAAGACGATTTTTAGGAATTTGAGAGTTGGAATCAGGTTTTTTTGATAAATAACCAATTAGATAAAAATCTTACAATCTGGAATCTCCCATAATTCATAACTTACGATTGGTAAGTCGAAATAATGAAATTCCAACGGCATTAGTCTCTAAAAATCATCCTCTATCTTATATTAAAATTTCATGACATTTTGTTTTGATTTCGGTATCTTCCAGAGGAGAGAGAAAATTGCAAAAATGATTGAATTTCTCTTTTAAATTTTGGGATAAGGTTCCAAATAAAATAATTTCAGGTTTATGACTGTGTGTAGTCATGCTAACCATGTGACAATTTTATTTTAATTTTGGAAACCTTTTATTATTTATATTTTGAGGTTATTTCATGTGTTAATTAAAGAAATTAGCTTATAATATGAATTAAAAAGCTAAATTTCCAAAATAAATATTATCAGAAAATCATGAAATACCTTTCATAATGACTATGATATTTGGAAGTGTTTGGAGATAATAAACAAGTCATATGAAAATAGAAAATCCCGATAATGTCCTTGGAAAATCCCGCCTTGGTGCTTTTTGACCCCTTTTGCCCTTTGTAACACGTATGCCTTAGAGACTACTGCGGGGGGTTGAAATTTTGGGTATAACAGAATCACTAGAAGGGTCCGACCCCGTTGGTGGGTCGGACGGTGGGTCGGACAGACCAAAACTTAAAAAAAAAAACAGTAAAGAAAGTGGCAAATGTAGTTAACCCTAGGGGGTATAATGGAGGTATCAAGGATAAGTTGGGGCATTAAAACATGTCATATAATCATGTTAAACATTTAGTAAATTTGAGATTAAGTAAATTAATTAACCGACGTTATTAATCATGTATAGGAGTGACCTACGGTGGAAACAAATCGAAGCAAGGACCAAGGTATGGTTTTCTTGCAGTCTGTTGCCTACCGGTTTACACCGGCTTGTGTGTTGTTTGTTTTTCTGGGTGTTAATGACTTTGTAAGATTAAACCATGTAAAGAGTTTACAGTTGTTAAATATTATTATGTTGTTAAGTATGACTCTCTCTTCCCTTGTGTGTGTCTAACAAGACTTGACCAATTATTGTAAATTGTTTACTGAGTTCAATGTTGAACTACTAACAAGTGCTAATGGGGGAAGTGAGGAGTCCGGTCTGTTCCGGCCACGCGTGTGAGTATGGGTGTCGATGTCATAACCGGTTCGATTCTCTTTGTATGTTATGGTTGTTTTCCAATTTGGTTTCCAACCTTCCCTTTAGCTTAACCAAGGCTATTTTACTGACTCACGTCGGGCCACAGGGGCATACTATGTTTTGTTTCGGGTGTGCTTGGATCACTATATCCGAGGCACCTTGTGTTAAGTTATCCGTTCAATCTAACAGGACGGTGACGAGTTATGTAACGAGCCTAGCATGAGTATGGCAACATTCTCTAGCTCTCCTCCATGAGAACTAATTGTGTTGGTTCTCTTCCTAAAAGGAATTGTTCTTGTGTGTTATGTGTGATGTTGTGTACAATACCCATGTTATGATATATGTATATGTTGTGTGTTTAAAATGAATGCCATGCCATCATGACAATTAGTTGCGCGCATCCCGGTAGCCGATGGGGCGCGTTAACCATACCAGCCAAGGGTTGCTGACCCCCTCGGGGGCTCCATATTTCTTTTACTGCAAGATGAGGATCGAAGAAGTAGAAGTAGAATGGCTTTAGATTCTAGGATGTAGGATTACTTTTGATTGTTTTTGGATGTTGGGCCCGGGATGCGCCTGTGCTCTCGTGATGATATATATTTTGGTTGTGAACAGTTTACAGTGATGGTTTACAGTGAAGGATGTAAGTAAATACTGGGTATTGTGTTTATGTATTAAAAGTTATTAGTTCTATGCTCGAGAGTCTGATCATCAGACCGATACGCTTGTATTTATTCAGCCTTGTTAACCACGTGGGTGGTTGACGGCGTTGTAGCACCAATCGATTAGTTATTGTTTAGTTGTTTAACTCCGCTACGATTTCAAGTAATGTTATGTGCGTAGTAGGGGTGTTACAATTATTTCTTATTTAATTTATTTATGCTTCTTTACTCGTATGGGCGAGTAATGGCATGTGACACCCGAGTGAGGTTTATTACCGTGTGACTTCCGCTGTGTGACGTTATTAATTACTGCTTCGTGAGTGATTATTACGTGCTTACGAGTGGGGTGTTACAAAATAACAAAGTCTATATCATAATCTCACAAAGAATATAACAACAACCAAAATAACACTTAAAGCAACGTTTTAAAACCATATAACTTTCCAATGCGTTTTCGGCTAGATGACACACCGATAAACATATCAGCTTAGCAATTCAAACCATAATTCTTACCTTAAGACCAAGTCTTGATCAACCAAACTGTAACACCCCTACCGCTAATACTGTCATTACCGTCCAATCTCCTTATACAATCCAGACTCACACAACGGATACTTACATACTCAACGGTGGGTGATACAATGTCGTTAGTCACCCACGTGACTAACAAGGCTATTACTACTACCACTTACAGCATCGGTCTGATGGACCGGAATATCCGAGTACTACACACTTACAATACATACTCCAATTACCAAATCAAATACTAGAACTTCCCATTCATTACAATACTCCATAAGTTCAATACAATGTAATACACCGAGTTTACTAAGATCCTTATACAAATACAACACCTCTTTCAATTTCATAGATACTCATTAAGAGTCTATCCACTACCCATTCCTCACAAACTACTTACTTTCTAAGCACAAGGGGTGTACCACTTAGTACGCTTCTACATTCTACTTCTAACTATCCAAGTGTAGCCACCGGTCGCTTACCTTGACCATTTCCACTTCGGGTACATGCACACTAAAAACATTCCCCCTAGGGGGTCAGCTTACGCTGAATATGACAACTGCATACCCCGCGTACTAGTGAGGGTATGCCGACCACTTGGTCGAATACATGCAGTCATTTATTCATACATACATGCATACATCATACATGCTTTCATACATAATACTACAATACTTTACGCAAGGAATACATACATACATACATTTCAATACATACAAGTAGTCCATACAAGGCAATTGATACTTACTTACCTTTCCTGAAATGCGCATACACCATTCATACTCAATACATACACCATACATATTCCATACATACACAATACATGTTAGCTCCTTTTTGTCCACCCGGGTTAATCTGGTGGAGATTACTCTTTTACTCGTTACACAATACTTACGCATACATACTCATACTTTACTTACTTACTCAAGTCAAGTCGTCGGGACCTCCGACCCGGGGACTACTCTGTCCCACCACCGGGATTTACATGGTTCACCAATCCAGGATGCTACCCATTTAAGGGGTTTGGGCCGTGGACCAGTTTAAGAACCAGGAATCGGATCCAACCTCTTGTGTCTCCTCATCCTCACACGTGGCCGAAGCTATATCGGACTTCTACTCATTCCAATTTACTTATTATTACTTAGAAGTTAGAAGTAGGTAGTTAGGAATTACTAGAAGTCACACATCCAAGCCACAATAATACAATACATTGCTCATATATACATCCATACGAAATACAATACAATACACAAGTACACTACAATGTACAAATACACTTCATCTTCATCCACATATTTCATGAATTATACAAACTAGTGTTCAAGACAATAAATATCAAGAATACATAAATCAAGCACAAGTAAGTGCAATATAGTCCGATTCATGCATTTATCTTATTTAGGTGATCAAATAAGCACACAAATCGGGGTAACCAGATTAGGATACAGAGCATGAAGAAATCATACCTTTTACCGGAATGTACTTCACTGGGTGTTCCCTTGTTCCTTTGGTTCACTCTCGTTCGTCGAGTCTTATTCTCGAACCAATGACTACATGCCAAATGGTTCAATTAATACTATGTATTACAATACATATATAATTACTACTCCTATACTTACACCGTTATCCCATTATTTCGGTTTAACTTAATGTTATTAAACTTAAAACTTTCTTAATTACTTCTCAAACTTGTTTACACTTCTTAGGACCTTAAAAAGTCACCAAACAAGGCCTTATCAACTTCTAAAACCATTACCAATCAATCCCCCATGTTTAGAAGCCTAAAACAATTTTTTTTTTGCTCTCTGGTCTTGACCTCCCCACAGGGGCGGTCCCTAGGGGCGGTCCGAGACAGAAACGAATCCGTCCAGCAGAATTCGACTGGACCTCCCCACAGGGGTGGTCCATAGGGGCGGTCCACAACAGACCCTGTTTTTAAAAGTGTTTTTCTACTCATTTTAGACTCCAAATTCACCCCAATCTTTTCCCACTTATTCCATAATCTTGCCACATGTTTCCTACATGTTTAAACACCTTAACACATGCACTAAACCTCTTCAATATTTGGTTAAACCCTTACTCCAATTCTTGCTCAAATTCACAAACATCAATTCTTACACTTTGCACACTAGTGCACTTCTAACTTTCTCTTGCTAGTTTCCTATCTCCTACCAACTCACTTAATAACCATTCCAAATCCTTTATAACCATTTGCAATAACTATACTCAAGTTCTTCATTCATTTCCAAGGTTATGCACACCAACTTTCTTCCTAAAATTCAAGGTACTAATACACTGTTTTGCTGTAGATTTTTGTTCCCACTTCTACCATTCAACACTCCCTCTACAATGCCATTACTAAGGCTTATAATGTATTACACACCTCTCCTAAACTACCCACCTACTAGCTCCAATCAAAATCTGTTTCAAATACATGTTTTCACCTAGTTTCTAGTTCTTAAGTTCTCTAGTTTCTAGGTAAATTTTGACATAGTCTCCCCTATATTTTTACATTCTCACCACATGTTTTAGCTCACAAAACATCACTCATTTCACCTGCTTGTAAACAGCATTAGTATACCAAGCTCTCCAACACAATACCAACACTAACCTCATTAAATTCCTGCACTTAACATCAATTCCCATCTAGGTTTCAATAAGCTTTTACATGTCTTTCAAATGTTTAAAACATTTGGATTCTCTTAAAAATTACACTACTACTCATTACCATTTTCAATACACAATTAAGAGCTACTAAAATCTGTTACACAATACATTTTACAAGGCTACCAAGAGAGTGCAATTTACCTTGTTCTTCTTCTAGTTTTCCATTTCTCCTTCTTTCTTTTCTCTTCTTCACCAATTTTGTAAATTAGATCATCTAACACTACAACCCATTGATATACACACTTCAATACAAAAACTAACCCTAACCATCTTTAAGCTTTAATGCAAGTTTTAGGGTTTAGAAATTTCATTACCTTGCAAGGGTGTAGGTGAAGCTTGGAATAGCTCAAGAACAATATTTCTACTCCACCAAAGAAGCCAAAATCGGCTAGAATACAAAGCACCAACAAGGGTTTAGCTTTAAATTTCGTTTTGCCCACAAGGGCTAGAAAAAGATGAGGTTTCAAGAATATTTTTACCTCACAGTAACAAGGAGATGAAGATGGTTCTAATGGTGGTCTTGAAGCTCCAAATGCAGCATACCCATGGAAACGAAAATGCTTGTTTTTGAATTTTGAAAAGAGGAATATGTTCTCCTTGATTAGGGGATTCCAATGGTATAATTTTTGTAATTTTTGGTGAAGGTTTGATGGGTTAACAAGAGGAGAGAATATGAGGGCTGCTTTGGCTTCTTGAAATCGTCATGGCTGGCATGGGAAGAAGAAGAAAAATTCAGAGAAAGGAGAAGAGTGCTGTACGTGAGTGTAGAAGAGAATGGAGGAGAGAGAGTGTATAAAGTAAAGTAAGGGTTACTTTTTGCTTTATTATTTCTTTTGTCTTTTGCAAATCAAAAGAAAATTAAGAGCGTGTGAGGGGAAACAAATCGGTTGACACACAGCCCACATGGGTTTTTAAAATTTTATTTACAATAGTGGACACACTAGTTTGAGTTATTTATGCTTTTACCCCACAACTTCCCGTTTTTGACAGTTTTTACTATTTTCTCGTTTTATTGATTTTATTGGTTCTAAACCTTCACTAATGTTTATTAATGACTATTTAGTTGACCAAAATTGTTGCGAGTCTATTTGACCCGCTTAAAGTCACGTTTTCCCGGTTTCCTCGAAAAACGCGCTTTAAGGTTCGTTTGTGTTTTTAATCCATTTTAAGGATCCATTTTCTTCGGGAATTTGTTTGTACATGTTATTTAGGCATAATTAAGCCTTTAGAATCCATATAATACGCTAACCGAGGTCTCATACCTCCTATGGTTATTTAACGCTTATTTAGCGTTTTTCGCTTTTAAAGCGTTTCTTCATTTATTTTGGGTTTATTTTTCCTTACCAATGTTACTTAGGCATTATTAGGCCCTTAAATACGTATTAGGATAATCTTAATCCCTATATTTAAGTTCAGGGTATTTCAATCTTCCCCCCTTAAGAAACTTTGTCCACAAAGTTGTTCAAGGTTATAGGATTACTATACTTACTCATTCAGACATGTCTAATGCCAAAGTCATACATTCCTCCTCCTTACAATTTCCAAATCCATTACTCAAGGTTTCTACATACCATACCATACAAATGTACACTAATTACCCCAATCTGCATTACATCTACCCATCTGGTTTTACTATACAAGGTTTATACATACATACAGTGCAAAGCTATCCCCAAAGCAATGCAATACACATTACAATCCCGCAGGCACTCAGGTCATCTAGACACAGGACTCCTCTATGTCCCGCTGCCCTTGGAATAATACAATATGATACACTACTATCGTTCTCCGGTATAAGCTTCTAACAAATCCTCATTCTCCAGTTTTAATACCCCGGATCTAAAAATGGTGATTAAATTACTCTAATAAAATTATTAAGGGCCTAATGGTGCCTAAAGAGTATTGGTAAAAAGAATAAAACCAAAAGAAAAGAGAAAACGCTTGAAAAGCGAAAAACGCTAAAATGCGCGTTAAATGAGTATAAGAGATATATGATCTCGAGAGGGTCCGAGATGGATTCCTAAGGCTTAGTTAGGCCTAATTAGTATACGGGAATGATTCCCGAAGAAAACGGATCCAAAAAAAAATGGATTAAAACGCTAACGGAGTTTTAAAGCACGTTTTTCGAGGAAACCCGAAAACGTGACTTTAAGGGGTCAAACGTACCCGTAAAAATTATAGTTGATTAAATAACTATAATTATATATTAATGGAAGTTTAATAACCATTAAAAATAAAGAAACGAGAAAAATCCGAAAAACGGGCCCGGTAAGTGAATAGTGCCAAGTAAATTAACGAGCGTTTTCTGTAAAAGTCGAAAACGCTCTCAGCCTATATTAATTAAGTGGGCCGATTTTTAGAGCATGAATTAGCTCTCTCTCACACTATATTCTAGCTAATTAAGTGGTGAGTCATAAAGCAAATAGTAAAAAGTGAAAAAGTAAATAACTTACTTTCCTTCCTTCTCTCTCCTTCTCTTTTCCTTTCTTCCATCGTGAGCTGCCTTCTCCTCCCTTCCTCTGGCGATTCGAGCTCGAGCTGCAACAACACAACAATGGAGGTCTCTCTTTCTCTCCAAGCTCAAGCCATGTTAGAGCTCCAAATGAAAAACCAAACACATATTCTTCTTCCTCTCTTCAAGCCCTATCATTCCCTCTTTCCAAAATCTCAAATGGAGAAGTTTGATCTCCATGGGTTTTGGGCATTTGAAGAGAAAAGCACACTATCTTGAAGCTTGAGGCTTCCTCTTTCATCCAAGGTAAAAATATCCAAAGGAAGTTGCATATTTCTTCACCTCTCTTGTGTGGCCGATTTTGGCTAATTTTGATACCTTTCTTCTCCTTGCTTTGAGCTGTTATTCAAACCTCTAATGGTGGGTTGGAGCTCCTCCTTCGATTTTTTGCAAAACCAATTCTAGGGTTTCCAAAGGTAATGTTCAAATTCTACACCTTAAACCCTCTTCTTGAATTCATGAGTTGTTTTCACAACTAGGAGGATTAATTAGTACTCTATTCGCCCATTGGTATATTGATCTAGATAATTGGGCAAGATTATGCCTAGACCGATTTTTGGGTGAAGAGAAGATGAGAAGAGGAGAAGAGTGTCAATAAGGAAATTTAAGAGAATGCAAGGTAAGGAACCAGCCCAATGTATATTCTATATGTATTAGAATTTGGGAAGGGTAATTAAATGAATGAATGAACCCCACATGTGTTGTGGTAGCAATGTGCTTGTACGAATAATGCAAGTGAGAAAACATTGTGAATTTAGTGTGTGATTAAGTGTTATGCATTTTATGAATTAAGCATTGTGTTGTATTTGTAGAATTGATGAGTATTGGTGAACATGTATGTGCTGGTAGAACCCATGATGGGTTTGGTTAGTTTTAGGTTGAATAATGTGATGAGAAGAGTTTTGGGCAATGCTAGAGAAGTAGCCAAGTTATGGCAAAATTGTGTAGAAATCGAAGTGGATTAAGTGTTGGTTTGGGTGGTGAATAGCCTAGGAGTGGCTAGGTATGTATGAAGATTGATTGGAGACTTATTTGAGTAAGTTAACCATTTTAGGAAGGCTTGAAGGGAGGAGAATGATGCAAAATCAGTAGCAAAAGAGTGGTTTAGTTCCTTAGGAGTTTTTGGAAAACAAAGAAGAAATAAGGCTTTAAGAGTGAGTCATGGAACTTGGTATGAGATGTGCATTATCTAGGGAGATATGGAATGGTCAAAATGAAAGAGAACTTAATGCAAAGTGTTGAGGAGAAGTTAGAAAATGCACAAGTGTGCATTAGTGTAAAATGAGAATGAAAAACGTGTGAGATTGAGCAAGAACTTTAGTAAGGAATAAGCCAATGTTTTGAAGAGGTTTAGAGCATGTTTTATGATGATTAAACATGTGGAAAACTTATGGAATGATTAGGAAATGATTAGAGGTGATTTAGGGGTTTAAAAGTGTGTGAAAAACTGCAATTTTGACAGTTCCAGGGGTTGTCCGGGTTTGCAATCGGAATGCAAACCTGGAACATAGCAAAAACATGGCAGAAAGTCATCCCAGGGGGTGGTCCGGGTTTGTAAACCCGGACACAAACCCGGAACACATGAAAAATACGACAGAAAGTGATTCCAGTGTTTGGTCCGGGTTTGTAACCCCGGACACAAACCCGGACCAGGCCAGAAATGCAACAGAATGTGTTTTCTTGCATTCTAATGATGGGAATTGAATGGTAATGATAATATAAGGTAATTAGGACATGAATAATGATGTTTAAAGGTCATTAGGAGTGTAAACAAGTTTGATAAGTGAATGAGGAAGTTGTGAGTTTAAGAACACATGAGTAAAACTAAGTTAAACGGGATGACGGGGTTAAGTACGGGAGTATTAGTATTAGTTTTACATACCGTAATGCTTTGATGTTAATAAAACATTTGAATGTTATCAGTGGATCGTGTGTGAACCAAGCATGGTGAGATGACACGGTAAAAGTAAAAACCCCGGTGAAAGGTATGATTTTCTCATGCCCCGTATGCTAACCGAGTTACTCTGATTTGTGTGTTTGTTTGCCGGCTTAATCAAGATTAAAGCATGAAAATAATCCCTTGTTCGATTATGCATGCATTGTTGTATGTTGTATGAGCTAACATACTTGTATGCCGGTGTGGTCTAACGTAGTGCATAGACCGACTCTTAGTGAGTATTGATTGACTAGAAACCCGTTGAACGGGTAGTCACATAACCAATGGAAGTATGCAAACACACATAAACTATCGATTTAAGTGTAATGATAACGCAAACATATAAACTCCCTAGAATGTGTGGAGATGTACGGGTTGAGTAAATACCCGATAACGGTTAGGAAACCTTATTGCAACAATCCACGAAATAAATATGAGTGGAGGAATAAACGAACCTCAATCGAGAGGATCGAAGGTAGTCCAATAATGTAAACATATAAGAAAGGTAAAAGAGACCTAAGGGACTATGTGACTCCCTTGAGATACGGTCGACCTCTTATATGAGGATTTTACCCGGTATAAGAAAATATCCGAATGTATAAGCACATGATTGTGAGGGTAACCCTTAAACCTAAGATTACCCGAATTTAAGTAAAGTTCCCAAAGTCATTAGAAACATCGAGAATGATGCTTCTAGACTAATATACATGATATTATTATAACTCCGAGTGAGGAGTGTGTGGGAACGAGAGTAGTCCGAGAGTAGTCGGACCTAAGTAAAAGAGATAGGAACTAAGAAAGAGTTCCGTGAGCTAGTTGAACCTTCCCACCATGCTAGACCCAGAGTAGGGTCGAAACCGGGGAAGTAAGACTATGCTAGAGAGCCATGAGTTTTGGCTTAAGTATGTAATAAGAGTAACAAGCGTGACGTAGGAGACCTGTAGTGTCTCGAGAATCTACAAGAGCTTGAGTATGAATAACCCAAGAGTGTGGGTGAGATAATGAGTATAAATAACCCGAGAGAAAGGGGTGAGTATATGTATGAGTAACCCGAGAGAATGGGTAAGTATAAGAATGAGTAGCCCAAGAGAATGGGTGTGTATACGAATAAGTAACCCGAGAGAGCGGGTGGTGGTATTGAATAAGTAAACAAGGCATAGTGAGGAATAACCCTCAATGCCTAAGAGTAACCAGTTACCACTAACAACATTGTTATGTTAGTTAGAATCGTGTACCGTGATTGGATGTAGATTCCTTGTGTGATATACATATATTGTATTGCCATGATGCATGTTGTTTGATTAAAATGAACTCCATGTATATCCGACCCAAGTAGTCGGCGTACCGCGGTTAGCACGCGGTATATGCGAATTTCATATTCAGCGTAAGCTGACCCCCTAGGGGGAACGTTTTTAGTGTGCAGGTACTTGAAGCTGACCACCGTTCGAGAGAGTAGGACGGGGACTGCTGTGAGCATGGGTAGTTAGATTGTAATTACTTATGCGTTTGAATGAGGTGTAAGTCCGAGTATGTTTCGGCATCCGTATATTGTAGACTCGGTATAGTAGAGATATGAATTGAGTATTGTATTTGTATGAAGTACTCGGTTGTTCCAGTTCATCAGACCGTTACGGTATGTAAGAAAGGCTTGGTTAGCCACATGGGTGGCTAACGGCGTTGTTTCACCCCTCGTTGTAATTAGAGTTCCGCTGCGTGAGTAGGAGTAATTAATAACGGTTTAAGAGGTAATGATGAGATTAACGTTTGGGGTGTTACACCAGTCTAAGGGGAAATTATTTCACCACTACTAATTAGAAATCTTCCTAAAGCACAACAACTCTAAATTCCAATTTATATTCATTACTTCTATCCTAAGCGTGATTCTTGTGACCACTTAAGGGGAGCTTCAAGAGTTATTCGACCCTGGTGTGATCAGCACCAGTGTTGAACTATCTTTTCACCCCAATTTGTGATCGGTTTCCCTTGATCTGATTAGGATCAAGTTCGACTTCCCACATCAGTTTCAAACCAACAGATAATTCAATTATTTTTTTATTTTCTATCTTTTACTCTTCCTAGTCATAATTACAAATTCATACATATCCAAAGGATGGAATTCAGTCCATCTATTATCCTCATTCTACTTCCAAATTCTTTTCTTCGAGATTCAATACCTAAGTGCTCGTTTCATCAACCTTCACTACTTCCATCCATTACTCTTCATCCTTTCAATTATTCTAACTAGGTATTACCATACTTGTAATATTTAGTTGTCCTCAATTCACTTCCAATAATTTACCTAGGTATACACTACCCCTAGACTTCGTTCATCTACTACTCTCATTCCTTTCGTACTACTTCTTCAAAGGCTACAATACTTGTGGAGCTCCGTCCACTACACATTACTTTTCTTTTACTAATACTCTTACATGGTGTTACATGGTAGGTATATCCATCCTATGGTATTTGCATCTCTCATGCCTAATTACCACAATTTCAATATGAATGAATACTTATGTTTATTTAACATAGTACCAATCATCAAATCAATTCTCATTTGTGCTATGCACATTATAGTTTATGTGTTTTATTCATAAAATTCACATTATGCGGTTTTCGCTCTACCCCCCTTAAAATGGATTACGCCCACGTAATCTACCATATGTTATTATTATTAAACATTGGTTTACTCAATTTGGGCAATCTGAAGCGTTTTAGCTTCTTTACGGTTTATTAAATAATGTACCCTTGTCAAAGGGTCCTAATCATAACAATGGTTTAATCTTTGCATCAAGGATTCCTATATGAGTTTATTTAACTTATAATTAATTCAGTTCCAGCCTATTAGGCTTCAAGGCATTAATAGCCATTCTACTATGCTTACTAGGTATATTATCTCCTAGCTAAGGCCCACTAGCTTTTGCTGCGCGACCCTGATAACTTGGGTTACTTACCCTTCGTGTTATCCTTAATGTGCTACATATCACATTTTTATCCGTCTATTATGGGGATGAGGTTTACTAAACAAATGTGGTATTCTTTTACCGTGATTGAACTCAATGAGTTGTAGGTTTATAACCAGCTCTCTGGCAATCTAATATACATACTATTTGTACTTCCACGATCATTCGCTAGGCTCCCCTGACTTATTGTCGGGCGAGGTTAAGTCACTACTTAGTTGTAGTACTTCCTCTGTTGTCAATAGTTTCTGGATTATACCAGTTCTGGTTCAGTACAAGTGTTATTTACTTGTATGACCTTGCATTTTTCTATGCGTTGGTCCTAGTGACTTTCTTAAGTCTCTTTTCACTCTTTATTCCATTGGAATTCACATTTGGGATTGTTAGTGTGTTGTACACTCTTCGTGCTTCCTTGGCCTTAGGCCGCACGGTTTGCTGCTAAGTTTGCTTAACTGGCTTATGCCATGTTCGTTGGTGGAAAGAAGAGTTTACTACTCCCTCCTATTCATTTTAACTGACGTTTTACCCTTTTGTTAATATTCTTAATAAGTGACGTTTTGATTGTATTTTCCATCATTGCCCTTGAAAAGTCGAGTACTTTATTCCCTAGCCTTGAAAAGTGGGGTATGCGTTAATGAGAGAGATGGGATCAGAGATGAGAGGGGGCGTGGGTTAAATAAAAAAATTGAGATGGCTATTGGTAGGTGGCCATTAGTATAGCAATGGTGGGGTTTCTTTTCTCAACGTAAATTAATACGGAGGGGATGAGAGAGGAGAGGGGGAGGGGGTGAGAGGAGGGACATGATTAAATAAAAAGAAAGAGAAATTAGTGAGATGGCTTGTACTATAGTAGGCTGCAGTAATAATGAAGATAGTTAATTGCAAGACTCACGTATAGTAAGGGTAATTTAGGTAAGAAATTTTTTTCTTAATAATCGTACAGAACTCTAAAACGTCAGTTAAAATGAATAGGAGGGAGTATAATTTACAACTTCCATGTTCCTAGCTATCCCACTAGATCATTAGCTGCACAAGTGCAATACCAAAACACTCAGTCATACAGAGTGCAGAGGCGTAGACGCTTGACAATAAGTCACTTATGTGATAGGAAAGAATATTTCTGCCTGTCTTCTCATACTTATACTCCGTGTCATTGACTAACTACTTCCTCATAGTGGTCACTTGTTGCGCACCATATTCTTACTCATTATACGACATTGCTTTTACTGTTTCTATTACTGTGGTAGTTTATCTTTACTCATTGCCATTGTCGTTGGCACCATTTCCTTATGGTGTGAATACACCGAGGGTTTCTTATGTTCGTGTGTATGACGGTTGTCGTAGCATACCGCAATATTACTATCTTCCCAATATGGAGATGTTTTATTGCAATATAAGTTTCATGTGTAGGTTAGATTACCTCACATTATCTCATTCATGATACAATTTACCAAGTATCTTGGTTGACACTGGATGAAGTACTTTGTCGGGTTACAAGCTCTCTTGAGCGTCGGTCATTCATGGGGTGCAATGTGCATTCACGTTGATTGTTTTTGACAATTACTGTCTTCTAGTGCTGAGCATTGGTTATAGGCTCTAGCTGTGTAGTTCTACTTGTATGTACATCACCACGACATCCCAAGAAACTTCAAGGGTTTTCTGGTCCCGTTCTCCAATTGAAGAGTACCTCTGTCATTGATAAATGAAAGTTCTTGTTGAGGGGTTTATCTTCACTCATAAGTCTCATGGAAGGTTACTATGTAGTATTTGTTTATGTACTGCATATGGAGTATACTTACTCCTTTAGACCGTAATTATTTGTTCAGTTGCCTCTTGGCAATATCTACATGTACATGCTTTGTTGTTATTGTTGATGGAAGCCCTTTCTAAGGTTCACATCCTCACCACATTAGTGGTCTTTAGTAAACGAGAGGTACCTTTCCTCGAGTTTCCCGTAGTGTCCAAGTGTGAACTAGGCCATTGTTGGCATTATCGCGATTCCTATGCCTCTGTGCTATCATTTCTACAGAAGGCATGAAGGGAATTAAAAGCTTCGTCAACTGTATATGGACTGATGCTCTAGTGACAGTGACATTAAGGTATCCTTTACTCCAAGCCACTCATTATGCTGAGTCCATATTGGGTGGTCCAGTTGTCGATCAATTTGTCGTATGAAGCAATATCTCTTGCAATTCTTGTTATTAATGGTGTGGGTTTTGTAACCGTTTAAGTTTACCTAACGTAATTGGTTCGTGGCTTTTAAGCCTTATTGCTGCAAGCTATGCTCTTTGCAAGATGCTTATACACGTTTCCACTCTTTGTATACCCTATAGGTTGGAGGTATTATTGGGCTCCATGGCAAGTCGTGACATCACGCTTCCGTTCATAGGAGACCCTTCAGGCAATCTGGTACTAATCAGTGCCTTTTGTAATTTAGGGTATTTTTTGTTAAGTGAAATCCCTTCGGTGTCCTAACCGAATGTTCGTTCTTGCTCATGTGCTCTTATCATGGCGCTTGTTCAACTGTTGTTATCTCAGACACCCTTCAAGGATTTCTCCTAAGTGCTGTTAGTTATGCCGTTACATCCGGCTAATGTTTACGATATGTTGTGTAGTTATTCCCTTTTTGAGTTATAACGTCTCCCGCTCTTGGTAGACTGTTTATACTTTCTCCTAGTGTTCTAGGCTAGGTTCTAAATCCTCTCTAATGACGGATTATGCTTCGTGGTAATCTTATTATTGCTCTTGGGAACTCCGTCCCGTCTGTTGAGCATTGTTGTGTTCACATTAGGCTTTTGCCTTACTGTGTTCAGGCTAGGTATCCTTTCCAGCTTTCATGTATTTTCTTGATGTCTTCGAGACATATCCAATGTCTATACTTATTAGTCTGCGCTCTTTGCACATCTAATTCTTATTCCTTATCCTCAGATGGATTCTCTGAGTTCCTTTATGCTAATTACTTAGCTGAGTTGCTTCTCCTTGATCGTCTGAGGTGTCCAGCTGTTCGGGTTTGAACTCCTGGTCCGTAGAGCGGAGTTGACTACTTCCCGTGTTTCGTACACCACATGTATACATACGTGGGGTACCGTGTTGATACTTTACCACTTACCTAACTATATGTCAGGCCCGCAAGCTCCTTTGGAGTGCGGTCGTCCCACATCCCGTAATTGGGTACTCGTAGTGCTCGTCACACGCTGAAATACCCCTAAATTAATGTAAATTAATTTAGAGGTTTTCTTTTATTAAACCTTTAATAATACTATTAAGTATTAAATTATTATATGGAATTATGAATGTTAAATTAGTATAAGGAATTATGAATATTAAATTATTGTATGGAATTATGAGTATTAATATTATATGGAATTATGGAAATTAATTTAGGGGATTCCTCCTATTTAACTCTAGAGAATACAATTAAATATTTAATTATTATATATTATTATATAGTATTATGAATTTAATAACAAGATTTATAAGTCAATAAACCTGGGAAAAATTCCTAGACACTCCAATTATATTATAAAAATTTTAGAAAGAGTTGGAACATCGTTTGGAAACATAAAAGTCAAAATAAAATTATAGAAACCTTAAAGCTTATTAAGCCTTGCTAGGGTTGACTTTTTGAGAATGGTCAAACCAGCCCATGAAATCTATACCAATAAAAAGGTTATGGAAAACCATGAAGATTAATAAAAAGAACGTCAAAAACGGATCATCCTAGCCAAAGTTATGATAGATTGAAGTTTAGAGCCCAAAATTTGAAATATGCCACGTGTCACACTGTCACGGGTCGCCCAACACTTAGCTGATTTTATCCCTTGTTTTCCAGTAACCGATACCAGATTTTGCCCTAACTTTAGACGGCTATATCTCACTCATCTCTCGATATTTTTCAATGCTGTCTTTTTCATTCTCTTCTCCTTTGAATCCTCTTTCTAACCATTACTCACACATACCCTAATTCATTATACATCAGCCGCAAAAATTCGTTCTAAAGTTGACCACTTGCGAAACTCGTAGCCAGAATTCCAGCTTTTCACCGAATTCAGGTAAACTTCGTTCAATCATAACTTCTTCGTTTCTCTGCCAAATTTCATGTTCTTTTGCTCGTTTTGAAGAGCTCTAATCCCTCTAAAACTTTCATGTTGATGACCTAAGCCAATTCCCAACCGTTTGGAAGAACGAGGTGTCTATAGTTTCGGATTCGTCACAACATAAAATCATAGTTTTCTTTCCAGAAAACGCAAGGTAAACTCGCAACTTCCAGCTTCGAATTCTTTCTATGTAGTGCAAGTTAGGGTGAGTTCTTGCTATCATTGTGTAGAGTTAAGTTTCTTCTTTAGATTAAGCCCAAGAACTAGTTCTAACTCGGTCTGTACTGTAAATTATAGTGTTGCAAAGTAGGCTACTCAATCAGGTTGTAAAGGGGGCGTTTTTCTAGAAACCGAAAACAAATCCATTCGATTCGAGCAATTCCGGTAAGTTTCCTTCAAATTCCTTCAACCTTGTTAATCGCCCTTACATTATCGGTCAATACCATGTTCCAATTGCATCAATCAAGCATTAGATTAAGTGAATTTGAGAGATTTGAGTTCAGAAACCCTTATGAACCCTAACTTCGAAACCGAAATCAAAAACTGATGAATCTTGTATTATAGCTAGCGAAATTAGTATCATTAGAACCAGAATTTAATTTCGAAACCATAGAAACAAGAATCACTCAATTTGGTTCTGTAGATTTAGAGGAAATTGCAATTTAGTACGCGGGTTCGATTCTGTAATCGCTGATGAACTCAGCGTTCAGGGGCCGTCCGATCTAGATGTAATGAAACGGACGGCCGAGATTAGATCGTGGATAATAAAGATGTTTTAAGTTTATAATATTTCAGTAAATAACCCTAACTTGTTGAGTTAATTTAAATACCTTCCCGAATGTATTTTGACTTGAAATTTTAACCATAAATTCCTTATTTAATCTAGTTTATTTTGATGTAATTATTATGGTTTTGGAGTTTTTAAATGTAAGTTATGATTTGTGCAAGTTACGGGTTTTTTGGAATTATTTGGCTAATTTAAAAAGATTTTTTATGAAATAAAAATTTTAATATGTATAAAATGTTATAGTTACTGTATATTAAATTTGGGAATTTTTGGACTATGGTATATGAGTTTAAAAAATGTTTTTGTGAGTTTTTCATAAGAATAACTTTTAATATATGGTTTTTAATGTAACCAAAAATTAAAGTATAGTTGATTAATGAACTTTATAGGTTGGGGAAAATATAATAAGACTAAACTAACATTTAATACAGAATGTGAAATACTCCAAACCTTGATATATTGTTTAAATACTAAACTATGATACTTAAAGCTAAAAAGTGCCTTAGAAGCATCAGTGTACAATTTAAACCATAGTAAAAACAATAAAGTACCATAAATACAGTTTGAGCAAAAACATGCTCTAAGCCTGGAGTGAGCTTGGTTAGGACCCAAAGAGCCTACCAAGACTTAATGATATTCAATTATGATTTAGTAAGGCAAATTAAGTCCTTAGGAAACCTTGGTAGAGAATTAACCCAAACAAAACACAAATAAATACCTTAAAGTCAATATGGGCAAAAATGTGCTCTAAGCTTGGGATAAGTTTGTATAAGACCTAAAGGTCATACCTATACCTTAGTTATGTGTTAATGAACATATTAAACCAATTACCAAAGAAAACCAAGCTTGAAAACAAGTTAAAACACAAAATGTGCTTTGAGGAGTCTTAAAGCACATTTTTGAAAAATTGTCTTGTAAATGAGTTTTGAGTGGCTAAATGTCCATCATTACTCTTTAATTAACATGTGCACTACTTAGTATCACATTAGGAAGTCTAAATCAATGGGAAATCAAAAATTCACAAATATGTGCCTTAGTTTGTGAACAGTTACAAAAATAAGCTAGTTTACAATATAGGTCAACATAAGTTGTTTTGATGGTCAAACAAGGCCTTATGTCTATTAATTAAAGGAGGGGGGACGGTTTCCTATGTGGTGACTCACCACCACGTGCCAGTAAATTAAAAGAAAGAAAGAAAAGTAAGTAAAAGGTTACTTTTGCTTTTAACATAAATATCTTCAAAGGTAGACCTCTCACCTCATTCTCTTCTTTTCTCCTTGTTCCCACTGTCTTCATCCTCTCCTCTCTCTTCAAAAACGATTTGCTATAGTAACCTCTCTTCTCCATCTTCATTTCCTTGCCAAATCCAACTCCATGCTCCAAATCAAATTCTAAGACCATATTTGTCTTAGTTAGACCAAGCTCTACACTTCTATCTTTTCAAATCTTCAAGAGCTCAAGTTTGATCACATGGAGAATCTCCATTGGAGGAGGAAAAGCTCACCTTCTTGCACATTGTTATTCTCCTTTGCTCTAAGGTAATAAAGATCAAAGAAAAACTCTATTTCCTCTTGTTTTTGTATGTGACCGAAAATCACCATTTAATGGTGTCTTCTCTTGTTCTTTCATAGCTCCATTTCAATCGTCAAAGGACTAGGAGGAGTCCTACCTTGTTTCTTAATCAAGTTCACTTTCAAATTCCAAAGGTAAATGTCATTTTAGTGTACTAAAACACTTATGTTAAACTAGGGTTTGTATATGAGTTTAAGTATGAATTCTTAAGCTCATTGCCTTATGTGTGTGTGTGGATAGAAGGTTGACAAGCAATCAAGGTCCTTGCCGAATTTTTAAACAAGGAAACAAGAAAGAAGTTTGTGAGGAAAGGAGGTAAATGTGCTAACCTAATGTAGTTTGAATGCATTAGGAAAAATGAGCTTAAGTTGTTCACCAAAACTATTTAAGGAGCTAATGGTAAATGAGTTAGTAAAATGCTCTCAAGGGGTTTATTAATGGCATATGTGATGTTGAGTGTATTTGCAGTTAAAGGCAAAGTATTATGTGGGAAATTGTGTTTATTTTAATGCAATTTAAGAGCCTAAGAGCCATGTTATTTAAGGACCTAAGTGTCAAGCAATTTATGTTTATGCACTATATTGTGATGTAGTGTAGTTTAAGGATTTTGATGTGTTTAAAGAACAATCTTTGTGAAGATGTGTGTAAAGAACAATATGTTTGTGTGTATTAAATGAATAAGGGTTCTTGGTTATATTAAGGTGAAAAATTATGTGTTTTGGTGTAAGGTGATACAAGGAAAACTATGTCAAAATTTGGTTAATGAACAAGGAGTTTTAGGTGTTCAAAATGATGTTTGGTGACCTAGGTTGAACTAGGAATGATTAAGGTTTAAATTGGTGAAAGAAGGTGAAATAAGGTCTTCTTAGGCGTTAAATGTCTTGGGTGTGAACTTGTCTTGGAGGAATTAGGATGGATAATGAGAATTTTAAGGATACTTCAAGATCATGGTGAGTTGTGTTAAGGATTTATACAAGTTTTAGTACAATGAGGAAGTAAGGTGTTGTAAGGAAGATGTGTGGACTTGTGGAGAAGATTCTTGGAAGGACATAAAGTATTTATGGTGGGCTAAATATAGTGTGGGAACATGCTATAAACCTAAGGGGGAAACATTTTAAGTGTTGGGCATTTAGGCAAGGAATGAGTAAGTGTTTAAGGGTATAGAAAATGAAGTTTTTGGCACGTCCAAACTACCGTCCGAACTTGGACGTTCGGACATGCCCTGTTGCGTTTAAGTTTCTGAGCTTTGACTAGTGTCCGAACTACCGTCCGAATTTGGATGTTCGAACACACCTATCTCTATTTTTTGGTTTGGCCTCGAACAGTGTCTGAACTTGTGAAGCTCGGACGCATGTTCGGACATTCCTTTCGGACTATCGTCCGTTTGCACCCTTTTGAGCCTCGAATCAGTGCTCCACACTTGGGAAGTCCGGACACAAGTTCGGACAAGGTGCTGTTTTGACCAAAAAAAAACTTTGTTTAAGGTTAGAAAATGATATCTAATGATGGAGATTGATAAGTAATGATGTTATGAGATTGTTAAGGACAAGTTAAGTGAGTTATAATGATAATTGAGTGGGTGAAAAAGTGTATTAAAATGTAAAGGTAAAACAAGTTAAAAATGTAAAGCTATTTTAACTGATTAACGGGAGTAAGTCATGAGCATTAGACTTTAAACAATCAAGTCACCCCGGGTGTTAATGAAAGTAAATGTAATGTAGCAGTTGTTCAAAGATGTTAGGAGGAACATGTGATGGCACATTAGAGTGAAACCCCGGTGACAGGTATGGTTTTCTTGCAACCTGTTGATAAGTGTCTAAATGAGCGTGTTTTATGGGTGTATTTCATATATCATATCAGCACTTTTCTGCTCATTTCTCACTTATCGTATGTTTTTCCTCTAGTTTATGTTTTATTGATTATCTCACAAATTTATTGGTTTAAACATGAGGAAAGCCAAGCTAGGAGCAAAGTACACGAAGAGACCAACGCATAGGCGCAGACGGCTGAAAACGGAGTCCAAACGAAGAATCTAGAGCCGGTCAAAAAATAAGCCTGTACATCGTAAAAACAGGCGGACAAGAGACAAGTTAGTACGTCGTGATAACAGGCGGACAACACACAAGTACAACCTCCTGTTTTCAGGCGGACACACACAAGTGCAAACTCCTGTTTTCAGGCGGACACACACAAGTGCAACCTCCTGTTTTCAGGCGGACACACACAAGTGCAACCTCCTGTTTGGAGGCGGACGAACCACAAGGCTACCGCCTGTTTGGAGGTGGACATCACACAGCAGAGGCAATAGGCGGACGTCTCACACACCAAGGCAACCGCCTATTAGCATGCGGACGGGAGGCGGATGTGAGTAAAACCAGTCGCGAAATAGTTTTCTTCTTTGCCTCCGCTATCCATCTACTCCCGCACCGCCTACCTTATTTCCTCACGCGTCTCCAGCTCCTGTCCCCTGCAATTAATGAGCAATCAACGAGAGCAATCAACCGGCAATCAAATTCGTACCGATCTTCTTCTCCTCTGCCTCTATATAAACTCACTCCAACAGCACCATAAACACACCACGCACGACCACGCACGACGGGAGTCTGAAGAAACCATTCACCACACTCACCCATTCGCTTCCACTTATATTCCTCCCGTACCACCACAACATTCCACACTCACGCAGTAACAAAAGAAATAGAAGAGTAGCAGCGAGAGCGAGAGCAGGTCAATTCTTCCTCTGAAATAATGTCAAAATCTGTTTGTGCTATCTTCTTATCTCCGTTAATGTCTGAGTAATTTTCTTTTGTATCCTAGGATGGGGGTTTGATTTCTAATATTACGTAAACAATATTTATCACCTGTCTCACTTGTTAACTTGTTTTAATTCCTTTCAACTAATATTGCTAAATGCTTTGCGCGACAAACGACTGCATTTATTTGGTAACTATCAACACATGATTTTGAGATAGTCTAAGTACCACCAAGGAATTAATCTTAGTATTTACACTCCGGATTGAGCAGGAAAATACTAAGGCTTTTATTAAGAGTTTGTAACCGACAATTATTAACTCTAATAGGCAATAAATAATTGAGACAAGGTTATAAATATGTTTAAGTAATTTAGGAAATTCCCCCGCTATCCTAGGATACATTTTTCCATCCACATCAATTAATTCACCTTTTTACTGTTTTTATTATATTTGCACTGATCAAACAACAAATCAAGCTTGCCTCCGGCTAAACCCCTTTTACAGTTTTTAAGTAACTACCAAGACTAGGATAAATTGAACAATCTCCCTGTGGATACGACACTTGTTTTACTAACTACGACCGGGATTTGTTTGCAGCCCGACGTTTAATTTGAGTTTTAATTTCTTTTCTTTTCTTTTAATTTTACACCAGTTAACCACTCAGAAAATAACCCTCTGCAAATTGGCGCTGTTGCCGGGAGATTGATTCCATCAATTTCCCTAGTTTCCGGTAGTTCACTCGCTATATTTTAATAATCTGTTAATACTATTAAATTGTTAATCTCGGACATCTGACTTGGGCATCTGACTTCGGACTTTGGACATCTAACTCCTAACATCTTAATATTATTGTCATTTCGTTCCATTGTCATTTCGTTCCATTGTCATTTCGTTCCATTGTCATTTCTTTCCATTGTCCCTAACTACTAACTTAAAATTTCCTGTCATTTCTTTCCATTGTCCTTAACATTTATTTCCATTGTCCTTTACATTTCTTTCCATTGTCCTTAAAATTTCTGTATACTAACTACTAACTTTAATTTTCTGTCATTTCTTTCCCTTGTCATTTAATATTCTGTCATTTTACTTTTGTTAGAAAAAAAATACAAAAAATATATCAGTGTTGTTTAACTATCGTTTATCAGCCTAACCAATATCTCTGCCTTTCTTATTTTATTTACTAACTAATTTTGCAGTTTCTCACAAACCACAAGTTATCTTCTGTGCATGCCAAATACTCGAACCCAAGGCTCTCCACCAATCAGTCCGAGCCCCGAACCCGAGCGCACTTTATTACAAGCACAAAGAAACCTGAGAAACCAAGCCATGGCCAATAACGAAGTTATAAATGAAATGGACCATGCAAATCAACCAGAACACCGTGCTCTCTTTGACTACCACCAACCAAATACCGAAGGAAGAGCATCAGCCATAGTTCTCCCCGAACTAACACCACAAGAAGCCGGACAATGGGTTTTCAAAACCCACTACATCACCGCCGTCCGGGATTTAGGCAAGTTTAGTGGAGCGAACCCAGATGAAGCCCCAAATCATCTGAGTCTCTTCCTAGACTTCTGCAATTCCTTTGGTCAGACCGGCAACGTCAAAGAAAGAATCCGTCTACAACTATTTCCTCACTCGTTGTCGGATTTAGCAAACAGGTGGTACCGAAGCCTTCCCTCCCGATCAATCACTACATGGCTGCAAATGGCCCAAAAATTTCTTGCCAAATACTACCCAACCAGTAGAACAAGGCAATTGATCGGTGAGATCAACACTTTCTGTCAGGAGCCAGGAGAAACGTTGTACGACGCATGGGACAGATTCAAGGATATTCTAATGAAGTGTTCCCACCATGGTCTTGACGATCAATCCCTCTGCCTGTCATTCTTCAACAGTCTGGATGATGGGAACCGACTACTCGTCAATTCCTCTGCAGGAGGAAGTTTCATGATGAAATCTCCTAAAGAAGGAATGGACCTTCTCGAAACCATGACGAGCAATACCAGACAGTGGACGAGATCCAAAGGAAGAACACCACGAGCAGCAGGCCTACTCCACGTTGAGCCTACGGATCATTTATCAGCTCAGATCTCGTCCCTTGCAAAGATGGTGGAAAAGCTAACAACATCACAAAACGAAATTGTAAAAACAATAGCTTCTCCACCTACAAGTTCACCACCAGCTCCACCTACAGAAGGATGTGTCATATGCGCCGGTCCTCATGAAACTCATCAATGCGAAGGCAAAGGCCAGTACGAGGAAGTACAATTCATAGGAAACCGCCCCGGTAATTCCTACAACAATAACATCAACAACAACTACCCATGGAGAAATCACCCAAATTTCTCATGGAAAAATAATGATCAGAACCAAGGAGGGCAGAACAACAATTCCAATACCTATCAGGGAAACTGACCCCAACCAAACTCTAATATGGGTTATAGAGCACTAGGTGCCCCTCCAGGTTTCCAACAACAGCAACAACAACAACCATCTTCATCCTCTGTTGTTCCAAACACATAACTCAAAGAGATGATGAAGGGTTACATGACTATGACTCAGAACCAGCTTTCTGCACAAGAAGCCTTCAACCAGAAAATCGAAGGTAAATTCAATCAACTTGCAGAACAACTTGCTCGAAGACCGCCAGGGGCTCTCCCCAGCCAAAATGAACCAAATCCAAGGGAGCAAGCCAAATGCATCTATGTGAAGGAGCACGATGAAGAAAAGATGGAGGTGGCTAAAACAGCTAAAGTTCCAGAACTACACCCTACCCTCCAAGAGTGGGTTGTAGCGATCGAAACTTCCAAAAGGAATGTAGCTGAACTTGAAAGCACCGCCAAAGTCTATAAAAATCGGATTCAATCTGAGAATACCTACCTTGAGCACTTGGTGGCCGGTTATGAAAATGAAAAGCTCGACTTTGAAGAAGAAGAAGAAGAGGTTAAGGCGATAACCTTGAGAAGCGGTAAGAAAACCGACGAGATTCACATCCCGCAAAGATCAGAAGAATCCAAAGAGGATAGTGAAGAAAAAGCTGAGGCCCTTGTAGAAAAAACATCTCCCACCATCCTCACTGTTCCACCAGCTTCAAAACCATCTTCACAAGAACCGCCTATACCATTTCCCCACCGACTCCAGAAGCAGAAATTGGATAATGAATATGGTAAGTTTCTGGCAATGCTGAAGCAACTAAACGTCAACATACAGTTTGTAGACCTCATTGCCAAAATGTCAAACTACGCCAAATTCCTCAAACAACTCATATCCAACAAAACTAAATTGGCCGAAGTCGGTACGGTACCTCTCAATGTAGCTTGCTCAGCTATTCTGCAACAACCACTACCTTCCAAATGCAATGATCCGGGCAGCTTCACTATTCCAGTCACAATTGGTAGCACCTCATTTCCATACTCCCTATGCGATCTGGGTGCCTCCATTAATTTGATGCCCCTCTCCACTTTCAAAAAGTTGGGAATTGGAGAGATGAAAAAGACTAAGATGACCCTTCAACTGGCGGATGGTTCAGTAGCTTACCCAAGCGGAGTGGTGGAGGATGTTATCATTAAAGTGGAGCACTTATACTTCCCATGCGATTTTGTCATTCTAGACATCGAAGAGAATTCCACTACACCTCTCATCCTTGGACGACCATTCCTTGCCACAGCCGATGTGCACATTTGGGTAGCCCAGGGGATAATCACCCTTCAAGCTTATAACGAAAAGCTGGAGTTTGCATCAGGACGGTCTCCAGATAGCAAATCCAAAGATCTCAAGTTCGTAAGGGATACTCAATCATCATCATCCCCACTTCTGTTTATCACCCTTCCAGACGGCATGTCTATTACAGAGATACCACCACCAATCCCAGACGAAGAGCGGGATAAGAAAAGAAAACATGCATCCCGGTGGACACTCAAAAATACTATCCAGTCATGCTTTGGATCTCCTCCTCATAACCACCCCCCGTGATCGATCTAACGACAAAGCGTCTAGCCAAAGACGTTAAAGAAGGGCAGCTTTCCGGGAGGCAACCCGGACGAACTTATCTTTTATATGCTTTTATGCTGTTTTAATTTTCAGGTTCCCTTTAAATTTTATTTTTGCTAACTCTTAACCCCGTTTTTAGTATAGTTGCTTCTAGTGTCCTATGCAGGTGCAATTTCATGTCTACACCGCAACCAAGCTACGCTACTTGAGGCTGAAACTCAAGTGTGGGGGAAGTCCTTTAACAGCAAGCAAAAATAATATCAGGGGAGTACCAGTTTCTTTAACCTTGCTTTTATTTAAATAAATCATGCAGAGGAGAATTTATGTGCTTAAATGATTATACGTGAGCTTTGTGTTCTCTCTATTTTATCTACTTACCGAAAAGGCCTTCTGAAACTTTCCCTTGTTTTTCTGGTGAACAATGAGGACATTGTTCAAATTAAGTGTGGGGGAGTGTGCCCTTTTCGGTGACATTTTATGCTAAAATGCTTAATCTCTCTGCTTATCTTTCGTTTGTTCAAAATCAATATCGTGGACCCTTTATATGTGGGTTGTTCTCTTTAAGAATAAATACTGTTATGAATTGTGGGATAAATGGTACAAATTTTTAAAATTTTGATTACTTTTGAGGAGCATTTTTATGCGGTGTAACCAAATGATCTGCAATGGTTGGATTTTTATTACTCAGGGATTCCTTCTGTCTTCTTTCTTAGGGATTGCTAAGGGGTGCTTCTCTGTCAAAAAAGAAAAAATAATAATAAATAAGGGACTTACGAGACACCATTGATAACCAACAAAGAGAGTTGAGTGTTCTTTAAAATACGAAGGCATAATGCCTACATATTATCTTCTCATCTCTTATGCAAAAGTGAAACAAATGCATAATTCTATTTTTCCTTTTGTTTTCTCCTCAATGCCCATTCTTGAGAGAAGTTGGCCATGGTAAAAGTTCTCAAAGTCACCTTAACTAAGAAGCTTTGAAGTACTCCGGATCATACCCCGAAACTCTAATTTTTATTTTTGCCCTGAGTACACCTATGCCACCAGTAGGTGATGGACCACACTCCTCTAAAAGTTTAAGATCATGTACTATTGACTTCTTTATCCTACCCTTCATAATAGTATTTGTTAATATTGAGCATTCCCAACTTACTTGGGTACATGGTTTTGCTTGAGGACAAGCAAAAGGTAAGTGTGGGGGTGTGATAAGTGTCTAAATGAGCGTGTTTTATGGGTGTATTTCATATATCATATCAGCACTTTTCTGCTCATTTCTCACTTATCGTATGTTTTTCCTCTAGTTTATGTTTTATTGATTATCTCACAAATTTATTGGTTTAAACATGAGGAAAGCCAAGCTAGGAGCAAAGTACACGAAGAGACCAACGCATAGGCGCAGACGGCTCAGAAAACGGAGTCCAAACGAAGAATCTAGAGCCGGTCAAAAAATAAGCCTGTACATCGTGAAAACAGGCGGACAAGAGACAAGTTAGTACGTCGTGATAACAGGCGGACAACACACAAGTACAACCTCCTGTTTTCAGGCGGACACACACAAGTGCAACCTCCTGTTTTCAGGCGGACACACACAAGTGCAACCTCCTGTTTTCAGGCGGACACACACAAGTGCAACCTCCTGTTTTCGGTCTTACTACACCTACAATACGTGTACAATTTAAATGATTACCCATGTACAACGTCTACCCCGTCCTACTCTCGAACGGCTTCATCTCTCTGTACCTGAAATAGGAAAAGAAGAGAAAGGGTGGCCCCCAAGGGGCTCAGCAACTTTGCTGGTATGGTAATCCCGCAGCCCGCATGCTACCGGGCCACGCACAACTAATTGTCGTCTTAGCATGCAGTTGATTATATTTAAATCATGCATACCAGCCATAACATACAACACATAACATTTCGCCTCAATGGGCTCAACCTATAACCAACACATCCACACTTAACAAATCGTCCAATGATTCCTTAAACCTTAGAGTGGCTCTCCTCTAAAACAGAGCTACTTCCTTAATGAACGACACGTACCCATTAATCGGGTTATCCTTAAACGCCTCTTGTCACAAACTAGGATTCATTTCCATGATCCACACATTCCATATCCTACAACATAACTCATCCCACACATAACAAAACATAACAAAACCTTTCTTGTTTCGACGTACACATGACAACATCGCACTTATTTAAAACATCCAATATATATATACCATAGCATAGCAAGGGAATTTGCATAGCATCATAACATTACATAACACCATCAAGTCGGTTCTCACAAGGAACCTTCCACCATAGTTAGTATACCATGTGAGCCTAGAGATTTTTGCCAATCCCATGTTAAGCTCGTTACCAACCTCGTTACCGTCCGGTTATATAGAACGGTTAACTTAAACCCAAGGTGTGTCGGATATAGTAATCCCAAGCACACCGAAATAACATTCGTATGCCCCTGTGGCCCGACGTGAGTCAGTAACTAGCTTTGGATAAGCTAAGGGAAGGTAGAAACCAAATTGGAATACAACCTATACATACACCAAGAGAGCCGAACCGGATAAGATAACGACTCCCGTCCATCACACGCGTGGCCGGAACAACCGGACTCCTCACCCCCCCATTAGTACATATACACATATAAATAGGTAGTTAGAGATCCATTATGGAGCCTACCACATCCACACACCATGCGGTATCATAACCGAGTTAAGCATACAAGGGAGGTTCACACACTTGCATACAACAACAATGTCCAACTAACTCACACATAGCCGTGGTTAGCACGTTCCCAAGGTTTGGGCCGTCAACTCCGAATACCGATCACTCATGTGTTCCTAGATTTGGTTAGCTAAGGTTTAACACATATTTGAGGTTAAATGGTATCGGAGACCAAATTCGCCACATAAATGAATTACTATAAACTCATTACATGTTTTAATCTTACAAGGTGGCAAACACTCAGTAAAACATATTGGCATACAAGCCGGTGTAATCCGGTAGGACACAGGTTGCAAGAAAACCATACCTGTCACCGGAGTCCACTTTACCACGTCCACTTATGTTCCTCGAGCAATTCTCGAACAACTGTTAACATCACATATGTTTTTATTAACATCGGGGTTTGTTTGATTATTTAATGTTTAATGCTTAACTTTCCCCGTTAACTTAGTTACATAACTTTACATTTTAACTTGTTTTACTTTTACATTTTGATTCAACTTTTCGCCCACTTAATTGTCATTTAAACTCACCTAACATGTCCTTAACAACCTTATAACATCATTACCTATCAATCCCCATCATCTCCTATCATTTCATTACCTTAAACCATGTTTTTTGGTCCGACCGGACTTGCCGACCGGACTTGTCCATGTCCGGTCGATTCCAGAACACATTTCCGTCAAAATTTTTCTACTCCGACCGGACTTGTAAGTCCGGTCCTATGTCCGGTCCATTCCAGAGAGTTTCTCCCCTTTGTAAATTTAGCCCGACCGGACTTGCCAAGTCCGGTCCTATGTCCGGTCCATTCCAGAAGCCAATTCTCGTAGGGTAAACTGGGCCCGACCGAACTTGCAAGTCCGGTCGCAAGTCCGGTCTGCCCCAAATCCTTATTTTCCTTTTCACATCCAACTCCAAACTTCACCCCATATGACCTAGTATACCCTAACCTCATTTGGGCACTTCAAACACACCTTAAGATATCCTTAAACACTCACAAAACTCTTTTTCTAATTCCTTAAACCTTTACTTATATCTTCACAAAATTCCTAACACTTACAATGTTTTCACCTAGTTTTTCAAGTGGTGTTTCATCCATAATAACCTCTATACCAAAGTGTTCCCTCACCATCATAACATCATCTCCCAAGCATCTTCTCTTACTAACCGAATCTTCTTTTTCACATCTTACCCAAACATCACTTATTCCATGGGTGTCAACATTACCTAGACCTTTAACAAACTTCTCCAAGACTTTAATACATTCACAAAACACACATGAAATTCCTAGAACTCCTAAGATAGTCCCTAAGTCCTTGCATCACTCTAAATCACCTTAATACATGTTTTCTTCTCAAATAAACATTTATTCACCTTTAACACTTCCTAGTTCACCAAAACTTCCTTAAAACACTTAGAACTTCCTACACATCTTCCCAAATTTGGCCATAGCTTCTCTAGTATATACCCACATCCAAACACTTAGGTTTTTACCTTAATTCATTCAAGAACACCTAAAATCCATCAAACACATTTTTATACACAAGACTTTACACATTTAGCACTACATCACAATATAGTGCATAACTTAAATTGCTTGGCACTTAGGCCCTTAAACAACATGGCTCATAGGCCCTTAAATTGCATAAACCTTAAACACTGAATCTCCACAATATATAAGCCTTTGACCTGTAATTACACACACCAAGACATATGTTCCTTTACTAATCTCCTTGAGAACACCTTACTAAGTAATTCACCATTTGCTCTTTAGGTAGTTTTAGCAAACATTATAAGCTCATTTCTCCTAAGGCATTAAACCACATTGAGATAGCATATTTACCTCGTTTCCACTCAAACTTCTTTCTTGTTTCCTCTTGAAACCGGTAAGGCATTTCATTCCTTGTCAACTACTAAACCATATACCAACATTGAAATGAGTATATAAGCTTTATGCTTCATCTCATTGTAAACCCTAGGTTTACATTGTTTCCAAGAGCATTAAGATAGTTGTTTTACCTTGGTCTTTGAAGGGAATTGGAATATCTATGAAGAGAGGACTCCACCTAGTCCTTGAAAGATTCAAATGGAGCTAGAACAAAGCAACACAAGGAGCTCCATCAATGAATATTTTCGGTCAATGACAAACATGGAGGAAACTTGATTTTTCTTTGAGTTTCCTTACCTAGAAGCAAAGGAGAGTAATAATATGTGGAAAGGTGAGCTCAAGCTCCATCAATGGTGAATCTCCATGGCACCGGAATTGAGTTCTTAAAGATTTGAAAAGGTAGAAGTGTAGAGTTTGCTCCAACTAGAAGAATGGTGGTCTTGGAATTGAATTTGGACCATGGAGCTAGGAGTTACAAGTGGTCAAAGATGGAAACAATGGTGGTGTTGGTGTTGCTGTAGCAGCTCGTAAAAGAGAGCAAGAAGGGAGGTTGGAGGCGTGAGAAATGAAGGAGGAAAGGAGAAATGAAGATAGAACTTGCTTTAGCAAGATATTTGTATTAAAAGGTAACTTTCTCCTTTTTACCTTCCTACCCTTCATTTCCTTATTTGATTTCTACATGTTGGTGACTCACCTTGATAGAAACCGGCCCCCATATACCACCTAGGGGTATTTTAGACTTTATTAATCAATTGTCTCACTTATAACATTATATGTTACAAACTAGCTTATTAAGGTTACTATTCACAAAAACAAGGCACATAGAAGTGAAATTTTTGATTTCCCATTGATATAGCCACCAAAATGTGATACTATATAGTACACATGTTAGTTAAAGAGTAATGATGGACATTTAGCCATTCAAAACTCATTTACAAGACAATTTTTCAAAAATGTGCTTTAAGACTCCTTAAAGCACATTTTGCGTTTTAACTTGTTTTCAAGCTTGGTTTTCTTTAGTAATTGATTTAATATGTTTATTAACATATAAATAAGGCATAGGTATGACCATTAGGTCTTATACACATTTATCCCAAGCTTAGAGCACATTTTAGCCCATATTGACCTTAAGATATTTATTTGTGTTTTGTTTGGTTTCATTGTCTACCAAAGTTTCCTAAGGACTTAATTAGCCTTATAAAGTCATAATTAAACATTATCAAGTCTTGGTAGGCTCTTTGGGTCCTAACCAAGTTCACTCCAAGCTTAGAGCATGTTTTTGCTCAAACCGTGTCTTAGTGTTTTATTGTGTTTTACCATGGTTTAAATGGTTCATTTATGTTTCTAAGGCACTTTTTAGCCTTTAGATATCATAGTTTAACATTTACACAACATACCAAGGTTTGGGGTATTTCAATCTACCCCCCTTAAAAGAACTTCGTCCTCGAAGTTCACATTTCCTCGCATCATTGGATTAGAATACGGGAATTACTTATAACCATAATACTTCCATTACCAACCACCCCTTACATCCAACCTCGGACTTTATGGTCCGGGCAACATATCCACATTATACATAAACATCATACTCACAGGGTAACCTCGGACTTAATGGCCCGGGTACCTTCACCACACTTGCACCTACACAATATCCCTCAGACTCTTAGGTCTGGGTGACATAACCACATTTAGACACATAGGTCTATGTAACACAACACATTTAGACTCATAGGTCTTGATAGCATACACTTTAGGAGATCAAAGTCAAATAACCCTTATCACCCATACCAAACAACATGTCATAGCATGTATATCAAACAGAAATACCTTTTTCCATCTCTCCATGGGTTCGAATCCCACGTTGAGTACATATACACTGTGCTCCCGCAGAACCCGGTCGCGATGGACACCTTCTGGTCCCCGTTCCTTTGGGAGATCAAAACATTCACTTAATTTTTAACATATGTACTTCTCATGTCGCCGGTCCGAAGACAAAGGCTCATACGTCCTCAGCTCGTGAGCAAGTACTACAAAAATATTCTTTACTAGGTTAAGTATAAGAAGGTCTTTTATTCAAAATATTAACCGATTGCTTGAAAACACCAATTGAAAATCCTTTTGAAAGCACCATACAACTCCAAGTCCGATTTATGCTCCTTGTATTTTTCTTAACATGGTTGTTTGTGACCACTTATAGGGAGCTTCAAGAGTCATCCAACCCTGGTGTGATCAGCATCAGTGTTGAACTGTCTTTCCACCCCAATTTGTGTTCGGCTTCCCTTGATCTCATGATAATCAAGTTTCACCTCCCACTTCATTTTCAACCAACAATTAGTTCAAGCATATTCCATTTTCTATCTTTCAGTCCTTCTAGTCATAATCATTACATCTCCAAGGGATAGAACTCCGTCTATCAATCATCACCCAAATCCAACTTAATTCAAGTTACCTAGGGAATTTAATTCTCACTAGGTTCTATGTCGGTCTCATAACCCTTCATAAATCACAACACTGTATATATATACATATTTTTTTTCAAAATACAATACATGGTTTACATTTATGCACCATCGGGGTTTTAGTTCCCTGGGAGTTTCTTTACTCCCTTCCACTTGTACTCTCACAACCACAGTTAAACAAAATAAACACACTTCCCACAATGGTATTCGCATCTTTTGTGCGCAATTACCACAATTTGACCATAAATGAATGCGTATGTTTGTATAACACACGCGCCAACCATCATAACAAATCATTTTGTGCTACGCACAACCCAGTTCACGTACACTTGTACGGTAAAACACACTAAGTGGCTTTGCGCTCTACCCCCCTTAAAAGGGATTACGCCCACGTAATCAATCACTAAACCTTGGCTTAAAATGTTCTGCCGTCGTGGAGTGTTTTGACTTCCACGCGGTCTATTACACAATGGATTCTGATTAGAGGATCTTAACCATATTGGCGGTTTAGTCTCTAAACCAAGAATTCGCATTGGAGTTGTAACTCATAACCGGTTTCGGTCCTGGCCTGTGAGGCTGTTAGGCATTGATAACTAGCCATCCATTCATATTCACAATGTATACCCGGTACCTGACGCATGGGCTCACTGGCCTCTGTTGCGCAACCCTGATAATTATAGAGCTAGCTTGCCCCATTCGTTACTGTTACTGTATTGTACATCTCCAATGTATTACCCTTATCTTGGGAAGAATGGTTTCCCAACCGACGCATGGTATCTCTTACCCTGAGCGAATTCGGTGAGTTTCAAAACTTTCCATCCACTTCTCCAATAGCTTACAGCGTAAACTACTATGTAATTCACAATGATTGACTTGCTTCTACCGACTTACTGTCGGTTGAGATTGAGCTACTACCTAGTGTGTAGTGCTCTCTCAGCTAATTTCAACATTTGGGGTATATTCCATACCGATATTTGGCATTTAGTGTTACTATAGTTATTTACTGTTAATCATGTCTTCACCTTTGGTTTTGTACATTTATTCTTTCATTCCTGCGGCCTTGCATTACCTACGCATCGGCCACTATAACATTATTCCTCCACAATTACCATGCTTCTGGTTCCTAGCTATCCCACTTGATCATTACTGCGCAAGTGCAATACCAAAACACTCAGTCATACAGAGTGCAGAGGCGTACACTCTTGACAGTAAATCTCTCATGCGATTGCGATAGGAATCTACACTGTGTTTTACCGAAATCCTTATCACATAATACTTGTCACCGGCTTACTGCTCGGTTCGTTTGCTATTATTTACTGTTGTGCCTCCACTGGGTTTAACTCATAACTCGGCTCATTCCCCATTTTATCATCTAACAATATTCACACAACGGTCGCTTATTGCGCACCGTATCCTTACTCATTATACAACATCATCTTATACTGCATCCGCCATTATATTAGCTTCCGCTATTACGCTGGGTTTATCTGGCCACTTATTTGGCTGCTTTTTGAATATACTATATTTTTCCCTTGAGCGTTGTTCGCTACACATTTAGCTTCACACACCTACGGTGATTGCTACCAAACTTATTACTCTTCCTGTGTACACAACTGGTACGAGCACTTCTTTTTGTGTTATTTTATTCCAATCATCACGGGGTAATAACAACGTGGTCCATCCTCCACATATTTCTTGTACTTGATTCACATAACTACCGCTCCTGCGGTCTCACAATATCGAGTGGTATCCCCACTCTTAGTGCAGTGGTTCGCTTACCACTTTATTCACTTATACAACATAAACTTCTACAATCAATCGAATTTATATAACATATCTTGCTTATGGCTTATAAGCCTTATTTGCCTTGAGATGGGCTCATTGTAGGCTGTCCACACATATGTACTTCTCTGTACAACATTACATGTTTAGAGGTTGTAGTGGGCTCCATGACAAGGTCATTGCATTCCGTTTCCTTTCATGGGATGCCCCTTAGGTTTGTCAGTCCGTCTCCTGACAACTTATGTCTAAACTGGGTGTTAATTTCAACCCTTGCGTTTCTGTCATGTATTTCGTTCAACAATTGTTGATGCGAACACCCTTTTAGGATTGCTCCTAGGTGTTGCTAAGTCATGCCATTACATTTGGCTTGCACTTATGGGTACTTTCAGTTAACTATGCCTTCTCCAATGTCTTTATATAACAGTCGGTGCACTTCGCACCTCCTGTATCTTAAATATTTCCTTGCACACATTCACTGATTCCTTCAGTCTCTTTAATTTAGCTGGGTTTCTTTACTTCAACCATTTGTGGTAATCCTTAGCTCTTACTTGTCTTTTACTGCTGACCGTAGTATGGAGTCGACTATTTCCCGTGTTCTGGACTCTACTCGTATACATATATGGGGTATCATATTGATACATTGCTACTTACCCAACTAACCTATAAGTAGGTCTGTCAGGCCCACATGCTCCTATCGGAGTGCGGTCGTCCCACAACACAGTTGGTACACTGGTAGTGTCCGTCACACGCCTAGGTGAAGTATTCTGTTGTCAACTCCCTTATATTGTCCCGTGACAATATTCATTCCTTGCTTCCCGAACTTAATCGAGGGAAGGTTTATCCACTGTTGTATCCTTATCAATTGCCCCTGGTTTCACTGGTTTGGTTTAAAAGAAGGTTGGAAAGAAGTGTCGGTTTGAAAAGAAAAGGGTTTGAATAAATTTGGGTTTAAAAGAAAATTTCCATGGTTTCACAACATCTTCTTACCTTAGCCAAGTCTAGCTTCTTGCTGACTGGTGTACTTCCAATTACAGAGGTTAGGCTAACAGGCCCTTCCACTGTTATGACATTCACATTTAACTTTATTGTACTTTTCCAAGTACTTTGTAGTGGTTATAAATTTCCCGAATAGCCCTGTTATAGCAGCACTTGCTATGGCAAGTGCGCCATGCTAACTGGCTATCGGTTTGACACATACCGATTGTGGTATTGTTTTGACCCATATTGTCATCAGTGGCCTTGTTGGCCCTCACTGATCTTACTGCCTTGATAAATACTCCTCTAGGTAACTTCTCACTGTTTTCACATGATAATCATTAACTAGGGTGTTTCCCATTCTGGAAGTCCCTATTTTCTTAGTATTGCATTCGCTTGTAGCCCGTTCCACGTATTTGGGCACTACGTTGTAGTCCCCTTGCCGGTTGGTACACCGTTGGTGTATTGTTTATCAACTGTGGTTCCGTAGACACTTGTCTCGGTTTTATTAATCCTTTTCTTGCCTGTTTCACGGTCGGTGCGTTGCAAGTTGGTTATTCTCGACTGCTCTGCATGTCGACCCAGGTTGCCGGAAATTCTATTCTCTTATACACAAGGTTCTTCGCTCTTCGCTATGAAATGCGGTTAACACTGTTTAGATGGGGACCGTCTCCGGGATTCCCAGTTTTCGGGATCTACCGTATGACAGGTTCCCCGTACTCCAAAGGTATTTAATAGCAGCCAGATCGGGTATTCCCGAGTATGAGAGTGAACTCCCATCTCTCTGGCGTTGTTGCCCAAGTTATAAAACAGGGATTGTGGAGGGTGAGAAGGATATTGTAGGTTTCCAGTATTCACTGGTAGTTCCTTTCTAGCGTACCTCTCACGCTATCACTCGACCCTTAACCCAAAGTACTTAAATCCTAACTCGGTACTTCCTAAGCTCGGTAATTCAGTCATCAGAGCGATACTTCGCTCTGATACCACTTTTTGTAACACCCCAACCACCACCGTACACTTAGCAACACATTGCAGCGGACACTCAACTCATCACATTAATTATTCCAATGGTGTTACACGCCGTTAACCACCCACGTGGCTAACAAGGCTAATACATGTACATTGTATCGGTCTGATGGACTAGACTCCCGAGCAACTACACGTTACATTTGCTTCCCTTAACAACAACCCACATACTTTGTACATTCCAACCGTACCGAGTATTTACAAACTAATGTCGATAACAATTTCGGTCTTACTACACCTACAGTACGTGTACAATTTAAATGATTACCCATGTACAACGTCTACCCCGTCCTACTCTCGAACGGCTTCATCTCTCTGTACCTGAAATAGGAAAAGAAGAGAAAGGGTGGCCCCCAAGGGGCTCAGCAACTTTGCTGGTATGGTAATCCCGCAGCCCGCATGCTACCGGGCCACGCACAACTAATTGTCGTCTTAGCATGCAGTTGATTATATTTAAATCATGCATACCAGCCATAAACATACAACACATAACATTTCGCCTCAATGGGCTCAACCTATAACCAACACATCCACACTTAACAAATCGTCCAATGATTCCTTAAACCTTAGAGTGGCTCTCCTCTAAAACAGAGCTACTTCCTTAATGAACGACACGTACCCATTAATCGGGTTATCCTTAAACGCCTCTTGTCACAAACTAGGATTCATTTCCATGATCCACACATTCCATATCCTACAACATAACTCATCACACACATAACAAAACATAACAAAACCTTTCTTGTTTCGACGTACACATGACAACATCGCACTTATTTAAAACATCCAATATATATATACCATAGCATAGCAAGGGAATTTGCATAGCATCATAACAATACATAACACCATAAAGTCGGTTCTCACAAGGAACCTTCCACCATAGTTAGTATACCATGTGAGCCTAGAGATTTTTGCCAATCCCATGTTAAGCTCGTTACCAACCTCGTTACCGTCCGGTTATATAGAACGGTTAACTTAAACCCAAGGTGTGTCGGATATAGTAATCCCAAGCACACCGAAATAACATTCGTATGCCCCTGTGGCCCGACGTGAGTCAGTAACTAGCTTTGGATAAGCTAAGGGAAGGTAGAAACCAAATTGGAATACAACCTATACATACACCAAGAGAGCCGAACCGGATAAGATAACGACTCCCGTCCATCACACGCGTGGCCGGAACAACCGGACTCCTCACCCCCCATTAGTACATATACACATATAAATAGGTAGTTAGAGATCCATTATGGAGCCTACCACATCCACACACCATGCGGTATCATAACCGAGTTAAGCATACAAGGGAGGTTCACACACTTGCATACAACAACAATGTCCAACTAACTCACACATAGCCGTGGTTAGCACGTTCCCAAGGTTTGGGCCGTCAACTCCGAATACCGATCACTCATGTGTTCCTAGATTTGGTTAGCTAAGGTTTAACACATATTTGAGGTTAAATGGTATCGGAGACCAAATTTGCCACATAAATGAATTACTATAAACTCATTACATGTTTTAATCTTACAAGGTGGCAAACACTCAGTAAAACATATTGGCATACAAGCCGGTGTAATCCGGTAGGACACAGGTTGCAAGAAAACCATACCTGTCACCGGAGTCCACTTTACCACGTCCACTTATGTTCCTCGAGCAATTCTCGAACAACTGTTAACATCACATATGTTTTTATTAACATCGGGGTTTGTTTGATTATTTAATGTTTAATGCTTAACTTTCCCCGTTAACTTAGTTACATAACTTTACATTTTAACTTGTTTTACTTTTACATTTTGATTCAACTTTTCGCCCTTGAGTTGAGTGTCGCTGCAATGTGTTGTTAAGTGTACGGTGGTGGTTGGGGTGTTACATTTTGAGTGGCTAAATGTCCATCATTACTCTTTAATTAACATGTGTACTACTTAGTATCACATTAGGAAGTCTAAATCAATGGGAAATCAAAAATTTCACAAATATGTGCACTAATTGTGAATAGTGCTCAAATTGGATTAGTTTAGCATTAAGTCAATATAAGCTAATTAATTGGTCAAGCAAGACCATAAATATCTTGTTTATTAAGGGGGTGGCCGGTTTTGATGTGGGGAGTCACCACTTGACTCATCAAATAAAGAAAAAAGAGAAGAGATATGGCAAATAATACTATTTACCTTTTAAATAAAATCTTGCTTTAGCTTCCCTCTCTCCTCCTTTCTTCATTCTTCATCTTCTCCATTGGTTTCTCTTGCTCTCTCCCTTCTTCCTCACGTAAACAAGCAGCTCCATGCTAGCTCCATCTCCTCTTGACCATTACTTACTCATTTTAGCTCCAAAATCAAAACTAAACACATATTCTTCTTAGTTAGCTCAAGCTCCTTCTTCCTATCTTTTCAAAACTTCAAGAGCCTCATTTTGTAGCCAAGGCAACCCGCCATTAGAGGAGGAAACTCAAGCTTGGAGAGTTCATTGGCTTCTCCATTCTCTTAAGGTAAAGAATATGTAAGAAAATCTAGGTTCCCACCATTTTTCTCCATAACCGAAAATCTATACTCATGGGGCTTCATGTTTATGCCTTGTTCTAGCTTGTTTTCTATTCTCCAAGGGATAGAGGAGGTTCCTCTTGCTTCATATCCAAGCTTATTCTAAGACTCCAAGGTAAAACAATCAACTTAATACCTTAAAGCACATTTTTAACCTAGGGTTTGTTCCTTAAGGTTGATGTATTATCTAGCACTCATTAGAGTCATTGGATATTGGTTAGAACATTGTCAAGGGGAGTTTAAGTGGTGACCGAGATTGTTCAAGGAAAAAGGCTAAGGAGGAAAGTTGTGAGCTTGTGAAAGAACAAGGTAAATTACTTACCTTAAGGTGTTTTATTGTTTAAGGGGATGGGATTTAGATATGTGATGAGTTTAGTGTAGAGTTTGCATTGGGAAAGAGTTATAAAAACCTAGGTGAAACAATGATTATACTTGTGAACTTGTGATTAAGGAGCAAATGAGAAAAGGAGATAGTTAAGAATGTCAAGGTGAATTATAAGAACACTTAAATTGCAATGGGAGCCTTGTTGTGTGTATTTGCAGGTCAAAGGCTATTTATATTGAGGAAATTCAGTGTTTAAGATTTATGCATTTAAGGGCCTAAGTGCCAAGCAATTTAAGTTTATGCACTATATTGTGATGTAGTGTAGTTTTGGTGTATGATGTGTGTTAAGATGGTGTAATGAGAATTTAGGTGTGTATGGTTGTTTGATGGTGAAAAACTAAATGTTTTGGTGTAACGATATACTAGAGAACCCATGTCGAAATTTAGTTAAAAACCTAAGTGTTTAAGATGTGTAAGGAGATTTTTATGACCAAGGAAGTACTAGGAATTTTAGGAGTTGTTTTGGTTGAAAAGGAATGAGTCTAAGATGTTTTAGTGAACTAGGATGACTTAGGTATGTCCATGAGGAACTAGGGGTTACAATGGTGAATTTTAGTCACCAAGACCTTGATAAAAGAAGTTAGAAGTCTTGTGCAGGTTCGTTGGGAATAAGGTGTAAAACTTTGAAATGGTTTAGGTGAGAACTAGAACATAGAATCTAAGGAAAGTTTGGTAAATGCAATGAGTGTGGGAAGTGGTGTATACGGTGTGGTAAAGTTATTAAGGAGGGAGCATTTGGTTAGTGAAAGTTCTAGATGGGTTATGTGATAGAAAAGTAGGAAAAATAAGTGCTAAGTGTTGAGAGTTTTTGGAAAGAATTGAGTAAATGATTGAGAAGATCCTTGGAAGAGTTTTAATGAGTTGATGGAGGTTGAGGGGGTTAATGTGCCAAGATGGTGTTAGACCTATAGGACACTTGTGGAAGAGTTTGGAGTTGAAAGAACAATTTATGAGAAAAGTCTGTAGAGGACCGGCCTAGGGTCCGACCCAGTTCTGGGTCGGTCGGACCATGTTAAGCCAGCCAGAATGTCTCTGGACTGGGCCGACCCAGAGGGTTTTGGGTCGGTCAGGCAAAAATTCAACGTAAAAAAAGGTTTCTGTAATGGACCGACCCAGAAGGTTTGGGTCGGTCGGTTTAACTCTAGGTCGGACGGATGGTTTTCAAAAGACGAAAAAATTTCTGAGATGGACCGACCCATAAGGTTGGGTCGGTCGTGGGTCGGTCTAAGGGAATTGTTCGAACCAGAAAATTTCTGGGACGGACCGACCCAGGGGTTGGGTCGGTCGGTGGGTCGGTCGACCCTTAACACTTAAAAAAAAAGAAAAAAAAAGATATGCGTAATGGAATTAATGGTACACCATTAAGGGGGCAATGATGATTGGAAACCTAGAGACCTAGGGGATTAAGTAAGGAAAAGACTTTAATGTTTAAAGCTAAGTTTGTAAGGTTAAGTATAAAACTTAAGAAGTGTTAGATGGGGATCATTAAGGGTTAAGTAAGTTAAACAAGTTAAGTAATGCGTAGATAATTAATAATTTAAGTTGGATGAATTTTAGGACTTGAAAGTTTGGGACCCGGAGGAGAATTAAAACAACGGGACGATCGACAGTGAACGGTACAGTCCTTCTTGTGACCTGCTTGCTAACGAGGTGTCCCTCGGCTTGTGTGCTATTTGTTTATGTGTGCCGATTAAGCAAGATAAAGCATGCAACCGGATTTATTGTACTTATTGTGTGTGTTACATTTACACTAACATATGAGGCTTGAGGTGGTTACTAACAAGGTTTAGTACGAATTGGATTAAGATGAGGTGTTATATTGTCTAACAGTTGGTTAATACCCGAGAAGGTTTAACTAACACTTGGTTGTAAGATTTTCACTAACTGGAACTTAAGGGGGGAGTGAGGAACCCGGGACTGACTCCGGTCATGCATGCTAGGGAAAGGGGGTCGGTATCTGAATCAGATCCGTCCTCCGCTTAAGGACTTGTCTTCGGACTTGTTGCCTAGGGTCGGTTGCCAGCTCAGCTACACTGGACTCCCGTCCAAGGTAGGAGGCATTAAGATGGTGCGGTAGGATCACCTAAATCCTAAGTTTAAGTTAAGCTACAACCACTTCCATTCTAGGAATGGTTTGTATACTGAGGTTAAGATAAGGTTAAGACTGAGGTAAGTTAAGGAGAACTGAGGATAAGAGGAATCATATCTGGAGGAGGTTATTACCAACCCATCTGTTAATGGAACACTTGAGTCGTTCATTTGTGTGTGAACTATGTATGTTCATTTGTGGATATTTGATTTATTGCACTTCATATTATGTTTGTGTATCTAATCAATTTCCATGCTATCGACAATTAGTCGTCGTAGCCCAGTTAGCTTGGGGTCATGAGAGGGTGTACCAGCATTCGTGCTGACCCCCTTTGGGGGCTGTTTTTACACTTGCAGGTAAGCGGCCCACGAAGTCATACCACGAGAGTAGGAGCGGTTAGACTCAGGATGGGTTATTTATTTTTGAGCACGGGTTGTGTATGTGCGCCCGTCTGTTTATATTTAAACTGATGTAAGTTTATGTTCATGACTTAGAAACTTAAACTCGGTTGTTTGGTGGTATTTTGGACGGTTGTATATTTTTGGATAAGTGTTGTAAGTCGGTAAGGTTCGGTATATTCTAATAATCAGAGCGTGGCAAGGTCCCGGTGTTTGTTATTTCCACTGCGACGTTTTGGGTTAAGAGTTAAGTTTTGCGATAACCACGATTGGCTTTGGACGGGGTGTTACAAAAAGTGGTATCAGAGCGTAGTTACGCTGTGATCAAGAAATACCGGACATGAGTAACCACCGAGTTAGGTTATGAGTTAAGATATAAGAAATGGGTTAAGGGTGTGAGAAGTTAGTGTGAGTAGAGTCAGATGACCACTATTAAGTGTGGATCGTCTTTACCGTCTACGGACGTTATAAATTCGTAAACCGAAACAATGGTGGATACGAATCTAATGTGAGTTGTGATTGTTCAGATGTTAGGAAGGAGAGGTCGAGGCCATGGTAGAGGCGATGAGACTGAGATACCGGGAGGGCAGACGATCGCAGAGATCGTAGCTGCCGCTTTAGGGCACATGGGCTATCAGCCTGGTGTGAGTGCACCACCTCCACCGCCACAACCCCGGGAACCAAACTGGGTGAAGAGTCTAGCCGACCTTCGACCCGCACACTTCAAGGGGGAGACTGATCCCGCCAAGCTTGAGGCGTACATCTCCGAGTTGGAGACCGCCTTCGAGACCCTTGACGTCCCTATTGGGATCAAGGTGCGTCTAGCTACGTTCTACCTGAAGGGGGCAGCAGGCGATTGGTGGAAGCTGGTGAGGGCCGAGCATGTGGCCAATCTAGACTTCGGCTGGGACCAGTACACAGCATTGCTACGAGCAAAGTACTATCCCGCCCATGTCCAGACGAAGAAGCGCTTGCAGTTGGATGCGCTTAAGCAGACGGACAAGATGACGGTAGACGAGTATTACTCAGAGTTTACCGCCTTGCTTCGTCTTCTGCCGGGTCTTGGATATTCAGACCAGATACTGGTGGACCGCTTCTATGGCGGACTTAACCATCGACTCCGCTACGGCATGGGGCCGACGAGCTATACTACCTTGCAGGTAATAAGAATGAGTAAGATATAGCTAAGTGAATAAGATTTAGTTTATGAGTAATAAGAGGAACTAATAGTTTGGAAAGCAGGAGTGCTATCATGCCGGTGCTAAGGTTGAGATAACCGACCAACTGAGGGACGAGGAAAATGCTAAGAGGAAGAGTGCTAGGAAGAGCATGGAGAACCAAGGGCAAGGTGGGTACCAGAAACAGAAGTATCAGCCTCAGGCCCAGAAGCATCAGAACCAAAAAGGGAAGGAAAGGATGGAGAAGGCCACTGAAGAGCCATTGAAACTGACTTATGCATATGCTGCAAAGCCTCTGCGCTCTAAGGCGCCAAAGGGTAAGAAGACACCTTTAAGTAAAATCAGAATTGTTAAGTAACTGTTGAGACATAAGTACTGAATCTAGTGCAATCAGGAACTGAGACTAGTAAGGGAGCCGGTGGTGGCTACCAGCGACGCTACATCTGTCAGTGATGTCACAAGGACCACCCAGGGCTCGATTGTAAGGGGAACAAAGTGGAGTGTAACTATTGTGGGGTGTACGGCACCGGGCATACGAGTGCTTCCGGAACCCCGAGAGCAGAGCCTACAAGCCCGAGATGAAGGGCAAGGGCAAGACCGATCAGGGAGCTGGTTCTGACGGTCAGAAGGGGGCAAACCAAGCTGCAAACAAGAACTCAAGAGTGGTCCAGAAGTCGGGATCCACATTGCACATGGTGGACCGGGACGATGAGGCCGAACCCTCATCGAGGCCAGGTACCGCTATAACCATTAAGTGATATAATTGCCTGTTTACCGCATTATCATGCATGTTTGGTGAAAAATTAAGTTAAGTGAGAACAAGATAAGATTAGAACTTAAGTGAGTTATGGCCTATTACCACCTTAGGAAACTTCAACATTTGCTATCCAATGCCTTCAACACCTAACCCGGAATACACCGACATCAAAACCCAAGACTTTCCAACCGAACAATGTCAGGTCATCCGCCCAGGTATGATTTTATTAAGGGGATACCTGACACTAGAAGCACAAATAGCCATCATCAGGAGGTGCAGTCAACTCGGAGTGGGACCGGGAGGTTTTTATACCCCGGAGTACCCAGGAGGAGCTAGGATGAAATTAAAGATGATGAGTTTAGGCAAGGATTGGAATCCGTATGCCAAAACCTACCAAACCACGAGGACACAAGATGGAGTCTCACCACCGGGCATACCCGAAGAGTTCCATCCGGTAAATACACAAGTCATGGAGATCGCTCAGCAGTTGGAAGCTGAACCGATTCCAGACATACAAGCAGACATTTGCATTGTAAACTTCTACGAGAAAGACGGGCGACTCGGACTACACCAGGATAAGGACGAGACAACAGAGTCTCTCGAAAGTGGGATACCCGTAGTGTCTTGGTCCATTGAGGATGATGCAAAATTTTTATACGGCGAGCAGAAGCGTGCGGACCGTGCAAATAAGTTAGTACTTAAGTCTGGGGATGTATTAATTATGGGAGGAGAATCGAGGATGTTGTATCATGGGATTAAGAGAATTAAGCTGAATACAGCACCGTCAGCAGTGATTAATGCGACGCATATGAGGCCAGGGAGATTAAACTTAACCTTTAGACAATATTAGCCATGTAATGTTTTAGTATGAGATAAGGAATGAGATGTAAGAAAGAAGCTCATGTTGTAAACAAGATGGTTATTAATAAAATAACAGTGTTGTTCATATCAATTGTTATGACTCTTGTTATACCATCATTACTCATGAAAGCTTGTGAAATACAAATTAGGTTATGGACTCGATACGGAAGGTGCGCTAAGCATATTTACAAAGGCATAGGCCGACGCAAGCGGTACTATCCTCACCGGCACCTTTCCGATTAATGGGATTGAGGCATCGGTTCTCTTCGACTCAGGGGCCTCTCACACCTTTATCTCGGCATCTTTTGCGAGAAGGTTGGGGCTAGACGCTGATGAGCTACCCGACTTCACGGTTACACTCCCGTCTAAGGAGAAGGTTCGTTGTACTCGTTACTACCGAGGAGCCATCGTCAGAATTAAGGGGGGAGAATTTCCAGTTAGTTTCATTGAGTTCACAGAGTTTAGATTTGATGTTATTTTCGGGATGAATTGGTTGAAGCGGCACAAGGGACGTATCCTCTGCGCCGAGCATCGACTGCTGCTCAGGAGCCCATCTGGGGTGACAATATCATACCACCAGAGGCCCAGAGAGCCTTCGACTAAGATCGTGTCCGCGATGGCAATGTACAAGGAATTGAGAAGGAAGGAGGAAGTGTACCTCTGCTATGTCCAGGACATAGAGAGAGACCCTGAGTTCGACCCCGACTTACAGGTAGTGTCGGAGTTCCCCGATCTCTTTCCACGGGAACTGCCCGGCATGCCACCCACTTGGGAGGTAGAGTTCACCATCGAACTGCTACCTGGTACCGGACCGAAAGCCAAGGCACCATACCGCATGGCACCAGCAGAAATGATTAAATTAAAGGAACAGTTAAAGGACTTGTTAGACAAAGGGTTCATAAGACCCAATGTATCACCATGGGGAGCGCCAAATCTCTTCGTGAAGAAGAAGGATGGTAGTCTCCGCCTCTGCATCGACTATAGAGAGTTGAATGCAGTGACTGTAAAGAATAAGTATCCACTACCCCGCATTGACGATCTGTTCGATCAGTTGAAGGGAGCATATGTGTTTTCCAAGATTGATCTTAGATCGGGGTATCATCAGATAGCCATTAAGGAGGGAGACATTGAGAAGACGGCATTCCAGACACGATACGGCCACTATGAGTTTACAGTGATGCCGTTCGGTTTGTTGAACGCACCGGCGAAGTTTATGGACCTGATGAACCGCTTGTTCCGGGAGCAGCTGGACAAGTCGGTTGTGGTGTTTATTGATGATATTTTGATATACTCGAAATCGAAAACTGAGCACGAGGAACACTTGAGGAGAGTATTGGAGATATTGAGGGAGAACCAGCTATATGCTAAGTTCTTCAAGTGTGAGTTTTGGCATGACCAGGTCTCTTTCCTGGGGCATGTCATCTAGATGCTGGGATCTCGGTGGATCGAGCAAAAATTGATGTCGTGCGTACCTGGCCGAGACCGAAGACGGTTACCGACATTCGGAGCTTCCTCGGCTTGGCAGGTTACTACCGGCGGTTTGTTAGAGATTTCAGCAAGGTCGCGAAACCGATGACCAGTCTGATGAAGAAAGATGCACCGTTCTTGTGGACGGCTGACTGTGAGAGATCATTCTATAGTTTAAAAGACTCATTGACCACTGCACCGGTTTTGACCATTCCAGACAGTACGGAGGGCTTTGAGGTTTACTGTGATGCATCCGGCAGAGGGCTGAGTTACGTGCTCATGCAACATGGCAAGGTGGTGGCATATACCTCACGCCAGTTGAAGAAACATGAGGAGAACTACCCCACACATGATCTAGAGCTGGGAGCTGTAGTCTTCGCTTTGAAGATATGGCGCCATTACTTATACGGGGTTAGTGTGACGATCTACACCAATCACAAGAGCTTGAAATACATATTCACTCAGAAGGAGTTGAATCTCAGACAAAGGAGATGGTTAGATTTTCTGAAAGACTGTGACATTGACCTCCAATACAAAGAAGGGAAGGCCAACGTTGTAGCAGACGCCTTGAGCCGTCGAGCACACTCACTCCATTCGCTAGTCTCTTTCTCCTGCTTGGTTGATGAGGTGCGAGAGGCTTAGAGAGCAGATGAGTATATGAGAGAGGTCAGACAGAAGCTGACAGATGGTAACTTTGAGAGTCAGAAATATGACTTTAGACTTCACGACGATGATCTGATGAGACTTAAGGGCCGGTTATGCATACCACGGGGCAGCATGGATCTGAAAGACCGTATACTTAGAGAATCACACTGTTCTTCAGTTTCCATCCATCCGGGAGCCTCTAAGATGTATAAAGACATGAAGAGATACTTCTGGTGGTCGGGAATGAAGACAGATGTTACTGAGTTCGTCTTGAGGTGTCTCACATGCTAGAAAGTAAAATTCGAGCACCGACGACCGGGCGGAATGGTACAGTCGATGCCAGTTCCGGAGTGGAAGTTCCATGATATCTCCATGGACTTTGTAGTTGGACTCCCACCTGCTAGGGGAGGTCTCAACATGATATGGGTAGTGGTGGATCGCCTTACCAAAGTAGCCCGATTCATACCGATGAAGGATACTTGGAAGGTGACCAAATTAGCTGAGTTGTTTGAGAAAGAAATCATGAGACATCACGGGATACCAAAGACCATAGTGTTAGATAGAGATACCAGATTCCTTTCGAGGTACTGGAGAGCTACTAGAGCAGTGTTGGGTACAGAACTGAAGCTAAGTACCTCATTCCATCCTCAGACAGATGGTCAGACTGAGCGTACAATTCAGACACTCGAGGACATGCTAAGGGCATGTGCCTTAGACTTCTAGGGCAGTTGGATAGACAAATTACATCTGATCGAGTTTTCATACAACAACAGCTATCACGCTTCGATCAAGATGGCACCTTTTCAAGTGTTGTACGGTAGACCATGTCGTACACCGCTCTGCTGGGATGAGTCAAGTGAGACGGTCATTATAGGACCAGAATATTTAGAACAAGTTAAGGCTAAAGTTCAGCAAATCAGGGAGAATATGAAAGCTGCTCAAGATAGGCAGAAGTCGTATGCTGATGTTTGACGACGTGACCTGGAGTTTGCAGTGGGTGACCGGGTATTTCTGCGAGTATCACCGATGAAGGGTGTGTTTAGATTCGGGAGAAGGGCAAGCTGAGCCCTAAATTTGTTGGTCCTTATGAGATTACGGAGCGGGTGGGCCCGGTTGCTTACAGGTTGAATTTACCTGCTGAACTGGGTAAAGTGCATGATGTTTTTCATGTTTCACAGCTAAAGAAATACATGCACCACCCCTCCCATGTGTTAGAACCTGAAACATTGACGTTGGAACCAAATATGAGATTCGTGGAGACTCCTCAGATGATCTTGGATAGTAAGACTAGGGACACTCGCCATAAGTCACTGCGACTGGTGAAGGTTCTCTGGTCTAACCAGGATGTCGAAGAGGCCACGTGGGAATTAGAGGATAAGATGAGATCGAAGTACCCTTCGTTATTTACTGACTAGATCGTCTGTATAGGGTATGGGGCGTACCCCTTTTTAAGGGGGGTAGAGCTTCCTCGCTTTTGAGTTAGGAAACGAACATGTTTGTCGTTTGTTTGGTGTGTGTAAGATATGGTTATGTAAATTATTACAGTTTGGTGGTAAGTCTGAGATATGTATAATACTTATGTAATGTATTTGTGGTATACCTTTGAGTCTTGAGATGTGTGAATGAGAATATAAGACGTGGTGTTAAGATTTAGAAATTGAGTACCGTGAATGATTAACCATATATGTGGACTTTGGGGACAAAGTTCTTTTAAGGGGGGTAGATTGAAATACACCAAACTTAGATATGGTGTTTAAGTGATAAACTAAGATATAAGGAGGCTAAATAAAACCTTAGAAACATTAGGGAACATTTTTAATCAAAGAAAACATGAGGAAACACCAAAAGAGCAGTTTAAGCAAAAACGTGCTCTAAGCTTGTTGAGAATTGGGTGAGCACCCACATGTCATTATTAGAACATAGTAATATCCTAATGGTCATTTTAAACCAATTACCAAAGAAAACCAAGCTTGAAAACAAGTTGAAACACAAAATGTGCTTTAAGGAGTCTTAAAGCACATTTTTGAAAAATTGTCTTGTAAATGGGCTTTGAGTGGCTAAATGCCCATAATTACTCTTTAATTAACATGTGTACTACTTAGTATCACATTAGGAAGTCTAAATCAATGGGAAATAAAAAAGTTCACAAATATGTGCACTAATTTGTGAATAGTGGTCAAATTGGACTAGTTTAGCATTAAGTCAATATAAGCTAATTAATTGGTCAAGCAAGACCATAAATATCTTGTTTATTAAGGGGGTGGCCGGTTTTGATGTGGGGAGTCACCACTTGACTCATCAAATAAAGAAAAAAGAGAAGAGATAAGGCAAATAGTACTATTTACCATTTAAATAAAATCTTGCTTCAGCTTCCCTCTCTCCTCCTTTCTTCATTCTTCATCTTCTCCATCGGTTTATCTTGCTCTCTCCCTTCTTCCTCACGTAAACAAGAAGCTCCATGCTAGCTCCATCTCCCCTTGACCATTACTTACTCATTTTAGCTCCAAAATCAAAATTAAACACATATTCATCTAAGTTAGCTCAAGCTCCTTCTTCCTATCTTTTCAAAACATCAAGAGCCTCATTTTGGAGCTAAGGCAAACCGCCATTAGAGGAGGAAACTCAAGCTTGGAGAGTTCATTGGCTTCTCCATTCGCTTAAGGTAAAGAATATGTAAGAAAATCTAGGTTCCCACCATTTTTCTCCATAACCGAAAATCTATACTCATGGGGCTTCATGTTTATGCCTTGTTCTAGCTTGTTTTATATTCTCCAAGGGATAGAGGAGGTCCCTCTTGCTTCATATCCAAGCTTATTCTAAGACTCCAAGGTAAAACAATCAATTTAATACCTTAAAGTACATTTTTAACCTAGGGTTTGTTCCTTAAGGTTGATGTATTATCTAGCACTCATTAGAGTCATTGGATATTGGTTAGAACATTGGCAAGGGGAGTTTAAGTGGTGACCGAGATTGTTCAAGGAAAAAGGCTAAGGAGGAAAGTTGTGAGCTTGTGAAAGAACAAGGTAAATTACTTACCTTAAGGTGTTTTATTGTTTAAGGGGATGGGATTTAGATATGTGATGAGTTTAGTGTAGAGTTTGCATTGGGAAAGAGTTATAAAAACCTAGGAGAAACAATGATTATACTTGTGAACTTGTGATTAAGGAGCAAATGAGAAAAGGAGATAGTTAAGAATGTCAAGGTGAATTATAAGAACATTTAAATTGCAATGGGAGCCTTGTTGTGTGTATTTGCAGGTCAAAGGCTATTTATATTGAGGAAATTCAGTGTTTAAGATTTATGCATTTAAGGGCCTAAGTGCCAAGCAATTTAAGTTTATGCACTATATTGTGATGTAGTGTAGTTTTGGTGTATGATGTGTGTTAAGATGGTGTAATGAGAATTTAGGTGTGTATGGTTGTTTGATGGTGAAAAACTAAATGTTTTGGTGTAACAATATACTAGAGAACCCATGTCGAAATTTAGTGAAGAACCAAAGTGTTTAAGATGTGTAAGGAGATTTTTATGACTAAGGAAGTACTAGGAATTTTAGGGGTTGTTTTGGTTGAAAAGGAATGAGTCTAAGATGTTCTAGTGAACTAGGATGATTTAGGTATGTCCATAAGGAACTAGGGGTTACAATGGTGAATTTTAGTCACCAAGACCTTGATAAAAGAAGTTAGAAGTCTTGTGCAGGTTCGTTGGGAATAAGGTGTAAAACTTTGAAATGGTTTAGGTGAGAACTAGAACATAGAATCTAAGGAAAGTTTGGTAAATAATGAGTGTGGGAAGTGGTGTATACGGTGTGGTAAAGTTCTTAAGGAGGGAGCATTTGGTTAGTGAAAGTTCTAGGTGGGTTATCTGATAGAAAAGTAGGAAATATAAGTGCTAAGTGTTGAGAGTTTTTGGTAAGAATTGAGCATATGATTGAGAAGATCCTTGGAAGAGTTTTAATGAGTTTGATGGATGTTATGAGGTGGGTTTAATGTGCCAAGATGGTGTTAGACCTATTAGGACACTTGTGGAAGAGTTTGGAGTTGAAAGAACAATTTAAGAGAAAAGTCTGTAGAGGACCGACCTAGGGTCCGACCCAGTTCTTGGTCGGTCGGACCATGTTAAGCCAGCCAGAATGTCTCTGGACTGGGCCGACCCAGAGGGTTTTGGGTCGGTCGGCTTAGTTATGGGTCGATCGGGCAAAAATTCAACATAGAAAATGGTTTCTGTAATGGACCGACCCAGAAGGTTTGGGTCGGTCGGTTTAACTCTGGGTCGGACGGATGGTTTTCAAAAGACGGAAAAATTTCTGAGATGGACCGACCCATATGGTTAGGTCGGTCGTGTGGTCGGTCTAAGGGAATTGTTCGAAACAGAAAATTTCTGGGACGGACCGACCCAGGGGTTGGGTCGGTCGGTGGGTCAGTCGACCCTTAACACTTAAAAAACAGAAAAAAAAAGAGAGATGCGTAATGGAATTAATGGTACACCATTAAGGGGGCAATGATGATTGGAAACCTAGAGACCTAGGGGATTAAGTAAGGAAAAGACTTTAATGTTTAAAGCTAAGTTTGTAAGGTTAAGTATAAAACTTAAGAAGTGTTAGATGGGGATCATTAAGGGTTAAGTAAGTTAAACAAGTTAAGTAATGCGTAGATAATTAATAATCTAAGTTGGATGAATTTTAGGACTTGAAAGTTTGGGACCCGGAGGAGAATTAAAACAATGGGACGATCGAAGGTGAACGGTATAGTCCTTCTTGTGACCTGCTTGCTAACGAGGTGTCCCTCGGCTTGTGTGCTATTTGTTTATGTGTGCCGACTAAACAAGATAAAGCATGCAACCGAATTTATTGTACTTATTGTGTGTGTTACATTTACACTAACACATGAGGCTTGAGGTGGTTACTAACAAGGTTTAGTACGAATTGGATTAAGATGAGGTGTTATATTGTCTAACAGTTGGTTAATACCCGAGAAGGTTTAACTAACACTTGGTTGTAAGATTTTCACTAACTGGAACTTAAGGGGGGAGTGAGGAACCCGGGACTGACTCCGGTCATGCATGCTAAGGAAAGGGGGTCGGTATCTGAATCAGATCCGTCCTCCGCTTAAGGACTTGTCTCGGACTTGTTGCCTAGGGTCGGTTGCCGGCTCAGCTACACTGGACTCCCGTCAAAGGTAGGAGGCATTAAGATGGTGCGGTAGGATCACCTAAATCCTAAGTTTAAGTTAAGCTACAACCACTTCCATTCTAGGAATGGTTCGTATACTGAGGTTAAGACTGAGGTAAGTTAAGGAGAACTGAGGAGAAGAGGAATCAGTTCTGGAGGAGGTTATTACTAACCCATCTGTTAAGGGAACGCTTGAGTCGTTCATTTGTGTGTGAACTATGGATGTTCATTTGTGGATATTTGATTTATTGCACTTCATATTATGTTTGTGTATCTAATCAATTTCCATGCTATCGACAATTAGTCGTCGTAGCCTAGTTAGCTTGGGGCCATGACAGGGTGTACCAGCTTTCGTGCTGACCCCCTTTGGGGGCTGTTTTTACACTTGCAGGTAAGCGGCCCACGAAGTCATACCACGAGAGTAGGAGCGGTTAGATTCAAGATGGGTTATTTATTTGAGCGGGTTGCGCATGTGCGCCCGTTTATATTTAAACTGATGTAAGTTTATGTTCATGACTTAGAAACTTAAACTCGGTTGGTTGGTGGTATTTTGGACGGTTGTATATTTTTGGATAAGTGTTGTAAGTCGGTAAGGTTCGGTATATTCTAATGATCATACCATGGCAAGGTCCCGGTGTTTGTTATTTCCGCTGCGACGTTTTGGGTTAAGAGTTAAGTTTTACGATAACCACGATTGGCTTTGGACGGGGTGTTACATGCTTGGTTTCATCTTGCAGGTGTAAATTGTTTATACAGGTGGCCACGAAGAGCTTGAGTGATTGGGATGGGAGTTAGGAATTGTGGAGAGTTATTCTATTTTACTAGTAGTTATGTTTATGTTGTTTTCTCGAGTGCAGGCCGTAGCTTTTGTTATTTTATAATTTGTAATTGGTGAGGTTTGGTGCCGGGTGTTTGGAACCCAATGGTCTGTAAACGCCAGTAGAGATTTTATATTCTGCTGTAGTTATTGTAAGTAGGGGCGTTACAGAAAGTGGTATTAGAGCATAGTTACGCTCTGAACCCGAGAAAACAAGCCGAGTGAAGTACTTAGATTATAGGTGCACTTAAAACTGAGGAATTAAGTAGAATTGGGAAGTGAGAATTCCAGTAAGGCATGACTCCTAACCCTTCTTAGAAAGTGGTATCATCTATTGTGTAACACCCCAACCGTTAAGCTCGTCATTACCTCTTAAATTGTCACCAATTACTCTTACTCACGCAGCGGAAACTCTAATTACGACGAGGGGTGAAACAACGCCGTTAGCCACCCATATGGCTAACTAGGCCTTCCTTGCATACCGTAACAGTCTGATGAACTGGAACAACCGAGTACACAATACAAATACAATACTCAAATCATTTCTCTACTATATCGAGTCTACAATAAATGGATGCCGACAACATATTCGGTCTTACACCTCCTTCAATACATAAGTAATTAAAACTACTACCCATGCAACCCACCGACCCCGTCCTACTCTCGAACGGTAACATCTTCGGTGTACCTGTAAAATAAAAACATCGCCCCTAGGGGCTCTACTTAACGCTGCATATGAAATTCGCATACCCCGAGCGCTAACCGGGGTACGCCGACCACTTAGTCGGATATACATGGAGTTCATTTTAGTCAAACAACATGCATCATAGCAATACAATAAGTACATGTAATGCTCAAGGAATCTACATCCAATCATGGAACACAATTCCTAACTAACATAACAAGGTTGTTAGTTGTATCAGTTTACTCTTAGGCCTTGAGGGTTCTACCTCACTATGCCTTGTTTACTCGTTCGATATCTCACCCGCTCTCTCGGGTTACTTATTCATGTACACACCCATTCTCTTGGGCTACTCATTTTATACTCACCCATTCTCTCGGGTTACTTATACACATTACCTCACCCACACTCTTGGGTTATTTATACTCATTATCTCACCCACACTCTTGGGTTAATTATACTCAAGCTCTTGTAGATTCTCGAGACACTACAGGTCTCCTACGTCACGCTTGTTACTCGTAATACATACTTAGGCCAAAACTCATGGCTCTCAAGCATAGTCTTACTTCCCCGGTTTCGACCCTACTCTGGGTCTAGCATGGTGGGAAGGTTCAACTAGCTCACGGAACTCTCTCTTAGTTCCTAACTCTTTTACTTAGGCCCGACTACTCTCGGACTACTTACATTCCCATACACTCCTCTCTCAGAGTTATAATATCATTATGCATATTAGTCTAGAGGCATCACTTTCGATGTTTCTAATGACCTTGGGAACATTTCTAAGTTTGGTTAATCTTAGGTTTTAAGAGTTACCCATATATTTGCTTTACTCATACTTTCGGTTATTTACATATATCAGGTAAAATCCTCATATAGGAGGTCGACCATGTCTCAAGGGAGTTACTAATCCCTCAGGTCTCTTTTACCTTTTTCACTAGTTCACATCTTCAAACTATCTTAAATCCTCTTGAAGGAGGCTCACTTATCTTTCCACTCTCATTTGTTTCGTGGATTGTTTCAATGTGGTTTTCCAACCCTTATCGGGTATTTACTCAACCCGTACTTCTCCTCACATTCTAGGGAGTTCATATGTTTGCGTTATCGTTATACTTTAACGGATAGTTTGTGTGCTCGCACGTTTTCGTTATCATAAGCGTCGACCCGATCTATAGGTCTCTAGCCAAACGTTACTCACTGCGAGTCGGTCCATTCACTATGTTAGACCACACCGGCTTACAAGTATGTTAGTTCATTCAATATACAACAAGGCATACCTAATGAAACAAGGGATTATTTTCATGCTTTAATCTTGATTAAGCCGGCACACAAACACACAAATCAACGTAACTCGGTTAGCACGCGGAGTATGAGAAAATCATACCTTTCACCGGGGTTTTTACTTTTACCGTGTCATCTCACCATGCTCGGTTCACACATGATCCTCTGATAACATTCAAATGTTTTTATTAACATCAAAGCATTACGGTATGTAAAACTAATACTCACGTACTTAACCCCATTATCCCGTTTAACTTAGTTTTACTCATGTGTTCTTAAGCTCACAACTTTCTCATTCACCTCTCAAACTTGTTTACACTCCTAATGACCTTTAAGCATCATTATTCATGTCTTAATTACCTTATACTATCATTACCATTCAATTCCCCATCATTAGAATGCAAGAAAACACTTTCTGTACAATTTTTGAGGTGGTCCGGGTTTGTGTTCGGGGATACAAACCCGGACCAATACTGGAATGTGCTCTCGGGTGACTTTTATGTGTGGTCCGGGTTTAGGGGTGGGTTTACAAACCCGGACCATACCTGTGTAAACCTCTCGAGTGGAATTTTGGGGTGGTCCGGGTTCATGTCCTGGGTTACAAACCCGGACCACTTCAGTTTTACAAGTTTTTGTCGTGTTTTGACACTGGTCCGGGTTTCTGTCCTAGTTTACAGACCAGGACCACTTGCAGGTTTCAAAAATAAGTATGTTTTTTATTATGTTTCAACTCTAAACTTCCACCAATATCTTCCATAATATTCCTACATATATTATAACATGTTTTGACATCGTTTAGGCATTCAAAACTAACCTAAACTACTTATACATTCACCTGTTACAAAACCCATTTCACTGTAATTTCCTTCATCTGTTACACGTTCTACTTCCTTGTTTTGTGTTGCAGTTTTCAACCCTTTCTTTCTTGCCATTCTAACCCCACGCTTTGCCACATTCAAGGCCTTAGTTTCCTAGACCAATTTTGACAGAACTTACCTACTTTCCAAGCATTCACACAACACCACTACAGCTCACAAAACTCAGTTTGCATCCCTGTTATATAAGCATAGAAATCCTTACAGCAGCACATTAATTTCCCTCTGTTATCACACAATACTAGCTCAGTTTTTAAGTTTGTTTTGCACCCCCAAACAACATTAAAACTTCCCCCTTCAACAAACAATATTGTAATACCATAACTACACTAACTCATGGTCATTATTTACGTTCAAAATACATTTTACAGAGAACAAAACCATCTCAAGGTAAGTTCAATACCTTGTTAGTTTCCTGTTTTCTTTTCTCTTGTTCCTCCTTCTCAGGTTCTCTCTTTCTCTTCTTGTTTCCATACCGAACAGATGGTATCGATTGTTATCTACAATCTTATCCCCATGCCATACATAACAAGCTAGTTTAGTTCTCACGTTTCTCACCAAACTAATATTTCAAAAACTAGTTTTAGGGCTTTAACACTAAGGAGTTACCTTGCCCTCTTGAGTGCCATCTTTGAACAGCAAGGCTAGCAAAAATCTCACCCCTCTGTTGAAGATCAAAACCGACTGGAAAATGGAGCCAAGTTCACGTGGGCATTTTTTTGATTTAGCACTAACAAGCTAGAAAGATGGAAACTTGAGTTTATTTTTTACCTTAGAATGTTAAGGAGATGAAAGAGAGCCAAAAGCTCCTCTTCAAGCTTCAAACGAGCCTACTGCCATGGAAATGAAGAAGAGAGTTTCAAGATTTTGAAGGGTGGAAAATGTTGCCCAAGATGAGAGGAATCCAGCGGTACAAATTTTGTGTGATTTGGTGTAGTATTGAGCAAGATAAGGGAGAAAGAAGATGGTGCTGTTGCTATCTGATGAAATCGCCATTTTATAGAGGAGGAAGAAGATGGAGTTCAGTTTGGGAGGTGGGAATCGTAAATCAGAAGAAAGAAAAGGAGGTGAGAGAATATTAATGCTACTTTTACTATTCCCTCCTTACTTTTACTTTTCTTTATTTGTCATCTTGTGACTTCATAAGCTAACAAGCTAATTAAATGGGTGTGTGTATATAATTAAAATCGGCCCCACACAATAACTAATGGTAGCATTTTTTCATTTTTTACAGGAAACGCTCGATAATTTTCCCGGTTTAGCACTATTCACTAACCGGGCCCGTTTTTCAGATTTTTCTCGTTTCTTCATTTTTAATGTTTATTAAACTTCCATTAATACTTAATTATAGTTATTTAATCAACTATAATTTGTACGGGTCCGTTTGACCACTTAAAGTTACGTTTTCGAGTTTTCTCGAAAAGCGTGCTATAAAACTCCGTTAGCATTTTTAATCCATTATTTGGATTCGTTTTCTTCGGGAATTATTCCCACATATTAATTAGGCATAACTAAGCCTTAGGAGTCCATCTCGGACCCTAACGAGATCATATTTCTCCTTTATTCATTTAATGCGCGTTTTAGCGTTTTTCGCGTTTTGCGCATTTTCTCTTTTCTTTTGGTTTCATTCTTTAACCAATACTCGCTAGGCACCATTAGGCCCTTAATAATCATATTAGAGTAATTTAATCACCATTTTTAGGTCCGGGGTATTAAATATTGAGTATGTTAAGATTTTTGTTGGGATAAATCACATATTAAGCTATTTTCAAAAGCATACTTATGGAGAATACATGACAAAGAATACAATTCCTTAAGAGCAAGTACACATGCTCGTAGAAATTTTAAAGAATACTTTTGGTTAAAACAGTATACAAATAGAACTTTAAATAACTAAATTAGTATTGATATTATGTGAAAGTACTTCAACTCCTTTAAAGTTTGAAAATAAATCTCAAGAATTACTTGGTACAAATTGTTGCGTAAAGGTAATGTTTGGATAAATCTTAAGTCTAGAAAATTATTAAGTTAACAAACACTAGTAGCATACACCCGAACCCATAAACCACATTAAAACTCTATGCTAACTTTAGAAAGAAAACACCTAAACCTAACACCCTACGGGAAGTGCCTGGTGCGACGAACTCCTAGGCTGAAAGTAGTGGGGGTGCACACCCACTTCTGGAAGTTTAGGGGCTAGCCAAGCCTTGTCATCTAACCGTATATAATCTTCTACGCAGGTGATGGATTGTGTTGAACTTGAGGGGAAGTGGTGGTAAGACGTTACCATCATGAAATCTTGAGCTAGGCATATTTCATTACTAGCCACAATGAACAATTCAAAACTTATATTAAGATCCAGTACTAAATTCATACATGTAAAGAGTTTACCGAGTTAAATCCTTGGTGAAAAATACTTACCTATGGACTGAAAACACATGAGTAATAATAAACTAAATATTATTGATCCTTAAATACTTGGAGTATTGAGCATCTAGTGAAAATTGAGAGTTACTTAAAGATTGGAAATTCTCATGTTTATTTGGAAGTTTAACATTATACATATATAAAATTTTAGAAGTCACACTAAGAGTGATATTTTCCGAAAGCCACCATTATCTAAGAGAGTACTAAGATTTAAGAGTAAATTACTCATAACCCCTTGAGGATTTGGGATATTACAGTTAACCCCCTTGTGTTTATCATAATTATTGGTAACCACCTCAAGGTTAAGGTATCCTTGACTACGAGCCCCCAAACTATAACTCTGTTATTAGAAAGTTAACTACGTGTTAATCTATCAACTTAATCACATCAATAATGCCACGTTGGACAACAAAACTGCTTAATCAATATCGTCTAACTCTCTCTCATCCCACTTTAGATGCATTTTTGAGGCTAGATTGACATTTATAGGAAAATAACAATACAGATTAAGTAGTGGTTTTGTGAGTCTGACATTATTAATTTGATTAAGCTGATAGGTCAACACGTAGTTAACTTCCTACTAACAAAGATATAGTTTGGGGGCTCATAGTCAAAGATACCTTAACCTCAAGGTGGTTACCAGTAATTATGATAAACACAGGGGGGTTAACTGTAATATCCTAAATCCTTAAGGGGGTTCTGAGTAATTTACTCAAGATTTAATGATCAGAGTAATACTTGCATAGAACAAACCCTAAGAAAAATAATTATCAAGTGTGAGTGAACTTTCGCTAGACTAATTCATTTAACTTAAAATTTATATATAGAGTCCCTACCTTGAAAAATGAATTTTAAGATAAAGAAATCAGATTTTGGAGCTACATTATAATTGATAAGAACTTCCTAAAATTCTGCCTTGGGTGAAATTATGTAAATATATAATAAGTAAACACTGAATGATTCGTCTAAAATACGATAGTTAATTATAAAAACAATTGAAACTTGAAAAGTCGCTGGAAAAAATTTATTTTATAGAGATTTAACATATGGTTGGCTAATAAACCCTTGAAGATAATTTTGAAAGATTATCTATGATTATTAAATGATCTGAAATATTATTTTGAACTACTCAAGTGTGTTACACCTGATTTATAGCTTGTTAATATAATTGATATGATAAAATGATCATATAATGACGTATAATTCGTACCGGTCATAAAATGAAGGGATGAAGATCATAAAATAAAATTTTATAACAGTTAAGAAAATACAAATACAAAAGAATCAAGAGATACATATATATATCGATCTCAGATAAAATCAACGGTGCAATAAAATTTACAACAAAGCTGGTTAATAAGTTGTTGAATTCTTTGAATGTGGCATTTGAAATAAACATCAAGTAATTAAAGAAAACAAAAACTAAATGTTTGGTAGTCTAATATGGTCCATGCATGATGTTTTCCTATCCTTCTGTGGTTCTCGTTAGTAGCGGTACGAGGGCGTACCTTAGCTCTTTTAAGGGGGATATACTGGCATACTCTTCCTTCGTCACCTCATCCAGATTATGCCATGTTGCCTTATTTGCAGAATGAGAGGTGTTTGTATGTGCTTGGTTTTTACATTATGACTCGGTTTGTGGCTGTTGATTTTCATCATGCTATGTCTTGGGATATCTTGGTTCGTTTTGATTTTGAGTAATCTCGAGTGGAATGTTGTTATGGAAATGGATGGAAATAAAGGATTGGGATTGGTAGGAATTTCATGGAATATTATTGTCTCAGCACACCCGAAGCGGTTGATGTGCCTAGTGTGAGTGCCTATAGGATTTTAAACTTCGAGGCGAAGTTTCTTTTAAGGGGGATATACTGAAATACAGGGGATTTCTTTTATTAAACCTTTAATAATACTATTAAGTATTAAATTATTTTATGGAATTATGAATGTTAAATTAGTATAAGGAATTATGAGTATTAATATTATATGGAATTATGGAAATTAATTTAGGGGATTCCTCATATTTAACTCTAAAGAATACAATTAAATATTTAATTATATATATTATATAGTATTATGAATTTAATAACAAGATTTATAAGTCAATAAACCTTGGAAAAATTCCAGACACTCCAAATATATTATAAAGATTTTAGAAAGAGTTGGAACATCGTTTGAAACAAAAGTAAATAAAATTATAGAAACCTTAAAGCTTATTAAGCCTTGCTAGGGATGACTTTTTAAGAATGGTCAAACCAGCCCATGAAACCTATACCAATAAAAAGGTTATGGAAAACCATGAAGATTGATAAAAAGAACGTCAAAAACGGATCATTCTAGCCAATGTTATGATAGATTGAAGTTTAGAGCTAAAAATTTGAAATATGCCACGTGCCACACTGTCACGGGTCGCCCAACACTTAGCCAATTTTATCCCTTGTTTTCCGGTAACCGATACCAGATTTTGCCCTAACTTTAGACGGCTATATCTCACTCATCTCTCGATATTTTTCAATGCCGTCTTTTTCATTCTCTTCTCCTTTGAATCCTCTTTCCAACCATTACTCACACATACCCTAATTCATTATACATCAGCCGCAAATTCGTTCTATAGTTGACCACTTGCGAAACTCGTACCCAGAATTCCAGCTTTTCACCGAATTCAGGTAAACTTCGTTCGATCATAACTTCTTCGTTTCTCAGCCAAATTTCATGTTCTTTAGCTCGTTTTGAAGAGCTCTAATCCCTCTAAAACTTTCATGTTGATGACCTAAGCCAATTCCCAACCTTTTGGAAGAACGAGGTGTCTAAAGTTTCGGATTCGTCACAACATAAAATCATAGTTTTCTTTCCAGAAAACGCAAGGTAAACTCGCAACTTCCAGCTTCGATTTCTTTCTGTGTAGTGCAAGTTAGGGTGAGTTCTTGCTATCATTGTGTAGAGTTAAGTTTCTTCTTTAGATTAAGCCCAAGAACTAGTTCTAACTCGGTCTGTATTGTAAATTATAGTGTTGCAAAGTAGGCTACTCAATCGGGTTGTAAAGGGGGCATTTTTCCAGATATCAAAAACAAATCCGTTCGATTCGAGCAATTCCGGTAAGTTTCCTTCAAATTCCTTCAACCTTGTTAATCGCCCTTACATTATCGGTCAATACCATGTTCCAATTGCATCAATTAAGCATTAGATTGAGTGAATTTGAGAGATTTGAGTTCGGAAACCCTTATGAACCCTAACTTCGAAACCGAAATCGAAAACTGATGAATCCTGTATTATAGCTAGCGAAATTAGTATCATTGGAACCGGAATTTAATTTCGAAACCATAGAAACAAGAATCACTCAATTTGGTTCTGTAGATTTAGAGGAAATTGCAATTTAGTACGCGGGTCCTATTCTGTAATCGCTGATGAACTCAGCGTTCTGGGGCCGTCCGATCTGGATGTAATGCAACGGACGGCCGAGATTAGATCGTGGATAATAAAGATGTTTTACGTTTATAATATTTCAGTAAATAACCCTAACTTGTTGAGTTAATTTAAATACCTCCCCGAATGTATTTTGACTTGAAATTTTAACCATAGATTCCTTATTAAATCTAGTTTATTTTGATGTAAATTATTATGGATATGGAGTGTTTAAACGTAAGTTATGATTTTTGCAAGTTACGGGTTTTATGGAATTATTTGGCTAATTTAAAAATATATTTTTTATGAAATATAAATTTTATAATATGTATAAAATGTTATAGTTACTGTATATTAAATTTGGGAATTTTTGGACTATGATAAATGGGTTTAAAAATTGTGTTTGTGAGTTTTTCATAAGAATAACTTATAATATATGGTTTTTAATGTAACCAAAAATTAAAGTATAGTTGATTAATGAACTTTATAGGTTGGGGAAAATATAATAAGACTAAACTAACATTTAATACAGAATGTTAATAAATATTTTTAGGTATAAACTTTTAAGTGAAGTAAATATATATATACACATATATATAAATGAAATAAAATAGTAACTTAGGTTAAATCAAGGAACTAAATTAATCTACATTTATTAAGTATATAATATGGTAGTTAATATACTTAATTGAAACTAAGGAGAATACTTTATTTTATAAACCATATTTTGGATGTAGATATGTGTAAAAGTTAATATAAATAATTAAATGCGATTAAACTACATAAAGAATGTCTTGAATAAATCCTAGTATATATATAAGATAAATGAAAGAAATAAAATACCTTATAGCATATAGAATATGAAGGAATTAATAAGTTAAACTAAACCTGTACATAATACTATTAAAAGAATATTATATGAGGTAGTATTGAATGGTGGTTATGAAATTAAGCTTAAAGAGTTATCTTGGATTTCTAAGATTTATATAAACCATATTAAAATACATGTGTAATATTATTTGTCAAAGACGAGAATGTAAATCTATAATTTGGTTAGGTAATTAATAAGTTGGGACTTAGGAATATTTGTAATTAGATTTTACACAAATAGAACTTACTATATAATTAATAAATAAATGTAATGCTTTAATACCCCGGACCTAATAATGGTGATTTAATTACTCTAATAAAATTATAAAAGGCCTAATGGTGCCTAATGAGTATTGGTAAAGAGAATAAAACCAAAAGTAAAGAGAAAACGCTTGAAAAGCGAAAAACACTAAAATGCGCATTAAATGAAAATAAGAGATATATGATCTCGTAAGGGTCCGAGAGGGATTCCTAAGGCTTAGTTAGGCCTAATTAGTATACGGGAATGATTCCCGAAGAAAACGGATCCAAATAATGGATTAAAACGCTAAATAAGCATAAAAGCACGTTTTTCGAGAAAACCCGAAAACGTGACTTTAAGTGGTCAAACGGACCCGTAAAAATTATAGTTGATTAAATAACTAAAAATAAGTATTAATGGGAGCTTAAAAACTGTAACACCCCTACAACGCCCCTATCATCTACCGAAATCGCAGCGGAATTAACCAACCCAACAATAACTAATCGCTTTGGTGTTACAACGCCGTTAACCACCCACGTGGTTAACTAGGCAGAATAAATACCAGTGTATCGGTCCGATGATCAGACTCCCGAGCATAGTAACTAACATCCATATATACATAACCATCCATACCGAGTATTTAATTTACAACACACTTACAAGCCATAATCATCCATCACCGTTTAGCAACAGTACCAAATGTAATACCTCGGGTGCACAGGCGCATCCCGGGCTTAACAACCAACATATCCAAAAGTACAACAACAACCTAGGACCTAGAGCCACTCTGCCTCTTCGATCCTCATCCTGCAATAAAAATATGGAGCCCCCGAGGGGGTCAGCACCTTTGCTGGTATGGCTAACGCGCAGCCCATCGACTACCGGGATACGCGCAACCAATTGTCATAATAACATGGCATTCATTTTAGAACATCCAACATATATATATACACCATAGCATAGCAAGGGAAATTGCATAGCATCACAACATCAATACATAACACCATCAACTCGGTCCTCACAAGGAACCTTCCACCATAATTAGTATACCATGAGAGCCTAGGGATTTTTACCAATCCCATGTTAAGCTCGTTACCATCCTCGTTACCGTCCGGTTATGTAGAACGGTTAACTTATACCAAAGGTGTGTCGGATATAGTAATCCCAAGCACACCGAAATAACATACGTATGCCCCTATGGCCCGACGTGAGTCAGTAACTAGCTTTGGATAAGCTAAGGGAAGGTAGAAACCAAATTGGAATACCACCTATACATACACCAAGAGAGCCGAACCGGATATGATATCGACCCCCATCCATCACACGCGTGGCCGGAACAACCGGACTCCTCACTCCCCCGGTTAGCACTTGTTAGTGATCACACAACATTTTGTTAAGTCACATACAAGCAAACATTTAGGTCTTGTTAGACAACCAAGGGAAAGGAGTCATAACCTTACAACATCATAGTGAATAACAACTGTAAACTCTTTTCATGCCTTAGTCTTATAAGGTCGTAAACACTCAGAAAACAATCAACACCCAAGCCGGTGTAAACCGGTAGGCAACAGACTGCAAGAAAACCATACCTTGGTCCTTGCCTTGTTTCGTTTCCACCTTGAGAGAATCCTATAAACATTAGTAACGTCGGTTAATTATTTATTTAACTTCACACTTACTAAATATTTAACATGATTGTATGACATGTTTCAATGTCTATCTTACCCTAGGTTACCTTCATTATACACCTAGGGTTAACTACATAAGTCACATTCTTTTCTGTTTTTTGTTTACAAGTTTAGGTCCGACCGACCTTACCGACCGAACTTGTCCAAGTTCGGTCGATTCCAGAACATAATTCCGTCAAAATTTCTACTACTCCGACCGACCTTGTAGGTTCGGTCGCAGTTCGATGTTCGGTCTTTTCCCGAGAGTTTCTCTCCCTTTGTAAATTTAGCCGACCCGAACTTGCCAAGTCCGGTCCTATGTTCGGTCGGTTCCAGTAACTCAATCCGTACACAAATTACAAGCCCGACCGACCTTGCAAGTCCGGTCCCCAAGGTCGGTCTTTTCCAGAAGCCAATTCTCGCAGGGTAAACTGGGCTCGACCGAACTTGCAAGTTCGGTCGCAAGTTCGGTCTGCTCCAGACCCTTGTTTTTCCTTTTCACATTCAACTCCAAACTTCACTCCATATAACCTAGTACCCCCTAACCTCATTTGGGCATTTAAAACTCACCTTAAGACATCCTTAAACACTCATAAAACTCATTTTATAATTCCTTAAACCTTTACTTATATCTTCACAAAATTCCTAACACTTAAAATGTTTTCTCCTAGTTTATCAAATGGTGTTTCATACCTATGATAACTACTATCCCAAAAGCTTTCTCCTTATTTTAACATCATCTCCCAAGCATCATCTCTCACAACTAACTCCTTATATCCTTCTTGAAACCCTTTTCCTAGTGTACACTTCTCCTTATTTTACCAAAGTTTGCCTAGGTATTTACCTAAGTCCAAAATGACTTTGGTACATACTAAAATCTCAAGATCATGTCTAAGTCCTTATTACACCCTAGAGTACTTCCTAGTACATCAAAATTCCTTAAGAACATCATGAACTTCTTATTCATCTCCTACACTTTCTAACTCACCAAACCTTATGTAAACACTTAGAACTTCTTACTTCCTACCTAAATTTTGACATGGGTTCCCCTAGAAATTACTAAGCCAAAACACTTTGTTTTCTCCATTAAACACTCAAGAACATCTAGAATCACCAAACACACTCTCATACACAACTTCACCAAATTTACACTACATCACAATATAGTGCATAATTTAAATTGCATGGCACTTAGGCCCTTAAAATGCATGGCTCTTAGGCCCTTAAAGTGCTTAAATCATAAACACTGAATTTCCACAATATATATGCCTTTAACCTGCAAATACACTCAACACACATATGCCCTTTACTAGTCTCTTGAGAACACTTTACTAAGTCATTCACCATTTGCTCTTTAGGTAGTTTTAAATAAGCATTTATAAGCTCATTTCTCCTAAGGCAATTAAACAACATTAAGTTAGTAGATTTACCTCTTTTTCCAAAATACTTCCTCCTTGATTCCTTACAAAACCGTATGATAATTTGGTTCCTTGTCAAGTTCTAGACAATATACAAACACCATAATGAGTATTCAAGCTTTGAGCTTCATCTCATTGTAAACCCTAATTTGACATTGTTTCAAAAACATTAATGTAGTTATTTTACCTTGATCTTTGAAGGGAGTTTGAATATAACAAGAGAGGACTCCACCTAGTCCATGAAGAGTTGAAATGAAGCTAGAACAAAGTCACACAAAGAGCTATATCAATGTGTATTTTCGGACATGACAAAAACATGGAGGAAACATGATTTTTCTTTGAGATTCCTTACCTAGAAGCAAAGGAGATCAACAATATGTCAAAATACAAGCTCAAGCTCCTTCAATGGTGGAACACCTTGGCACCGAAATGGAGCTCTTGGAGTTTTGAGAAGATAGGAATGAAGAGCTTGATGAGAGGAAGAGATTGGTGGTGTTTGTTTTTGATTTGGACAAGTGAGCTTGATTTAGCAAGAGGTCAAAGGTGGAGCTCTAATGGTGGTAGTAGTATTACCGTGGAAGAACAAATAAGAAGGGAGAAGAGAGGTGGGAAACCGTGTGAATGAAGGAAAGAAATGAGAGAATGAAGATAGAACTTACTTTTAAGGAGATATTTGTAGTATAAAGTAAAAAAGTAGTTTTACTTAGTTTGCTTTAATTACTTATTACATTAACTAGAGAGTGGTGAGTCACCACACTTATAAAAACCGGCCCCCTTTATTAGTATGAGGGTATTTTAGTCTTTGTTTGTCAATTTAATTACTTAACATAACATATGTTATAAACTAGCTTGTAAAAGTTACTATTCACCTAAACAAGGCACCTAGAAGTGAAATTTTTGATTTCCCATTAATATAGCCACCCAAATGTGATACTATATAGTACACATATACATTTAAGAGTAATGATGGACATTTAGCCATTCAAAACTCATTTACAAGACAATTTTTCAAAAACGTGCTTTAAGACTTCTTAAAGCACATTTTTTTGTTTTAACTTGTTTTCAAGCTTGGTTTTCTTTGGTAATTGGTTTAATATGTTCATTAGTATATAAATGAGGTCTTGGTAAGCTCATTAGGTCTTACTCAAGTTTATCCCAAGCTTAGAGCACATTTTGGCTCTTATTGACTTTAAAGCACATTTGTGTTTCCTTTTTTTAAATTTGTTACTAAGGTTTCTAAGACTCTTTTTAGTCTTAATAAATCATGTTTTAATGTTTAACCAACATACCAAGGTTTGGGGTATTTCAATCTACCCCACTTAAAAGAACTTTGTCCCCAAAGTTCATACTTCCCACATATCTTACTATTAGAACACGGGAAACATCTTATAACACCACACTTCCAAAACATCATTACCAACACAACCATCACACTTACACCACAACGGACTCGAGGTCCAACCACATAATACCATTCAGACACCACGGTCTGTAACATAACATAGACAATGTATAAATATACATGTCGTACACAACCATAACCGAAACGGCTCTACCCCCCTTAAAAGGGGTACGCCCCGTACCCTATACATATAAACACTAAGAAGCAAACAATGACGGGTGCTTCGCCTTCATCTTTTCTTCCAGCTCCCAAGTGGCCTCCTCAACGTCCTGGTTAGACCAGAGGACCTTCACCAGTCTCACGGACTTATGGCGAGTGTCTCGAGTCTTAGTATCCAGAATCCGTACCGGAGTCTCCACTGATCGCATGGTCGGCTCTAAGGTTAGCCTTTCCGGCTGAAGCACATGAGACGGATGAGACATATACTTCTTCAACTGGGACACATGAAATACATCATGTACCTTGCCCAGCTCGGCGGGTAAATCAAGTCTATAAGCTACCGGGCCGATCCGCTCCGTCACCACATAAGGACCCACATACTTCGGGCTCAATTTGCCCTTCTGGCCAAAACGAAATACTCCCTTCATGGGGGATACTCTCAAAAATACCTGATCGCCCACGGCGAACTCCAGGTCACGTCGGCGCACATCTGCGTACGACTTCTGTCTATCCTGAGCTGCTTTCATATTAGCCCTGATCTGGCGAACTTCTGCCTGAACTTGCTCAAGATACTCTGGTCCTATAATGACCGTCTCACTCGACTCATCCCAGCATAATGGTGTGCGGCATGGTCTACCGTACAATGCCTGGAAGGGAGACATCTTGATCGATGCATGATAACTGTTGTTGTAACTAAATTCGATCAGATGTAACTTATCAATCCAGCTGGTCTGAAAATCAAGTGCACATGCACGTAGCATATCCTCAAGTGTCTGGATGGTGCGCTCACTCTGACCATCTGTCTGTGGATGAAAAGCTGTGCTCAATTTCAGTTCAGTACCAAGTGCCTCTCGTGTAGACTTCCAATATCTGGATAGGAATCTTGTATCTCTGTCAGATACTATCGTCTTTGGTACACCATGATGTCTTACAATTTCTTTATCGAATAATTCTACCAATCTTGCCACTTTCCAGGTGTCCTTCATCGGAATGAATCGAGACACCTTGGTCAGTCGGTCTACCACAACCCAAATCATATTCAGACCTCCCCTCGTAGGCGGAAGCCCTACCACGAAGTCCATAGATATGTCATGGAACTTCCACTCCGGCACTGGCATTGGGCTGCACCATACCACCAGGCCGTCGGTGCTCAAACTTGACCTTCTGACAAGTGAGACACCTCAACACATAGTCATTCACATCCTTTTTCATTCCAGCCCACCAGAAATATCTTTTCATACTTTATACATCTTTGAAGCTCCGGGGTGAATCGAAGTAGTAGAACAGTGGGATTCACTCAATATGCGCTCCTTCAGCTCAGCGCTACTCCTGGGTATACACAATCTGCCATTAAGCCTAATCAGGTCATCATCGTGGAGTCTGAAGTCGTACTTCTGACCCTCGAATGTGCCATCAATAAGCTTCTGTCTAATCTCCATCATGTACTGATCCGTCATCTGAGCACTCCGCACCTCTTCAACCAAGCCAGAATGAGAGACTAGCGAATGGAGAGAGTGTGCTCGGCGACTCAATGCGTCAGCTACCACATTTGCCTTACCCTCCTTGTACTGTAAATCGATGTCATAATCATTCAGAAATTCAACCCACCTTCTTTGCCTCATGTTCAACTCCTTCTGAGTGAACAAGTACTTTAAACTCTTGTGGTCAGAATAAATCGTCACACTTACCCCATACAAGTGATGTCGCCATATCTTCAGTGCGAAGACAATGGCCCCCAATTCTAAGTCGTGGGTAGGGTAGTTCTGCTCATGCTTCTTCAGCTGTTGGGAGGCGTAAGCCACGACCTTCCCGTGTTGCATCAACACACAACCCATACCCCTGCCTGATGCGTCGCAATAGACCTCAAAACCATCTGGACCGTCTGGTAATGTCAGAACCGGTGCAGATGTCAGAGCATCCTTGAGACTCGTGAAAGCTCTCTCACAGTCGACTGTCCACTCGAATGGTGCATCCTTCTTCATCAAGGAAGTCATCGGCTTCGAGACACTGGAGAAGTCCTTCACAAATCTCCTATAGTAACCTGCCAGACCGAGGAAGCTCCTGATGTCGGTAACTGTCTTCGGCCTAGGCCAGGTGCGCACTACATCTATCTTTGCCGGATCAACAGCGATCCCGGCCTCAGAAATCACATGTCCAAGGAATGATACTTGGTTCAACCAAAATTCACACTTAGAAAATTTAGCGTACAGCTGATTCTTTCTCAATGTCTGCAATACATCTCTCAGGTCCTTAAAGTGCTTAAATCATAAACACTGAATTTCCACAATATATATGCCTTTAACCTGCAAATACACTCAACACACACATATGCCCTTTACTAGTCTCTTGAGAACACTTTACTAAGTCATTCACCATTTGCTCTTTAGGTAGTTTAAATAAGCATTTATAAGCTCATTTCTCCTAAGGCATTAAACAACATTAAGTTAGTAGATTTACCTCTTTTTCCAAAATACTTCCTCCTTGATTCCTTACAAAACCGTATGATAATTTGGTTCCTTGTCAAGTTCTAGACAATATACAAACACCATAATGAGTATTCAAGCTTTGAGCTTCATCTCATTGTAAACCCTAATTTGACATTGTTTAAAAAACATTAATGTAGTTATTTTACCTTGATCTTTGAAGGGAGTTTGAATATATAACAAGAGAGGACTCCACCTAGTCCATGAAGAGTTGAAATGAAGCTAGAACAAAGTCACACAAAGAGCTATATCAATGTGTATTTTCGGACATGACAAAAACATGGAGGAAACGAGATTTTTCTTTGAGATTCCTTACCTAGAAGCAAAGGAGATCAACAATATGTCAAAATACAAGCTCAAGCTCCTTCAATGGTGGAACACCTTGGCACCGAATGGAGCTCTTGGAGTTTTGAGAAGATAGGAATGAAGAGCTTGATGAGAGGAAGAGATTGGTGGTGTTTGTTTTTGATTTGGACAAGTGAGCTTGATTAGCAAGAGGTCAAAGGTGGAGCTCTAATGGTGGTATAGTATTACCGTGGAAGAACAAATAAGAAGGGAGAAGAGAGGTGGGAAACCGTGTGAATGAAGGAAAGAAATGAGAGAATGAAGATAGAACTTACTTTTAAGGAGATATTTGTAGTATAAAGTAAAAAAGTAGTTTTACTTAGTTTGCTTTAATTACTTATTACATTAACTAGAGAGTGGTGAGTCACCACACTTATAAAAACCGGCCCCCTTTATTAGTATGAGGGTATTTTAGTCTTTGTTTGTCAATTTAATTACTTAACATAACATATGTTATAAACTAGCTTGTAAAAGTTACTATTCACCTAAACAAGGCACCTAGAAGTGAAATTTTTGATTTCCCATTAATATAGCCACCCAAATGTGATACTATATAGTACACATATACATTTAAGAGTAATGATGGACATTTAGCCATTCAAAACTCATTTACAAGACAATTTTTCAAAAACGTGCTTTAAGACTTCTTAAAGCACATTTTTTTTTTAACTTGTTTTCAAGCTTGGTTTTCTTTGGTAATTGGTTTAATATGTTCATTAGTATATAAATGAGGTCTTGGTAAGCTCATTAGGTCTTACTCAAGTTTATCCCAAGCTTAGAGCACATTTGGCTCTTATTGACTTTAAAGCACATTTGTGTTTCCTTTTGTTTAAATTTGTTTACTAAGGTTTCTAAGACTCTTTTTAGTCTTAATAAATCATGTTTTAATGTTTAACCAACATACCAAGGTTTGGGGTATTTCAAAAACCATTAAAATTAATTAAACGAGAAAATTCCGGAAAACGGACCCGGTAAGTGAATAGTGTCAAAACCGGGAGATAAAACACGTTTAATTCGAAAAGTCAAAAAACGACCCGGGCTATTAATTAATATGGGCCGGCTTTAATTAATATGTATACACCCATTAATAGCTTGCTAGCTATTAAGTAATAACAAAACAAATAAATAAATATAGCAAAAAGGTGAAATAGTAAAAAGTGATTACTTACCTCTCACCTCCTTTATTCTTCTTTCACGGTTTGCTCCAGAGCTTCCTCTTCTTCTTCCTCTGAAACCCTTATCGTGATTCCAACAGAGAGCAAAGCAGCACCACTTCCTTCCTCCTTAACTTGCTCAATTCTCCACCAAACTCAACAAAATTACTACCGTTGGGTTCCTCTCTTCACAAGGAACAAGTTCCACCCTTCAAAAGCTTGAAACTCTCTTCTTCATTTCCATGGCAGTAGGCTCATTTGAAGTTTGAACAGGTCTTTTGAGTCTCCTTCACCCCCTTAATACTCTAAGGTAAATAAAAGGTCAAGTTATCCATCTTTCTTGGCTTGTTCATGCAAAAATCAAAAAAATGCCCACGTTGAACTTGGCTTCATTTTCAGCCGGTTTTGTGTTTCAACAGAGGGGTGAGATTTTTCCTAGCCTTGATGTTTAGAGATGGCACTCAAGAGAACAAGGTAACTCCTTAGTGTTAAAGCGCTAAAACTAATTCTTGAAATATTAGTTTTGTGAGGAACGTGAGTATTAAACTAGTTTGTTATGTGTGGTTTGGGGTGTGATTGTAGACATCAATCTATACCTCTGTTGGATGTGGAAACAAGAAGAGAAAGAGAGAACCAGAGAAGGAGGAAGAAGGGAAAAGGAAACAAAAAGCTAGTAAGGTAATGAACTTACCTGAGATGGTTTTCTTCTCAGTAAAACACATTTTTGAACGTAAATAATGACCGTGAGTTAGAGTAGCTTGGGTACTACAATATTGTTTGTGAATGGTGAAGTTTTAATGTTGTTTGGGGTGCAAAACAAACTTAAAAAAAAAACTGAGCTAGTATTGTGTGATAACAGAGGGAAATTAATGTGCTGCTGTAAGGATTTCTATCCTTATATAAAAGAGATGCAAACTGAGTTTTGTGAGCTGTAGTGGTGTTGTGTGAATGCTTGGAAAGTACGTAAGTTCTGTCAAAATTGGTCTAGGAAACTAAGGCCTTGAATGTGGCAAAGCGTGGGGTTAGAATGGCAAGAAAGAAAGGGTTGAAAACTGCAACAGAAAACAAGGAAGTAGAACGTGTAACAGATGAAGGAAATTACAGTGAAATGGGTTTTGTAACAGGTGAATGTATGAGTAGTTTAGGTTAGTTTTGAATGCCTAAACAATGTCAAAACATGTTATATTATGGTGTGAATATTAGGGAAGAGATTGGTGAAAGTTTAGAGTTTAAACAAGTTGAAAACTTACATGATTGCAAAACTGCAATTGGTCCGGGTTTGCAAACTAGGACAAACCCGGACCAGCATCAAAACACGGCAGAATGTAGCACAGACCATGGTCCGGGTTTGCAAACCAGAATACAAACCCGGACCACCCCATTTTTCCACCCGAGGTTTACACAGGTATGGTCCGGGTTTGTAAATTCACCCCTAAACCCGGACCACACATAAAAGTCACCCGAGAGGTTTCTGAACTATGGGTCCGGGTTTGTAAACCAGCATGCATACCCGGACCAGTCATAAAATGCACCCGAGAGTGACCCGAAGTATTGGTCCGGGTTTGTAACCCAGCCACAAACCCGACCACCCCTTTTCCTTACAGAAACTATTTTAAAGCTATTTTAAGGTAGGGGTTTGATGGGTAATGATGGTATAAGGTAATTATGACATGATTAATGATATTTAAAGGTAATGAAGAGTGTAAACAAGTTTGATAAGTGAATGAGAATGTTGTGAGTTTAAGAACACATGAGTAAACCTAAGTTAAACGGGATAACGGGGTTAAGTACGGGAGTGTTAGTTTTACATACCGTAATGCCTGATGTAATAAAAACATTTGAATGTTATCAGTGGATGGTGGTGAACCGAGCATGGTAGATGACACGGTAAAAGTAAAACCCCGGTGAAAGGTATGATTTTCTCATACTCCGCGTGCTAACCGAGTTACGTTGATTTGTGTGTTTGTGTGCCGGCTTAATCAAGATTAAAGCATGAAAATAATCCATTGTTTGATTATGTATGTCTTGATGTATGATGAATGAGCTAACATGCTTGTATGCCGGTGTGGTCTAACATAGAGTAAAGACCGACTCACTGTGAGTAATGTTTGGCTAGAGACCCATAGATCGGGTCGATGCTTATGATAAAGAGAACGTGCAAACACCTAAACTATCCGTTAAAGTATAACGAAAACGCAAACATAAGAACTCCCTAGAATATAAGGAGATGTACGGGTCGAGTAATTACCCGATAACGGTTAGTAAACCATAATGACACAATCCACAAAACAAATGAGAGTGGAAAGATAAGTGAACCTCCCTCAAGAGGATTAACGATAGTTTCGAAGATGTGAACTAGTAAAGAAGGTAAAGAGACCTAAGGGATTAGTAGCTCCCTTGAGACACGGTCAACCTCCTATGAGGATTTTACCAATTTAAGAAATTAACCGAAAGTATGAGTAAGTGGAATGTATGGGTAACTCTTAAACCTAAGATTGACCGAACTAAAGTAATGTTCCCAAGTCATTAGAACATCGAGAGTGAGGTGCTTCTAGACTATATACATAATATTACTTAAAACTCCGAAGAGAGGAGTGTATGGGAATAGGGTAGTCGAGAGTAGTCGGACCTAAGTAAAAAGAGATAGGAACTAAGAGAGAGTTTTGTGAGCTAGTTGAACCTTCCCACCATGCTAGACCCGGGGAGGGTCGAAAACCGGGGAAGTAAGACTATCTGAGAGCCATGAGTTTTGGTCTAAGTATGTATTAAGAGTAACAAGTGTGACGTAGAGGAGACCTGTAGCGTCTCGAGCATCTACAAGAGCTTGAGTATAAATAACCCAAGAGTGTGGGTGAGATAATGAGTATAAATAACCCAAGAGTGTTGGGTGAGATAACGAGTATAAATAACCCAAGAGTATGGGTGGATATGAGAATAAGTAACCGAGAGTGTGGGTGAGTATAGTACGAGTAGCCCAAGTGAAGGTGTGTGTATATGAATAGTTACCTGAGAGACGGGTGAGGTATTGAATAAGTAAACAAGCATAGTGAGGTATAACCTCAAGGCCTAAGAGTAACCAGATACAACTAACAACCTTGTTATGTTAGTTAGGAATGTGTTTCCATGATTGGATGTAGATTCCTTGAGCATTACATGTACTTATTGTATTGCTATGATGCATGTTGTTTGACTAAAATGAACTCCATGTATATCCGACTAAGTGGTCGGCGTACCCCGGTTAGCGCTCGGGGTATGCGAATTTCATATGCAGCGTTAAGCTGAGCCCCTAGGGGCGAAATTTTTATTTTACAGGTACACCGAAGATGTTACCGTTCGAGAGTAGGACGGGGTCGGTGGGTTGCATGGGTAGTTAGATTTAATTACTTATGTATTGAAAGAGATGTAAGACCGAATGTGTTGTCGGCATCCATATATTGTAGACTCGGTATAGTGAAGAAGTGAGTTGAGTATTGTATTTGTATTGTGTACTCGGTTGTTCCAGTCCATCAGACCGTTACTGTATGTGAGATAGGCCTGGTTAGCCATATGGGTGGCTAACGGCGTTGTATCACCCTCTGTTGTATTTAGAGTTCCGCTGCGAGACTATTGGTAATTGTGACAGTTCAGGAGGTAATGACGAGATTGGCAGTTGGGGTGTTACAAATACTTTTACATCTAAATGTTCTTAATATATAAACAATAATAAAATAAATAAAATACTGTTACATCTAAATGTGAGGTGGATTAGTAAGTCTAGATTTAATCATTTCTTAACATTTATGGTATTGAAATATAACTTAATGTTTTAAGATAAAATCATTAAAAGGATTATGATTTAAAACTATATTAAACTATGATTTGGAAATTTATCTAAATAATAATCCTTAAGTTTCTTGGCATTAGATAAGCCATATGAAATACATTTATAACATTTATTACCAATACTTAGGATGTGAGTTTACAATTAAGTGAGGTATTTAGTGGTTAGAATTTATAGAAGGTTTATAAATAGGAATTTGATACTTAAAACCTTTGAACCTTTTATTAGATAAAACTAAGTTGCATAAGATATTATATTGATATACTTTACGGTAATGGGAAATAATGATATGTTATTTGAATACAAAATATGAGAATTTTTCAGAATATATTATCTTATTACATAATTAACAATTTCACTTAAGAATCAGAGTTTAACTCTTAGATAAATTTTACCTTATGTTAATATGTAGTGCTTATCCTAAAACATAATAAAGGGAATTAATTTATTAAGTTATTCCTTTGAAACCTTAGGGTTGTAAAACAATTTAAAACATATTTAAGACTTAAGTTTATTGAAGTTTAGTATAAAAGGATTGTACATAGACTACGGGGGGAATGTGTGTAAAAATAAAACATTTAGGAAATTAAATGTAAGTAAGGATACATAAAAGGTTATACTAAACACCTTAATGTATAGGTAATAATAAAACATATAATATACCTTGTGAATACTAAATGTAGGATTAATTCGTTAAAAATAAGTTAACTATAGTATAGTTATTCATGATGGGAAGCTATTTAACATCTTATGACAAGTTTATTAGATGGTTGTAATTAAAAGTCATTCTGAACTAAAGATGAGATAATTGAGTTTAGCAGTTCAATTAAGTTTTACTAAAACACGTCTACAACCCTACGATTCCAATATACAAGATGTAGATCTTAATTAAGTTAAGGGAAAGACTTAATCATAGTGGGTTATCTAGTAGATATTGTTTAAGTACATAATCTTTTCATTGTGAGATAATAGTATAGTATTTTGAGATGAATCCATCATAGGTCATAATACCATGTTTATTCTAAATTAAGAAGAAAGGTATTGAGCTTAAGATTATTATTGAAATTCTTAGATTTAATTATATAATATAAACACATTTATGATATAAAGGTCTCAGAAGTCTTGAATGTGAGGATTGTGGTTAAATATGAATAAAGTGGATAGGAGTGGACAGTTAGCAGGTGTTAATAAAATACATTCCTTGATCCTACATCCTTGGGCTATACAACCTTCTAAAATAAGTCAAAGGTTATACATAACATTTAAGCGAGGGCTTATAAGATAATTGAGATTTTGAAATAAGAGAGAGGAATTTATTTAAGTTTAACTTAGGGTACAGGTTATTGATAGTAAATTATCTTCAATGTTCCTCAGAGAATTGTTGAATGTTTGTACGAGTTTACTAGAACTGCTACAGCGTTGACCAGGTACGATATCTCGTACTAAGATACTTTTGCTAATGGGCTTTATGGAATGTTTTGGAAAACACAAACTGAGCTTGAATGGATTTCAAAAGGAAACTGTGTGTATGACTAACTCAGCTTGTGTGACTACTGAGCCTTGAATGTGAAACTTACATGGGTATTGGTTCCTTCTATTTGGTTATCGCATTAGACATTAACTGCTTAGGGTTTACGCTTCTGCACTCTGTAGAACAGAGTGTTTTGGTATTGCTCTGGGTAGTTAGTGATCTAGTGGGAATGTGGAGAAGGTCAATTTTGGTAATTCTTCTTTTGACTCTGGATATCGTTTCATCCATGAGCTGGTTCTTAAGGTTTCGACGTGCGCGCGTCTTCAATGGTAACAGTGAGGGGCTGTATATCCCCTGTCCCAAAAAAGGACGTGGTAGACAGTGAGGGGCTGTATATCCCCTGTCCCAAAAGGGATGTAGTAGACAGTGAGGGGTTGTATATCCCCTGTCCCAAAAAGGACCTTGTAGACAGTGAGGGGCTGTATATCCTCTGTCCTAAAAGGACATACTTGGCAGTGGGGGCCATCTCTCCTAGTTGAATTATTCCACTCTTGAGAGTTATTGGTTCTTGGATCTATCTTATCATTCCTAGTCCTTTGTGACTATCTGAGTCTTTATACTCCTAACGGGAATTGGGTTTAACTAAGGCACTGGATGTTCACTAACACATGGTGTGGTTTTGTTCACTAACTTTACCTTTCTGTTATTTACCTTTATTCTTAACTTGTTTTCTTGATTTGGTGATTTGTTAAATGCCTTGTTCCTCTGTGTGGTTTAAGTGATTGCTTTCAAGCTATTATTTATTTAAGAGTTGTATCATAAGTTTGTTTTTGGAGGATCGTACTAGTTCCATTCCAGGGAACTGACCTACCCCTCTCGGGGTGGGCTACTTGGTTTCATCTTGCAGGTGTAAATTGTTTATACAGGTGGCCACAAAGAGCTTGAGTGATTGGGATGGGAGTTAGGAATTGTGGAGAGTTATTCTATTTTACTAGTAGTTATGTTTATGTTTTTTTCTCGAGTTCAGACCGTAGCTTTTGTTATTTTATAAGTTGTAATTGGTGAGGTTTGGTGCCGGGTGTTTGGAACCCGATGGTCTATAAACGCCAGTAGAGATTTTATATTCCGTTGTATTTATTGTAAGTAGGGGCATTACACACGCCTAGGTGAAGTATCCTATTGTCAACTCCTCTTGTATCATTCTATGATACTCACTGTAATTATGTTGGTTTGGTTTTAAAATCCAAGGTTTAAAAGAAAGGATGTGTTTTGAAAGAAAAATTTTGGGTTTGAAATAATAGTTCGGTGTTAAAAGATGTTCTTCATGGCATAGCCATGTTTGAGGTCTTGACCAAGTCCAGCTTCTCACTGACTGGTATGTCCTTAAAACAATGGTCAGGCCGTAAGGCCTTTCCAAGGTTCCATTCTTCCTGTTCTTAGGATACATGGTCCGGTAGTCGCTTCTTTGCGGTCTCGGTACATTACTATGTACTTGTGGTGTGTTAGTGTTCCTGTACATGTTCCTGCCCTTACTGCACTTGCCGTGGCAAGTGCGTGGTACTGGTGATTTTTGGGTAAACCTATTCCGATCACGGTATGGTTTCCGCTTGTATTTAATTGTCTTGTTGACTCTTCCCTTGATCATATTGATCTATGTTTGGGATACTCGATCCTTTTAAGTAGCTTCTCATTGATCTTGACATGGATGTCTTGGTCGGGGTACTTCTCCAATGCTTGGAGATCCCAAATTATTTAGTTTGTGTTTTTCCTTGTTGCTCGTTCCCATTGGTCTACCGTGGCGATTGAGCCTTAACTGGTTTAGGCACTACCCTTGTAGTCCTATCGGTTCATATCCCGTGGATATCCTTGTAGCTGTGTAAGCTATGTCGGCCAGGTGTTGTAACCTTTTGGCATTGTAGTTTAGATTTAATCACTCCTAACTATGTCCTTAGTTAGTTGGTATACCATTGGTGGTATTATCTAGCTACTGCTGTCCCGCAGACTTGTGTCTCGGGTTCCATTACTGTTCCTTTTCCATTTCGTTGCACGGTTAGTGCTTCTTTTCCTGTTGTTGGTTGTCTAGCCAGGTTTCACGACTGCTAAGCACGTCGCCCCATGCTGTTGTAAGTTGTAGGCTCCTTATGGTTGGAGTGCTCATTCAACCGCTATTGAGTGCGGGTATTGTTGTTTAACCGGGATCCATCTCTAGGTCTTCCAATCCTTGGAATTTACAATATGTCGGTTCTTGTTTACCGTACTGTGGTTTCACCACTGCCAGATCGGGTTTTCCCGAGTGTGAGAGGACCTTCCTTCTCTCTGGCATTCTTTCCCATGTTATACAGTCGGTTTGTGGAGGGCGGGTCTGGTATTGTAGGTATCCGGTACTCACCGGTAGTTCCTAACTAGAATATCTCCAATGCTAACACTCAGCCTTTAGCCCTAAGCTTCTAATTCCTAACTCGGTATTCCTAGACTCGGTATTTCCAGTCATCAGAGTGATACTTCGGTCTGATACCACTTTTTGTAACACCCCTACAGCTAATACTGTCATTACCGTCCAATCTCCTTATACAATCAGACTCACACAGCGGATACTTACATACTCAACGGTGGGTGATACAATGCCGTTAGTTACCCACGTGACTAACAAGGCTATTACTACTACTACTACATACAGCATCGGTCTGATGGACCGGAATATCCGAGTACTACACACCTAGAATACATACTCCAATTACCAAATCAAATACTAGAACTTCCCATTCATTACAATACTCCATAAGTTCAATACAATGTAATACACCGAGTTTACTAAGATCCTTATACAAATACAACACCTCTTTCAATTTCATAGATACTCATTAAGAGTCTATCCACTACCCATTCCTCACAAACTACTTACTTTCTAAGCACAAGGGGTGTACCACTTAGTACGCTTCTACATTCTACTTCTAACTATCCAAGTGTAGCCACCGGTCGCTTACCTTGACCATATCCGCTTCGGGTACCTGCACACTAAAAACATTCCCCTTAGGGGGTCAGCTTACGCTGAATATGACAACCGCATACCCCGCGTACTAGTGAGGGTACGCCGACCACTTGGTCGAATACATGCAGTTCATTTATTCACACATACATGCATACATGCTTTCATACATAATACTACAATACTTTACGCAAGGTATACATACATACATTTCAATACATACAAGTAGTCCATACAAGCCAATTGATACTTACTTACCTTTCCTGAAATGCGCGTACAGAATACATACTCAATACATACACCATACATATTCCATACATACACAATACATGTTAGCTTCTTTTTGTCCACCCGGGTTAATCTGGTGGAGATTACTCTTTTACTCGTTACACAATACTTACGCATACATACTCATACTTTACTTACTTACTCAAGTCAAGTCGTCGGGACCTCTGACCCGGGGACTACTCTGTCCCACCACCGGGATTTACTTGGTTCACCAATCCAGGATGCTACCCATTTTAGGGGTTTGGGCCGTGGACCAGTTTAAGAACCAGGAATCGGATCCATCCTCTTGTGTCTCCTCATCCTCACGCGTGGCCGAAGCTATATCGGACTTCTACTCTTTCCAATTTACTTATTACTTACGTTAGAAGTTAGGTAGTTAGGAATTAGAAGAAGTCACACATCCAAGCCACAATAATACAATACATTGCTCATATATACATCCATACGAAATACAATACAATACACAAGTACACTACAAGGTACAAATACACTTCATCTTCATCCACATATTTCATGAATTATACAAACTAGTGTTCAAGACAATAAATATCAAGAATACATAAATCAAGCACAAGTAAGTGCAATATAGTCCGATTCATGCATTTATCTTATTTAGGTGATCAAATAAGCACACAAATCGGGGTAACCAGATTAGGATACAGGACATGAAGAAATCATACCTTTTACCGAAATGTACTTCACTGGGTGTTCCCTTGTTCCTTTGGTTCACTCTCGTTCCTCGAGTCTTATTCTCGAACCAATGACTACATGCCAAATGGTTCAATTAATACTATGTATTACAATACAAATATAATTACTACTCCTATACTTACCCCGTTATCCCATTGTTTTGGTTTAACTTAATGTTCTTAAACTTACAACTTTCTTAATTACTTCTCAAACTTGTTTACACTTCTTAGGACCTTAAAAAGTCACCAAACAAGGCCTTAACAACTTCTAAAACCATTACCAATCAATCCCCCATGTTTAGAAGCCTTAAAACAATTTTTTTTTGCTCTCTGGTCCGGACCTCCCCACAGGGGCGGTCCCTAGGGGCGGTCCGAGACAAAAACGAATCCGTCCAGCAGAATTCGACTGGACCTCCCCACAGGGGCGGTCCATAGGGGCGGTCCACAACAGACCCTGTTTTTAAAAGTGTTTTTCTACTAATTTTGGACTCCAAATTCACCCCAATTTTTTCCCACTTATTCCACAATCTTGCCACATGTTTCCTACATGTTTAAACACCTTAACACATGCACTAAACCTCTCCAATATTTGGTTAAACCCTTACTCGAATTCTTGCTCAAATTCACAAACATCAATTCTTACATTTTGCACTTTGCACACTAGTGCACTTCTAACTTTCTCTTGCTAGTTTCCTAACTCCTACCAACTCACTTAATAACCATTCCAAATCCTTTAAAACCATTTGCAATAACTATACTCAAGTTCTTCATTCATTTCCAAGGTTGTAACACCCCAACTCAATCCAAATGTGGTCTCGCAACTTAACAACACTTATACATATACATGTCACAGCGGAATTCTTTACACTCCAGGACCTTGCCACGGTCTGACTACAGAATATACTGAACATTAGTACATAACAACCTTAACCAAATACATATCCTTCTTACAATCCCCTCATATCCTATACATCTTACTAACTCAATTGCCATACGAGTGTACATGCACAACTCGTAGGCCACGCTTAACCCGTAACACTTGTACCCCTTCTTACCCTCGCGACGGCCGCCTCCTGATGTTCACCTGTGTAGTAAAAACAGCCCCCAAAGGGTGTCAGCACGAATGCTGGTACGATCCTCTCATGGCCCCCAAGCTAACGTGGCTACGACGACTAATTGTCGATAGCATGGAGGTTGATTAGATGCACAACATAATAGTAAGTGCAGTAAACATCAAACCAAATTGAACAATCAAAGTTCACACACAATGAATGACTTAAATGCGTTCCCTTAATTGGAGAGTTAATTATTTATGTTATAACCCAAGATTTGGTTACTATTTTATTTCGTCACAACTTATTTTTAAGTTGGTGCATTATGATTCAGGACGTGGAAGTCCTTTTGATTGAAGACAAGGGCGAAGTGGTCCTTTCCGTTTCAGATTTTATTAAGGAATTATTATTAATAGTTGGGTGTTATTAATAATAATCAAATTACATTCTGATTAGCACGTTCATTCACGATTTGCCGCTCAACTCGCGAGACATTCTTCTCCTTCTCTCTCAAGCCTTCTTCTCTGTGGATCGATCTACTGTGCTGCTGGTTGGAGATTCGAGTGCTGCAGGTTCTTCATCGTCTTGCTGTCCTCTTCGCAGTCAGGTTTGTATGTCGTTTGGTAGCGTTGTTATTCAGTTTGGGGAACTCCTCAAATCCCTAATTCCCTTCTCTGCAATCTGATTGTAATCAGTGAATTTCGCGACGTTCTCTATCGATCTCTACTACTGTTGACGTGCTCTGCGAATCCGTAGACAGTTTCAGGTGAGAATTGTATTTCAGTTCAGATTGCAGTTTCAGTTTAAGGGTTTAGTTTTGCATTTCTGATTTACGGTTGCAATTGTATTCAGTCAGAGGTTTGGCGTTGCGTTGTTTGTTTGCGTTTTGGGATTCTGCATCGGTTGGACTCTGCTGTTCGGATTGGGATATCGTCTGTCAATTACTGAGGTAGGTGGCTTATGGATTCGGCTAGTGTGTTCAGCCTTGGGGCGTTTCGAATTCTAGTTTCTAGTGTGTGAACTACCTCTGTGATGTGTTTGTGAATCAGTCCGTTTGCGTTGTTTGAATAACTACAAACCCCCAAGGTTGTTTTAATGCTCTACTTCTGTTTTGTTGTGTTAAACCCTCTGTGTTGCTGCAAATTCGTTTCTGGAAACTGCACATTTTGGTGTGTCCGAACGTCTGTCCGAGCTTTGACGTTCGGACATACCCTGTTGCGCTTTTAATTTTCTAAGGTTTTCGCTGTGTCCGAACTTCCGTCCGAGCTTTGAAGTTCGGACAAAGCCTTCTGTATTCTCTGATTTCGCCTCGACTTGTGTCCGAACATGGATGTCCGGACACAAGTTCGGACTTTGCGCGTGTCTGATTTCCAAAGAACGTCTGAACATCTGTCCGACCTTTGATGTTCGGACACCTCTGTCTCTACTACTGTTTTAATGTTCGACCTGTGTCCGAACTTCGTAGTTCGGACACATGTTCGGACATCTGTCTGATTTCGACTTCTGAGTCTCGACTCGTGTCCGAACATTGATGTCTGGACACAAGTTCGGACATGGTACTGTTTTGACCATAACTTGCTCGTTTGAGCTCTGTTTTGACTTCTGTTTGCGGGGTTGGATTGCCCTTCTGATTTCCAAGCCATCTATGTGCTTTCTGGTGCCTTTGGTGCACATATGCTTATCTGTATTTCAGCTTCTGTTTTGGGACCTAGTTATCTCTGTGTCTGAGCCTTTGGATGGCTGGTTTCACTGTCTCGTAGCGCGCTATGTAGGATCCTTCTGTTCACGGGTGATGTTCCCCATTCTATTCACGGGTGTTTTCACCTGTTCTGTTTACGAGTGAGGTTTCCTCATTCTGTTCACGAGCTTGTTGCTTGTTCTGTCTGTATGCTGTGATCAACTAGTGTCCCGCTCTGTTTTCTGCTTCTGTCTGCTTTTGGCTTTGTTTAGTCCTCTATTGTATGGACTTCTGTTCTGCTTTCCGACATGCTTATGGATTCCGTCTATTCCTTCTGATTTGATAATGTTTCTATAAATGTTTTGAGCATGCTGGTTGATGAAGTTTGTCATCTACTGGGCATAGTTGTGTGCTCATTCCCCTACTTTATCTAACATTGCAGATTGATCAGCGAGGGTCACTTTGCAGCTCTGGAGTTTAGTTTGTTTTGATATCTAGATTCTCTTGAGACGTTTTGTATTTGAATTTGAGCCTTTGGGACTCTTCAGTTAGCAATTGCTTTTGATATTCGTTTTGGTGGGTTCTGTTATAACTTTGAGATGTTACAACATCATTTTGGTTTATACTTTATTCAAGTATTCGTTTGGGCCTTGTTTGATTGTCTGTTTAAGTCTGTTTATTAGAGCCTTGCGTTATTATGTAATAATATGCGGCGTGTAATACCCCTAACTCCTAGGCTAGTGTTTAGAGGTGTTACATTTAGTGGTATCAGAGCTCTGGGTTCTAATCTGCTGGGATTTTAAGTTAGCCAGTCAGTCAGAAACGTCAGTGTTAGTGTCTGAGTCTAACTGCCTGCTGTTGGACTTTCAGAATGCCGCCAAGAAGAGCAACGAACCCTCCAGGAAATGTGGCTGATGCTGTTCAGCAGTTCATGACGCAGCTCATGCAGACCATGGCTGCAGGGGGTGGACCAGCTGGAGGAGGACCGGCTGGCGGAGCAGGCCCAGCTGGGGTGGATGCTGGAGGCCGGAATGTGAAAGCGCTTCAGGAATTCATGAAGCTGAAGCCGCCATCGTTCGATGGGGCAGGAGACCCCCAGGAGGCCAGTCATTGGTTGACTGAGGTCGAGGATTTGCTGTGTGTGATGGGCTCTGAGGAGGAGCAGAAGGTGGACTTCGCCACCTTTCTTTTCAAGGCCGAAGCCAAGGAGTGGTGGAGGTCAGTGATGGGCAGATTCCCACAGCCTTGGACGTGGGAGCAGTTCACTGGGGAGTTCAATAAGCAGTTCTACCCCGATGTGTATAAGGACCAGCGTATCTTGGAGTATAACCGACTACGCCAGGGTCGGGATATGAGTGTGGAGGAGTACGTCAGGAAGTTCATCAGCCTGTCGAAGTTCGCGCCTAAGCCTGACGAGCATAGGAAGGCTAGGAAGTTTGAGAGTGGCCTGAGGCCTGATATCCTTTCTGCTGTGACGCCTCTGCGTCACAAGACCTTCAGGGACGTAGCTGATGTCGCCCTGTTGGTAGAGGCTGACTTGAGAGGTCGCCAGTCTGGAGGGAAGGACCAGAAGAGGAAGCAGAGGTCCGACGAGAGCGACAAGAGGGATCAGTCTGCTTCTCAGAAGAAGTAGTCTACTGGAGACCGAGCTGGAGACCGAGCTGGAGACCGCTCTCGGGACCGTTCACGAGATAGAGGTTGTTCGTCTTCGTCAGCTCCTGCTCCGAAGTGCCAGGTCTGTGGCAAGTTTCACAGAGGTCAGGACTGCTACAGGAAGTCTGGAGCCTGCTTCAAGTGTGGGTCCATAGGGCATAGGATAGCTGACTGCCCTGAGGCTGAGAGGAGCAGAGGTAGCTCTGGAGGTAGAGCTGGTGAGACTGCTTCAGGGTCCAGAGATCGAGACCGGGCTGAGCAGAAGAAGCCCCAGGGCCAGGCCAGAGTGTATGCGATGGCTGGAGAGAGAGACCGATCGACTGACAGAGTTGTCACAGGTATTCTCCAGTTCTCTTCTCGTTCTGTTTTCTGCTTGTTTGACTCTGGAGCCACCCACTCTTTTATTTCTGCTGAGTTGGTGGGTGAGCTCGGTTTGCCTGTTGTGCCTCTGGGTGTTGAGTTGTGTGTGCATAGTCCATTGGTTAGGGACTCTTCTATGCTTTTGAACTCTGTTTGTAAAGATAGTCCTGTGTTAGTCAGAGATAGGACTCTGTGTGCTAACCTCATCCCTATGGAGATGACTACTTTTGATGTGATTTTGGGCATGGATTGGCTTGCTGCGCACCATGCCCACATTGATTGTGCTGCTTCGAGAGTGACCTTTGAGGAGCCGGGTCAGCCCCGCCTAGTTGTAGCAGGGAATGGACTCCCGTGCTCGCCGCCAATGATATCAGCCATGCAGGCATTTCGTTTCCTGAGGAAAGGATGCCAGGGATATCTGTGCTACATCCCTGAGGTTCGCAAGGATGTGAAGTTGGAGGACATTCCAGTAGTCAGAGACTTCCCAGATGTGTTCCAGGATGATGTACCTGGGCTTCCCCCAGTCAGAGAGGTGGAGTTCTCGATCGAGCTCACACCTGAGACTCAGCCGATTTCTAAGGCCCCATACCAAATGGCGCCTGCTGAGCTCAAGGAGCTGAAGGTCCAGTTGCAGGAGCTGCAGGATAAGGGCTTCATTCGCGCTAGTGTGTCGCCTTGGGGAGCACCAGTGTTATTCGTTAAGAAGAAGGATGGTAGCATGCGCTTGTGCATTGACTACAGGGAGCTCAACAAGGTTACCATTAAGAATAGGTATCCCTCCCTCGCATAGATGACTTGTTCGACCAGTTAGCAGGAGCCAAAGTGTTTTCGAAGATCGATCTGAGGTCCGGTTATCATCAGCTGAGGATTAAGGCAGACGATGTGCCTAAGTCCGCCTTCAGGACTCGTTATGGATAATACGAGTTCCTAGTGATGCCATTCGGTCTGACGAATGCGCCTTATGTATTTATGGACATGATGAACCGGGTGTTCAAGCCGTTCTTGGACCAGTTCGTTGTAGTTTTCATTGATGACATCTTGGTGTATTCCAAGAGTGCTGAGGAGCACGAGGAGCATTTGAGGACTGTTCTCCAGACTCTGAGGGAGAAGGAGCTGTACGCGAAGCTGAACAAGTGTGAGTTCTGGCTGGATCAAGTGGTGTTTTTGGGACATGTGGTCTCTAAGGATGGTATCTCCGTGGATCCGGAGAAGATTAGGGCTATTACTGAGTGGGCCAGGCCTACTAATGTTGGAGAGATACGTAGCTTCCTTGGACTAGCGGGCTACTATCGTAAGTTTGTGGAGGGCTTCTCCAAGCTAGTGATCCCTTTGACTTGTCTACTGCAGAAGGATGTGAAGTTCGAGTGGAGTGAGGCATGTGAGCTGTGTTTTCAGGAGCTGCAGAGGAGGTTGACATCTGCGCCGATTTTGACCCTTCCAGAGGGTAATGAGGGTCTGGAGGTTTTCTGTGATGCGTCCCATATGGGACTTGGGTGTGTGCTGATGCAGCATGGGAAGGTAGTAGCATATGGCTCTCGTCAGTTGAAGCCATATGAGAAGAACTATCCGACCCACGACCTGGAGTTAGCTGCTGTTGTGTTTGTCTTGAAGATTTGGAGGCACTACCTCTATGGAGCTGCGTGCAAGGTGCATACGGACCATAAGAGCCTCAAGTATCTGTTCACTCAGAAGGAGTTGAACTTGAGGCAGAGGAGGTGGCTGGAGTTGCTGCACGATTATGATCTAGAGATCCTCTACCATCCAGGTAGGGCGAATGTGGTTGCTTATGCGCTCAGTAGGAGGGGTCCGTCTGGGACCATTTGTGCTTTGTCTGGTGTGCAGAGGTCTGCTCTTGAGTTGCAGCGTATAGGTATCTGGGCCGTCCGTCCAGAGAGGTCTGGGATGTTAGCAGCGTTGTAGGTTCAGCCTACCTTGATCGATCGGATCAAGGCCCGTTAGGAGCTCGATGTCGGTTTGTGTGCGATCAGAGAGAGTATCTCTTCCGGTCAGGAGTCTGAGTTCAGAGTTTCAGAGGATGGCTGTTTGAGGTTCAGAGACCGTGTTTGTGTGCCGGCAGACGACACTTTGAGACGTGAGATCATGCAGGAGGCTCATGGGGCCCCGTACTCGGTACACCCAGGTGGTGTGAAGATGTACCGGGACCTTCGGGAGACGTTCTGGTGGAGTAACATGAAGAGGGATATTTCAGACTTTGTATCCAGATGTCGGACCTGTCAGCAGGTCAAAGCCGAGCATCAGAGGCCAGCTAGTTTACTTCAGCCTCTTCCCGTTCCGGAGTGGAAGTGGGAGAGCATCGGTATGGACTTCGTTATGGGACTGCCTAAGACTCCGAGGGGTTTTGATGCGTTTGGGTCATTGTGGACCGGCTCACGAAGAGTGCTCACTTCTTGCCTATCAAGAAGACCTTCAGTTTGCATCGCTTGACTCAGTTGTATGTGGATGAGATAGTGCGTCTGCATGGGGTACCAGCTTCGATAGTGTCTGACAGAGATCTGCGTTTCGTGTCCAGATTCTGGCAGAGTTTGCATCAGGCTTTGGGGACGAGGTTGTCTTTCAGTTCAGCTTATCATCCTCAGTCAGATGGTCAGACAGAGAGGACGAATCAGGTCCTTGAGGACATGCTCAGAGCATGTGTGTTAGACTTCGGGGGCAGCTGGGATCAGCACGTTTCCTTGATAGAGTTTGCTTATAATAATAGCTTCCAGACCAGTATCGGGATGGCTCCGTTTGAGGCCTTGTATGGCAGGAGATGCAGGTCACCCATCTGCTGGGATGATCTGAAGGAGAGAGCCGTGATTGGTCCAGACTTAGTTCAGGATGTTGTGGGCAAGATTCGGTCTTTTAGAGAGCGCTTGCTTGTGGCTCAGAGTCGTCAGAAGAGTTACGCCGATCAGAGGAGACGACCTCTAGAGTTTGAGGTGGGCGACCATGTGTATCTGAAGGTTTCTCCAGTTCGAGGAGTTGTCCGGTTTGGGAAGAGAGGCAAGCTTAGCCCTCGCTTTGTGGGTCCTTTTGAGATCCTGGAGAGGATCGGACCGGTTGCCTATCGTTTAGCTTTGCCACCGTCGTTGGCTGGAGTCCACAGTGTCTTTCATGTGTCTATGCTGAGGAAGTATATTCCGGACCCATCCCATGTGATTGACTTCAGTCCGCTTCAGTTGAGGGAGGACTTCACGTTCGAGGCAGTTCCTTCGAGGATTTTAGCGTGGGATGTCCGCAAGCTCAGGAGTAAGACCATGCCCTTGGTGAAGGTGCAGTGGTCGGGTCAGTCAGAGGAGGAGGCGACCTGGGAGGTCGAAAGCGAAGTGCGCTCCAAGTTCCCCGCCCTTTTCGAGCAGTAGGTATGTTTTAATTTGGAGGACGAAATTCTTTTAAGGGGGAGGTGATGTTATAACCCAAGATTTGGTTACTATTTTATTTTGTCACAACTTATTTTTAAGTTGGTGCATTATGATTCAGGAGGTGGAAGTCCTTTTGATTGAAGACAAGGGCGAAGTGATCCTTTCCGTTTCAGATTTTGGTAAGGAATTATTATTAATAGTTGGGTGTTATTAATAATAATCAAATTACATTCTGATTAGCACGTTCATTCACGATCAGCCGCTCAACTCGCGAGACGTTCTTCTCCTTCTCTCTCAAGCCTTCTTCTCTGTGGATCGATCTGCTGTGCTGCTGGTTGGAGATTCGAGTGCTGCAGGTTCTTCGTCGTCTTGCTGCCCTCTTCGCAGTCAGGTTTGTATGTCGTTTGGTAGCGTTGTTATTAAGTTTGGGGAACTCCTCAAATCCCTAATTCCCTTCTCTACAATCTGATTGTAATCAGTGAATTTCGCGACGTTCTCTGTCAATCTCTACTGCTGTTGACGTGCTCTGCGAATCCGTAGACAGTTTCAGGTGAGAATTGTATTTCAGTTCAGATTGCAGTTTCAGTTTCAGGGTTTAGTTTTGCGTTTCTGATTTGGGGTTGCAATTGTATTCAGTCAGAGGTTTGGCGTTGCGTTGTTTGTTTGCGTTTCGGGATTCTGCATCGGTTGGACTCTGCTGTTCGGATTGGGATATCGTCTGTCAATTACTGAGGTAGGTGGCTTATGGATTCGGCTAGTGTGTTCAGCCTTGGGGCGTTTCGAATTCTGGTTTCTAGTGTGTGAACTACCTCTGCGATGTGTTTGTGAATCAGTCCGTTTGCGTTGTTTGAATAACTACAAGCCCCCAAGGTTGTTTTAATGCTCTACTTCTGTTTTGTTGTGTTAAACCCTCTGTGTTGCTGCAAATTCGTTTCTGGAAACTGCACATTTTGGTGTGTCCGAACGTCTGTCCGAGCTTTGACGTTCGCACATACCCTGTTGCGCTTTTAATTTCTAAGGTTTTCACGTGTCCGAATCCGTCCGAGCTTTGAGTTCGGACACAGCCTTCTATATTCTCTGATTTCGCCTCGACTTGTGTCCGAACATGGATATCCGGACACAAGTTCGGACTTTGCGCGTGTCTGATTTCCGAGAAACGTCGGAACATCTGTCCGACCTTTGATGTTCGACACCTCTGTCTCTACTACTGTTTTAATGTTTCGACCTGTGTCCGAACTTCGTAGTTCGGACACATGTCGGACATCTGTCTGATTTCCGACTTCTGAGTCTCACTCGTGTCCGAACATTGATGTCCGGACACAAGTTCGGACATGGTACTGTTTTGACCATAACTTGCTCGTTTGAGCTCTGTTTTGACTTTTGTTTGCAGGGTTGGATTCCCCTTCTGATTTCCAAGCCATCTATGTGCTTTCTGGTGCCTTTGGTGCACATATGCTTATCTGTATTTAAGCTTCTGTTTTGGGACCTAGTTATCTCTGTGTCTGAGCCTTTGGATGGCTGGTTTCGCTGTCTCGTAGCGCGCTATGTAGGATCCTTCTGTTCACGGGTGATGTTCCCCGTTCTGTTCACGTGTGTTTTCACCTGTTCGTTTACGAGTGAGGTTTCCTCATTCTGTTCACGAGCTTGTTGCTTGTTCTGTCTGTATGTTGTGATCAACTAGTGTCCCGCTCTGTTTTCTGCTTCTGTCTGCTTTTGGCTCTGTTTAGTCCTCTATTGTATGGACTTCTGTTCTGCTTTCCGACATGCTTATGGATTCCATCTATTCCTTCTGATTTGATAATGTTTCTATAAATGTTTTGAGCATGCTGGTTGATGAAGTTTATCATCTACTGGGCATAGTTGTGTGCTCATTCCCCTACTTTATCTAACATTGCAGATTGATCAGCGAGGGTCACTTTGCAGCTCTGGAGTTTAGTTTGTTTTGATATCTAGATTCTCTTGAGACGTTTTGTATTTGAATTTGAGCCTTTGGGCCTCTTCAGTTAGCTATTGCTTTTGATATTCGTTTTGGTGGGTTCTGTTATAACTTTGAGAAGTTACGACATCATTTTGGTTTATACTTTATTCAAGTATTCGTTTGGGCCTTATTTGATTATATGTTTAAGTCTGTTTATTAGAGCCTTGCGTTATTATGTAATAATACGCGGCGTGTAATACCCCTAACTCACCTAGGCCAGTGTTTAGGGGTGTTACAATTTAACTCCTTAAGTTATACCTCCTCTTAATCTTAGTCCATCCTTATCTCACCTAACCTTAATCTTATCTTAATCTTAGAAACAACCATCCTTTAAAAAGGAGTGGATGTAGCTTATCTTAGTTTTAATAATACAAACCATCCTTTAAAAAGGAATGGTTGCAACTTTCTTAATCCTTACCTTATGTATGCCAACCGTTCTTCATTGGGAACAGGTTAGCCCTTAGTTCGTTGTTTATTTTTGTAGAGCTTGGTTAACCCTAGCCAGCAGCAGGACACTTACCGGCAATAAACAACATTCTTAAATTGTTGGGGATGTAGGCTCGATCCCCCCACGCCATCTTAAAGCCACTTGCCTTGGACTGGATGTCCAATGTAGCCGAGCCGGCCAACCGACCCAAGGCTACTAGTCCGAGGACTAGTCCTTAATCGGAAGTCGAATCTGCTATAGATACCGACCCCCTTCCTTAGCATCCATGACCGGAGATCGGTCCCGGGTTTCCTCACTCAAGTTCCAGTTAGTAGTGGTCTCAAGACCATGTTTGTTGGTTAACCTCTTCCGGTTTATATCAGCCGATATTAGGGAGCGTTCCTTAGTCTCACTCATTTCCTTACTAAACGTTGGTTAGTAAGTTCTCACGGTATGTTGTGTTAGTTTTCAAACATCACACAACAATACAATAAACATAATATTCAGGTTGCATGCTTTATCTGTTTAGTGAACACACTAAAACAAATAGCATACAAGCCGAGGGACACCTCGTTAGCAAGCAGGTCACAAGAAGAACTGACCGTTCACCGTTGTCGTTCGGTTGCTTACTCTCTTCGGAGTCCAAATTCCCAACCCTGAAAAATTCATTCAGTTTTAGGTTGTTAATCACACCTAATTAATTCAACTTTAACTTGCTTAACCCATAATGATTCCCACCTAACACTCTTAAGTGTTTAAACTTACTTACAACTTAACATTAAACTTTAAGTTTATTCTTAACTTAATCCCTTAGGTCTTTATACCTCTAATAATCATTGCCCCCTAATGGGGGGTACCATTAATACCAGTAAACTCTCTTAGGGTTTTTTTTTTTTTAAATCTTTAAGGGTCGTCCGACCACCGTCCGACCCACCGACTGGGTCGGACCATTATAGAAACTCTCCCGTCTTTAAACCCCCTCCGTCCGACCCACCGACTGGGTCGGACCATTTACATAAACTCTTCTGGCGGCTTAACAGAGTCCGTCCGACCCAAACTTGGGTCGGACCCCTGGGTCGGACGCCACCAGAACATGTCCAAATTTGTTAAATCTTCACCAAACTTCTCCTTAAGCCTTCTAATGTGTTCTAACATCATTAGACCCTTAAGCCCACCTTAATCATCCTCCAAACTCATGAAAATCACCTCCAAAGATCATTCCAACCTTTAGCTCCATTCTTGCAAGAAATTCCTAACACTTGTAAATTAATTCCTTATATTTCTAACATGTACATTTTGTCTAAAACTTCAACTAACCAAAGTGTTCTTTTCAACCCATATAACTCCTCCTTAACATCATTGCACTCCATCTTTGCTTGTTAAACCTTCCAAGGTCATCTTGCATGTCCATGCACAATTCCTCTTCTTTTCACTTGTTACTCATCTTAAACTCTTAAGCTTGCTTATACATTTCTATCCATTACCTTAATACCTTGACATTGTTCTTCATTTACCTTAACCATGCAACGCCCTCCTTAGACATTTCCACTTCTTTCATGCAACTTACTCACCATCTCATGATCATAACCTCTTATACGTTTCTAGTCATTTCCTTGACGACTTACAACATTCTCCTACCATTTTCACTTCCATCACCCAAATCCACACATTACCATTCAAACCAAACCTTAGTCCACCACTAACATCACCACCTCTTACACAAACTTCCCGAACTCTCATTGTTCTTTCTCTTAGTTCATACCTAAATCATCTCAAAGCATTATACATCATTTCCTCCAGATTTGCACAAGTCTTACCATTCCTCATACCATGACTTTGGTGTGTTCAATGCACCCATCTAAACTCTAATTTCCTCATAGACCATTCTAGGTCATTCTAAACCTCAAGAACTCCTTAGTTAACTCATTTCCACTGAAATTCCTTTTTATGACTCATAGTAAATCCTAGGTCATATTAGTTCACCACCATCACCTAAACACTTATTTTCTACTCAAATTTCGCCATATCTTCTCTAGTATCTTATCATGCCCACGCACATTGTTTTCCTCATTCACCATCTTGCACACATCAAGTTCTTTCTCATCACATCTCATCACCAAACCAACTCATTCACAACAACTCATTATATTGAATAGTCTTAAATTGCATAGCACCAAGGCTCTTAAATGACATGGCTCTTAGGCCCTTAAATGACTTAACTTAAACACTGCATTTCCCACATATAAAAGCTTTCAACCTGCAAATACACCCATCAATCTCATAGTAATTATAATGCTCTTAAAATCCACCTTAAACTTATATTACTAACTCATTCTCATTGGCTCCTTAGTCACAAGTTCATAAGCTTGTTTAAGTTCTTTTTCTTAGGTTACATAACCCATTACCTAATGTAAGCCTAGGCTACATTGGTAATCATCTAAACTCATTCCTTAAACCTTAACCACCATTATGTAAATAATTTACCTTGTTTTCTCAAGCTTATCTTAACTTCCTCCTGAGACCTTCTTCTTGCATGAATCTCGGCCACCACTTAAATTCCCCTTGCCAATGTTCTAATCAATATTCAATGACTCATATGAGTACTAAACAATACACTAATGAAATACCCAAAAACGTTAAGAAACATTTCTAATCAAAGAAAATATAAGGAAACACCAAAAGAGCAGTTTAAGCAAAAATGTGCTCTAAGCTTGGAGAGACTTGGGAGAGTACCCAAAATGTTGTTCTAAGACCTTAATATCCTAATGTCATTTTAAATCAATTACCAAAGAAAACCAAGCTTGAAAACAAGTTAAAACACAAAATGTGCTTTAAGGAGTCTTAAAGCACGTTTTTGAAAATTGTCTTGTAATGAGTTTTGAATGGCTAAATGTCCATCATTACTCTTTAATTAACATGTGTACTATATAGTATCACATTTGGAAGTCTATATCAATGGGAAATCAAAAATTTCACAACAATGTGCCTTGTTTTTGTGAATAGTAAATTATTTAAGCTAGTTTATAACATAAGTCAATATACGTGAGATATTTGGTCAACAATGACTTAAGTACCCCCTTGTTACTAATGGGGGCCGGTTTCTTGTAAGGTGAGTCACCACCTTCATTACTCATTAAGCAAAAAAGTTTTGTAAAGCAAAAGTACTATTCACCTTTTACATAAATATCACACTTTAGTGATCTCTCCTCACTTCTTCATTCTCCTTTGTTTCCCACGATTCTTGCTCTTCTCCCTTCTCCATTAACGTGAAGAGCAACCCCATGCTAGCTCCATCTAGCTTTGCACAACTCACTCATTTTAGCTCCAAACCAAAACAAATTACATATTCTTCTTAGTTAGCTCAAGCTCTCTCTTTCTTCTTTTCAAACTTCAAGAGCTTCATTTTGGTGCCAAGTCAAACCACCATTAGTGAGGAGGGGAAATTCAAGTTTGGAGACTCCATTGGCTTCTCCATTCTCTTAAGGTAAAGAAAGTGTAAGAAAATCTAGGTTTCCATCATTTTCTTCCTTGTCCGAAAATTTACACTCATGGGACTCCATGTTTAATGCCTTGTTCTAGCTCGTTTTCTACTTTCAAAGGATTGATTGAGGAGGTCCTTCTTTGCTTCATATCCAAGCTTGTCTTGAGAAACCAAGGTAAACAATCACCTTAATACCTTAAAGCATATTTTAAACCTAGGGTTTGTTTCCTTAGGGTTAATGTGTTATCTAGTACTCATTGGAGTCATTGGATATTGGTTAGAAAATTGGAAGGAGATATAACATTGGTGACCGAGATTGAACAAAGAAAAACGTAAGGAGAAAGCTTTTTAAGCTTGTAAAAGAACAAGGTAAATTACTTACCTTAAGATGTTTTATTGTTAAGGGAATGGGATTTAGATATGTGATGAATTTAGTGTAGAGTTTATTAGAAAAGGGTTATATAAAAACCTGGCGAAACAATGAGCATATTTGTGAACTTGTGACTAAGGGCTTAAATGAGAAAAAGAGATAGTTTAAGAACATCAAGGGTGAATACAAGAGCATTTATTTCAATGGGAGCCTTGTTGTGTGTATTCGCAGGTTGAAGGCAATATATGTGGAAATTCGTGGTTAAGATTATTGTCATTTAAGGGCCTAAGTGCCAAGCATTTTAAGTTTAGCACTATATGATGATTGTGTGGTTTTGGTGTAAATTGTGTGCAAAGGTGTTGTGATGAGAATTGAGTGATATTGGTGTTTGATGGAGAAAAACCAAGTGTTTGGATGTCATAACTAGAGAACCCATGGCAAAATTTAGAGGAGAACCTAAGTGTTTAAGATATTCTAGGAGATTTCATGACTAAGGAAGTACTAGGAAGTTCTAGAGATTGTCTTGATGAAAGAGGGTGAGATTAGGGTGTTTAAATGACTTGTAATGACTTAGGCATCACTGTGAAGGATTTAGGAAACAAAGAGTGTACTCGGGTATTTAGGACTTAGGTAAATGTTGATAAAAGAAGCTAGAAAACTTGGTAGTTTAGATGTAAGTGAGGGTGAAACTTTGAAATGGTTTAGGTGAGAACTAGATAGTTGATTCTAAGGAAGGTTTGGTAATGCAAAGGCTGGGAAGTGGTGTACATGGTGTGGTCAAGTTCTTAAGGAGGGAGCATTTGGTTAATTGAAAGCCTTACTGGAATGCATGTGAGAAATATAAGAAAATAAGTGCTAAGTGTTGGGAGCTTTGTAAGAATTGAGTAAATGTTTGAGAAGATCTTTGGAAGTTGTTTTAATGAGTTTGGTGGAGGTTATAAGGTGGGTTAAAAGTGCCAAGATGGTGTTGGACCTATTAGGACACTTGTGGAAGAGTTTGGAATTGAAAGAGCAATTTAAGAGAAATATCTGTAGTGGACCGACCCAGGGTCCGACCCAGTTTTGGGTCGGTTGGGCCATGTTGAGCCAGCTGGAATGTCTCTGGACTGGACCGACCCAGAGGGTTTTGGTCGGTCGTCTTAGCTTTGGGTCAGTCGGGCAATAATTTAACATAGGAAATGGGTTCTGTAATGGACCGACCCAGAGGGTTTGGGTCGGTGGGTCGGTCGACCCTTAACGCTTAAAAAAAAAATTTGAATTCTAAGGATGATAATAGTTAATAAGGTATACCTTTGGAAGGGTGGTAATGACTAGGACCCTAAGAACTTAAGGGATTAAGTTAAGATGAGTAAGAACCTTAAATGTTTAAAGTTAAGTTTGTAAGGTTAAGTGGTAAGGACTTAAGAAGGTATTCAAAGGGGATCTTTAGGAATTAAGTGAGTTAAGTAAGGTGCAAATAACTAATGGCCTAAAAATGAATCAATGTTTTAGGTTTGTGAATTGGGACCCCGAAGAAGGTTAAACAAACAACGATCGACGGTGAACGGTACAATCCTTCTTGTGACCTGCTTGCTAACGAGGTGTCCCTCGGCTTGTGTGCTATCTGTTTAATTGCTATGACTAAAACAAGATAAGGCATGCAAACGGTTATATTTGTTCTCGTTGTGTATGTGTTATATTTACACTAACCCTCGAGACTTGAGATTGTTACTAACCAAGTTTAGTACTTACTGAGTTAAGAATAAGAGTTAAGTTTGGTGGTTGTTGGTTAGTGCCCGTTAAGGCTTAGCTAGCACATGGTGATTATGATTTCTACTAACTGGAACTTGAGCGAGGAAACCCGGGACCGATCTCCGATCATGCATGCTAAGGAAAAAGGGGGACGGTATCTGAATCAGATCCGCCCTCCGCTTAAGGACTTGTCTTCGGACTTGTAGCCTAGGGCCGGTTGCCGACTCGGCTACGCTGGACTCCCGTCCAGAGTAGGTGGCATTAAAATGGTGCGGTGGGATCACCTAAATCCCAGGTTCGAATTAAGCTACAACCAATCCCTTCCAGGAACGGTTTGTAAACTGAGATTAAGTTGAGATTAAGATTGAGATTAAGGTAAGGAACTGAGATTAAGGAAATGAGGACTAAGGAAGGGGTTACTAACCCACTTGATAAGGGAACACTTGAGTCGTTCGTTGTTTGTGAACTATATATGTTCATCTGTGGTTATTGTTATTGCACTTCATATTATGCTTGTGTATGTAATCAATTTCCATGCTATCGACAATTAGTCGTCGTAGCCCCGTTAGCTTGGGGGCCATGAGAGGGTGTACCAGCATTCGTGCTGACCCCCTCGGGGGCTATTTTTACACTTGCAGGTAAGAGACCCATGAGGATGCACTACGAGAGTAGGAGCGGTTAGACTTAGGGTGGGATGTTTATTTTGAGTTCGGGTTGCGCCTGTGCACCCGACTGTTTATATTTAAACTGATGTAAGGTTGTGATTATGATTTAGCTACTTGTACTCGGTTGGTTGTGGTATTGTGAATGGTGATGTTTTGGGTTGATTAAGTATTTTGGATAAGTATTGTAAGTGTTAAGGCCGGTATATTCTAACGATCAGACCGTGGCAAGGTCCAGGTGTTTATGATTTCTGCTGCGACATATTCGTTTAAGTGTTCAGTTTTGCGATAACCACGATTGGCTTTGGATGGGGTGTTACAAAAGTGGTATCAGAGCGTAGTTACGCTCTAATCAAGAAATACCGGACATGAGTAACCACCGAGTTAGGATATAAGTTAAGGAATAAGTGTTGGGTTAAGGGTGTGAGAAGTTAGAGTGAGTAGAGTCAGATGACCACTAATAAGTGTGGATCGTCTTTATCGTCTACGGACGTTATAAATTCATTAAGCGAAACAGTGGTGAATACGAATCTAATGTGAGTTATGCTTGTTCAGATGGCAAGACGTCCTAGGGGAAGCCGAGGTCGCGGCCAGGGTGAGGATACTTCAGGGATACCTGGAGGGCAGACGATCGCAGAGATCGTAGCTGCCGTATTAGGGCATATGGGCTACTAGCCTGGTGTGGGTGCACCACCTCCACCGCCACAACCTAGGAAACCAAATTGGGTGAAGAGTCTTGCAGATCTTCGACCCGCGCACTTTAAGAGGGAGACCGATCCCGCCAAGCTTGAGGCGTACATCTCCGAGCTGGAGACCGCCTTCGAGACCCTTGATGTCCCTGCTGGGATCAAGGTGCGTCTAGCTGCTTTCTATCTGAAGGGGGCGGCAGGCGATTGGTGGAAGCTAATGAGGGTCGAGCATGTGGCCAATCCAGAGTTCGGCTGGGAGCAGTACACCGCCTTGCTACGAGCAAAGTACTACCCCGCCCATGTCCAGACGAAGAAGCGCTTACAGTTGGATGCGCTTAAGCAGACGGACAAGATGGCAGTGGACGAGTATTACTCAGAGTTCACTGCCTTGCTCAGTCTTCTACCAGGTCTTGGATATTCTGACCAGATCCTGGTGGACCGCTTCTATGGCGGGCTTAGCCATCGACTCCGCTACGGCATGGGGCCGACGAGTTACACTACCTTGCAGGTAATAAGAATGATTGAGATTTGAGTAAGTAATGAGTAAGATTTAGATTATGAGAAATAAGAGTGACTAATACTGTGGAAAAGCAGGAGTGCTATCATGCCGCTGCTAAGGTTGAGATAACCGTCCAGCTGAGGGATGAGGAGAATGCTAAGAGGAAGAGTGCTGGTAAGAGCTCAGAAAGTCAAGGGCAAGGAGGGTACAAGAAACAAAAGTACCAGCCTCAAGCCCAGAAAAATCAGAACCCAAAGGGGAAGGAGGAAAAGGAGAAGGCCCCGGAAGAGCCATTGAAGTTGACGTATGCTATTGCAGCTACACCCCTGCGCTCTAGGGCGCCAAAGGGTATGGAATTGATATTGAATGAGTTAAGAAACAATTTAGTAACCATTTGAGATATGAGAATTGACATTGTGAATCATCAGGGTCTGAGACTGAGAAGGGAGCCGGTGGTGGCTACCAGCGACGCTTCATCTGTAGGTGGTGTCACAAGGACCACCTCGGGCTCGACTGTAAAGGGAATAAGGTGGAGTGCAACTTTTGTGGAGTGTATGGACACCGGGCATATGAGTGTTACCGGAACCCTGTTAGCAGAGCCTATAGGCCCGATACCAGGGGCAAAGGCAAGACCGATCAGGGAGCTGGATCTGACGGTCAGAGGAAGGTGCAGCAGCCGGCGGACAAGAACCCACGGGTGACCCAGAAGTCGGGACCCACTTTACACATGGTGGACCGGGACGATGAGCCTGAACCCTCATCGAGGCCAGGTACCACAATAACCATTTAGTAATAAAACTACCTGCTTACCGCGTTATCATGCATGTTTGGTGAATAAATGAGTTAAGTGAGAATGAGATGAGATTAGAACTTAAGTAAGACATAACCTACTACCACTTTAGGAAGATTCAACATCTGCTACCTAATACCATCTACACCTAACCCGGAGCACACCGACATCGAAACCATAGACTTTCCAACCGAACAATGTCAGGTTATCCGCCCAGGTATGATTTTATTAAGGGGGTACCTAACACCCGAAGCACAAATAGCCATTATCAGAAGATGCAACCAACTAGGAATGGGACCGGGAGGTTTTTACACACCGGAGTACCCAGGGGGAGCAAGGATGAAACTAAAGATGATGAGCTTGGGCAAGGATTGGAATCCGTATGCCAAGAATTACCAAACCATGAGAGTGCAAGAAGGAGTCTCACCACCGGGAATACCCGAAGAGTTCCATCCAGTTATTACACAACTCGTGGAAATCGCTCAGCAATTGGAAGCTGAACCGATTCCAGACATCCAGGCAGACATTTGCATTGTAAACTTCTACGAGAAGGATGGGAGACTGGGACTACACCAGGATAAGGACGAGACAATGGAGTCTCTCGAAAGAGGGATACCCGTAGTGTCTTGGTCCATTGGGGATGATGCAGAGTTTTTATACGGCGAGCAGAAGCGTGCGGACCGTGCAGATAAGTTGGTACTTAAGTCAGGTGATGTGTTAATTTTGGGAGGAGAATCAAGGATGTTATACCATGGGATTAAGAGAATCAAGCTGAATACAGCACCGTCAGCAGTAATCAATGCGACGCATATGAGACCAGGAAGATTAAACCTAACCTTTAGATAATATTAGTCATGTAATGTTAGAATGAGATGAGGAATGAGATGTAAGATTGAAGCACATGTTGTAAACAGGATGGTCATGAATAAAATAAAAGTATTGTTCACATAAATTGTTACGACTCTTGTTATACCATCAATACTCATGAAGCTTGTGAACACAATTAGGTTATGGACTCGGTACGGAAGCTGCACTAAGCATACTTACAGAGGCACAGGCCGACGCCAGCGGTACTATCCTCACCGGCACCTTTCCGTTTAATGGGATTGAGGCATCAGTTCTCTTCAACTCAGGGGCCTCGCATACCTTTGTCTCGGCATCATTCGCGAGAAGGTTGGGGCTAGACGCTGATGAGCTACCCGACTTCACGGTTACGCTCCCGTCTAAGGAGAAGGTTCGTTGCACTCGTTACTACCGAGGAGCCACTGTCAGAATTAAAGGAGAAGACTTTCCAGTCAGTTTCATTGAGTTCAGTAAGCTAGGATTTGATGTTATCTTCGGGATGAACTGGTTGGAGCGGCACAAGGGACGTATCCTCTGCGCCGAGCATAGATTGCTGCTCAGGAGTCCGTCTGGGGTAACAATATCATACCGCAGAGGCCCAGAGAGCCTTAGACTAAGATCATCACCGCCATGGCAATGTATAAAGAATTGAGGAGAAAGGAAGAAGTGTACCTCTGCTATGTACAGGACATAGAGAGAGACCCTGAGTTCGACCCCGACTTACCGGTAGTGTCGGAGTTCCCCGACTTATTTCCACGGGAACTGCCCGGCATGCCACCCACTCGGGAGGTAGAGTTCACCATCGAGCTACTACCTGGTACCGGACCGATAGCCAAGGCACCATACCGTGTGGCTCCGGCAGAAATGACTGAATTAAAAGAACAATTGAAGGATTTGTTGGATAAGGGATTCATTAGACCAAGTGTGTCACCATGGGGAGCGCCAGTCCTCTTCGTGAAGAAGAAGGATGGTAGTCTCCGCCTCTGCATCGACTACAGAGAGCTGAATGTAGTGATAGTGAAGAATAAGTACCCACTACCCCGCATTGACGATCTGTTCGATCAGTTGAAGGGAGCATCTGTGTTTTCCAAGATTGATCTCAGATCAGGGTATCATCAGATAGCCATTAAGGAGGGAGACATTGAGAAGACGGCATTCCGGACACGATATGGCCACTATGAGTTCACAGTGATGCCGTTCGGTTTGTCGAACGCACCAGCGAAATTTATGGATCTGATGAACCGCTTGTTCCGGGAGCAGCTGGACAAGTCGGTTGTGGTTTTTATTGATGACATTCTGATATACTTGAAGTCTAAAGTTGAACATGAGGAACATCTGAGGAGGGTATTGGAAATACTAAGGGAGAACCAGCTATATGCTAAGTTCTCTAAGTGTGAGTTTTTGCTTGACCAGGTCTCTTTCCTAGGTCATGTCATCTCAGATGCTGGGATCGCAGTGAATCCAGCAAAGATTGATGCCGTACGTACTTGGCCAAGGACGAAGACTGTTGCCGACATCCGGAGCTTTCTCGGTCTGGCAGGTTTATTACAGGAGGTTTGTTAGAGATTTCAGGAAGGTCGCGAAACCGATGACCAGTCTGATGAAGAAGGATTCACCGTTCTTGTGGACAGTTGACTATGAGAGATCATTTCAGCGCTTGAAGGACTCACTGACCACTGCACCGGTTCTGACCATTCCAGACGGTACAGAGGGCTTTGAGGTTTATTGTGATGCATCCGGCAGAGGGCTGGGTTGCGTGCTCATGCAACATGGCAAGGTGGTGGCATATGCCTCACGCCAGTTGAAGAAACATGAGGAGAACTACCCCACACATGATTTAGAGCTGGGAGCTGTAGTCTTCGCTTTGAAGATATGGCGCCACTACTTATATGGGGTTAGTGTCACGATCTACACCGATCACAAGAGTTTGAAATACATATTCACTCAGAAGGAGTTAAATCTTCGACAGAGGAGATGGTTAGAGTTTCTGAAAGACTATGACATTGACCTCCAATACAAAGAGGGGAAGGCCAATGTTGTAGCAGATGCCCTGAGCCGTCGAGCACACTCACTCCATTCGCTAGTTTCTTTCTCCAGCTTGGTTGATGAGGTGCGAGAGGCTCAGAGGACAGATGAGTACATGAGAGAGGTCAGACAGAAGCTGACAGATGGTACCTTTGAGAGTCAGAAATACGACTTCAGACTTCATGATGATGATCTGATCAGACTTAAGGGCCGGTTATGCATACCACGGGGCAACACGGATCTGAAAGACCGTATACTTAGAGAATCACACTGTTCTTCAGTTTCCATCCATCCGGGAGCCTCTAAAATGTATAAGGACATGAAGAGATACTTCTGGTGGTCGGGGATGAAGATAGATGTTACCGAGTTCGTCTTGAGGTGTCTCACATGCCAGAAGGTGAAATTCGAGCACCGACGACCGGGCGGAATGGTACATCGATGCCAGTTCCGGAGTGGAAGTTCCATGATATCTCCATGGACTTCGTAGTTGGGCTTCCACCTGCTAGGGGAGGTCTCAACATGATATGGGTGGTGGTGGATCGCCTTACCAAAGTAGCCCGATTCATACCGATGAAGGATACTTGGAAGGTGACCAAATTAGCTGAGTTATTTGAGAAAGAAATCATGAGACATCACGGGATACCAAAGACCATAGTGTCAGATAGAGATACCAGATTCCTTTCGAGGTATTGGAGAGCTACCAGGGAAGCGTTGGGTACAGAACTCAAGCTGAGTACCGCGTTCCATCCTCAGACAGATGGTCAGACTGAGCGTACTATTCAGACACTCGAGGACATGCTGAGAGCATGTGCCTTAGACTTCCAGGGCAGTTGGATTGACAGATTGCATCTGATCGAGTTTTCATACAACAACAGCTATCACGCTTCGATCAAGATGGAACCTTTTCAAGCGTTGTACGGTAGACCATGTCGTACACCGCTCTACTGGGATGAGTCGAGTGAGACGGTCATTATAGGACCAGAATACTTAGAACAAGTTAAGGCTGAAGTTCAGCAAATCAGGGAGAACATGAAAGCTACTCAAGATAGGTAGAAGTCGTATGCTGATGTTCGACGACGGGACCTGGAGTTCGCAGTGGGCGACCAGGTATTTCTGCGAGTTTCACCGATGAAGGGTGTATTCAGGTTTGGGCAGAAGGGCAAGTTAAGCCCGAAATTTGTTGGTCCTTATGAGATTACGGAGCGGGTGGGCCCGGTTGCTTACAGGTTGAATTTACCTGCTGAGCTGGGTAAAGTGCATGATGTTTTCCATGTTTCACAGCTAAAGAAATACATGCACCATCCCTCCCATGTGTTAGAACCTGAGAGGTCGACTTTAGAACCGAATATGAGATCCGTGGAGACTCCTCAGAGAATCTTGGACAGTAAGACTAGGGACACTCGCCACAAGTCAGTGCGACTGGTGAAGGTTCTCTGGTCTAACCAGGATGTCGAAGAGGACACGTGGGAATTAGAGGATAAGATGAGGGCGAAGTACCCTTCTTTGTTTACTGACTAGATCGTCTGTATAGGGTACGGGGCGTTCCCCTTTTTAAGGGGGGTAGAGCTTCCTCGCTTTTGAGTTAGGAAACGATCATGTTTGTCGTTTGTTTGGTTGTTTAAGATGTGAATTTGTGTAAGTTGCTACACTTCGGTGTAAGTTTGAGTTATGTATAATACTTATGTATTGTATTTGAGATTGACCTTTGAGTCTTGAGATGTGTGAATGAGAATATAAGAGGTGGTGTTAAGATTAAGAGAATTGTGTACTGTGAATGATTAAGCACATAGGTGAACTTTGAGGACATAGTTCTTTTAAGGGGGGTAGATTGAAATACCCCAAACTTATATATGGTGTTTAAATGCTAAACTAAGATATAAGGAGGCTAAATAATGCCTTAGAAACATTAAGAAACATTTCTAATCAAAGAAAATATAAGGAAACACCAAAAGAGCAGTTTAAGCAAAAACGTGCTCTAAGCTTGGAGAGACTTGGGAGAGTACCCAAATTTTGTTCTATGACCTTAGTAATATCCTAATGGTCATTTTAAATCAATTACCAAAGAAAACCAAGCTTGAAAACAAGTTAAAACACAAAATGTGCTTTAAGGAGTCTTAAAGCACGTTTTTGAAAAATTGTCTTGTAAATGAGTTTTGAATGGCTAAATGTCCATCATTACTCTTTAATTAACATGTGTACTATATAGTATCACATTTGGAAGTCTATATCAATGGGAAATCAAAAATTTCACAACAATGTGCCTTGTTTTGTGAATAGTAAATTATTTAAGCTAGTTTATAACATAAGTCAATATAAGTGAGATATTTGGTCAACAATGACTTAAGTACCCCTTGTTACTAATGGGGGCCGGTTTCTTGTAACGTGAGTCACCACCTTCATGACTCATTAAGCAAATAAAGTTTTGTAAAGCAAAAGTACTATTCACCTTTTACATAAATATCACACTTTAGTGATTCTCTCTCCTCACTTCTTCATTCTACTTTGTTTCCCACGATTTCTTGCTCTCTCTCCCTTCTCCATTAACGTGAAGAGCAACCCCATGCTAGCTCCATCTAGCTTTGCACACAACTCACTCATTTTAGCTCCAAAACCAAAACAAATTACATATTCTTCTTAGTTAGCTCAAGCTCTCTCTTTCTATCTTTTCAAAACTTCAAGAGCTTCATTTTGGTGCCAAGTCAAACCATCATTAGAGGAGGAAATTCAAGTTTGGAGACTCCATTGGCTTCTCCATTCTCTTAAGGTAAAGAAAGTGTAAGAAAATCTAGGTTTCCATCATTTTCTTCCTTGTTCGAAAATTTACACTCATGGGACTCCATGTTTATGCCTTGTTCTTGCTTGTTTTCTACTCTTCAAAGGATTGAGGAGGTCCTTCTTGCTTCATATCCAAGCTTGTCTTGAGAAACCAAGGTAAAACAATCACCTTAATACCTTAAAGCATATTTTTAACCTAGGGTTTGTTCCTTAGGGTTAATGTGTAATCTAGTACTCATTGGAGTCATTGGATATTGGTTAGAACATTGGCAAGGAGATATACATTGGTGACCGAGATTGAACAAAGAAAAACCAAAGGAAGAAAGCTTTTTAAGCTTGTAAAAGAACAAGGTAAATTACTTACCTTAAGGTGTTTTATTGTTTAAGGGAATGGGATTTAGATATGTGATGAGTTTAGTGTATAGTTTGCATTAGAAAAGGGTTATATAAAACCTAGGAGAAACAATGAGCATATTTGTGAACTTGTGACTAAGGAGCAAATGAGGAAAAAGAGATAGTTTAAGAACATCAAGGTGAATTACAAGAAGCATTTTATTTCAATGGGAGCCTTGTTGTGTGTATTCGCAGGTTGAAGGCAATATATGTGGAAATTCAGTGGTTAAGATTATTGTCATTTAAGGGCCTAAGTGCCAAGCATTTTAAGTTTAAGCACTATATGATGATGTGGTGTGGTTTTGGTGTAAATTGTGTGTTAAGGTGTTGTGATGAGAAATTGAGTGATATTGGTTGTTTGATGGAGAAAAACCAAGTGTTTGGATGTAACTATATACTAGAGAACCCATGGCAAAATTTAGAGGAGAACCTAAGTGTGTAAGATATTCTAAGGAGATTTCATGACTAAGGAAGTACTAGGAAGTTCTAAGGATTGCCTTGATGAAAGAGGGTGAGATTAGGGTGTTTAAATGACTTGTAATGACTTAGGCATCACTGTGAAGGATTTAGGAAACAAAGAGTGTACTCGGGTATTTAGGACTTAGGTAAATGTTGATAAAAGAAGCTAGAAAACTTTTGTAAGTTAGATGTAAGTGAGGGTGAAACTTTGAAATGGTTTAGGTGAGAACTAGAGTATAGAATCTAAGGAAGGTTTGGTAAATTCAATAAGGCTGGGAAGTGGTGTACATGGTGTGGTCAAGTTCTTAAGGAAGGAGCATTTGGTTAATTGAAAGTCTTGGTGGAATGCATGTGAGAAATATAAGAAAATAAGTGCTAAGTGTTGGGAGCTTTGTAAGAATTGAGTAAATGTTTGAGAAGATCTTTGGAAGTTGTTTTAATGAGTTTGGTGGAGGTTATAAGGTGGGTTTAAAGTGCCAAGATGGTGTTGGACCTATTAGGACGCTTGTGGAAGAGTTTGGAATTGAAAGAGCAATTTAAGAGAAAAATCTGTAGTGGACCGACCCAGGGTCCGACCCAGTTTTGGGTCGGTCGGCCCATGTTGAGCCAGCCGGAATGTCTCTGGACTGGACCGACCCAGAGGGTTTGGGTCGGTCGGCTTAGCTTTGGGTCGGTCGGGCAAAAATTTAACGTAGGAAATGGGTTCTGTAATGGACCGACCCAGAGGGTTTGGGTCGGTGGGTCGGTCGACCCTTAACGCTTAAAAAAAAATTGAATTCTAAGGATGATAATAGTTAATAAGGTATACCTTTGGAAGATTGGTAATGATTAGGACCCTAAGAACTTAAGGGATTAAGTTAAGATGAGTAAGAACCTTAAATGTTTAAAGTTAAGTTTGTAAGGTTAAGTGGTAAGGACTTAAGAAGGTATTCAAAGGGGATCTTTAGGAATTAAGTGAGTTAAGTAAGGTGCAAATAACTAATGGCCTAAAAATGAATCAATGTATTAGGTTTGTGAATTGGGACCCCGAAGAAGGTTAAACAAACAACGATCGACGGTGAACGGTACAATCCTTCTTGTGACCTGCTTGCTAACGAGGTGTCCCTCGGCTTGTGTGCTATCTATTTAATTGCTATGACTAAAACAAGATAAGGCATGCAAACGGTTATATTTGTTCTCGTTGTGTATGTGTTATATTTACACTAACCCGCGAGACTTGAGATTGTTACTAACCAAGTTTAGTACTTACTGAGTTAAGAATAAGAGTTAAGTTTGGTGGTTGTTGGTTAATGCCCGTTAAGGCTTAGCTAGCACATGGTGATTAAGATTTCTACTAACTGGAACTTGAGCGAGGAAACCCGGGACCGATCTCCGGTCATGCATGCTAAGGAAAAAGGGGGACGGTATTGAATCAGATCCGCCCTCCGCTTAAGGACTTGTCTTCGGACTTGTAGCCTAGGGCCGGTTGCCGGCTCGGCTACGCTGGACTCCCGTCCAGAGTAGGTGGCATTAAGATGGTGCGTTGGAATCACCTAAATCCCAGGTTCGAATTAAGCTACAACCAATCCCTTCCAGGAACGGTTTGTAAACTGAGATTAAGAGATTGAGATTAAGGTAAGGAACTGAGATTATGGAAATGAGGACTAAGGAAGGGGTTACTAACCCACTTGATAAGGGAACGCTTGAGTCGTTCGTTGTTTGTGAACTATATATGTTCATCTGTGGTTATTGTTATTGCACTTCATATTATGCTTGTGTATGTAATCAATTTCCATGCTATCGACAATTAGTCGTCGTAGCCCCGTTAGCTTGGGGGCCATGAGAGGGTGTACCAGCATTCGTGTTGACCCCCTCGGGGGCTATTTTTACACTTGCAGGTAAGAGACCCATGAGGATGCACTACGAGTGTAGGAGCGGTTAGACTTAGGGTGGGATGTTTATTTTGAGTTCGGGTTACGCCTGTGCACCCGACTGTTTATATTTAAACTGATGTAAGGTTGTGATTATGATTTAGCTACTTGTACTCGGTTGGTTGTGGTATTGTGAATGGTGATGTTTTGGGTTGATTAAGTATTTCGGATAAGTATTGTAAGTGTTAAGGCCGGTATATTCTAACGATCAGACCGTGGCAAGGTCCAGGTGTTTATGATTTCTGCTGCGACATATTCGTTTAAGTGTTCAGTTTTGCGATAACCACGATTGGCTTTGGATGGGGTGTTACAACTAACCTCAAGGAATGAAAACCTAGGTTAGAAATGTGTTCTAAGGCATAAAAGTGGATGATTACCTTTAAAGTCTCAAAGTAGACTTGGGCATTGAATGAAATAGGACCTCCACTAGTCCTTGGTGAATAAATCAAGCTAGAACAAGGCATAAAAACAAGGCCCCATGAGTAGTAATTTTCGGCCATGTAAGGAAGTAATGGAAACTTGGTTTTTCTTATATTTTCCTTACCTTGAATGAATGGAGAACCAAATGGGCTCTTCAAACATGATTTTCCTCCATCAATGGAGTTTTCTCTTGGCACCAAAATGGAGCTTTGAAAGATTTGAAAAGATAGAAAGGAGGGCCTTGACTTAACTAAGATAAATATGCAATTTGTTTTGGATTTGGAGCTTGGAGTTGCACTTGGCAAGTGAATGAAGGAGAGGAGCCATGAATGGAGCTCTCTCTCAGTTTGGAGCAGGAGAGGAGAAAGAGAAATCATGGAAGGAATGAGAAATGAAGAGAGAGAGGAAGAAAGGTAACTTAAGTGAAGATATTTGTTATAAAAAGGTGAATAGTCTTTGCTTTTACTTTCCTTCCCTTTTTCTTTCTTAATTTGATGAATTCTTTAATGAATCATCCCTTAGAAACCGGCCCCCATCATAATTAAGGCTAGTCATGGTCTTTGTTGACCAACTAATTAGCTTATATTGATTAAAACTTAAACTAGTCACTATTTGGCACTATTCACTAATTAGTGCACATATTTCTGAAATTTTTGATTTCCCATTGATTTAGACATCCTAATGTGATACTAATTAGTACACATGTTGATTAAAGAGTAATGATGGGCATTTAGCCACTCAAAACCCATTTCTAAGACAATTTCTCAAAAACGCGCTTTAAGACTTCTTAAAGCACATTTTGTGTTTTAACTTGTTTTCAAGCTTGGTTTTCTTTGCTAATTGATTTAAAATGTCCATTAGCATATTACTAAAGTCTTATAATGGTATTTGGGTGCTAATCAAAGTCACTCTAAGCTTAGAGCACGTTTTTGCCCAAATTGCCCTTAAGGCACTTTCTTGTGTTTTCCTTGGTTTAAATTGTCTACCAATCTTTCTAAGGCATATTCTAGCCTTAATACATCATAATTTGATGTTTACTTAGCATACTTAGGTTTGGGGTATTTCAAAGGTTATGCACACCAACTTTCTTCCTAAAATTCAAGGTACTAATACACTGTTTTGCTACAGATTTTTGTTCCCACTTCTACCATTCAATACTCCCTCTACAATGCCATTCCTATGGCTTATAATGTATTACACACCTCTCCTAAACTACCCACCTACTAGCTCCAATCAAAATATATTTCAAATAGATATTTCACCTACTTTCTAGTTCTTAAGTTCTCTAGTTTCTAGGTAAATTTTGACATAGTCTCCCCCATATTTTTACATTCTCACCTCATTTTTTAGCTCACAAAACATCACTCATTTCACCTGCTTGTAAACAACATTAGTATACCAAGCTCTCCAACACAATACCAACACTAACCTCATTAAATTCCTGCACTCAACATCAATTCCCATCTAGGTTCCAATAAGCTTTTACATGTCTTTCAAAGGTTTAAAACATTTGGATTCTCTTACACATTACACTACTACTCATTACCATTTTCAATACACAATTAAGAGCTACTAAAATCTGTTACACAATACATTTTACAAGGTTACCAAGAGAGTGCAATTTACCTTGTTCTTCTTCTAGTTTTCCTTTTCTCCTTTTTTCTTTCTTCCTTCCTTCTTTCTTTTCTCTTCTTCACCGATTTTGTAAATTAGATTATCTAACACTACAACCCATTGATATACACACTTCAATACAAAAACTAACCCTAAGCTTTAATGTTAGTTTAAGGGTTTAGAAATTTCATTACCTTGAAAGGGTGTAGGTGAAGCTTAGAATAGCTCAAGAACAATATTTCTACTCCACCAAAGAAGCCAAAATCGGCTAGAATACAAAGCACCAACAAGGGTTTAGCTTAAAATTTCGTTTTGCCTACAAGGGCTAGAAAACGATGAGGTTTCAAGAATATTTTTACCTCACAGTAACAAGGAGATGAAGGTGGTTCTAATGATGGTCTTGAAGCTCCAAATGCAGCATACCCATGGAAACGAAAATGCTTGTTTTCGAATTTTGAAAAGAGGAATATGTTCTCCTTGATGAGGGGATTCCAATGGTATAACTTTTGTAATTTTTGGTAAAGGTTTGATGGGTTAACAAGAGGACAGAATATGGGGGCTGCTTTGGCTTCTTGAAATCGCCACGGCTGGCATGGGAAGAAGAAGAAAAATTCAGAGAAAGGAGAAGAGTGCTGTACGTGAGTGTAGAAGAGAATGGAGGAGAGAGAGTGTATAAAGTAAAGTAAGGGTTACTTTTTGCTTTATTATTTCTTTTGTCTTTTGCAAATCAAAAGGAAATTTAGAGTGTGTGAGGGGAAACAAATCGGTTGACACACAGCCCACATGGGTTTTTAAAATTTTATTTACAATAGTGGACACACTAGTTTGAGTTATTTATGCTTTTACCCCACAACTTCCCGTTTTTGACAGTTTTTACTATTTTCTCGTTTTATTGATTTTATTGGTTCTAAACCTTCACTAATGTTTATTAATGACTATTTAGTTGACCAAAATTGTTATGAGTCTATTTGACCCGCTTAAAGTCACGTTTTCCCGGTTTCCTCGAAAAACGCGCTTAAAGGTTCGTTTCTATTTTTAAACCATTTTAAGGATCCGTTTTCTTCTGGAATTTGTTTCTACATGTTATTTAGGCATAATTAAGCCTTTAGAATCCATATAATACGCTAACCGAGGTCTCATACCTCCTATGTTTATTTAACGCTTATTTAGTGTTTTTCGCTTTTAAAGCGTTTCTTGATTTCTTTTGGGTTTATTTTTCCTTACCAATGTTACTTAGGCGTTATTAGGCCCTTAAATACGTATTAGGATAATCTTAATCCCTGTATTTAAGTTCAGGGTATTTCACAAACAAATAATAGTTCTTACCTTAGATCAAATTCATGAACATTTCATCTTACCCATTCGACCTCTTTGATAAACATCTTAACCTGATTAGTAAAACACTTCAATCAACCATAAATCATATCTTAATACATAGACATACTCATCCAAGTAATCACCCATCAGGTTGGCCATAATACACACCAATCATCATAATAGCCTAGCAAAACCAAATAACCATTAATCATACCTTGAAACAAGGTTACAATCATCCAAGCAATCAACACCTATTCGGCCTTATGATTAACTCATCAAATCATATTGATTTGAAAGTATAAACAACCATAGTTAACTTCTTAAAACAACTCTAATGAGTTACAAATACATTCGGCTTTAACAGCACATAAGTGATCACACTAGTTAGATGTTCTTACAACCATAATTAATATCCTAAGACAATTCATATAGGTTTATGTTATATTAGATCCTAAGACCTTAAGTCCTAGTTTAGTTACACCATCAACTTCATCATAAACACACATTAGAGACATTAAAAACCCCTTATCCCATTTGGTCATATGAAGTTATTAACAACCAGATTATACTACCTACCTTTCTTTTAACCTTAGAATACATCTTTACTCATGTTAAGTAATCCCTAATCAATTCGGATACAAAGACTAATCAATGAGTCAGATTAGTTTAACAATCACACCTAACATCGTAAATAACCCTTGTAACCATCACATTATTTGACCATGTTAATAAGACATCTTCTAGGTTAGTTGAGCACCTAATACACTTGATTAACATCTTAGAATTCTTCTTACAAAACGGGTGTTCAAAAAAAGTTCTAGGACTTCATCTTTCTTAGATTATAACAACACCAGATTAGTCTAATTACCATCCAAAACAATCATAATAACTTTTAGATTATTTGCACTTACTAAACAGAAACAAAACACCATAAACAAACTTTTAAGCATTCAGTAATCAAAGGTAGGTTGCAAACACATACTTTTCTTTCTTAAACACTTTTCCAACTTTATAATTTTAGGCTCATAAATACCTACAACTTTAATCAGATTATATATAGGTAATACTCTTGTAAAACACGCAGATTTGTTAAGGAATGATAACAATGAAGTTACACAAAAAACCATAAAAATTTCAGCCTCAATAACACACATATAACCAGATAAGTTTCAACATCAATTAAGCTTACAACCCATTCTTAAACATCACAAATCAACTCCCATCTATTTGGTTATATAGGTAAGGTCTTTAGGGAACCTTTTTCTTCCTTAAAGCTTATTTCCAACTCAATGGTTTTGTACCCCAAAATACCAATGCATTTACATAATCCATAAAAAGGTACTAGTCTTTCAAAACATATAGATTTGTGAAGGGATAGTAACCTTGAAGTTACCCTAAGAATTGAAGTAGAAACCTTCCCTAAAACCTTGAAAACTCTTGTTAGAAGGTAGAACACCTTAGACAATCTTGGAGCACCAAATTGGGTTCTCCTCTGATTTTCATCCACCATCAGCTAGGAATGGATGGAGAACTTCTATGAATACCTTACTTCAAGGATTGGAATTGGTATGGAGCTTTCTCCCCCTTCCTTCCTTTCTCGGCCTAAGATTTTATCCTACATGGGTTTCTTCCTTCTTTGCCTTCTTCTTTCTGATTACAATGGGTTTAAATGGTGGATGAAAGATGAAAATGGGACAAGTGTTAGGCCCCAGATTTTTTTTTTTTTTATTTCCTTTCTGATTCGCAAAGGGAGTTGTGCTATTTTGTAATCTTATATTAGATTGTCTATGACATTCTTCTAATGTTAATATGTTAGCTAGAGGAAGGAGGGTTACAATTGTCTTCTTCCTTGTTGTTATTTATTAATTCCATAAGAGAGAGATTATTAAACTATTTTATTCTCTCTCTCTCTTATTCTAATTCACGTTCAATTTTTCCCCTTCCTTCATCTCTCTCTCATTGACGGTTCTCTCGACAGTTTCATCGCTCTCAAACCCTCATCCCTCTGTTCATCCTCTTCTTCAATTTCTTTCAATTGAAATCGCTAGAGGTCTATAGAGGGAATTGTGTTCGTCCGTCGGTCGTCAATCAGGTTGGATTGTAGATTGGTTCTCTTCTCCATTAAGGCTTCCTCTTCTCTTTTCTAATTCTGATTTTGTATTTTGGGAGCGGTTCAATTCGAGGGGTTGTCATTCGATTGGAGGTTCGGGAAGGCGATTCGTAGAGTCCGCAGAGATGGCTTAGCTACGGATGTGAGGTAGGTGGTAGATGGATTCGGTTGTGTGCGTTCACCCACGGGGGTTTTGGTTTTGTTGTTTTCCGTATATGTTTGTGTGGTTTCTGATCCGTAGTAATTTGGTGTGAGTTCTGGATTTGCGTTTTGATGCGTTGCAACCCCGTGGGATTGGTTTTGTTTTGCGTATTTTGTTATGTAAGTATTGCTTTGACAATGGTGAATCTACCTCTATGGTTCCCTTCTGTTTTGTGAACTTTGAGTGCTTCTGATTTGAGAGTTCGGATTGTTTAATCGCCCTATGTTTGGTGATCGATCTCTGTCTGATTTGTCTTGGTTTTGACCTTCTAAAACTGCCATGGTTATGGTTTAAAGGCTTTGGTTTCGTACTGCATTTTTTTGACATTGTTTTGATGCCTTTGTCTGTGTGAAACCGCTTCTGTTTTCTGAGTTTTTCGGTATGTCCGAACGTCTGTCCGAGCTTTGACGTTCGGACATACCCTGTTGCGCTTTTATTTTCTAAAGTCTTCGCTGTGTCCGAACTTCCGTCCGAGCTTTGAAGTTCGGACACAGCCTTCTGTTTTCTCTGATTTTGGCTTCGACTTGTGTCCGAACATCTGATGTCCGGACACAAGTTCTGACTCTACACGTCCTGATTTCCGAAGAACGTCCGAACATCCGTCCGAACTTGGATGTTCGGACACCTCTGTCTCTGCTTCTGTTTGAAGGTTCGACTTGTGTCCGAACATTGATGTCCGGACACAAGTTCGGACATGCCTCTGTTTTGACAGTAACTTGCTCGTTTGAGCTCCGTTTTGAGTGCCGTTTGCGGCGTTGGTTTCCTCCTTCTGAGTACTATCCGTTTTCATGTGTTTTAGCATGTGTTTAAGTGTTTTCTGGTTTTAAGGTCTCCGATAATCTTTTGAACTCTGTTTTGCTCTGAAAATGTGATTCAACCTCTGACTTCAGTTGCTTTCGTATTTACTAGTCGGGTTACGACTTCTGTCTTGCTAAGGCTTTCCATTGGTAAGCTCCTTCTCTGATTTTGCTAGGCTTTCGCTTTCTGTTCTGATCTGGTTAAGACTTCCGCTCTGCTCTGTATTAAGCTTCGATCTGTTTGGATTAAGCCTCTGTTTTGGGACCTAGTTACTCTGCTTCTGAGCCGTGAATGGCTGGGTCGAGCTATTCCGTGGTATACCATGTAGACGTCGTTCTGAGTGTGGGTCATGCCCAATCTGTTCTGTGGGGTTGACGAACCCTTTGGCCTTCGGGTCATTTCTGTGTTGTCGAGGGATCTGTTAGATCCATGGGTCTTCGACCCTTTCAGAAAGTGAAGCGACGTGGGAGCTCGAGGCTGAGCTACGTGCCAAGTATCCCTCCCTGTTCGAGCAGTAAGGTGAGTTAATCTCGAGGACGCGATTCTTTTAAGGGGGAGGTGATGTTATAACCCGTATAATTGTAACCTTATATTATGTCCGGTTTATGTAATGATCTTAGATGGATTGCATTTATTGTCAGTTGGGACGTCGGCGGTATTGTTTTAATAGAAGAGGGCAAGGAAGTCCATCTATTAAAAATAATTAATGTAATTGTCCATTAAGTGAATAAATAAAGGAATTATTTATTTATTCCTTCCCATTTATCAGTCATTATTTTCTCCTCAATTTGAATCGTGGGAGCGTCTCTTCGTTGTGCTTTCAGAGCGACAGTTTTGCCTCTTCTTCCCTTATCCAAGTTCCTTTGCTGAGAATTGTGTGTCCTTCTGTTGCTGCGTCGGGTTGTGTCGCTCATCGCTGCGTGGCTGCTGAGTTTTCCCTCGTCGCGAATTCAGTTTTGGAGTTACAGATTGTGTATTCCAGCGTAGTATCTTCCCCTCTTCTGTTTTCTGATTTTGAGACTTCGGTTTGATGAATTCAGAGGTTGCTGGGTTGTCTTTGATCTGCGAGTTGCACGGGCTGTAGACTGTTTGTACTGTGGGATTTCTGGACTCCCGAATTCAGGTTTGTGTTGCAGTTTTCGAGGTTTTGAGTATGGGGGTTTCCTTCTTCGTTTTCTGATTATAGATTTGACATTGTGGGAATCAGTTGCTGGGTGATCGGTGTCTGGTTGGTGAATTCGTTCGTGTTGCTGTGAACTGCTCAGATCGTCGGATTGTTACTGATTGTGGAGGTAGGTGGTTACTCGATTCAGTTTGGAAGTTCAGCCATGGGGATTGCAACGGTTCTGTTTCGTGTGTGATTTCTGTTTGTGATGTCTGTTTGGTTGCGTTTTGGAATGGTTAAACCCCCATGGTTTCCTGTTTTAATGTCTGATTTGGTGTGTGTGCTTAATTGGCAATTTGTGTGTGATTTCTGTTTGTGATGTCTGTTCGTCTTCTGAAATTTGCATTTTTCGCACTGTCCGAGCTTCTGTCCGAGCTTTGAAGTTCGGACAGTGCGTTTTTGCCTTTCTGATTTCCAAGTTCGGGGTATGTCCAAACATCTGTCCGAACATGGATGTTCGGACACACCCTCAGGTTTTCTTCTGATTTAAGTTCGACCTGTGTCCGAACTTCGACGTCCGGACACAAGGTCGGACCTTCCGCGTGTTCTTCTGTAAAACTTGTCCGAACATCAGTCCGAACATTAATGTTCGGAGGTTCTGAAATTTCCTGTCTATTTTCAAATCGACTTATGTCCGAACATTGATGTCCGGACACAAGTTCGGACATTTGACAATCTCTGGTTTCTGAGTCTCGACTTGCGTCCGAACTTCAACGTCCGGACACAAGTTCGGACATCCCTCTGTTTTCAGCGTAACTTCTTCGTTTGAACTCCGATTTGAGTGCCGTCTGCGGCCTTGGATTCCTTATGATCTGTACTACTGATTTATGAGTGTTTTGGCATATTTAAATGCAACTTTGCTTCTGTTTAAGCAATCCTTCTGTTTTGGGACATTTCACATTGTTTCTGAGCAGTGAATGGCTGGGTCGAGCTATTCCGTGGTATACCATGTAGACGTCGTTCTGAGTGTGGGTCATTCCCTTTCTGTTCTGTGGGGTTGACGAACCCTTTGGCTCTTACGAGTCATTTCTGCGTTGCCGAGAGACCTGGTATGGTCTATGGGTCTTCGACCCTTCTGAGTGTGTGCATTGTGTCTTGTCCCCTTTCTGTTTAAGAGTTCTGATTGTTTCCGAATTGGGAACCCTTGAGTTCCACTCTGTTTCTGTTCTGAAAGCTTCTGGATATGGAGAATTGTGGTTATTATATCTATTTTATTCCTCCTTCTGTTTTCAATTGTTTTGAGCGACCTTACTGATGACGGTCGCTGCTTACTGGGCATAGTTGTGTGCTCATTCCCCTACTTCTAACATTTTTGCAGATTGATCAGCGAGGATCATCTTGAGTTCTGGAGCTATAGTGTTTAGCTTTTGTTGTTCGTTCAGATTGATATTTTGAGATGTTGTAGCCTCCGGGCCTTACACCTTTTGACTTCTGTTTCTGACTCAGTTACGTATTTGGGATTTTGGTATTTGCTTTCGCTGTATTTGAATACTATGGTTTACAATGTCTATGTAAACTTTGTTTTGGGCCTTTATTGCATTTGAGTGTTTTAGAGCCTTGCGTTATTAGGTAGTAATACGCGGCGTGTAGCACCCTTAACTCTTAGGCCGGTTTTAGGGGTGTTACAGTTTTAATGGGTTAAAAGATGAGTGGGAACATGTAAAAATTATGGGGAGATCATGTCAAAATTTGTGTAGGAATATAATGGTTCAAATGCATTTCTAGGTGGGAGCAAACTAGTGAACTACAAGTGTTTTGAGAGAGTATTTGAGGAGCTTAGAAATAAACTTGTAAATGAATTTGGAAGAGGATATATGATGGTTTTAGTGTGTCTAATGATGTTAGAACACGTTAGGAGGCTTGTGAAGAAGTTTGGAGTTGAATGGACATTTAGAAACAAAAATCTGGAGCTGACCGACCTTGGGACCAGACTTACAAGGTCGGTCGAGCCCAGTTTAACCCGTCGGAAACCTTTCTGGAATCGACCGACCTTGGGACCGGACTTGCAAGGTCGGTCGGACTCAAAGTTTTGTGCGCGGAAATCTTTCTGGAATGGACCGACCTTGGGACCGGACATGCAAGGTCGGTCGGGGTAAAATTTTCAAACGAGAAGTCTTCTGGAATGGACCGACCTTGGGACCGGACTTGGCAAGGTCGGTCGGAGTGAAAAATTTCGAACTCGGATGCTACTGGAATGGACCGACCTTGGGTAAGTTCGGTCGGCAAGGTCGGTCGGACCAAAATCTGCAAAAAAAAAATGTGTCTTAGTTAGTAGACCCTAGTGGGTATAATAAAGATGATCAAGTGTAAGTCTAAGCATAAAAACATACCATAAAAACATGAAAAGTGTTTAGCAAATTCGGGAGTCAACTAAGTTAATTAACTGACGTTATCAATCATGTTTAGGAACAACGTACGGTGGAACACTAGAGCGGCAAGGACCAAGGTATGGTTTTCTTGCAGTCTGTTGCCTACCGGTTTACACCGGCTTGTGTGTTGTTTGTTTTTCTGTGTGTTTACAACCTTGTAAGATTAAATCATGAAATGAGTTTACAGTTCTTATTATTATTGTAACGTGTGTGTACCGATACCGGTAACCTCGAATGCGTGCTAACTGTTAAATTAACCAAAGCTAGGGACGTAAGAGAACGGTATCCGGTAACAACGTTTCCATCCAAAGGAACGTTCTAACCCGGCTATGTGTGTTTAGTTGTGATGTGTGTTGCTGAATTATGCCTTGCTTCCCTTGTATGTCTAACTGACTTAAACACTTACTTGTGTGAGATATTATTAAGCTCCCATTGTGGGACTTTTAACGAGTGCTAACCTGGGGAGTGAGGAATCCGGTCGTTCCGGTCACGCGTGTATGTATAGGAGTCGACATCTGAATCAGATTCGGCTCTCTCCTTATGTTAGGGTAGTTTTCCTTTTATGGGGAATTCGACCTCCCATTAGCTTAGCCAAAGCTTGCCTACCTGACTTCCACTCGGGCTAGGGGGAAATTATGTGTTGATGTGTTCGGGTCACTACACCCGTCTCATCTTTTAAGTTAAAGTTGTTCGTTCGACTAACAAAACAGTAATGTGATATGTGTTAAGCTTAACATGAGGATGAAGTCATCCTCTAGGCTTACAAGTTGACTAACCATGCTGGTTGTTTCCTAAAGTGAAATGTTCTCATCTTATATGTGTTGTTATTGTTCTGCAGTAACTCTTGCTAAATATATGCATGTTGTATGTTTAAAATCAACGCCATGTTATCATGACAAATAGTTGCGTGTATCCCGGTAGTCAGCGGGCTGCACGTTAACCATGCCAGCAAAAGGTTGCTGACCCCCTTTGGGGGCTATGTTTATTGCAGGATGAGGATCGAGGAAGCAGAATGGCTTTAGGTCCTAGGTTGATGATACTTTGGTTATTTTTGGATATTGAACCCGAGTAGTGTCTGTACACTCGAGGTCTTATATTTTGGTGGATGTAAAGCTAGTTGGTGATTTTTGTACAGTTACACTCGGTATATTGTCATTCTTTTGGATAAGAGACTTTTGTAAGGTTGTAATTATGCTCGGCATTCTCGTAATCAGACCGATACATTATAAGTAATAGCCTTGTTAGCCACGTGGGTGGCTAACGGCGTGTAACACCGCCCTTTTGGTATATGGTTAAATTTATGATTTCCGCTGCGATTATTGATTAAATGTGAAGGTTATGGATGGGGTGTTACAGAAGCTCTAGTTATCAGGTCACGCAGCAGAAGCTAGTGGACCGTAATTCAAAGGTTAAAGTATACCTACCAAATGTGAGTAATTGGCTAATCCTAAACGCTTTGAAGCCTTAGAGGCTAGAACCGAACCCGGTTATGAGTTAATTAACCGTATTGAAGTTAAAACACTTCATAATACCCGAATTAGTGAACCAATGTTCAATGATAACATATGGTCTGTTACGCGGGCGTAACCCCTTTTAAGGGTGGTAGGGCGAGAATTCGCTTAGAGTATGTTTACGTATAGGTGCTTAAACTACTATGTGCATGGCACAAAAGAAATTAATTTCATGTTTGGAACTCATGTTACATAAACATGTGTACCCATTCATTGTGTAAGTATGAGCATTTTGCATGAGAGATGCGAGCAATAAGTTTATAATATGTATGAAACGAGGAGTAGAGAGACTCCTGGGGAATGAGAATCCCTATAGTATATGTCTAGTGAGATTAGACATGAGACATAATGAGTATGAATTGGTATGAAACCGATGTGTAACCTTGTAGGGAGTGAGTTCCCTAGGTGATTTTATTTGAGAATGATTGATGGAGTGAGTTCCATCCTTTGGAGTTGTATGTGGTATGTTTTTAAATTGAGTAACAGTTTGAGGAAATGAGGTCATGAGTTGCTTAGGTAACGTAAGCAAAGAAAATTGTTAATGACGAATGACCTAAGTTCTAAGAATTTGAGATAAGTTAAAATGAATTCTTTTATGAATATGACTAGAAAGAGAAAAAGATAGAAAACAAAAATGTTTGACTATCTGATTGTTTGAAACTGACGTGGGAGGTGGAACTTGATCTGCTAGCGATCAAGGGAAACCGAACACAAATTGGAGTGGAAGGATAGTTCAACACTGATGCTTATCACATCAGGGTTGGATGATTCTTGAAGGTCCCTATAAGTGGTCACAAGTAATCACGCTAAGAAAAGATACAGCTACCATAAAATTGATTTGGAGTTGTGTGATGTTTTAAAAAGAATTTTCAAATAGAATTTTAAAAAAAAATTCTTCAAGTATGAATATGGAAATGAAAATTGGTTTTGAAACCACTATCACCCGCCGATGGTTGTGGCCTTAAGTCTTGATGACCGGTAGAACGGTGGCCGTGTATTAGTTTTGAAACCATTTCACCGTACGTGCGACGGTCCTAAGTGACCGGTTGGGGCGGTGACAGTGTGTGATTTTTCCAAAGGCAGCGGGACGGGGAAAGTACCCTGAGACGTTCCTGTGTTGAGTGAGTCAACCAAAGTGACTGATGATATGTATATGTGTAACGTTTTGATCAGAACCGAAGGGACCGTGGGCCAGAGAGAGTAAGTGCCCATTTGTCATGAAACGGTCGTGAACCAGAAAGAGTAGGTGTTCAACGTGACCGGTACCTGAGGGATCCGTAGTATATTACTCAACATGGATTCGAGGACTGTAGTGCCTTCTTGTCTTCGGACCGATTCCATGGAGAGAGTACAAAGAGTATTTTTGATTGCTATACATGCTGTGATATGTGTGGTATGTGTAGTGTGAAATGAGACTGACTTGTGGAGTCTGTAAGGTTATACATGTATTATAACCTTGGCATAGCGTGCCCACGTGAGTAACGATATAAGATTCACCAACTTTGAGGACAAAGTTCCTAAGGGGGGTAGATTTTAATACCCTGGATCTAAAAACAGTGATTAAATTACTCTAATACGACTTATAGAGGCCTAATGGTGCCTTGAGAGTATTGGTACAGAGAATAAAACCAAAAGAAAAGAGAAAATGCGTAAAACGCGAAAAAAACACTAAAACACACATTAAATGAGTATAAGAGATACATGATCTCGTTAGGGTCCGAGATGGATTCCCAAGGCTTAGTTAGGCCTAATTAGTATACGGGAGTGATTCCAGAAGAAAACGGATCCAAATAAGGGATTAAAACGCTAATGGAGTTTTAAAGCACGTTTTTCGTGAAAACCCCAAAACGTGACTTTAAGTGGTCAAACGGACCCGTAAAAATTATAGTTGATTAAATAACTATAATTAAATGTTAATGGAAGCTTAATAACCATTAAAAATAAAGAATTGAGAAAATCCGAAAAACGGGCCCGGTTAGTGAAAAGTGTCAAACCAGGTAAAATAACAAGCGTTTCCTGTAAAAGACGATAAAATGCTCCAGCTTAATATTGTAGTGGGGGCGGTTTTATTAGTGAGTCACCCCCCTCACTTACGCACTAAGCTAGTAAATGAATAAAGAAAGAAAGAAAAGGAAGAGAGAGAAAAGGAAAAAGTAAAAAGGGTAAAAAGCATTTCCCTCCCTCTCTCTCCTCCATTTCCCTTCTTCTTCCTCCTCACCTCTCTCCACCGATTTCTTCCTCCTTCTCTCTGTGTTGGGCGACAATGGAGTTCCCTCCATAGCTACTCCACCTTTCTCTTCATGCCCAAGTCTTGTTAAAGCTCCAAACTAAAAAATAATCACATATTTGTGATCCTCTCATCACCCTCTATCATTCTCTCTTTTCAAAACTCGAAAATGATGAGTTTCATTTTCGTGGGTGTTGACCATTTGAAGAGAAAAGCACACCATTTTGAAGCTTGAAGCTTCCTCTTCCATCCAAGGTAAAAACATCCAAAGAAACTTGCATTTTTCTTCATCTCCTTTTGTTGGCCGATTTTGGCATGTTCTAATGCCTAGATTTTCCTTGTTTTGAGCTATTCTCCAAGCCTAAAATGGTGGTTGGAACTTCCACCTTTGATTCATGCTTGAAAACAATTCAAGAGCCTCCTAAGGTAATGTCCCATTTCATACCTTGAGCCCTTCTTGAATTCATGAGTTGTTTTTACAAACTAGGGGAGCTAATTAGTACTCCTTGTGTGTAATGGAACATTGGTCTAGAGAATTGGGCAAGAGAACTGCCTTGACCGATTTTGGGTGAAGAGAAAAGGAGAAGAGGAGAAGAACATTCAAAAAGGAAACTTATATAAGAGAATTTAAGGTAAGAAACCAACTCTAATGCATATTCTACATGTGTTAGGATTTGGGAAGGGTTAATTAAAATGAATGAACCCAAATATGTATTGGAATGTGGTTTCTTGAGATGAGGAGAGTTGTGATAATAATGTACTTGTATAGAAATAATGCAAGTGAGGAAACATTGTGAAATAAAGTGTTTGATTTATGAGCTAAGCACTTTATGGATTATGCATTATGTTGCATTTGGAGAATGGATAAGTTTTGTGTTTTTTTATGTGTGCTGGTAGAACCCTTGTGGGTTTGGCTAGTTTTAGGATGAAATATGTGATGAGATGAGTTTTGGACAAGGTTAGGAAAGTAGCCAAGTTATGGCGAAATTCCGGTAGAAATCTAAGTGATTTAAGTGTTGTTTTGAGAGATGAATAACCTAGGGTTAGCTAGGTATGTTTGGAGATTGATTGGAGTTAGTAAACCACCTTGGGGATGCTTGCTTAAGGATAGAAGATATGTGCAAAATCTATAGCAAAAGAGATGGTTTAAGTGCCTTAGGAGTTTTAGAGAAGAAGGAGTATTTAAGGCTTTAAGAGTAAGGCATGAAACTTGGCATGAGAGTGCATTGTCTTGGAATGTTTGGAATGGTCAAATAGAGTGAGAACAATAATGCAAGTGCCAAGAGAGGTTGGAAAATGCACAAGTGTGCATTAGTGCAAAATGAGAAGGCAAAGTTTGTGAATTTGAGCAAGGATTTGAGTATAGCATTTGAGTGATGATTTGAGGAGGTTTAGAGCATTATTTGATAGTATCTATGGTGGATACACATGTTAGATTACATGTAGGAAGATTGGGGAAGAAATGGGTAAGAAAGGAAATGAAAAACCAGGTCTGTAGGCATATTTTGCTACCGACCGACCCAGAGGCTGGATCGGTCGGTGGGTCGGTCAGGGCTTAAACTGCGAGAAATAAACAATCTGGAACGGACCGACCCAGGGGTCGTGAGTCGGTCGTGGGTCGGTCGGGTAAAAAAAATTGTCGAACGTCGAAGTTTCTGACTTCGACTGACCCAAAGGTTGGGTCGGTCGGTGGGTCGGTCGGAGCTTGGACAACGGAACTTAAGCTTCTGGAATGGACCGACCCAGAGGTGTATGGGTTGGTCGGTACAGTCCTGGGTCGATCGGGACAATTCAGAGGACGGAAATCTTAATGGAATGGACCGACCCAAGGGGTTGGGTCGGTCGGTGGGTGGGTCGGTCGGCCCTAACTTAAAAAAAAATATTATGAAATGATTATAGTAATCATATGTATATATACATGAATAAGCTTATACCCATATGTGTATATATATAGTAGCACACCATCGATGATGTAGTAAAGGTAAGGAAGTATGTACAAGAGTAACGGGATAATGGGGTAACTACGGGAGTAGTAACTATGTATGTATTGTAATGCGTAGTATTAATAGAATCATTTGACATGTAGTCATTGATTCAAGAATAAGATTCGAGGAACAAGTGCGAACCAAGGGACAAGGGAACACACGGTAAAGCTAACCCCGGTGAAAGGTATGATTTTCTCATACTCCGCATGCTAACCGAGTTACGTTGATTTGTGTGTTTGTGTGCCGGCTTAATCAAGACTAAAGCATGAAAATAACCCCTTGTTTGATTATGTATGTCTTGTTGTATGTTGAATGAGCTAACATACTTGTATGCCGATGTGGTCTAACGTAGAGTATAGACCGACTCATAGTGAGTAACATTTGGCCAGAGACCCATAGATCGGGTCGATGCTTATGATATCGAAAACGTGCAAACACACAAATTATCCGTTAAAGTATAATGATAACGCAAACATATGAACTCCCTAGAATGTGAGGAGATGTACGGGTTGAGTAATTAACCGATAACGGTTAGTAAACCATAATGAAACAATCCACGAAGTAAATAAGAGTGGAGAGTGTGAGCCTCGAGTTTAAACCCTATCCTATGTTGATTAAAGTTGATTAGGATCTAACCGGGTTTTAGGTCCACTTATAACCTAAGATTAATAACTATGTCATATAACAAAAATTATTAAAACCTAAGCTAGCTCACTGGAACCTATTAAGAGTCGCTACCTAATTTTAACCTAGATCCAATTAAGAAAGGAGAGTTCGGGTTCGGGGGCTTGATATTCGACAAAATTAGGGTTCAATTACTTTCATTACCCCTAGAAATCGTTTTTCCTCTACTTAGTTTAATTACGGCTTATTACGAGTCGCTTTTAACCTAAGTGCGTGCTTCTGTTTTTTTTTTATTTTTTAACATTTTTTGACAGAAAATTAAAGTGGAAATTAAAATACCTAAACTAGGGTTTCGGAGGCAGAATTAGGTCAAGTTTTGTTTTCGTCCGTGGCTACGGACCTAATGTCCGAACCCACGGACCCTAGTTAACTTAATTACACAGAAAAGTCAAATTTAAACAGCAACGAGATTTTGAAAAGTCCGGGGCCACGGATAGGACCTCCGTGGGCCCGGACATGTTTTATTAAACCCTAAATTTTGAAAATAAAAATATCCCGCCACCGTCCGGGGGCGTCCGGCTTTCGGACAGGGCGTCCGGGACCCCGTACATAGCGTCCGTGGGTGCGGACCGCCCTCGGACAGCGGCGTTTGGGTGGCTCCTGGCGGTGTTTCTGGCTCAAATTTTATGGGTAGGTACCCTGAAATATTCTAAACACGTTAGTGATTGAAACTTTACAATTTGAATTCGAATTAAACACGAAACTTAGCAAACAAGTTATTGGGCAGAAGCAAAAACAAACGCTAATTCAGAAGCGATAAAAAGTCAATTCGACACCAAATTTTAACACAGAGTAGTTAAAGTTGAACAAAGTCAGAAAAACATGACTTCAACCTGTTTTACCTTCGGATTTAATGAGACTCTTCACAACGGGGATCTTTTGGTGCTTCGTTCATGCCGGTTTTGGATTGACTTCGAATTGTGCTTCTGACTCCTTCTTCTTTATGCTGTTAAGGATGTTTCTCTTCTGTTTTTGTGGTTGTTTTGTGCTTGGAAGTTCAATAGGAGAAGAAAGGATGAGTTTTTGGTGATTTTGGGGTGATTTCTGCAGTGTTTCGGTATTGATTTGAGGCTTGGAAGTGTAAAAACGTGGGAAGAAGGTTTGTGGCTGTGTTCTCTGACTTTGGAGGTGTTCTCCCCTGCCCTAGGTCGTTTTTTGGAAGGCCTTTTATAGAAAGAGCATGACCAAGTTGATAGAACAAGATTTTTATCTAAAACCCTGATTTTGTGCTCTAAGAGAATCTGATTTTTTAAAATGTTCTACAGGTGATAAAAATTCCGAAATTTTAACCAAAGATAAAAGACTAATTTTAGAAATTTTGAGAGTTGGAATCAGGTTATTTCGATTAATAACCGATTAGATAAAAATCTTACAATCTGGAATCTCCCATAATTCATAACTTACGATTGGAAAGTCGAAATAACGAAATTCCAACGGCATTAGTCTCTAATAATCACCCTCTATCTTGTGTTAAAATATCATGACTTTTTTTTGATTTCGGTATTTTCCAGAGGAGAGAGAAAATTGCAAAAATGATTGAATTTCTCTTTTAAATTTTGGGATAAGGTTCCAAATAAAATAATTTCAGGTTTATGACTGTATGTAGTCATGCTAACCATGTGACAATTTTATTTAATTTTGAAAACCCTTTTATTTCTATTTTGAGGCTATTTCATGTGTTAATTATTAAAGAAACTAGCTTATTAAAAGCTTAATTTCCAGAATAAATATTATTAGAAAATCACGAAATACCTTTCATAATGACTATGATATTTGGAAGTGTTTGGAGATAATGAACAAGTCATATGAAAATAGAAAATCCCGAGAATGTCCTTGGAAGATCCTACATTGGTGCATTTTGACCATTTTGCCCTTTGTAACACGTATGCCTTAGAGACTACTCCGAGGGGGTTGAAATTTTGGGTATAACAGATTGCCCCCCGTCAAATAGACTTTGTAGTGAATATGAAAAGACTAGTTGATGCTTGAGTGATACCCCAAAATTTTGGATCTTAAAAAACCCTATATGAAGATTGTGTCTAGCTATTATAAGGTGCTGACTACCTATGAGTGAGAATGAAAATGAAAAGATGTCAAACGATTCAAAGGCGTTGACTACCTAAAGGGATGATGCCAAGCTATTCTAAGGCGCTGACTACCTATAACGAATGAAATGATGTCAAGCTATTCTAAGGCGTTGACTACCTACAAGTGATTGAAACTTGGTGTGGGGTCGAGTTCTTCCACTCAGGTGAGTTCGCCTACTCATGTGAGTTCTTCTACTCAGTTGAATCTGAATCTTTGGCTGAGAATCTGTATCCCTGAAGAATTTGTATCTTCGGCTGAGAATCTGTATCCCTGAAGAATCTGTATCTTTGGCTGAGAATCTGTATCCCTGAAGAATCTGTATCTTCGGCTGAGAATCTGTATCCCTGAAGAATCTGTATCTTTGGCTGAGAATCTGTATCTCTGAAGAATCTGTATCTTCGGCTGAGAATCTGTATCCCTGAAGAATCTGTATCTTCGGCTGAGAATCTGTATCCCTGAAGAATCTGTATCTTCGGCTGAGAATCTGTATCTCTGAAGAATCTGTATCTTCGGCTGAGAATCTGTATCTCTGAAGAATCTGTATCTTCGGCTGAGAATCTGTATCTCTGAAGAATCTGTATCTTTGGCAGAGAATCTGTATCTCTGAAGAATCTGTATCTTCAGCTGAGAATATGTATCTCTGAAGAATCTGTATCTTCGTGGTGACAAGAAATCTCGTATGAATAGATGCAAGGTAAATTTTATGCAAATGATCAAGATCAAAGTTGATTATGAAAGTGCCAAACATGGCAATGTTGAGGTGTTATGCAAAAGTTGTAAAATGCAACTAAAGTGTTTTTTGGAAGCTTGTCCAAAACAAGGAACTGATGAAAAAATGTTCCAAACATGGCAATGCTTGAGAAAAATCTGTTGAGGAAAGAAAGTGAAATGATCATTTCCTGACTAAAAATTTCATATCTGCAATTTGTTTCTTAGAAAATGAACATGCGTTGGTGAAGTGTGGTGTTTGTTGTGGTGCTAAAGGCTTTTGCTGGTGTTCACATGATTTTATGATAGTCCTGGGATGGGTTGTGTTTTTGGATGGTGGTGCATAATTATGACGGGCCCTGATGTTTTTTGGTGGTGGTAAGGCTAAAGACGGGCCTGAGAGTGTGTGTGTGTGGAGATAAGGGCATATTTGCCTGTGGTGGGATGGGTGTGCTCAAGCTTTGAGTTTCCGTTGGTTTGTCATGGCAATTGTTGGAACCAATAATGCCCCCAGTATTTTTCCTTAGGCCAATCTGAGCTAGAGTTCATGGCAATTGTCGTTCCGATCGATTGCCCCCCAGTATTTCTTTGATTAAACGTACGAATGAGTCCCTCGTCCTCACAGGGTCAAGGCTTGTATTGATGTTGGTGCTTTCCTAACCTACACGTCGCGTGTTTGATGTTTGTACTTGTTTTCTACTTACGGTCATAACTTCTAGACCCTTAAATTTGACATTTGATGGATTTACGCATTCGATCTGTTACTTTCACGTGATTAGATACACAATTACCAAGTCGGAAGTCTTTAAAGCTTATAACGTGGCCATGGGGTGTGATGAAAGACAATGGGACCATGGAGGGATATTTGAGGTATGTGGAGCTATAAGGGTGACCAAAGTTGCACCTTGCGTCTTCTCTGGAATCATCTTGTCTTAAAGTCGTCTAGCTGCTTCGTGTTCACGTTGCTTTCGAGCTTCTGGACTTGGTTTGAAGTCGTCCTTTACACCATTTCTCCTCTTTTTGTGATTCGGATTTCCTCGAGGCACTTCGATTTTGCCTCTTTCTTTGATCCTTTCTTGACTTTGCCTTCGGGGTTCTTGTGTTTCCCGGTTTTGGGCTTCGAGAGCTGTTTTGATGTGGGCTCTTTGGATCCTGTGCCACTTTGGGACCATTTGCGGATCGCTTCATCATGCTGATATCAGCATCGCTTCTTTGGACTGATTAGATTGTTATCTGAGAGTCGGGCTCCTCACTTCCTTTGGTCACCAGGTCGGTAATTCATCATTGGCTGGGTGATTTTGTGGAGTTCATAATATCGAAAAGGGATATATGAAAGGCTCGGCGGGGGTGCCTAGGGTTTAATAACAGGGTTTGCAAGCTTTTGGCTATGTGGTGCTGTACCTAGGTGCTTCGTCATTCCTGATAGTTGTGTATCCGTTCCTTGTTACTTTTCACAGGTCTAAGAGTAAATTTACAAATTATCTCCTTCGGCCGGAGTTATGCCGTTTACCTTACCTTTGAATGTGGTCTCACCGGAGTCGTGTAAAAATGACACGCTCGTTCACTCATGGTTTTTCCGCTCAAGTCACTCTCGTGAATTCTCACTCTGAGACTTGTCCACACAATTAAACAAAAGAAATAATCGTGGTTGGTCTTTAAACTCAGATTGCCCCCAGTATTATTCCAGGGTTTATGACGACAATTTGACAAATGTAGACCTTGAACCGTTATGTGGTTTGTTTGGATGCTTAGGGGTGAGCTGTGGCACTTGATTGGACATGTTCATCCTTTTGGAAACAAAAAGACAAATCATTTTATTCGATTGCCAGAAAATGACCGTTTCATGAACATTAGTTTTGAAAGATGATTTGGTGGAAGGTACAAAATGAACAAACATTTTTATTTTCTTGAGATTGTAAGTCAAAAAGACAAGAGACTAAAATTCGAACATCTAATCCTCATTAAAATGGAAATATCATAAACTCCTTACAAAATAGAAAAGAAAAATTAAGAAAGCAACATGCAACTAGACTCTAGCCTACTCGACAAACTGGAGCCCTTGCTCGATAAGGTCCTCAATCTTATGCTTCAATGCTCTACAGTCATCAGTACTGTGTCCTGGTAATTGATGAAACTGGCAGAACTGATGGAGATGTTCCCCGGCTTGGGTGATCCCAGGACTAGGTGTGAGAGGTTGTAGTAAGTCTAACTCTTCTAGCTTCACGAGTGCTTGACTGAGTGGTCGGCCAATGTCGGTAAACTGTCTCGGTGCAGAGAACTTCTTGGATTGGGGTGAGGCCTTGGTGCTTTGCTTTGAAACACTGAGCTGGCGCACATTGTTCTCCTGTCGTGAAGCTGGGATTATTCTGGCTGACCCTGACTTAAAGGTCTCGATACCCATACCCTGAGCTTTGGATTCTCCTAGCTTCAGCTCGCCTTTGTGAATCTTTTCTTCCATGACTCTTACCTGCCCCATCAGCATGTCAAAATTAGGGAAATATGTGCAACTCAGCTCGTTGTTGTATTGCTTCTGCATATTGTCCACAATCATTCGAATCTGTTCTTGCTCATCCATTTTCGTAGGCATAGCGGCGGCCTTCATCCTCCACCGTTTGACGAAGTCGGACATTGATTCACTGCCTCTGTCGAGTGCTGGCAAGGTCGGACCTGGTGACTTCGAGATTCTTAGCATACTCGAAATGGTGCAAGAAAGCCTCACAAACCTCCTCATAGGTTCTGGTGTTCATCCTCTGAGTCAAGTACCAACGTTGAGGTATTTCATCGAGATAACGGGCGAAAACCTTGGCCTTCTGCATGCCATTCAACCTGAGGATGGACATTTCCCTATCGAACATCGCTAGATGGACCTGCGGGTCTGAGGCACCCTTGTATAGAGCAAGTGTGGGTAACTTCAACTTTGGAGGGAGATCAACCTCGGGGTATGATGCCATAGAAGAGTAATCAAAACCAGCAGGCTTGCTAGCCTTTTCTATGCGCTCGATCCTTTTCAGAGCCTTCTTGAGTTCTGTAGTTAGTTGGTGATCTGGGGCGGCTTCCCCTACGAATCCTTGCGCACCCTGGGCCCCAACGAGTTAACTTCGATGTAGTCACGCTCGTTCCCAGAGTCAACAATCTTTCCTGAAATGTTTTCCTGATGATCAACCTCAAGGGAATTGATTTTGCTTTTCAGCTCTTCGATGATGGTGACATACTTAGCCTCCATGTTATCAGTAGTGGACCTTTTCTGTTCCATGGCATCAAAGGCGGCCATGTACCTTTTCTCTAAGGCTGCAAACTGGGCCTCCATGCTGACTGGGTTTCCTCCCTCTGCCATACTTGGGATTCGGGCTTATCTGTTGGAAAACAAAAGTGGATTGAGCTAAAATTCTGGACCACGAAGAAGTTTTAGGTTAAAACTTGTTTGGGCTGCACATGAGCTGGAATGTTTTGAAGATTGTGGGTAGGTACTGAGGCCCGAAATAAGTTAGAAGAGAGGCACATGGGCCGGAATGATTCATGAGGTGTGAACTGGCGCCTAGGACGAAATGTTTGAAGAACGTGGCTCCTGGGCCGGAATGTTTTGAGAATTGGGCGCTTGGGCCAGAATGTGTTTGGGCTAGAAGTAAGGCGCATGAGCCAAAATGATTTCTAAACCATGATCTTGATGTGAATTGGAATTTGGGCCAAGTAATTCTGATTGGGCCTAAAAGATGATACCCATGTCTAGGATTTTGGGTCAAAGCCCGAGTGAAAAGCCTTCCTAGATTAGAATGAGCCTTGAAATGGAAAGGCCTGATGGATTTTCATGGATTGCTTTAGGATTTGTTTTTCGTGGGCCTAGAACTAAATTGATAATTCAAATTGGGCCGAGAGAGAGAGAGATCACCTAAGTCTAAACTTTTGGGCCGAAGCCCAAATAACTCACATATTAAACCAAACAAAGCCTTTGGGCCGCAAACAATAAAGCCGTAAATTCGGGTTGGGCTGAGTTGATGTGGAAAAAGTTCCTATCCATTTCTAGGCTGGGTAGTGGGCCGATCATACAAGCAAGCAAGGCCCACACAAATTCAACATGTCCTTACTAAACGCTTAAATCAAACAGGGTATGGATCGATCCGGAGAGGTGCTTGGGGCGTGGGCCCAGGTTACCACAAAGGAATAGGGCTTGCACGCTATTCTCTTTGGGCTTCCCCACTTTTTCCACATCACCTGAAGGTGTGCGTCTACGGTCGGGTCTTTGACTGACCAAACAATGGGCTAGGTAAGGGTACTGCCAGGAAAACGCTTGGGGCTAAAGCCCAGGTATTAAGGGGATGTGGTTAGACGACATCCTCCTCTTTTCCCCCGCTTATTCACATCACCTAAAAGGTGTGAGTCCCTGACAGGGGACCCTCAAACGGGTCCCGGGGTGAAATCAGTTTAAGTGGACCCTCGCTCTCATATGATGCAAAGGTGCAGAAAATTAAAGTGCGCACAAAAGTAAACAAACAAAGTAATAAAGCCATAAATAAACACTTTTCGAGTTAAGCCCTCTTTCTTAAAATTAAACAAGTTAATATTAAGAGTTTGTCCCCAGCAGAGTCGTCAGTCTGTGAGCCTCAAGTTTAAACCCTATCCTATGTTGATTAAAGTTGATTAGGATCTAACCGGGTTTTAGGTCCACTTATAACCTAAGATTAAAACTATGTCATATAACAAAAATTATTAAAACCTAAGCTAGCTCACTGGAACCTATTAAGAGTCGCCACCTAATTTTAACCTAGATCAAATTAGGAAAGGAGAGTTCGGGTTCGGGTTCGGGGGCTTGATATTCGACTTAATTAGGGTTCAATTACTTTCATTACCCCTAGAAGTCGTTTTTCCTCTACTTAGTTTAATTACGGCTTATTACGAGTCGTTTTTAACCTAAGTGTGCTGTTTTTTTTTTAAATTTTTTGACAGAAAATTAAAGTGGAAATTAAAATACCTAAACTAGGGTTTCGGAGGCAGAATTAGGTCAAGTTTTGTTTTCGTCCGTGGCTACGGACCTAATGTCCGAACCCACGGACCCTAGTTAACTTAATTACACAGAAAAGTCAAATTTAAACAGAAACGAGATTTTGAAAAGTCCGGGCCACGGACAGGACGTGTGGGCCCGGACATGTTTTATAAAACCCTAAATTTGAAAAAAAAATATCCCGCCACCGTCCGGGGGCGTCCGGCTTTCGGACAGGGCGTCCGGGACCCCGGACATAGCGTCCGTGGGTGCGGACCGCCCTCGGACAGCGGCGTTTGGGTGGCTCCCGGCGGTGTTTCTGGCTCAAATTTTATGGGTAGGTAGCCTGAAAGATTCTAAACACGTTAGTGATTGAAAGTTTACAATTTGAATTCGAATTAAACACGAAACTTAGCAAACAAGTTATTGGGCAGAAGCGAAAACAAACGAAATTCAAGCGATAAAAAGTCAATTCGACTCCAAATTTTAACACAGAGTATTTAAAGTTGAACAAAGTCAGAAAAACATGACTTCAACCTGTTTTACCTTCGGATTTAATGAGACTCTTCACAACGAGGATCTTTTGGTGCTTCGTTGATGCCGGTTTTGGATTGACTTCGAATTGTGCTTCTGACTCCTTCTTCTTTATGCTGTTAAGGACGTTTCTTCTGTTTTTGTGGTGGTTTTGTGCTTGGAAGTTCAATAGGAGAAGAAAGGATGAGTTTTTGGTGATTTTGGGGTGATTTCTGTAGTGTTTCGGTATTGATTTGAGGCTTGGAAGTGTAAAAACGTGGGAAGAAGGTTTGTGGCTGTGTTCTCTGACTTTGGAGGTGTTCTCCCCTGACCTAGGTCGTTTTTTGGAAGGCCTTTTATAGAAAGAGCATGACCAAGTTGATAGAACAAGATTTTTATCTAAAACCCTGATTTTGTGCTCTAAGAGAATCTGATTTTTTAAAATGTGCTACAGGTTGATAAAAATTCCGAAATTTTAACCAAAGATAAAAGACGAATTTTAGAAATTTTGAGAGTTGGAATCAGTTTATTTCGATTAATAACCGATTAGATAAAAATCTTACAATCTGGAATCTCCCATAATTCATAACTTACGATTGGAAAATTGAAATAACAAAATTCCAACGGCATTAGTATCTAATAATCACCCTCTATCTTGTGTTAAAATATCATGACTTTTTGATTTGATTTCGGTATTTTCCAGAGGAGAGAGAAAATTGCAAAAATGATTGAATTTCTCTTTTAAATTTTGGGATAAGGTTCCAAATAAAATAATTTCAGGTTTATGACTGTATGTAGTCATGCTAACCATGTGACAATTTTATTTAATTTTGAAAACCCTTTTATTTCTATTTTGAGGCTATTTCATGTGTTAATTATTAAAGAAACTAGCTTATTAAAAGCTTAATTTCAAGAATAAATATTATCAGAAAATCACGAAATACCTTTCATAATGACTATGATATTTGGAAGTGTTTGGAGATAATGAACAAGTCATATGAAAATAGAAAATCCCGAGAATGTCCTTGGAAGATCCTACATTGGTGCATTTTGACCATTTTGCCCTTTGTAACACGTATGCCTTAGAGACTACTCCGAGGGGGTTGAAATTTTGGGTATAACAGAGAGATAAATGAACCTCCATCGTGAGGATTGAAGTTAGTCCAATGATGTGAACTTAAAAGAAATGTAAAAGAGGTCTAAGGGACTATGTAACTCCCTTGAGACATGGTCGACCTCCTACGTGAGGATTTTACCCGATATAAGAAAATAACCGAAAGTATGAGTAAGTGAAACGTATGGGCAACTCTTAAAACCTAAGATTAACCGAACTTGTGTATTGTTCCCAAAGTCATTAGAAACATCGAGAGTGATGCTTCTAGACTAAAACACATAATGTTAATATAACTCCGAGAGAGGAGTGTATGGGAATGAGAGTAGTCCGAGAGCAGTAGGACCTATGTAAAAGAGTTAAGAACTAAGAGAAAGTTCTGTGAGCTAGTGGAACCTTCCCACCATGCTAGACCCAGAGTAGGGTCAAAACCGGGGAAGTAAGACTATGCTTAAGAGCCATGAGTTTTGGCCTAAGTATGTATTAAGAGTAACAAGCGTGACGTAGGAGACCTACAGTGTCTCGACAATCTACAGGAGCTTGAGTATAATTAACCCAAGAGTGTGGGTGAGATAATGAGTATAAATAACCCAAGAGTGTGGGTGAGATAATGAGTATAAGTAACCCGAGAGAATGGGTGAGTATAAAATGAGTAGCCCAAGAGAATGGGTGTGTATATGAATAAGTAACCCGAGAGAGCGGGTGAGATATTGAATGAGTAAACAAGGCATAGTGAGGTATACCCTCAAGGCCTAAGATTAAAATGATACAACTAACAACCTTGTTATGTTATATAGGGATTGTATCCTATGATTGATTTGTCGAATCCTTGTGTAGTGTACATATATAATGTATTACCATATGCATGTTGGTTGAATTAAAATGAACTTCATGCTCTCGACAAAAGTAGTCAGCGTACCCCGGTTAGCGCTCGGGGTATGCGAATTTCATATGCAGCGTTAAGCTGAGCCCCTAGGGGCAACATTTCATTTTTCAGGTACACCGAAGATGTTACCGTTCGAGAGTAGGATGGGGTCGGTGGTTTACATGGGTAGTTAGATTGTAATTACTTATGTATTTGAATAAGGTGTAAGACCGAATATGTTGTTGGCATCCGTACATTGTAGACTCGGTATAGTAAAGAAATGAATTGAGCATTGTGTTGAATAGTGTAATCGGTTGTTCCAGTCCATCAGACCGTTACTGTATGTGAGATAGGCCTGGTTAGCCATATAGGTGGCTAACGGCGTTGTACCACCCTTCGTTGTAATAGAGATCCTCTGCGTGAGTAAGAGTAATTTGTGACAGATTAAGAGGTAATGACGTGTTTAACGGTTGGGGTGTTACATAACCATTCTCAATCATTCAATAGCAAAAGTAACAACAACAAGAGTCCAAGATCTTACCATGATAATTCAAGTACTAACAATAATAGTTTGAATACAACAATAAGCCATCTAGATATATTTAGTTCATTAACAACCAATAGGTCAAGTAGGATGATTAACCATCCAAAGACTCAAGTAATAACAATATTTAATCCAAGTATGCTTAGATAGGATATATTCCGATTCATTTATTTGATTATCCGTTCAACTCCTCCATTTCCACTTTAATCAGTTCAAGGGACGAATCCCGATCTTCAAGGCGATCCAACCTTTCCCAAACGCACTTCAGGCCCCAAAAGATTTGCACACCCCCTATAGTACTTTTAAACTATAGTGTAGGTGAAATACCCCAATTCTAAGTAATACCTTAAAACTGTTAAATAATGAAGAATTGATCTTGGAATAAATCATTTTAGTTATGCATGCTAAATTATGCATGCAAATGTTACGTAAATTAATATTACGCGTGCGCATGCAAACTCACGCATGCAAATGTCACGTAAAAAATAGTCGTTTTACCGTAAACGCTAACGGGCGTAATTTTACAAACGTCGTAACATACTCGTACAAAACGCTCATGTATGTTTATTAACAAGGATTAAACTTCGTACATAACGAGCTCGATAAAGAGAGCAACAACAAGGAAAGATTAATATGAACGTTTTTACAACTCATAACACGACAACGTTCGATCCACGAACGCTAATACAATGTGGTCTACACTTACGCATATAAACGCTTACTTACGAACATTAACCGGCATTAAACCACTTACAAAACAAGCTCAACTAGGAGAGCATCATCTAGGAAAAATATATACGAGCATTTATACGACTCGGTACCCAATAACGTCCACTGTAAAAACGCGAAAAATACTAACGAGCAACGTAAATATTTTACTATTGCCTATGCATTTATAAATGCTAAAATAAATTGATATAAACATTTAAACAATGTAACAACTTATGTTACATAATCTTAATACTTGATATATATATCATAAATACATAAGAAATGTTATGACAATACATATAACACAAAGTTTACAAGTTTAAATCTGCACTATATGTGCCGGGTTTATATGCCATTTTTGGGCATGTCTTTACACACTTTGACTTAGTAAAATGATTAACTACCCAATGAACTTATATTATACATGAGTATACAATTATACAGCAAGAATAAATCTACCTTCATTCATATGTACTACCGGTAACATACTCACTCAATGAAATAAGGAAAAACGGTAATATACTTCATATACTAGTGGTAGTATATATGTGTTTACGTAACCAAAAAAAAGAAAAAAGAAAGGGAGAACCTACAGCATGTACACATACATGTATATCTATTCAAACAAAATAAAACCTGTAGCAATAAGGTTAATACCTTTGCCTATAATCAAGCAAAAGGAACCAGTAGCTAACATTGTAAATTAACGGTTACATAGCTTATAGTTAGCAATCAAAAAAAAAAACTATAACCAATTACCTCCAAATTGACGTAGTACTCTAAGTTTTTAATGAAGCAAAAACAAACACTATATATATTTAATAATATTCATGCACACTCATTACCAAACCAAAACGTGTACTAACATACGGTAATAAAATAACTTATGATCAGACGAAAAAAAACTGTAGCAAGCATCAAGTCTGTACTATATACAAAACGGTAATCCTTATTAAAGTAGTGTTCACGTGTTTATAATAATAAAACAAAAAAAAATGGTAAAGTACTTCTACATATATACCACTATACATGTGAACGATATGCATATAAACAAACCGGTAAAATATACCCACTTATGAGTATAATTAAACAACAAATGTAACACCCCAACCAACAACAAACACATAACAACAATCTGCAGCGGAGAATATACTTCATCACATTACTTAACTCGTTGGTGTTACACGCCGTTAACCACCCACGTGGCTAACAAGGCTATTACATAAACATTGTACCGGTCTGATGGACTAGATTCCCGAGCGACTACACATTACTGACCCTTCCATTATCAATAGAGACAACATACACCTTTCAAACTGTACCGAGTATTCAGAAACTAATGCCGATAACAATTTCGGTCTTACTACACCTACTGCATATATACAACTTAAATGATTACCCATGTACAACGACTACCCCGTCCTACTCTCGAACGGCTTTCAGCTCTTTGTAAAATAGGAAAAGAAGAGAAAGGGTGGCCCCCAAGGGGCTTAGCACTTTTGCTGGTATGGTAATCCCGCAGCCCACATGCTACCGGGCCACACACAACTAATTGTCGTCTTAGCATGCGGTTGATTATATTTAAATCATGCATGTAACTATAAACACACACACATAATAATCCGCCTCAATGGGCTCAACAAACAGATAACCCATCCATACTTGATAGGTCACTCATGGTATTCATTACCCCTAGAGTATTCCTCCTCTAATGGAGCTACTTCCTTAATAGACGACACTTACCTATTAATCGGGTTACCCTTAAACGCCTGTTATCACAAACTGGGATTCATATCCATGATCCACATACTCCACATTCTACAACATATAACATACATCACATAACAACACTTTTCACGTTTCAACGTGTACATAATAACATCGCAATAGGAATTGCATTACATCAACAACACATAACATAACGGGAGCGGTCCTCTTAGGAACTGACCCAAACATTGTTAATTCACTGGTGAGCCTAGAGAATGATGTCACCCCCATGGTAAGCTCGTTATACAACTCTCATTACCGTCCTAATAGTCGGACTAGTAACTTAAGTTAAGATGGTTCTGGTTTTGTGGCCCGAACACACCACACAAACACATGTTCCCCCTAAACCGATCATAAGTCAGAATAGCTAAGCTTTGGAATAAGCTAATGGGAGATCATAACCCGTGAGGGAAACAACCATAACAGAGAGAAGGGTAAGGCTAAAAAGGATACCCACTCCCAAACAACGCGCGACCGGCCTAACCGGATTCCTCACCACTGTTAGTACATACTTACTTTTAGATATTTGTTAGAACCCCGCTATGGAGTCTATCACCTCTACAAACCATACAGTACTACAACTGGGTTAAACATACAAGGGAGATCCCTACATTCACACACACATATCACACAATTAAGACACGCATAGTCGTGGTTAGAACGTCCCATGGTTCGGGTCGTTTAATCCGAATACCGAACTCTCATGTGATCCTAGACTCAGTTAACTAAGGTTAACACTTCCGAGGCTAAATGGTATCGGAGTTGAACACGCCACATAAATGAATTACTGTAAACTCATTACATGTTTAATCTTAAACGTGGCAAACATACAGAAAAACACATTGGCATACAAGCCGGTGTAATCCGGTAGGACACAGGTTGCAAGAAAACCATACCTGTCACCGGAGTCCACTTTATCATGTCCATTTATGTTCCTCGAGCAATTCTCGAACAACTGATAACATTACATGTACTTTTATTAACATCGGGGTCGCATGATTGTTTAAAGTCTAATGCTTATAACTTTTCCCCGTTAACTTAGTTACATAACTTCACATTTTAACTTGTTTTACTTTTACATTTTAATACAACTTTTCCCCCACTAAATTGTCATTATAACTCACTTAACATGTCCTTAACAATCTTATAACATCATTCCAAACTAATCACCATTTTTAGACAACTTTTCCTAACCTTAAGCAACATTTTTGGCCAAAACAGTGGCATGTCCGAACTTGTGTCCGGACTTCCCAAGCTCGGACGCAAGCCGTGACTTAAAACTGAAAACAGACGCATGTCCGAACATGTGTCCGGACTTCGGAAGTTCGGACATGGGTCGAGGGAAATTTCAAAGTAAAATCTCATGTGTCCAAACCTGTGTCCGGACTTCCGAAGTTCGGACACAGTTCGAGACTCTGAGAATTTTTACGCAATAGGGCCTGTCCGAACGTCCATGTCCGGACGGATGTTCGGACAAGCCAAAACACTCATTTTCCAAGCCTTTAAACACTAAACCAATTTCCACCAAAATCTCTAACACTTATAGTATTTCCTCCTTAGGTTTCTAAATGGTGTTTCATGCCTATTGTAACCATTATACCATAATATTTCTTCTCCATTTGAACATCCACTCTTAAGCATCTTTTCTTACAACTAAATTCCTTATGTCATCCTTGTAGTCCTTTTACAAGTTTATTCCTTCTCCTTGTTTTCCAAAGTTTGCCTAAGTCCTAGAACAACTCCTTTGATTTCTAGAACTTCCAAGACAATGTCTAAATCCTTGTAGCGAATGATGCTCTAGTTATCAGGTCACGCAGCAGAAGCTAGTGGACCGTAATTCAAAGGTTAAAGTATACCTACCAAATGTGAGTAATTGGCTAATCCTAAACGCTTTGAAGCCTTAGAGGCTAGAACCGAACCCGGTTATGAGTTAATTAACCGTATTGAAGTTAAAACACTTCATAATACCCGAATTAGTGAACCAATGTTCAATGATAACATATGGTCTGTTACGCGGGCGTAACCCCTTTTAAGGGGGGTAGGGCGAGAAACCGCTTAGAGTATGTTTACGTATAGGTGCTTAAACTACTATGTGCGTGGCACAAATGAAATTAATTTCATGATTGGAACTCATGTTACATAAACATGTGTACCCATTCATTGTGTAAGTATGAGCATTTTGCACGAGAGATGCGAGTAATGAGTATATAATATGTATGAAACGAGGAATAGAGAGACTCCTGGGGAATGAGAATCCCTATAGTATATGTCTAGTGAGATTAGACATGAGACATAATGAGTATGAATCGGTATGAAACCGATGTGTAACCTTGTAGGGAGTGAGTTCCCTAGGTGATTTTATTTGAGAATGATTGATGGAGTGAGTTCCATCCTTTGGAGTTGTATGTGGTATGTTTTTAAATTGAGTAACAATTTGAGGAAATGAGGTCATGAGTTGCTTAGGTAACGTAAGCAAAGAAACTTGTTAATGACGAATGACCTAAGTTCTAGGAATTTGAGATAAGTTAAAATGGATTGTTTTATGAATATGACTAGAAAGAGAAAAAGATAGAAAACAAAAATGTTTGACTATCTGATTGTTTGAAACTGACGTGGGAGGTGGAACTTGATCTGCTAGGGATCAAGGGAAACCAAACACAAATTGGAGTGGAAGGATAGTTCAACACTGATGCTGATCACATCAGGGTTGGATGATTCTGGAAGCTCCCTATAAGTGGTCACAAGTAATCACGCTAAGAAAAGATACAGCTACCATAAAATTGATTTGGAGTTGTGTGATGTTTTAAAAAGAATTTTCAAACAAATTTGAAAAAAAAAATTCTTCAAGTATGAATATGGAAATGAAAATTGGTTTTGAAACCGCTATCACCCGCCGATGGCTGTGGCCTTAAGTCTTGATGACCGGTAGAACGGTGGCCGTGTATTAGTTTTGAAACCATTTCACCGTATGTGTGGCGGTCCTAAGTGACCGGTTGGGGCGGTGACAGTGTGTGATTTTTCCAAAGGCAGCGGGACGGGGAGAGTACCCTGAGATGTTCCTGTGTTGAGTGAGTCATCCAACGTGACTGAGGATATGTATATGTGTAACGTTTTGATCAGAACCGAAGGGACCGTGGGCCAGAGAGAGTAAGTGCCCATTTGTCATGAAACGGTCGTGAACCAGAAAGAGTAGGTGTTCAACGTGACTGGTACCTGAGGGATCCGTAGTATATTACTCAACATGGATTCAAGGACTGTAGTGCCTTCTTGTCTTCGGATTGAATCCATGGAGAGAGTACAAAGAGTATTTTTTATTGCTATACATGTTGTGATATGTGTGTGGTATGTGTAGTGTGAAATGAGACTGACTTGTGGAGTCTGTAAGGTTATACATGTATTTTAACCTTGGCATAGCGTGCCCACGTGAGTAACGATATAAGATTCACCAACTTTGAGGACAAAGTTCCTAAGGGGGTAGATTTTAATACCCCGGATCTAAAAACAGTGATTAAATTACTCTAATACGACGTATAGAGGCCTAATGGTGCCTTGAGAGTATTGGTACAAAGAATAAAACCAAAAGAAAAGAGAAAATGCGTAAAACGCGAAAAAAACGCTAAAACACGCATTAAATGAGTATAAGAGATACATGATCTCGTTAGGGTCTGAGATGGATTCCCAAGGCTTAGATTGGGCTATTTAGTATACGGGAGTGATTCTAGAAGAAAACTGATCCAAATAAGGGATTAAAACGCTAATGGAGTTTTAAAGCACGTTTTTCGAGAAAACCCCAAAACGTGACTTTAAGTGGTCAAACGGACCCGTAAAAATTATAGTTGATTAAATAACTATAATTAAATGTTAATGGAAGCTTAATAACCATTAAAAATAAAGAATTGAGAAAATCTGAAAAACGGGCCCGGTTAGTGAATATTGTCAAACCAGGTAAAATAACAAGCGTTTCCTGTAAAAGATGATAAAACGCTCCAGCTTAATATTGTAGTGGGGGGCGGTTTTATTAGTGAGTCACCCCCCCTCACTTACACACTAAGCTAGTAAATGAATAAAGAAAGAAAGAAAAGGAAGAGAGAGAAAAGGAAAAAGTAAAAAGGGTAAAAAGCATTTCCCTTCCTCTCTCTCCTCCATTTCCCTTCTTCTTCCGCCTCACCTCTCTCCACCGATTTCTTCCTCCCTCTCTCTGTGTTGGGCGACAATGGAGTTCCCTCCATAGCTACTCCACCTTTCTCTTCATGCCCAAGCCTTGTTTAAGCTCCAAACTCAAAAATAATCACATATTTGTGATCCTCTCATCACCCTCTATCATTCTCTCTTTTCAAAACTCGCAAATGATGAGTTTCATTTTCGTGGGTGTAGACCATTTGAAGAGAAAAGCACACCATTTTGAAGCTTGAAGCTTCCTCTTCCATCCAAGGTAAAAACATCCAAAGAAACTTGCATTTTTCTTCATCTCCTTGTTGGCCGATTTTGGCATGTTCTAATGCCTAGATTTTCCTTGTTTTGAGCTATTCTCCAAGCCTAAAATGGTGGTTGGAACTTCCACCTTTGATTCATGCTTGAAAACCATTCAAGAGCCTCCTAAGGTAATGTCCCATTTCATACCTTGAGCCCTTCTTGAATTCATGAGTTGTTTTTACAAACTAGGGGAGCTAATTAGTACTACTTGTGTGTAATGGTACATTGGTCTAGAGAATTGGGCAAGAGAACTGCCTTGACCGATTTTGGGTGAAGAGAAAAGGAGAAGAGGAGAAGAACATTCAAAAAGGAAACTTAAGAGAATTTAAGGTAAGAAACCAACTCTAATGTATATTCTACATGTGTTAGGATTTGGGAGGGGTTAATTAAAATGAATGAACCCAAATATGTATTGGAATGTGGTTTGTTGAGATGAGGAGAGTTGTGATAATAATGTACTTGTATAGAAATAATGCAAGTGAGGAAACATTGTGAAATAAAGTGTTTGATTTATGAGCTAAGCACTTTATGGATTATGCATTATGTTGCATTTGGAGAATGGATGAGTTTTGTGCTTTTTTATGTGTGCTGGTAGAACCCTTGTGGGTTTGGCTAGTTTTAGGATGAAATATGTGATGAGATGAGTTTTGGACAAGGTTAGGAAAGTAGCCAAGTTATGGCGAAATTCCGGTAGAAATCTAAGTGATTTAAGTGTTGTTTGGAGAGATGAATAACCTAGGGTTAGCTAGGTATGTTTGGAGATTGATTGGAGTTAGTAAACCACCTTGGGGATGCTTGCTTAAGGATAGAAGAGTGTGCAAAATCTATAGCAAAAGAGATTGTTAAAGTGCCTTAGGAGTTTTAGAGAAGAAGGAGTATTTAAGGCTTTAAGAGTAAGGCATGAAACTTGGCATGAGAGTGCATTGTCTTGGAATGTTTGGAATGGTCAAATAGAGTGAGAACAATAATGCAAGTGCCAAGAGAGGTTGGAAAATGCACAAGTGTGCATTAGTGCAAAATGAGAAGGCAAAGTTTGAATTTGAGCAAGGATTTGAGAATAGCATTTGAGTGGATTTGAGGAGGTTTAGAGCATTATTTGATAGTATCTATGGTGGATACACATGTTAGATTACATGTAGGAAGATTGGGGAAGAAATGGGTAAGAAAGGAAATGAAAAACCAGGTCTGTAGGCATATTCTGCTACCGACCGACCCAGAGGCTGGATCGGTCGGTGGGTCGGTCAGGGCTTAAACTACGAGAAATAAACAATCTGGAACGGACCGACCCAGGGGTCGTGAGTCGGTCGTGGTCGGTCGGGTAAAAAAAATTGTCGAACGTCGAAGTTTCTGACTTCGACTGACCCAGAGGTTGGGTCGGTCGGTGGGTCGGTCGGAGCTTGGACAACGGAACTTAAGCTTCTGGAATGGACCGACCCAGAGGTGTATGGGTGGTGGTACAGTCCTGGGTCGTCGGGACAATTCAGAGGACGGAAATCTTAATGGAATGGACCGACCCAAGGGGTTGGGTCGGTCTGTGGGTGGGTGGGTCGGTCGGCCCTAACTTAAAAAAAAATATTATGAAATGATTATAGTAATCATATGTGTATATACATGAATAAGCTTTACCCATATGTGTATATATATAGTAGCACACCATCGATGAGGTAGTAAAGGTAAGGAAGTATGTACAAGAGTAACGGGATAATGGGGTAACTACGGGAGTAGTAACTATGTATGTATTGTAATGCGTAGTATTAATAGAATCATTTGGCATGTAGTCATTGATTCGAGAATAAGATTCGAGGAACAAGTGCGAACCAAGGGACAAGGGAACACACGGTAAAGCTAACCCCGGTGAAAGGTATGATTTTCTCATACTCCGCGTGCTAACCGAGTTACGTTGATTTGTGTGTTTGTGTGCCGGCTTAATCAAGACTAAAGCATGAAAATAACCCCTTGTTTGATTATGTATGTCTTGTTGTATGTAGAATGAGCTAACATACATGTATGCCGATGTGGTCTAACGTAGAGTATAGACCGACTCATACGGGTTGAGTAATTAAGCGATAACAGTTAGTAAACCATAATGAAACAATCCACGAAGTAAATAAGAGTGGAGAGATAAATGAACCTCCATCGTGAGGATTGAAGTTAGTCCAATGATGCGAACTTAAAAGAAATGTAAAAGAGGTCTAAGGGACTATGTAACTCCCTTAAGACATGGTCGACCTCCTACTTGAGGATTTTACCCGATATAAGAAAATAACCGAAAGTATGAGTAAGTGAAACGTATAGGCAACTCTTAAAACCTAAGATTAACCGAACTTGTGTATTGTTCCCAAAGTCATTAGAAACATCGAGAGTGATGCTTCTAGACTAAAACACATAATGTTAATAAACTCTGAGACAGAGGAGTGTATGGGAATGAGAGTAGTCCGAGAGCAGTCGACCTATGTAAAAGAGTTAAGAACTAAGAGAGAGTTATGTGAGCTAGTGGAACCTTCCCACCAGCTAGACCCTAATTAGGTCGCCAACGGGGAAGTAAGACTATGCTTGAGAGCCCTGAGTTTTGGCTAAGTTGTATTAAGAGTAACAAGCGTGTCGTAGGAGACCTGCAGTGTCTCGAGAATCTACAAGAGCTTGAGTATAATTAACCCAGGAGTGTGGGTGAGATAATGAGTATAAATAACCCGAGAGTGTGGGTGAGATAATGAGTATAAGTAACCCGAGAGAATGGGTGAGTATAAAATGAGTAGCCCAAGAGAATGGGTGTGTATATGAATAAGTAACCCGAGAGAGCGGGTGAGATATTGAATGAGTAAACAAGGCATAGTGAGGTATAACCCTCAAGGCCTAAGAGTAAAATGATACAACTAACAACCTTTTTATGTTATTTAGGGATTGTATCCCATGATTGATTTGTCGAATCCTTGTGTAGTGTACATATATAATGTATTACCATATGCATGTTGGTTGAATTAAAATGAACTCCATGCTCTCGACAAAAGTAGTCGGCGTACCCCGGTTAGCGCTCGGGGTATGCGAATTTCATATGCAGCGTTAAGCTGAGCCCCTAGGGGCAACATTTCATTTTTCAGGTACACCGAAGATGTTACCATTCGAGAGTAGGATGGGGTCGGTGGTTTGCATGGGTAGTTAGATTGTAATTACTTATGTATTTGAATAAGGTGTAAGACCGAATATGTTGTTGGCATCCGTACATTGTAGACTCGGTATAGTAAAGAAATGAATTGAGCATTGTGTTGTATTGTGTAATCGGTTGTTCCAGTCCATCAGACCGTTACTGTATGTGAGATAGGCCTGGTTAGCCATATGGGTGGCTAACGGCGTTGTACCACCCTTCGTTGTAATAGAGATCCGCTGTGTGAGTAAGAGTAATTTGTGACAGATTAAGAGGTAATGACGTGTTTAACGGTTGGGGTGTTACATAACCATTCTCAATCATTCAATAGCAAAAGTAACAACAACAAGAGTCCAAGATCTTACCATGATAATTCAAGTACTAACAATAATAGTTTGAATACAACAATAAGCCATCTAGATATATTTAGTTCATAAACAACCAATAGGTCAAGTAGGATGATTAACCATCCAAAGACTCAAGTAATAACAATATTTAATCCAAGTATGCTCAGATAGGATATATTCCGATTCATTTATTTGATTATCCATTCAACTCCTCCATTTCCACTTTAATCAGTTCAAGGGACGAATCCCGATCTTTAAGGCGATCCAACCTTTCCCAAACGCACTTCAGGCCCTAAAAGATTTGCACACCCCCTATAGTACCTTTAAACTATAGTGTAGGTGAAATACCCCAATTCTAATTAATACCTTAAAACTGTTAAATAATGAAGAATTGATCTTGGAATAAATCATTTTAGTTATGCATGCTAAATTATGCATGCAAACGTTACGTAAATTAATATTACGCGTGCGCATGCAAACTCACGCATGCAAATGTCACGTAAAAAATAGTCGTTTTACCGTAAATGCTAACGGGCGTAATTTTACAAACGTCGTAACATACTCGTACAAAACGCTCATGTATGTTTATTAACAAGGATTAAACTTCGTACATAACGAGCTCGATAAAGAGAGCAACAACAAGGAAAGAATAATATGAACGTTTTTACAACTCATAACACGACAACGTTCGATCCACGAACGCTAATACAATGTGGTCTACACGTACGCATATAAACGCTTACGTACGAACATTAACGGGCATTAAACCCCTTACAAAACAAGCTCAACTAGGAGAGCATCATCTAGGAAAAATATATACGAGCATTTATACGACTCGGTACCCAATAACGTCCACTGTAAAAACGCGAAAAATACTAACGAGCAACGTAAATATTTTACTATTGCCTATGCATTTATAAATGCTAAAATAAATTGATATAAACATTTAAACAGTGTAACAACTTATGTTACATAATCTTAATACTTGATATATATATCGTAAATACATAAGAAATGTTATAACAATACATATAACACAAAGTTTACAAGTTAAAATCTGCACTATATGTGCCGGGTTTATATGCCATTTTTGGGCATGTCTTTACACACTTTGACTTAGTAAAATGATTAACTACCCAATGAACTTATATTATACATGAGTATACAATTATACAGCAAGAATAAATCTACCTTCATTCATATGTACTACCGGTAACATACTCACTCAATGAAATAAGGAAAAACGGTAATATACTTCATATACTAGTGGTAGTATATATGTGTTTACGTAACCAAAAAAAAAGAAAAAAGAAAGGGAGAACCTACAGCATGTACGCATACATGTATATCTATTCAAACAAAATAATACCTTTTCCTATAATCAAGCAAAAGGAACCAGTAGCTAACATTGTAAATTAACGGTTACATAGCTTATAGTTAGCAATAAAAAAAAAACTATAACCAATTACCTCCAAATTGACGTAGTACTCTAAGTTTTTAATGAAGCAAAACAAACACTATATATTTAATAATAGTCATGCACACTCATTACCAAACCAAAACGTGTAGTAACATACGGTAATAAAATAACTGATGATCAGACGAAAAAAAAATTGTAGCAAGCATCAAGTCTGTACTATATACAAAACGGTAATCCTTATTAAAGTAGTGTTCACGTGTTTATAATAATAAAACAAAAAAAAATGGTAAAGTACTTCTACATATATACCACTATACATGTGAACGATATGCATATAAATAAACCGGTAAAATATACCCACTTATGAGTATAATTAAACAACAAATGTAACACCCCAACCAACAACAAACACATAACAACAATCTGCAGCGGAGAATATACTTCATCACATTACTTAACTCGTTGGTGTTACACGCCGTTAACCACCCACGTGGCTAACAAGGCTATTACATAAACATTGTACCGGTCTAATGGACTAGATTCCCGAGCGACTACACATTACTGACCCATTAACAATAGAAACAACATACACCATCCAAACTGTACCGAGTATTCACAAACTAATGCCGATAACAATTTTGGTCTTACTACACCTACTGCATATATACAACTTAAATGATTACCCATGTACAACGACTACCCCGTCCTACTCTCGAACGGCTTTCAGCTCTTTGTACCTGAAATAGGAAAAGAAGAGAAAGGGTGGCCCCCAAGGGGCTTAGCACCTTTGCTGGTATGGTAATCCCGCAGCCCACATGCTACCGGGCCACGCACAACTAATTGTCGTCTTAGCATGCGGTTGATTATATTTAAATCATGCATGTAACTATAAACACACAACACATATAATCCGCCTCAATGGGCTCAACAAACATATAACCCATCCATACTTGATAGGTCACTCATGGTATTCATTACCCCTAGAGTATTCCTCCTCTAATGGAGCTACTTCCTTAATAGACGACACTTACCCATTAATCGGGTTACCCTTAAACGCCTGTTATCACAAACTGGGATTCAGATCCATGATCCACATACTCCACATTCTACAACATATAACATACATCACATAACAACATTTTTCACGTTTCAACATGTACATAATAACATCGCAATAGGAATTGCATTACATCAACAACACATAACATAACGGGAGCTGTCCTCTTAGGAACTGACCCAAACATTGTTAATTCACTGGTGAGCCTAGAGAATGATGTCACCCCCATGGTAAGCTCGTTATACAACACTCATTACCGTCCTAATAGTCGGACGAGTAACTTAAGTTAAGATGGTTCTGGTTTTGTGGCCCGAACACACCACACAAACACATGTTCCCCCTAAACCGATCATAAGTCAGAATAGCTAAGCTTTGGAATAAGCTAATGGGAGATCATAACCCGTGAGGGAAACAACCATAACAGAGAGAAGGGTAAGGCTAAAAAGGATACCCACTCCCAAACAACGCGTGCCCGACCCAACCGGATTCCTCACCACTTTAGTACATACTTACTTTTAGATATTAGTTAGAACCCCGCTATGGAGTCTATCACCTCTACAAACCATACAGTATTACAACTGGGTTAAACATACAAGGGAGATCCCTACATTCACACACACATATCACACAATTAACACACGCATAGCCGTGGTTAGAACGTCCCATGGTTCGGGTCGTTTAATCCGAATACCGAACTCTCATGTGATCCTAGACTCAGTTAACTAAGGTTAACACTTCCGAGGCTAAATGGTATCGGAGTTGAACACGCCACTAAATGAATTACTGTAAACTCATTACATGTTTAATCTTACAACGTGGCAAACATACAGAAAAACACATTGGCATACAAGCCGGTGTAATCCGGTAGGACACAGGTTGCAAGAAAACCATACCTGTCACCGGAGTCCACTTTATCATGTTCATTTATGTTCCTCGAGTAATTCTCGAACAACTGATAACATTACATGTACTTTTATTAACATCGGGGTAGCATGATTGTTTAAAGTCTAATGCTTATAACTTTTCCCCGTTAACTTAGTTACATAACTTCACATTTTAACTTGTTTTACTTTTACATTTTAATACAACTTTTCCCCCACTAAATTGTCATTATAACTCACTTAACATGTCCTTAACAATCTTATAACATCATTCCAAACTAATCACCATTTTTAGACAACTTTTCCTTACCTTAAGCAACATTTTTGGCCAAAACAGTGGCATGTCCGAACTTGTGTCCGGACTTCCCAAGTTCGGACGCAAGCCGTGACTTAAAACTGAAAACAGACGCATGTCCGAACATGTGTCCGGACTTCGGAAGTTCGGACATGGGTCGAGGGAAATTTCAAAGTAAAATCTCATGTGTCCAAACCTGTGTCCGGACTTCCGAAGTTCGGACACAGTTCGAGACCTGAGAATTTTTACGCAATAGGGCCTGTCGAACGTCCATGTCCGGATAGATGTTCGGACAAGCCAAAACACTCATTTTCCAAGCCTTTAAACACTTAACCAATTTCCACCAAATCTCTAACACTTATAGTATTTCCTACTTAGGTTTCTAAATGGTGTTTCATGCCTATTGTAACCATTATACCATAATATTCTTCTCCATTTGAACATCCACTCTTAAGCATCTTTTCTTACAACTAAATTCCTTATGTCATCCTTGTAGTCCTTTTACAAGTTTATTCCTTCTCCTTGTTTTCCAAAGTTTGCCTAAGTCCTAGAACAACTCCTTTGATTTCTAGAACTTCCAAGACAATGTCTAAATCCTTGTAGCTAATGAAGCTCTAGTTATCAGGTCACGCAGCAGAAGCTAGTGGACCATAATTCAAAGGTTAAAGTATACCTACCAAATGTGAGTAATGGCTAATCCTAAACGCTTTGAAGCTTAGAGGCTAGAACCGAACCCGGTTATGAGTTAATTAACCGTATTGAAGTTAAAACACTTCATAATACCCGAATTAGTGAACCAATGTTCAATGATAACATATGGTCTGTTACGCGGGCGTAACCCCTTTTAAGGGGGGTAGGGCGAGAAACCGCTTAGAGTATGTTTACGTATAGGTGCTTAAACTACTATGTGCGTGGCACAAATGAAATTAATTTCATGATTGGAACTCATGTTACATAAACATGTGTACCCATTCATTGTGTAAGTATGAGCATTTTGCATGAGAGATGCGAGTAATGAGTATATAATATGTATGAAACGAGGAATAGAGAGACTCCTGGGGAATGAGAATCCCTATAGTATATGTCTAGTGAGATTAGACATGAGACATAATGAGTATGAATCGGTATGAAACCGATGTGTAACCTTGTAGGGAGTGAGTTCCCTAGGTGATTTTATTTGAGAATGATTGATGGAGTGAGTTCCATCCTTTGGAGTTGTATGTGGTATGTTTTTAAATTAAATTGAGTAACAATTTGAGGAAATGAGGTCATGAGTTGCTTAGGTAACGTAAGCAAAGAAACTTGTTAATGACGAATGACCTAAGTTCTAGGAATTTGAGATAAGTTAAAATGGATTGTTTTATGAATATGACTAGAAAGAGAAAAAGATAGAAAACAAAAATGTTTGACTATCTGATTGTTTGAAACTGACGTGGGAGGTGGAACTTGATCTGCTAGCGATCAAGGGAAACCGAACACAAATTGGAGTGGAAGGATAGTTCAACACTGATGCTGATCACATCAGGGTTGGATGATTCTGGAAGCCCTATAAGTGGTCACAAGTAATCACGCTAAGAAAAAGATACAGCTACCATAAAATTGATTTGGAGTTGTGTGATGTTTTAAAAAGAATTTTCAAACAAATTTGAAAAAAAAAATTCTTCAAGTATGAATATGGAAATGAAAATTGGTTTGAAACCGCTATCACCCGCCGATGGCTGTGGCCTTAAGTCTTGATGACCGGTAGAACGGTGGCCGTGTATTAGTTTTGAAACCATTTCACCGTATGTGGGCGGTCCTAAGTGACCGGTTGGGGCGGTGACAGTGTGTGATTTTTCCAAAGGCAGCGGGACGGGGAGAGTACCCTGAGATGTTCCTGTGTTGAGTGAGTCATCCAAGTGACTGAGATATGTATATGTGTAACGTTTTGATCAGAACCGAAGGGACCGTGGGCCAGAGAGAGTAAGTGCCCATTTGTCATGAAACGGTCGTGAACCAGAAAGAGTAGGTGTTCAACGTGACTGGTACCTGAGGGATCCGTAGTATATTACTCAACATGGATTCAAGGACTGTAGTGCCTTCTTGTCTTCGGATTGAATCCATGGAGAGAGTACAAAGAGTATTTTTATTGCTATACATGCTGTGATATGTGTGTGGTATGTGTAGTGTGAAATGAGACTGACTTGTGGAGTCTGTAAGGTTATACATGTATTTAACCTTGGCATAGCGTGCCCACGTGAGTAACGATATAAGATTCACCAACTTTGAGGACAAAGTTCCTAAGGGGGTAGATTTTAATACCCCGGATCTAAAAACAGTGATTAAATTACTCTAATACGACTTATAGAGGCCTAATGGTGCCTTGAGAGTATTGGTACAGAGAATAAAACCAAAAGGAAAGAGAAAATGCGTAAAACGTGAAAAAAACGCTAAAACACGCATTAAATGAGTATAAGAGATACATGATCTCGTTAGGGTCTGAGATGGATTCCCAAGGCTTAGTTAGGCCTAATTAGTATACGGGAGTGATTCTAGAATAAAACGGATCCAAATAAGGGATTAAAATGCTAATGGAGTTTTAAAGCACGTTTTTCGAGAAAACCCCAAAACGTGACTTTAAGTGGTCAAACGGACCCGTAAAAATTATAGTTGATTAAATAACTATAATTAAATGTTAATGGAAGCTTAATAACCATTAAAAATAATGAATTGAGAAAATCCGAAAAACGGGCCCGGTTAGCGAATAGTGTCAAACCAGGTAAAATAACAAGCGTTTCCTGTAAAAGACGATAAAACGCTCCAGCTTAATATTGTAGTGGGGGCGGTTTTATTAGTGAGTCACCCCCCCTCACTTACACACTAAGCTAGTAAATGAATAAAGAAAGAAAGAAAAGGAAGAGAGAGAAAAGGAAAAAGTAAAAAGGGTAAAAAGCATTTCCCTCCTCTCTCCTCCATTTCCCTTCTTCTTCCGTCTCACCTCTCTCCACCGATTTCTTCCTCCCTCTCTCTGTGTTGGGCGACAATGGAGTTCCCTCCATAGCTACTCCACCTTTCTCTTCATGCCCAAGCCTTGTTTAAGCTCCAAACTCAAAAATAATCACATATTTGTGATCCTCTCATCACCCTCTATCATTCTCTCTTTTCAAAACTCGCAAATGATGAGTTTCATTTTCATGGGTGTAGACCATTTGAAGAGAAAAGCACACCATTTTGAAGCTTGAAGCTTCCTCTTCCATCCAAGGTAAAAACATCCAAAGAAACTTGCATTTTTCTTCATCTCCTTGTTGGCCGATTTTGGCATGTTCTAATGCCTAGATTTTCCTTGTTTTGAGCTATTCTCCAAGCCTAAAATGGTGGTTGGAAATTCCACCTTTGATTCATGCTTGAAAACCATTCAAGAGCCTCCTAAGGTAATGTCCCATTTCATACCTTGAGCCCTTCTTGAATTCATGAGTTGTTTTTACAAACTAGGGGAGCTAATTAGTACTACTTGTGTGTAATGGTACATTGGTCTAGAGAATTGGGCAAGAGAACTGCCTTGACCGATTTTGGGTGAGAGAGAAAAGGAGAAGAGGAGAAGAACATTCAAAAAGGAAACTTAAGAGAATTTAAGGTAAGAAACCAACTCTAATGTATATTCTACATGTGTTAGGATTTGGGAGGGGTTAATTAAAATGAATGAACCCAAATATGTATTGGAATGTGGTTTGTTGAGATGAGGAGAGTTGTGATAATAATGTACTTGTATAGAAATAATGCAAGTGAGGAAACATTGTGAAATAAAGTGTTTGATTTATGAGCTAAGCACTTTATGGATTATGCATTATGTTGCATTTGGAGAATGGATGAGTTTTGTGTTTTTTTATGTGTGCTGGTAGAACCCTTGTGGGTTTGGCTAGTTTTAGGATGAAATATGTGATGAGATGAGTTTTGGACAAGGTTAGGAAAGTAGCCAAGTTATGGCGAAATTCGGTAGAAATCTAAGTGATTTAAGTGTTGTTTGGAGAGATGAATAACCTAGGGTTAGCTAGGTATGTTTGGAGATTGATTGGAGTTAGTAAACCACCTTGGGGATGCTTGCTTAAGGATAGAAGAGATGTGCAAAATCTATAGCAAAAGAGATTGTTAAAGTGCCTTAGGAGTTTTAGAGAAGGGAGTATTTAAGGCTTTAAGAGTAAGGCATGAAACTTGGCATGAGAGTGCATTGTCTTGGAATGTTTGGAATGGTCAAATAGAGTGAGAACAATAATGCAAGTGCCAAGAGAGGTTGGAAAATGCACAAGTGTGCATTAGTGCAAAATGAGAAGGCAAAGTTTGAGAATTTGAGCAAGGATTTGAGAATAGCATTTGAGTGATGATTTGAGGAGGTTTAGAGCATTATTTGATAGTATCTATGGTGGATACACATGTTAGATTACATGTAGGAAGATTGGGGATGAAATGGGTAAGAAAGGAAATGAAAAACCAGGTCTGTAGGCATATTCTGCTACCGACCGACCCAGAGGCTGGATCGGTCGGTGGGTCGGTCAGGGCTTAAACTACGAGAAATAAACAATCTGGAACGGACCGACCCAGGGGTCGTGAGTCGGTTGTTGGTCGGTCGGGTAAAAAAAATTGTCGAACGTCGAAGTTTCTGACTTCGACTGACCCAGAGGTTGGGTCGGTCGGTGGGTCGGTCGGAGCTTGGACAACGGAACTTAAGCTTCTGGAATGGACCGACCCAGAGGTGTATGGGTGGTGGTACAGTCCTGGGTCGTCGGGACAATTCAGAGGACGGAAATCTTAATGGAATGGACCGACCCAAGGGGTTGGGTCGGTCGGTGGGTGGGTCGGTCGGCCCTAACTTAAAAAAAAATATTATGAAATGATTATAGTAAATATGTGTATATACATGAATAAGCTTTACCCATATGTGTATATAATAGTAGCACACCATCGATGAGGTAGTAAAGGTAAGGAAGTATGTAAGAGTAACGGGATAATGGGGTAACTACGGGAGTAGTAACTATGTATGTATTGTAATGCGTAGTATTAATAGAATCATTTGGCATGTAGTCATTGATTCGAGAATAAGATTCGAGGAACAAGTGTGAACCAAGGGACAAGGAACACACGGTAAAGCTAACCCCGGTGAAAGGTATGATTTTCTCATACTCCGCGTGCTAACCGAGTTACGTTGATTTGTGTGTTTGTGTGACGGCTTAATCAAGACTAAAGCATGAAAATAACCCCTTGTTTGATTATGTATGTCTTGTTGTATGTAGAATGAGCTAACATACTTGTATGCCGATGTGGTCTAACGTAGAGTATAGACCGACTCATAGTGAGTAACGTTTGGCTAGAGACCCATAGATCGGGTCGATGCTTATGATATCGAAAACGTGCAAACACACAAATTATCCGTTAAAGTATAACGATAACGCAAACATATGAACTCCCAAGAATGTGAGGAGATGTACGGGTTGAGTAATTAACCGATAACGGTTAGTAAACCATAATGAAACAATCCACGAAGTAAATAAGAGTGGAGAGATAAATGAACCTCCATCGTGAGGATTGAATGAAGTAGTCCAATGATGTGAACTTAAAAGAAATGTAAAAGAGGTCTAAGGGACTATGTAACTCCCTTGAGACATGGTCGACCTCCTACTTGAGGATTTTACCCGATATAAGAAAATAACCGAAAGTATGAGTAAGTGAAACGTATAGGCAACTCTTAAAACCTAAGATTAACCGAACTTGTGTATTGTTCCCAAAGTCATTAGAAACATCGAGAGTGATGCTTCTAGACTAAAACACATAATGTTAATATAACTCTGAGAGAGGAGTGTATGGGAATGAGAGTAGTCCGAGAGCAGTCGGACCTATGTAAAAGAGTTAAGAACTAAGAGAGAGTTCTGTGAGCTAGTGGAACCTTCCCACCATGCTAGACCCTGAGTAGGGTCGAAACCGGGGAAGTAAGACTATGCTTGAGAGCCATGAGTTTTGGCCTAAGTATGTATTAAGAGTAACAAGCGTGTCGTAGGAGACCTGCAGTGTCTCGAGAATCTACAAGAGCTTGAGTATAATTAACCCAGGAGTGTGGGTGAGATAATGAGTATAAATAACCCAAGAGTGTGGGTGAGATAATGAGTATAAGTAACCCGAGAGAATGGGTGAGTATAAAATGAGTAGCCCAAGAGAATGGGTGTGTATATGAATAAGTACCCGAGAGAGCGGGTGAGATATTGAATGAGTAAACAAGGCATAGTGAGGTATAACCCTCAAGGCCTAAGAGTAAAATGATACAACTAACAACCTTGTTATGTTATTTAGGGATTGTATCCCATGATTGATTTGTCGAATCCTTGTGTAGTGTACATATATAATGTATTACCATATGCATGTTGGTTGAATTAAAATGAACTCCATGCTCTCGACAAAAGTAGTCGGCGTACCCCGGTTAGCGCTCGGGGTATGCGAATTTCATATGCAGCGTTAAGCTGAGCCCCTAGGGGCAACATTTCATTTTTCAGGTACACCGAAGATGTTACCATTCGAGAGTAGGATGGGGTCGGTGGTTTGCATGGGTAGTTAGATTGTAATTACTTATGTATTTGAATAAGGTGTAAGACCGAATATGTTGTTGGCATCCGTACATTGTAGACTCGGTATAGTAAAGAAATAGAATTGAGCATTGTGTGTATTGTGTAATCGGTTGTTCCAGTCCATCAGACCGTTACTGTATGTGAGATAGGCCTGGTTAGCCATATGGGTGGCTAACGGCGTTGTACCACCCTTCGTTGTAATAGAGATCCCTGCGTGAGTAAGAGTAATTTGTGACAGATTAAGAGGTAATGACGTGTTTAACGGTTGGGGTGTTACATAACCATTCTCAATCATTCAATAGCAAAAGTAACAACAACAAGAGTCCAAGATCTTACCATGATAATTCAAGTACTAACAATAATAGTTTGAATACAACAATAAGCCATCTAGATATATTTAGTTCATAAACAACCAATAGGTCAAGTAGGATGATTAACCATCCAAAGACTCAAGTAATAACAATATTTAATCCAAGTATGCTCAGATAGGATATATTCCGATTCATTTATTTGATTATCTGTTCAACTCCTCCATTTCCACTTTAATCAGTTCAAGGGACGAATCCCGATCTTTAAGGCGATCCAACCTTTCCCAAACGCACTTCAGGCCCTAAAAGATTTGCACACCCCCTATAGTACCTTTAAACTATAGTGTAGGTGAAATACCCCAATTCTAATAATACCTTAAAACTGTTAAATAATGAAGAATTGATCTTGGAATAAATCATTTAGTTATATGCTAAATTATGCATGCAAACGTTACGTAAATTAATATTACGCGTGCGCATGCAAACTCACGCATGCAAATGTCACGTAAAAAATAGTCGTTTTACCGTAAACGCTAACGGGCGTAATTTTACAAACGTCGTAACATACTCGTACAAAACGCTCATGTATGTTTATTAACAAGGATTAAACTTCGTACATAACGAGCTCGATAAAGAGAGCAACAACAAGGAAAGATTAATATGAACGTTTTTACAACTCATAACACGACAACGTTCGATCCACGAACGCTAATACAATGTGGTCTACACGTACGCATATAAACGCTTACGTACGAACATTAACGGGCATTAAACCCCTTACGAAACAAGCTCAACTAGGAGAGCATCATCTAGGAAAAATATATACATTTATACGACTCGGTACCCAATAACGTCAACTGTAAAAACGCGAAAAATACTAACGAGCAACGTAAATATTTTACTATTGCCTATGCATTTATAAATGCTAAAATAAATTGATATAAACATTTAAACAATGTAACAACTTATGTTACATAATCTTAATACTTGATATATATATCGTAAATACATAAGAAATGTTATAACAATACATATAACACAAAGTTTACAAGTTAAAATCTGCACTATATGTGCCGGGTTTATATGCCATTTTTGGGCATGTCTTTACACACTTTGACTTAGTAAAATGATTAACTACCCAATGAACTTATTATACATGAGTATACAATTATACAGCAAGAATAAATCTACCTTCATTCATATGTACTACCGGTAACATACTCACTCAATGAAATAAGGAAAAACGGTAATATACTTCATATACTAGTGGTAGTATATATGTGTTTACGTAACCAAAAAAAAAGAAAAAAGAAAGGGAGAACCTACAGCATGTACGCATACATGTATATCTATTCAAACAAAATAATACCTTTGCCTATAATCAAGCAAAAGGAACCAGTAGCTAACATTGTAAATTAACGGTTACATAGCTTATAGTTAGCAATAAAAAAAAAAAACTATAACCAATTACCTCCAAATTGACGTAGTACTCTAAGTTTTTAATGAAGCAAAAACAAACACTATATATATTTAATAATAGTCATGCACACTCATTACCAAACCAAAACGTGTAGTAACATACGGTAATAAAATAACTTATGATCAGATGAAAAAAAAATTGTAGCAAGCATCAAGTCTGTACTATATACAAAACGGTAATCCTTATTAAAGTAGTGTTCACGTGTTTATAATAAAAAACAAAAAAAATGGTAAAGTACTTCTACATATATACCACTATACATGTGAACGATATGCATATAAATAAACCGGTAAAATATACCCACTTATGAGTATAATTAAACAACAAATGTAACACCCCAACCAACAACAAACACATAACAACAATCTGCAGCGGAGAATATACTTCATCACATTACTTAACTCGTTGGTGTTACACGCCGTTAACCACCCACGTGGCTAACAAGGCTATTACATAAACATTGTACCGGTCTGATGGACTAGATTCCCGAGCGACTACACATTACTGACCCTTCCATTAACAATAGAAACAACATACACCTTCCAAACTGTACCGAGTATTCAGAAACTAATGCCGATAACAATTTCGGTCTTACTACACCTACTGCATATATACAACTTAAATGATTACCCATGTACAACGACTACCCCGTCCTACTCTCGAACGGCTTTCAGCTCTTTGTACCTGAAATAGGAAAAGAAGAGAAAGGGTGGCCCCCAAGGGGCTCAGCACCTTTGCTGGTATGGTAATCCCGCAGCCCACATGCTACCGGGCCACGCACAACTAATTGTCGTCTTAGCATGCGGTTGATTATATTTAAATCATGCATGTAACTATAAACACACAACACATAATAATCCGCCTCAATGGGCTCAACAAACATATAACCCATCCATACTTGATAGGTCACTCATGGTATTCATTACCCCTAGAGTATTCCTCCTCTAATGGAGCTACTTCCTTAATAGACGACACTTACCCATTAATCGGGTTACCCTTAAACGCCTGTTATCACAAACTGGGATTCATATCCATGATCCACATACTCCACATTCTACAACATATAACATACATCACATAACAACATTTTTCACGTTTCAACATGTACATAATAACATCGCAATAGGAATTGCATTACATCAACAACACATAACATAACGGGAGCGGTCCTCTTAGGAACTGACCCAAACATTGTTAATTCACTGGTGAGCCTAGAGAATGATGTCACCCCCATGGTAAGCTCGTTATACAACACTCATTACCGTCCTAATAGTCGGACGAGTAACTTAAGTTAAGATGGTTCTGGTTTTGTGGCCCGAACACACCACACAAACACATGTTCCCCCTAAACCGATCATAAGTCAGAATAGCTAAGCTTTGGAATAAGCTAATGGGAGATCATAACCCGTGAGGGAAACAACCATAACAGAGAGAAGGGTAAGGCTAAAAAGGATACCCACTCCCAAACAACGCGTGCCCGGCTCAACCGGATTCCTCACCACTTTAGTACATACTTACTTTTAGATATTAGTTAGAACCCCGCTATGGAGTCTATCACCTCTACAAACCATACAGTATTACAACTGGGTTAAACATACAAGGGAGATCCCTACATTCACACACACATATCACACAATTAACACACGCATAGCCGTGGTTAGAACGTCCCATGGTTCGGGTCGTTTAATCCGAATACCGAACTCTCATGTGATCCTAGACTCAGTTAACTAAGGTTAACACTTCCGAGGCTAAATGGTATCGGAGTTGAACACGCCACATAAATGAATTACTGTAAACTCATTACATGTTTAATCTTACAACGTGGCAAACATACAGAAAAACACATTGGCATACAAGCCGGTGTAATCCGGTAGGACACAGGTTGCAAGAAAACCATACCTGTCACCGGAGTCCACTTTATCATGTCCATTTATGTTCCTCGAGCAATTCTCGAACAACTGATAACATTACATGTACTTTTATTAACATCGGGGTAGCATGATTGTTTAAAGTCTAATGCTTATAACTTTTCCCCGTTAACTTAGTTACATAACTTCACATTTTAACTTGTTTTACTTTTACATTTTAATACAACTTTTCCCCCACTAAATTGTCATTATAACTCACTTAACATGTCCTTAACAATCTTATAACATCATTCCAAACTAATCACCATTTTTAGACAACTTTTCCTTACCTTAAGCAACATTTTTGGCCAAAACAGTGGCATGTCCGAACTTGTGTCCGGACTTCCCAAGTTCGGACGCAAGCCGTGACTTAAAACTGAAAACAGACGCATGTCCGAACATGTGTCCGGACTTCGGAAGTTCGGACATGGGTCGAGGGAAATTTCAAAGTAAAATCTCATGTGTCCAAACCTGTGTCCGGACTTCCGAAGTTCGGACACAGTTCGAGACTCTGAGAATTTTTACGCAATAGGGCCTGTCCGAACGTCCATGTCCGGACAGATGTTCGGACAAGCCAAAACACTCATTTTCCAAGCCTTTAAACACTTAACCAATTTCCACCAAAATCTCTAACACTTATAGTATTTCCTACTTAGGTTTCTAAATGGTGTTTCATGCCTATTGTAACCATTATACCATAATATTTCTTCTCCATTTGAACATCCACTCTTAAGCATCTTTTCTTACAACTAAATTCCTTATGTCATCCTTGTAGTCCTTTTACAAGTTTATTCCTTCTCCTTGTTTTCCAAAGTTTGCCTAAGTCCTAGAACAACTCCTTTGATTTCTAGAACTTCCAAGACAATGTCTAAATCCTTGTAGCTAATGAAGCTCTAGTTATCAGGTCACGCAGCAGAAGCTAGTGGACCATAATTCAAAGGTTAAAGTATACCTACCAAATGTGAGTAATTGGCTAATCCTAAACGCTTTGAAGCCTTAGAGGCTAGAACCGAACCCGGTTATGAGTTAATTAACCGTATTGAAGTTAAAACACTTCATAATACCGAATTAGTGAACCAATGTTCAATGATAACATATGGTCTGTTACGCGGGCGTAACCCCTTTTAAGGGGGGTAGGGCGAGAAACCGCTTAGAGTATGTTTACGTATAGGTGCTTAAACTACTATGTGCGTGGCACAAATGAAATTAATTTCATGATTGGAACTCATGTTACATAAACATGTGTACCCATTCATTGTGTAAGTATGAGCATTTTGCATGAGAGATGCGAGTAATGAGTATATAATATGTATGAAACGAGGAATAGAGAGACTCCTGGGGAATGAGAATCCCTATAGTATATGTCTAGTGAGATTAGACATGAGACATAATGAGTATGAATCGGTATGAAACCGATGTGTAACCTTGTAGGGAGTGAGTTCCCTAGGTGATTTTATTTGAGAATGATTGATGGAGTGAGTTCCATCCTTTGGAGTTGTATGTGGTATGTTTTTAAATTGAGTAACAATTTGAGGAAATGAGGTCATGAGTTGCTTAGGTAACGTAAGCAAAGAAACTTGTTAATGACGAATGACCTAAGTTCTAGGAATTTGAGATAAGTTAAAATGGATTGTTTTATGAATATGACTAGAAAGAGAAAAAGATAGAAAACAAAAATGTTTGACTATCTGATTGTTTGAAACTGACGTGGGAGGTGGAACTTGATCTGCTAGCGATCAAGGGAAACCGAACACAAATTGGAGTGGAAGGATAGTTCAACACTGATGCTGATCACATCAGGGTTGGATGATTCTGGAAGCTCCCTATAAGTGGTCACAAGTAATCACGCTAAGAAAAGATATAGCTACCATAAAATTGATTTGGAGTTGTGTGATGTTTTAAAAAGAATTTTCAAACAGAATTTGAAAAAAAAATTTCTTCAAGTATGAATATGGAAATGAAAATTGGTTTTGAAACCTCTATCACCCGCCGATGGCTGTGGCCTTAAGTCTTGATGACCGGTAGAACGGTGGCCGTGTATTAGTTTTGAAACCATTTCACCGTATGTGCGGCGGTCCTAAGTGACCGGTTGGGGCGGTGACAGTGTGTGATTTTTCCAAAGGCAGCGGGACGGGGAGAGTACCCTGAGATGTTCCTGTGTTGAGTGAGTCATCCAAAGTGACTGAAGATATGTATATGTGTAACGTTTTGATCAGAACCGAAGGGACCGTGGGCCAGAGAGAGTAAGTGCCCATTTGTCATGAAACGGTCGTGAACCAGAAAGAGTAGGTGTTCAACGTGACTGGTACCTGAGGGATCCGTAGTATATTACTCAACATGGATTCAAGGACTGTAGTGCCTTCTTGTCTTTGGATTGATTCCATGGAGAGAGTACAAAGAGTATTTTTGATTGCTATACATGCTGTGATATGTGTGTGGTATGTGTAGTGTGAAATGAGACTGACTTGTGGAGTCTGTAAGGTTATACATGTATTATAACCTTGGCATAGCGTGCCCACGTGAGTAACGATATAAGATTCACCAACTTTGAGGACAAAGTTCCTAAGGGGGTAGATTTTAATACCCCGGATCTAAAAACAGTGATTAAATTACTCTAATACGACTTATAGAGGCCTAATGGTGCCTTGAGAGTATTGGTACAGAGAATAAAACCAAAAGAAAAGAGAAAATGCGTAAAACGTGAAAAAAACGCTAAAACACGCATTAAATGAGTATAAGAGATACATGATCTCGTTAGGGTCTGAGATGGATTCCCAAGGCTTAGTTAGGCCTAATTAGTATACGGGAGTGATTCTAGAAGAAACGGATCCAAATAAGGGATTAAAACGCTAATGGAGTTTTAAAGCACGTTTTTCGAGAAAACCCCAAAACGTGACTTTAAGTGGTCAAACGGACCCGTAAAAATTATAGTTGATTAAATAACTATAATTAAATGTTAATGGAAGCTTAATAACCATTAAAAATAAGAATTGAGAAAATCCGAAAAACGGGCCCGGTTAGCGAATAGTGTCAAACCAGGTAAAATAACAAGCGTTTCCTGTAAAAGATAAAACGCTCCAGCTTAATATTGTAGTGGGGGGCGTTTTATTAGTGAGTCACCCCCCCTCACTTACACACTAAGCTAGTAAATGAATAAAGAAAGAAAGAAAAGGAAGAGAGAGAAAAGGAAAAAGTAAAAAGGGTAAAAAGCATTTCCCTCCTCTCTCCTCCATTTCCCTTTCTTCCGCCTCACCTCTCTCCACCGATTTCTTCCTCCCTCTCTCTGTGTTGGGCGACAATGGAGTTCCCTCCATAGCTACTCCACCTTTCTCTTCATGCCCAAGCCTTGTTTAAGCTCCAACTCAAAAATAATCACATATTTGTGATCCTCTCATCACCCTCTATCATTCTCTCTTTTCAAAACTCGCAAATGATGAGTTTCATTTTATGGGTGTAGACCATTTGAAGAGAAAAGCACACCATTTTGAAGCTTGAAGCTTCCTCTTCCATCCAAGGTAAAAACATCCAAGAAACTTGCATTTTTCTTCATCTCCTTGTTGGCCGATTTTGGCATGTTCTAATGCCTAGATTTTCCTTGTTTTGAGCTATTCTCCAAGCCTAAAATGGTGGTTGGAACTTCCACTTTGATTCATGCTTGAAAACCATTCAAGAGCCTCCTAAGGTAATGTCCCATTTCATACCTTGAGCCCTTCTTGAATTCATGAGTGTTTTTACAAACTAGGGGAGCTAATTAGTACTACTTGTGTGTAATGGTACATTGGCCTAGAGAATTGGGCAAGAGAACTGCCTTGACCGATTTTGGGTGAAGAGAAAAGGAGAAGAGGAGAAGAACATTCAAAAAGGAAACTTAAGAGAATTTAAGGTAAGAAACCAACTCTAATGTATATTCTACATGTGTTAGGATTTGGAGGGGTTAATTAAAATGAATGAACCCAAATATGTATTGGAATGTGGTTTGTTGAGATGAGGAGAGTTGTGATAATAATGTACTTGTATAGAAATAATGCAAGTGAGGAAACATTGTGAAATAAAGTGTTTGATTTATGAGCTAAGCACTTTATGGATTATGCATTATGTTGCATTTGGAGAATGGATGAGTTTTGTGTTTTTTTATGTGTGCTGGTAGAACCCTTGTGGGTTTGGCTAGTTTTAGGATGAAATATGTGATGAGATGAGTTTTGGACAAGGTTAGGAAAGTAGCCAAGTTATGGCGAAATTCGGTAGAAATCTAAGTGATTTAAGTGTTGTTTGGAGAGATGAATAACCTAGGGTTAGCTAGGTATGTTTGGAGATTGATTGGAGTTAGTAAACCACCTTGGGGATGCTTGCTTAAGGATATAGAAGAGATGTGCAAAATCTATAGCAAAAGAGATTGTTAAAGTGCCTTAGGAGTTTTAGAGAAGAAGGAGTATTTAAGGCTTTAAGAGTAAGGCATGAAACTTGGCATGAGAGTGCATTGTCTTGGAATGTTTGGAATGGTCAAATAGAGTGAGAACAATAATGCAAGTGCCAAGAGAGGTTGGAAAATGCACAAGTGTGCATTAGTGCAAAATGAGAAGGCAAATTTTGTGAATTTGAGCAAGGATTTGAGAATAGCATTTGAGTGATGATTTGAGGAGGTTTAGAGCATTATTTGATAGTATCTATGGTGGATACACATGTTAGATTACATGTAGGAAGATTGGGGAAGAAATGGGTAATAAAGGAAATGAAAAACCAGGTCTGTAGGCATATTCTGCTACCGACCGACCCAGAGGCTGGATCGGTCGGTGGGTCGGTCTGGGCTTAAACTACGAGAAATAAACAATCTGGAACGGACCGACCCAGGGGTCGTGAGTCGGTCGTGGGTCGGTCGGGTAAAAAAAATTGTCGAACGTCGAAGTTTCTGACTTCGACTGACCCAGAGGTTGGGTCGGTCGGTGGGTCGGTCGGAGCTTGGACAACGGAACTTAAGCTTCTGGAATGGACCGACCGACCCAGAGGGTCGGTGGGTCCTGGGTCGGTCGGGACAATTCAGAGGACGGAAATCTTAATGGAATGGACCGACCCAAGGGGTTGGGTCGGTCGGTGGGTGGGTCGGTCGGCCCTAACTTAAAAAAAAATATTATGAAATGATTATAGTAATCATATGTATATATACATGAATAAGCTTATACCCATATGTGTATATATATAGTAGCACACCATCGATGAGGTAGTAAAGGTAAGGAAGTATGTACAAGAGTAACGGGATAATGGGGTAACTACGGGAGTAGTAACTATGTATGTATTGTAATGCGTAGTATTAATAGAATCATTTGGCATGTAGTCATTGATTCGGGAATAAGATTCGAGGAACAAGTGCGAACCAAGGGACAAGGGAACACACGGTAAAGCTAACCCCGGTGAAAGGTATGATTTTCTCATACTCCGCGTGCTAACCGAGTTACGTTGATTTGTGTGTTTGTGTGCCGGCTTAATCAAGACTAAAGCATGAAAATAACCCCTTGTTTGATTATGTATGTCTTGTTGTATGTAGAATGAGCTAACATACTTGTATGCCGATGTGGTCTAACGTAGAGTATAGACCGACTCATAGTGAGTAACGTTTGGCTAGAGACCCATAGATCGGGTCGATGCTTATGATATCGAAAACGTGCAAACACACAAATTATCCGTTAAAGTATAACGATAACGCAAACATATGAACTCCCAAGAATGTGAGGAGATGTACGGGTTGAGTAATTAACCGATAACGGTTAGTAAACCATAATGAAACAATCCACGAAGTAAATAAGAGTGGAGAGATAAATGAACCTCCATCGTGAGGATTGAAGTTAGTCCAATGATGTGAACTTAAAAGAAATGTAAAAGAGGTCTAAGGGACTATGTAACTCCCTTGAGACATGGTCGACCTCCTACGTGAGGATTTTACCCGATATAAGAAAATAACCGAAAGTATGAGTAAGTGAAACGTATAGGCAACTCTTAAAACCTAAGATTAACCGAACTTGTGTATTGTTCCCAAAGTCATTAGAAACATCGAGAGTGATGATTCTAGACTAAAACACATAATGTTAATATAACTCTGAGAGAGGAGTGTATGGGAATGAGAGTAGTCCGAGAGCAGTCGGACCTATGTAAAAGAGTTAAGAACTAAGAGAGAGTTCTGTGAGCTAGTGGAACCTTCCCACCATGCTAGACCCTGAGTAGGGTCGAAACCGGGGAAGTAAGACTATGCTTGAGAGCCATGAGTTTTGGCCTAAGTATGTATTAAGAGTAACAAGAGTGTCGTAGGAGACCTGCAGTGTCTCGAGAATCTACAAGAGCTTGAGTATAATTAACCCAGGAGTGTGGGTGAGATAATGAGTATAAATAACCCAAGAGTGTGGGTGAGATAATGAGTATAAGTAACCCGAGAGAATGGGTGAGTATAAAATGAGTAGCCCAAGAGAATGGGTGTGTATATGAAAGTAACCGAGAGAGCGGGTGAGATATTGAATGAGTAAACAAGGCATAGTGAGGTATAACCCTCAAGGCCTAAGAGTAAAATGATACAACTAACAACCTTGTTATGTTATTTAGGGATTGTATCCCATGATTGATTTGTCGAATCCTTGTGTAGTGTACATATATAATGTATTACCATATGCATGTTGGTTGAATTAAAATGAACTCCATGCTCTCAACAAAAGTAGTCGGCGTACCCCGGTTAGCGCTCGGGGTATGCGAATTTCATATGCAGCGTTAAGCTGAGCCCCTAGGGGCAACATTTCATTTTTCAGGTACACCGAAGATGTTACCATTCGAGAGTAGGATGGGGTCGGTGGTTTGCATGGGTAGTTAGATTGTAATTACTTATGTATTTGAATAAGGTGTAAGACCGAATATGTTGTTGGCATCCGTATATTGTAGACTCGGTATAGTAAAGAAATGAATTGAGCATTATGTTGTATTGTGTAATCGGTTGTTCCAGTCCATCAGACCGTTACTGTGTGTGAGATAGGCCTGGTTAGCCATATGGGTGGCTAACGGCGTTGTACCACCCTTCGTTGTAATAGAGATCCACTGCGTGAGTAAGAGTAATTTATGACAGATTAAGAGGTATGACGTGTTTAACGGTTGGGGTGTTACATAACCATTCTCAATCATTCAATAGCAAAAGTAACAACAACAAGAGTCCAAGATCTTACCATGATAATTCAAGTACTAACAATAATAGTTTGAATACAACAATAAGCCATCTAGATATATTTAGTTCATAAACAACCAATAGGTCAAGTAGGATGATTAACCATCCAAAGACTCAAGTAATAACAATATTTAATCCAAGTATGCTCAGATAGGATATATTCATTTATTTGATTATCCGTTCAACTCCTCCATTTCCACTTTAATCAGTTCAAGGGACGAATCCGATCTTTAAGGCGATCCAACCTTTCCCAAACGCACTTCAGGCCCTAAAAGATTTGCACACCCCCTATAGTACCTTTAAACTATAGTGTAGGTGAAATACCCAATTCTAAATACCTTAAAACTGTTAAATAATGAAGAATTGATCTTGGAATAAATCATTTTAGTTATGCATGCAAACGTTACGTAAATTAATATTACGCGTGCGCATGCAAACTCACGCATGCAAATGTCACGTAAAAAATAGTCGTTTTACCGTAAATGCTAACGGGCGTAATTTTACAAACGTCGTAACATACTCGTACAAACGCTCATGTATGTTTATTAACAAGGATTAAACTTCGTACATAACGAGCTCGATAAAGAGAGCAACAACAAGGAAAGATTAATATGAACGTTTTTACAACTCATAACACGACAACGTTCGATCCACGAACGCTAATACAATGTGGTCTACACGTACGCATATAAACGCTTACGTACGAACATTAACGGGCATTAAACCCCTTACGAAACAAGCTCAACTAGGAGAGCATCATCTAGAAAAATATATACAAGCATTTATACGACTCGGTACCCAATAACGTCCACTGTAAAAACACGAAAAATACTAACGAGCAACGTAAATATTTTACTATTGCCTATGCATTATAAATGCTAAAATAAATTGATATAAAATTTAAACAATGTAACAACTTATGTTACATACTCTTAATACTTTATATATATCGTTAAATACATAAGACAGAAATGTTATAACAATACATATAACACAAAGTTTACAAGTTAAAATCTGCACTATATGTGCCGGGTTTATATGCCATTTTTGGGCATGTCTTTACACACTTTGACTTAGTAAAATGATTAACTACCCAATGAACTTATATTATACATGAGTATACAATTATACAGCAAGAATAAATCTACCTTCATTCATATGTACTACCGGTAACATACTCACTCAATGAAATAAGGAAAAACGGTAATATACTTCATATACTAGTGGTAGTATATATGTGTTTACGTAACCAAAAAAAAGAAAAAAGAAAGGGAGAACCTACAGCATGTACGCATACATGTATATCTATTCAAACAAAATAAAACCTGTAGCAATAAGGTTAATACCTTTGCCTATAATCAAGCAAAAGGAACCAGTAGCTAACATTGTATATTAACGGTTACATAGCTTATAGTTAGCAATCAAAAAAAAAAAACTATAACCAATTACCTCCAAATTGACGTAGTACTCTAAGTTTTTAATGAAGCAAAAACAAACACTATATATATTTAATAATAGTCATGCACACTCATTACCAAACCAAAACGTGTAGTAACATACGGTAATAAAATAACTTATGATCAGACGAAAAAAAAACTGTAGCAAGCATCAAGTCTGTACTATATACAAAACGGTAATCCTTATTAAAGTAGTGTTCACGTGTTTATAATAATAAAACAAAAAAAAATGGTAAAGTACTTCTACATATATACCACTATACATGTGAACGATATGCATATAAACAAACCGGTAAAATATACCCACTTATGAGTATAATTGAACAACAAATGTAACACCCCAACCAACAACAAACACATAACAACAATCTGCAGTGGAGAATATACTTCATCACAATACTTAACTCGTTGGTGTTACACGCCGTTAACCACCCACGTGGCTAACAAGGCTATTACATAAACATTGTACCGGTCTGATGGACTAGATTCCCGAGCGACTACACATTACTGACCCTTCCATTAACAATAGAAACAATATACACCTTCCAAACTGTACCGAGTATTAACTAATGCCGATAACAATTTCGGTCTTACTACACCTACTGCATATATACAACTTAAATGATTACCCATGTACAACGACCCCGTCCTACTCTCGAACGGCTTTCAGCTCTTTGTACCTGAAATAGGAAAAGAAGAGAAAGGGTGGCCCCAAGGGGCTCAGCACCTTTGCTGGTATGGTAATCCCGCAGCCCACATGCTACCGGGCCACGCACAACTAATTGTCGTCTTAGCATGCGGTTGATTATATTTAAATCATGCATGTAACTATAAACACACAACACATAATAATCCGCCTCAATGGGCTCAACAAACATAAACCCATCCATACTTGATAGGTCACTCATGGTATTCATTACCCCTAGAGTATTCCTCCTCTAATGGAGCTACTTCCTTAATAGACGACACTTACCCATTAATCGGGTTACCCTTAAACGCCTGTTATCACAAACTGGGATTCATATCCATGATCCACATACTCCACATTCTACAACATACAACATACATCACATAACAACATTTTTCACGTTTCAACGTGTACATAATAACATCACAATAGGAATTGCATTACATCAACAACACATAACATAACGGGAGCGGTCCTCTTAGGAACTGACCCAAACATTGTTAATTCACTGGTGAGCCTAGAGAATGATGTCACCCCCATGGTAAGCTCGTTATACAACACTCATTACCGTCCTAATAGTCGGACGAGTAACTTAAGTTAAGATGGTTCGGGTTTTGTGGCCCGAACACACCACACAAACACATGTTCCCCCTAAACCGATCATAAGTCAGAATAGCTAAGCTTTGGAATAAGCTAATGGGAGATCATAACCCGTGAGGGAAACAACCATAACGGAGAGAAGGGTAAGGCTAAAAAGGATACCCACTCCCAAACAACGCGCGACCGGCCTAACCGGATTCCTCACCACTTTAGTACATACTTACTTTTAGATATTAGTTAGAACCCTGCTATGGAGTCTATCACCTCTACAAACCATACAGTATTACAACTGGGTTAAACATACAAGGGAGATCCCTACATTCAGACACACATATCACACAATTAACACACGCATAGCCGTGGTTAGAACGTCCCATGGTTCGGGTCGTTTAATCCGAATACCGAACTCTCATGTGATCCTAGACTCAGTTAACTAAGGTTAACACTTCCGAGGCTAAATGGTATCGGAGTTGAACACGCCACATAAATGAATTACTGTAAACTCATTACATGTTTAATCTTACAACGTGGCAAACATACAGAAAAACACATTGGCATACAAGCCGGTGTAATCCGTGTAGGACACAGGTTGCAAGAAAACCATACCTGTCACCGGAGTCCACTTTATCATGTCCATTTATGTTCCTCGAGCAATTCTCGAACAACTGATAACATTACATGTACTTTTATTAACATCGGGGTAGCATGATTGTTTAAAGTCTAATGCTTATAACTTTTCCCCGTTAACTTAGTTACATAACTTCACATTTTAACTTGTTTTACTTTTACATTTTAATACAACTTTTCCCCCACTAAATTGTCATTATAACTCACTTAACATGTCCTTAACAATCTTATAACATCATTCCAAACTAATCACCATTTTTAGACAACTTTTCCTAACCTTAAGCAACATTTTTGGCCAAAACAGTGGCATGCCCGAACTTGTGTCCGGACTTCCCAAGTTCGGACGCAAGCCGTGACTTAAAACTGAAAACAGACGCATGTCCGAACATGTGTCCGGACTTCGGAAGTACGGACATGGGTCGAGGGAAATTTCAAAGTAAAATCTCATGTGTCCAAACCTGTGTCCGGACTTCCGAAGTTCGGACACAGTTCGAGACTCTGAGAATTTTTACGCAATAGGGCCTGTCCGAACGTCCATGTTCGGACGGATGTTCGGACAAGCCAAAACACTCATTTTCCAAGCCTTTAAACACTTAACCAATTTCCACCAAAATCACCAACACTTATAGTATTTCCTCCTTAGGTTTCTAAATGGTGTTTCATGCCTATTGTAACCATTATACCATAATATTTCTTCTCCATTTGAACATCCACTCTTAAGCATCTTTCTTACAACTAAATTCCTTATGTCATCCTTGTAGTCCTTTTACAAGTTTATTCCTTCTCCTTGTTTTCCAAAATTTGCCTAAGTCCTAGAACAACTCCTTTGATTTCTAGAACTTCCAAGACAATGTTTAAATCCTTGTAGCGAATGAAGCTCTAGTTATCAGGTCACGCAGCAGAAGCTAGTGGACCGTAATTAAAAGGTTAAAGTATACCTACCAAATGTGAGTAATTGGCTAATCCTAAACGCTTTGAAGCCTTAGAGGCTAGAACCGAACCCGATTATGAGTTAATTAACCGTATTGAAGTTAAAACACTTCATAATACCTGAATTAGTCAACCAATGTTCAATGATAACATATGGTCTGTTACGCGGGCGTAACCCCTTTTAAGGGGGGTAGGGCGAGAAACCGCTTAGAGTATGTTTACGTATAGGTGCTTAAACTACTATGTGCGTGGCACAAATGAAATTAATTTCATGATTGGAACTCATGTTACATAAACATGTGTACCCATTCATTGTGTAAGTATGAGCATTTTGCATGAGAGATGCGAGTAATGAGTATATAATATGTATGAAACGAGGAATAGAGAGACTCCTGGGGAATGAGAATCCCTATAGTATATGTCTAGTGAGATTAGACATGAGACATAATGAGTATGAATCGGTATGAAACCGATGTGTAACCTTGTAGGGAGTGAGTTCCCTAGGTGATTTTATTTGAGAATGATTGATGGAGTGAGTTCCATCCTTTGGAGTTGTATGTGGTATGTTTTTAAATTGAGTAACAATTTGAGGAAATGAGGTCATGAGTTTCTTAGGTAACGTAAGCAAAGAAACTTGTTAATGACGAATGACCTAAGTTCTAGGAATTTGAGATAAGTTAAAATGGATTGTTTTATGAATATGACTAGAAAGAGAAAAAGATAGAAAACAAAAATGTTTGACTATCTGATTGTTTGAAACTGACGTGGGAGGTGGAACTTTATCTGCTAGCGATCAAGGGAAACCGAACACAAATTGGAGTGGAAGGATAGTTCAACACTGATGCTGATCACATCAGGGTTGGATGATTCTGGAAGCTCCCTATAAGTGGTCACAAGTAATCACGCTAAGAAAAGATACAGCTACCATAAAATTGATTTGGAGTTGTGTGATGTTTTAAAAAGAATTTTCAAACAAAATTTGAAAAAAAAAATTCTTCAAGTATGAATATGGAAATGAAAATTGGTTTTGAAACCGCTATCACCCGCCGATGGCTGTGGCCTTAAGTCTTGATGACCGGTAGAACGGTGGCCGTGTATTAGTTTTGAAACCATTTCACCGTATGTGCGGCGGTCCTAAGTGACCGGTTGGGGCGGTGACAGTGTGTGATTTTTCCAAAGGCAGCGGGACGGGGAGAGTACCCTGAGATGTTCCTGTGTTGAGTGAGTCATCCAAAGTGACTGAGGATATGTATATGTGTAACGTTTTGATCAGAACCGAAGGGACCGTGGGCCAGAGAGAGTAAGTGCCCATTTGTCATGAAACGGTCGTGAACCAGAAAGAGTAGGTGTTCAACGTGACTGGTACCTGAGGGATCCGTAGTATATTACTCAACATGGATTCAAGGACTGTAGTGCCTTTTTGTCTTCGGATTGATTCCATGGAGAGAGTACAAAGAGTATTTTTATTGCTATACATGCTGTGATATGTGTGTGGTATGTGTAGTGTGAAATGAGACTGACTTGTGGAGTCTGTAAGGTTATACATGTATTATAACCTTGGTATAGCGTGCCCATGTGAGTAACGATATAAGATTCACCAACTTTGAGGACAAAGTTCCTAAGGGGGTAGATTTTAATACCCCGGATCTAAAAACAGTGATTAAATTACTCTAATACGACTTATAGAGGCCTAATGGTGCCTTGAGAGTATTGGTACAGAGAATAAAACCAAAAGAAAAGAGAAAATGCGTAAAACGCGAAAAAAACGCTAAAACACGCATTAAATGAGTATAAGAGATACATGATCTCGTTAGGGTCTGAGATGGATTCCCAAGGCTTAGTTAGACCTAATTAGTATATGGGAGTGATTCTAGAAGAAAATGGATCCAAGTAAGGGATTAAAACGCTAATGGAGTTTTAAAGCACGTTTTTCGAGAAAACCCCAAAACGTGACTTTAAGTGGTCAAATGGACCCGTAAAAATTATAGTTGATTAAATAACTATAATTAAATGTTAATGGAAGCTTAATAACCATTAAAAATAAAGAATTGAGAAAATCCGAAAAACGGGCCCGGTTAGTGAATAGTGTCAAACCAGGTAAAATAACAAGCGTTTCCTGTAAAAGACGATAAAACGCTCCAGCTTAATATTGTAGTGGGGGGCGGTTTTATTAGTGAGTCACCCCCCCTCACTTACACACTAAGCTAGTAAATGAATAAAGAAAGAAAGAAAAGGAAGAGAGAGAAAGGAAAAAGTAAAAAGGGTAAAAAGCATTTCCCTCCCTCTCTCCTCCATTTCCCTTCTTCTTCCGCCTCACCTCTCTCCACCGATTTCTTCTCCCTCTCTCTGTGTTGGGCGACAATGGAGTTCCCTCCATAGCTACTCCACCTTTCTCTTCATGCCCAAGCCTTGTTTAAGCTCCAACTCAAAAATAATCACATATTTGTGATCCTCTCATCACCCTCTATCATTCTCTCTTTTCAAAACTCGCAAATGATGAGTTTCATTTTCGTGGGTGTAGACCATTTGAAGAGAAAAGCACACCATTTTGAAGCTTGAAGCTTCCTCTTCCATCCAAGGTAAAAACATCCAAAGAAACTTGCATTTTTCTTCATCTCCTTGTTGGCCGATTTTGGCATGTTCTAATGCCTAGATTTTCCTTGTTTTGAGCTATTCTCCAAGCCTAAAATGGTGGTTGGAACTTCCACCTTTGATTCATGCTTGAAAACCATTCAAGAGCCTCCTAAGGTAATGTCCCATTTCATACCTTGAGCCCTTCTTGAATTCATGAGTTGTTTTTACAAACTAGGGGAGCTAATTAGTACTACTTGTGTGTAATGGTACATTGGTCTAGAGAATTGGGCAAGAGAACTGCCTTGACCGATTTTGGGTGAAGAGAAAAGGAGAAGAGAGAAGAACATTCAAAAAGGAAACTTAAGAGAATTTAAGGTAAGAAACCAACTCTAATGTATATTCTACATGTGTTAGGATTTGGAGGGGTTAATTAAAATGAATGAACCCAAATATGTATTGGAATGTGGTTTGTTGAGATGAGGAGAGTTGTGATAATAATGTACTTGTATAGAAATAATGCAAGTGAGGAAACATTGTGAAATAAAGTGTTTGATTTATGAGCTAAGCACTTTATGGATTATACATTATATTACATTTGGAGAATGGATGAGTTTTGTGTTTTTTTTTATGTGTGCTGGTAGAACCCTTGTGGGTTTGGCTAGTTTTAGGATGAAATATGTGATGAGATGAGTTTTGGACAAGGTTAGGAAAGTAGCCAAGTTATGGCGAAATTTCGGTAGAAATCTAAGTGATTTAAGTGTTGTTTGGAGAGATGAATAACCTAGGGTTAGCTAGGTATGTTTGGAGATTGATTGGAGTTAGTAAACCACCTTGGGGATGCTTGCTTAAGGATAGAAGAGATGTGCAAAATCTATAGCAAAAGAGATTGTTAAAGTGCCTTAGGAGTTTTAGAGAAGAAGGAGTATTTAAGGCTTTAAGAGTAAGGCATGAAACTTGGCATGAGAGTGCATTGTCTTGGAATGTTTGGAATGGTCAAATAGAGTGAGAACAATAATGCAAGTGCCAAGAGAGGTTGGAAAATGCACAAGTGTGCATTAGTGCAAAATGAGAAGGCAAAGTTTGTGAATTTGAGCAAGGATTTGAGAATAGCATTTGAGTGATGATTTGAGGAGGTTTAGAGCATTATTTGATAGTATCTATGGTGGATACACATGTTAGATTACATGTAGGAAGATTGGGGAAGAAATGGGTAAGAAAGGAAATGAAAAACCAGGTCTGTAGGCATATTCTGCTACCGACCGACCCAGAGGCTGGATCGGTCGGTGGGTCGGTGGGCTTAAACTACGAGAAATAAACAATCTGGAACGGACCGACCCAGGGGTCGTGAGTCGGTCGTGGGTCGGTCGGGTAAAAAAAATTGTCGAACGTCGAAGTTTCTGACTTCGACTGACCCAGAGGTTGGGTCGGTCGGTGGGTCGGTCGGAGCTTGGACAATGGAACTTAAGCTTCTGGAATGGACCGACCCAGAGGTGTATGGGTCGGTCGGGACAATTCAGAGGACGGAAATCTTAATGGAATGGACCGACCCAAGGGGTTGGGTCGGTCGGTGGGTGGGTCGGTCGGCCCTAACTTAAAAAAAAATATGAAATGATTATAGTAATCATATGTATATATACATGAATAAGCTTATACCCATATGTGTATATATATAGCACACCATCGATGAGGTAGTAAAGGTAAGGAAGTATGTACATGAGTAACGGGATAATGGGGTAACTACGGGAGTAGTAACTATGTATGTATTGTAATGCGTAGTATTAATAGAATCATTTGGCATGTAGTCATTGATTCGAGAATAAGATTCGAGGAACAAGTGTGAACCAAGGGACAAGCGAACACACGGTAAAGCTAACCCCGGTGAAAGGTATGATTTTCTCATACTCCGCGTGCTAACCGAGTTACGTTGATTTGTGTGTTTGTGTGCGGCTTAATCAAGACTAAAGCATGAAAATAACCCCTTGTTTGATTATGTATGTCTTGTTGTATGTAGAATGAGCTAACATACTTGTATGCCGATGTGGTCTAACGTAGAGTATAGACCGACTCATAGTGAGTAACGTTTGGCTAGAGACCCATAGATCGGGTCGATGCTTATGATATCGAAAACGTGCAAACACACAAATTATCCGTTAAAGTATAACGATAACGCAAACATATGAACTCCCAAGAATGTGAGGAGATGTACGGGTTGAGTAATTAACCGATAACGGTTAGTAAACCATAATGAAACAATCCACGAAGTAAATAAGAGTGGAGAGATAAATGAACCTCCATCGTGAGGATGAAGTTAGTCCAATGATGTGAACTTAAAAGAAATGTAAAAGAGGTCTAAGGGACTATGTAACTCCCTTGAGACATGGTCGACCTCCTACTTGAGGATTTTACCCGATATAAGAAAATAACCGAAAGTATGAGTAAGTGAAACGTATAGGCAACTCTTAAAACCTAAGATTAACCGAACTTGTGTATTGTTCCCAAAGTCATTAGAAACATCGAGAGTGATGCTTCTAGACTAAAACACATAATGTTAATATAACTCTGAGAGAGGAGTGTATGGGAATGAGAGTAGTCCGAGAGCAGTCGGACCTATGTAAAAGAGTTAAGAACTAAGAGAGAGTTCTGTGAGCTAGTGGAACCTTCCCACCATGCTAGACCCTGAGTAGGGTCGAAACCGGGGAAGTAAGACTATGCTTGAGAGCCATGAGTTTTGGCCTAAGTATGTATTAAGAGTAACAAGCGTGTCGTAGGAGACCTGCAGTGTCTCGAGAATCTACAAGAGCTTGAGTATAATTAACCCAAGAGTGTGGGTGAGATAATGAGTATAAATAACCCAAGAGTGTGGGTGAGATAATGAGTATAAGTAACCCGAGAGAATGGGTGAGTATAAAATGAGTAGCCCAAGAGAATGGGTGTGTATATGAATAAGTAACCTGAGAGAGCGGGTGAGATATTGAATGAGTAAACAAGGCATAGTGAGGTATAACCCTCAAGGCCTAAGAGTAAAATGATACAACTAACAACCTTGTTATGTTATTTAGGGATTGTATCCCATGATTGATTTGTCGAATCCTTGTGTAGTGTACATATATAATGTATTACCATATGCATGTTGGTTGAATTAAAATGAACTCCATGCTCTCAACAAAAGTAGTCGGCGTACCCCGGTTAGCGCTCGGGGTATGCGAATTTCATATGCAGCGTTAAGCTGAGCCCCTAGGGGCAACATTTCATTTTTCAGGTACACCGAAGATGTTACCATTCGAGAGTAGGATGGGGTCGGTGGTTTGCATGGGTAGTTAGATTGTAATTACTTATGTATTTGAATAAGGTGTAAGACCGAATATGTTGTTGGCATCCGTATATTGTAGACTCGGTATAGTAAAGAAATGAATTGAGCATTATGTTGTATTGTGTAATCGGTTGTTCCAGTCCATCAGACCGTTACTGTGTGTGAGATAGGCCTGGTTAGCCATATGGGTGGCTAACGGCGTTGTACCACCCTTCGTTGTAATAGAGATCCACTGCGTGAGTAAGAGTAATTTATGACAGATTAAGAGGTATGACGTGTTTAACGGTTGGGGTGTTACATAACCATTCTCAATCATTCAATAGCAAAAGTAACAACAACAAGAGTCCAAGATCTTACCATGATAATTCAAGTACTAACAATAATAGTTTGAATACAACAATAAGCCATCTAGATATATTTAGTTCATAAACAACCAATAGGTCAAGTAGGATGATTAACCATCCAAAGACTCAAGTAATAACAATATTTAATCCAAGTATGCTCAGATAGGATATATTCCGATTCATTTATTTGATTATCCGTTCAACTCCTCCATTTCCACTTTAATCAGTTCAAGGGACGAATCCTGATCTTTAAGGCGATCCAACCTTTCCCAAACGCACTTCAGGCCCTAAAAGATTTGCACACCCCCTATAGTACCTTTAAACTATAGTGTAGGTGAAATACTCCAATTCTAATAAATACCTTAAAACTGTTAAATAATGAAGAATTGATCTTGGAATAAATCATTTTAGTTATGCATGCAAACGTTACGTAAATTAATATTACGCGTGCGCATGCAAACTCACGCATGCAAATGTCACGTAAAAAATAGTCGTTTTACCGTAAATGCTAACGGGCGTAATTTTACAAACGTCGTAACATACTCGTACAAAACGCTCATGTATGTTTATTAACAAGGATTAAACTTCGTACATAACGAGCTCGATAAAGAGAGCAACAACAAGGAAAGATTAATATGAACGTTTTTACAACTCATAACACGACAACGTTCGATCCACGAACGCTAATACAATGTGGTCTACACGTACGCATATAAACGCTTACGTACGAACATTAACGGGCATTAAACCCCTTACGAAACAAGCTCAACTAGGAGAGCATCATCTAGGAAAAATATATACAAGCATTTATACGACTCGGTACCCAATAACGTCCACTGTAAAAACACGAAAAATACTAACGAGCAACGTAAATATTTTACTATTGCCTATGCATTTATAAATGCTAAAATAAATTGATATAAACATTTAAACAATGTAACAACTTATGTTACATAATCTTAATACTTGATATATATATCGTAAATACATAAGAAATGTTATAACAATACATATAACACAAAGTTTACAAGTTAAAATCTGCACTATATGTGCCGGGTTTATATGCCATTTTTGGGCATGTCTTTACACACTTTGACTTAGTAAAATGATTAACTACCCAATGAACTTATATTATACATGAGTATACAATTATACAGCAAGAATAAATCTACCTTCATTCATATGTACTACCGGTAACATACTCACTCAATGAAATAAGGAAAAACGGTAATATACTTCATATACTAGTGGTAGTATATATGTGTTTACGTAACCAAAAAAAGAAAAAAGAAAGGGAGAACCTACAGCATGTACGCATACATGTATATCTATTCAAACAAAATAAACCTGTAGCAATAAGGTTAATACCTTTGCCTATAATCAAGCAAAAGGAACCAGTAGCTAACATTGTATATTAACGGTTACATAGCTTATAGTTAGCAATCAAAAAAAAAAAACTATAACCAATTACCTCCAAATTGACGTAGTACTCTAAGTTTTTAATGAAGCAAAAACAAACACTATATATATTAATAATAGTCATGCACACTCATTACCAAACCAAAACGTGTAGTAACATACGGTAATAAATAACTTATGATCAGACGAAAAAAAACTGTAGCAAGCATCAAGTCTGTACTATATACAAAACGGTAATCCTTATTAAAGTAGTGTTCACGTGTTTATATAATAAAACAAAAAAAAATGGTAAAGTACTTCTACATATACCACTATACATGTGAACGATATGCATATAACAAACCGGTAAAATACCCACTTATGAGTATAATTGAACAACAAATGTACAACCCCAACCAACAACACACATAACAACAATCTGCAGTGGAGAATATACTTCATCACAATACTTAACTCGTTGGTGTTACACGCCGTTAACCACCCACGTGGCTAACAAGGCTATTACATACACATTGTACCGGTCTGATGGACTAGATTCCCGAGCGACTACACATTACTGACCCTTCCATTAACAATAGAAACAATATACACCTTCCAAACTGTACCGAGTATTCACAAACTAATGCCGATAACAATTTCGGTCTTACTACACCTACTGCATATATACAACTTAAATGATTACCCATGTACAACGACTACCCCGTCCTACTCTCGAACGGCTTTCAGCTCTTTGTACCTGAAATAGGAAAAGAAGAGAAAGGGTGGCCCCCAAGGGGCTCAGCACCTTTGCTGGTATGGTAATCCCGCAGCCCACATGCTACCGGGCCACGCACAACTAATTGTCGTCTTAGCATGCGGTTGATTATATTTAAATCATGCATGTAACTATAAACACACAACACATAATAATCCGCCTCAATGGGCTCAACAAACATATCCCATCCATACTTGATAGGTCACTCATGGTATTCATTACCCTAGAGTATTCCTCCTCTAATGGAGCTACTTCCTTAATAGACGACACTTACCCATTAATCGGGTTACCCTTAAACGCCTGTTATCACAAACTGGGATTCATATCCATGATCCACATACTCCACATTCTACAACAATAAACATACTCACATAACAACATTTTTCACGTTTCAACGTGTACATAATAACATCGCAATAGGAATTGCATTACATCAACAACACATAACATAACGGGAGCGGTCCTCTTAGGAACTGACCCAAACATTGTTAATTCACTGGTGAGCCTAAGAATGATGTCACCCCCATGGTAAGCTCGTTATACAACACTCATTACCGTCCTAATAGTCGGACGAGTAACTTAAGTTAAGATGGTTCGGGTTTTGTGGCCCGAACCACACCACACAAACACATGTTCCCCCCCCTAAACCGATCATAAGTCAGAATACTAAGCTTTGAATAAGCTAATGAGATCATAACCCGTGAGGGAAACAACCATAACGAGAGAAGGTAGGCTAAAAAGGATACCCACTCCCAAACAACGCGCGACCCGGCCTAACCGGATCCCACCATTGTACATACTTACTTTTAGATATTAGTTAGAACCCGCTATGGAGTCTATCACCTCTACAAACCATACATATTACAATGGGTTAAACATACAAGGGAGATCCCTACATTCACACACACATATCACACAATTAAACACGCATAGCCGTGGTTAGAACGTCCCATGGTTCGGGTCGTTTAATCCGATTACCGAACTCTCATGTGATCCTAGACTCAGTTAACTAAGGTTAACACTTCCGAGGCTAAATGGTATCGGAGTTGAACACGCCACATAAATGAATTACTGTAAACTCATTACATGTTTAATCTTACAACGTGGCTAACATATAGAAAAACACATTGGCATACAAGCCGGTGTAATCCGGTAGGACACAGGTTGCAAGAAAACCATACCTGTCACCGGTGTCCACTTTATCATGTCCATTTATGTTCCTCGAGCAATTCTCGAACAACTGATAACATTACATGTACTTTTATTAACATCGGGGTAGCATGATTGTTTAAAGTCTAATGCTTATAACTTTTCCCCGTTAACTTAGTTACATAACTTCACATTTTCACTTGTTTTACTTTTACATTTTAATACAACTTTTCCCCCACTAAATTGTCATTATAACTCACTTAACATGTCCTTAACAATCTTATACCATCATTCCTAACTAATCACCATTTTTAGACAACTTTTCCGAACCTTGAACAACATTTTTGGCCAAAACAGTGGCATGTCCGAAATTGTGTCCGGACTTCCCAAGTTCGGACGCAAGCCGTGACTTAAAACTGAAAACAGACGCATGTCCGAACATGTGTCCGGACTTCGGAAGTTCGGACATGGGTCGAGGGAAATTTCAAAGTAAAATCTCATGTGTCCGAACCTGTGTCCGGACTTCCGAAGTTCGGACATAGTTCGAGACTCTGAGAATTTTTACGCAACAGGCCTGTCCGAACGTCCATGTCCGGACGGATGTTCGGACAATCCAAAACACTCATTTTCCAAGCCTTTAAACACTTAACCAATTTCCACCAAAATCTCTAACACTTATAGTATTTCCTCCTTAGGTTTCTAAATGGTGTTTCATACCTATTGTAACCATCTTTTCTTACAACTAAATTCCTTATGTCATCCTTGTAGTCCTTTTACAAGTTTATTCCTTCTCCTTGTTTTCCAAAGTTTGCCTAAGTCCTAGAACAACTCCTTTGATTTCTAGAACTTCCAAGACAATGTCTAAATCCTTGTAGCACTCTAAACACCTTAATACATGATTTCTTCCCTCGTAAAACATTTAATCATTCTCAACACTTCCAAACTCACCAAAACTCTTTTTAAACACTTAGAACTTCTTATACATCATCTAAATTTTGCCATAGGTTCTCTTAGCAAAATGTCATACCAAAACACATAGCTTTCACCATTAGACATTCAAGAACACCTAAAATCCATCAAGAGTATTCTCAGACACAAACACTTAGGTTTTCACCCTTTTACAACCAAAAACACTTAATCACTTAATACACATTACTTACACACAAACATACTGTTTTTCCTCCTTTAACCATCCAAGACACTCATCTTCACAAAGAATGTTCTTTACACACATCTAAATCCTTAGACTACACTACATCACAATATAGTGCATAAACTTTAATTGCATGGCACTTAGGCCCTTAAATAACATGGCTCTTAGGCCCTTAAGATGCATAAATCATAAACACTGAATTTCCTACATTGTATTTGCCTTTGACCTGCAAATACACTCAACAATACATATGCCTTTTACTAAGCCCTTGAGAGCATTCTTCTAAGTCATTTTCCCTTGGCTCCTTAAATGATTTTCATAAGCAATATAAGCTCATTTCTCCTAAGACTTTAAACCACATTAGGTTAGCACATTTACCTCTTTTCCTCACAAACTTCTTTCTTGTTTCCTTGACTAAATTGGCAAGGCTTTTAGTTGCTTGTCAACTTCTAAACATTATACAAATAATATAATGAGTATACAAGCTTTAAGCTTCATCTCATTGTAAACCCTAGTTACATATATTATCTTAAGGTATTAAAATGATTGTTTTTGTTATAACCCAAGATTTGGTTATATTTTATTTCGTCACAATTCATCTTTAAGTCGGTTCAATCTTAATTCAGGACATGGAAGTCCTTTAGATTAAAGACAAGGGCGAGGTGGTCTTCTTCTTTCGAATTTTGGTAAGAGATTATTAATTGAGTTATTAATAATTCCCTAGTCATTATTCTAATCACGTTCTCACGACTCCCCCTCACTCTGTCAGTTTTGAATCTCGTCAGTACGCTCCTCCTCCCTTGCTCTCTTTCTCTCTCTCAAGATCGCTCAATCAAGCGCTCAGCCTTGCAAGTGTTGTTTTGCAATCCAAGTTCTACTGTGGGTTTCGCCGCCGTTGCGAATTGCTGGTCCATTCGAGGTAGGCGTGACAGATTCCTCTTTCTTTAATCCGCTGGTTCCGGTATTTTTCCTCGTTCTGATTTCCTCGACAATCTGATTGGGTTCAGCGTTGGTTCTTGCGTTCGATTGATTCCTTCTGCTGTCGGCTTCGTCTGTGGGTTCGTCGTCGTATTCAGGTGAGGGTTGTGTGCAGTTTTGGATTGTAATTTCAGTTTCAGAGTTTGGGTTCCGTTTTCTGAATTGGGAGTTTTGCATTTGTGTTTTGCTCAGTGAATTGGTTTGTGTTCGGTCTGCGTTTGAGGGTCTACATTGGCTGGATTCTGCTGTTCAGAATTGAGGGATTGTCTCTGCTGTTAATCCGAGGTAGGTGGCTTTCGGATTCGATCCGTGTGTTCAGCCTTGGGGATTTGGATTCTATCAGTTAGTTCAATGTTTTGATCATGTGTTGGTGTGTGATTTATGTCTGTTTAATGCCATTTCAATGGATTAAACCCCCAAGGTTGTTTTGTAAATGTGTGTGTTGATTTGAGTAAGTTTTGGTGCTTTTGTTCGTGCTAAATTCGCTTCTGATTTCTGAGGTTTTCGGCGTGTCCGAACTTCCGTCCGAGCTTTGAAGTTCGGACATGCCCTTCTGCGCTTAATCTTTTGAAAATCTTCGCTGTGTCCGAACTTCCGTCCGAGCTTTGAAGTTCGGACACAGCCTTCTGCATTCTCTGATTTTGACTTCGACTTGTGTCCGAACATTGGACGTCCGGACACAAGTTCGGACTCTCCACGTCCTGTTTTCCGAAGAACGTCCGAACATCCGTCCGAACTTGGATGTTCGGACACCTCTGACTCTCCATCTGTTTTAAGGTTCGACTTGTGTCCGAACTTTGAAGTCCGGACACAAGTTCGGACATCTGTCTGGTTTTGCCTTCTGAGTCTCGACTTGTGTCCGAACATTGATGTCCGGACACAAGTTCGGATAGGCTACTTTTTGGCCATAACTTGCTCGTTTGAGCTCCGTTTTGACTTCTGTTTGCGGGGTTGGATTCCCCTTCTGATTTCCAAGCTATCTATGAGCTTTCTGGTGCCTTTGGTGCACATATGCTTATTGTATTTAAGCTTCTGTTTTGGGACCTAGTTATCTCTGTGTCTGAGCCTTTGGATGGCTGGTTTCGCTGTCTCGTAGCGCGCTATGTAGGATCCTTCTGTTCACGGGTGATGTTCCCCGTTCTGTTCACGGGTGTTTACCTGTTCTGTTTACGAGTGAGGTTTCCTCGTTCTGTTCACGAGCTGGTTGCTCGTTCTGTCTGTATGCTGTGATACTAGTGTCCCACTCTGTTTTCTGCTCTTCGCTTCTGCTCTGTTTCGTCCTTAATGATTGGACTTCTGTTTCTGATTTCTGATATGTTTATGGATTCTCTTGACTCCTTCTGTTTTGATAACATTCTTAAATGTTTTGAGCATGCTGGTTGATGAAGTTTGTCATCTACTGGGCATAGTTGTGTGCTCATTCCCCTACTTCTAACGCTTTTGCAGATTGATTAGCGAGGATCGTCTCCCCTCAGCTTCTGGAGTTTAGCTGCTTTGTTTTTAGCTTCTTTTGAGACCTTGTATTGGATTTGGGCCTTTGGGCATATTTTGTTAGCTTCCGCTTTTGACATTAGTTTGGTGGGTTCTGTAATGACTTGTGGGGATGTTTTAACATCTCTTGTTTTATACTTTATTTAAGTATTCCGTTTGGGCCTTATTTGACTATCTGTTTAAGTTCGTTTATTAGAGCCTTGCGTTATTATGTAATAATACGCGGCGTGTAATACCCCTAACTCCTAGGCCAGTGTTTGGGGGTGTTACATTTAGTGGTATCAGAGCCGTGTTCTAATCTGCTGGGATTCTAAGTTAGCCAGTCAGTCAGAAATGTCAGTGTTAGTGTCGGAGTCTAACTGCTTGCTGTTGGACTTTCAGAATGCCGCCAAGGAGAGCGAATAACCCTCCAGGGAATGTTGCTGATGCTGTTCAGCAATTCATGACGCAGCTCATGCAGACCATGGCTGCAGGGGGCGGTCCAGCTGGAGGAGGACCAGCTGGCGGAGCAGGCCCGGCTGGGGCAGATGCTGGAGGGAGGAATGTGAAGGCGCTTCAGGAGTTCATGAAGCTGAAGCCGCCATCGTTCGATGGGGCAGGAGATCCCCAGGAGGCCAGCCACTGGTTGTCAGAGGTGGAGGATTTACTTCGGGTGATGGGCTCTGAGGAGGAGCAGAAGGTCGACTTCGCCACCTTTCTGTTCAAGGCCGAAGCCAAGGAGTGGTGGAGGTCAGTGATGGGGAAGTTCCCACAGCCTTGGACGTGGGAGCAGTTCACTGGGGAGTTCAACAAACAGTTCTACCCCGACGTCTACAAGGATCAGCGCATCCTGGAGTATAACCGGCTACGCCAGGGCCGGGACATGAGTGTGGAGGAGTACGTCCGCAAGTTCATCAGCCTGTCTAAGTTCGCACCTGAGCCTGACGAGCATAGGAAGGCCAGGAAGTTTGAGAGTGGCCTGAGGCCGGACATCCGATCTGCGGTGACGCCGCTGCGTCACAAGACCTTCAGGGACGTTGCTGATGTCGCCCTGCTGGTAGAGGCCGACTTGAGAGGTCGCCAGTCTGGAGGGAAGGACCAGAAGAGGAAGCAGAGGTCCGATGACAGCGATAGGAGGGATCAGTCTGCTTCTCAGAAGAAGCAGTCTACTGGAGACCGCTCTGGGGACCGTTCGCGAGACAGAGGTGGTTCGTCTTCATCAGCTCCCGCTCCGAAGTGCCAGGTCTGTGGCAAGTTTCATAGAGGCCAGGACTGCTACAGGAAGTCCGGGGCCTGCTTCAAGTGTGGATCCATGGGGCATAGGATTGCTGATTGCCCTCAGGCTGAGAGGAGCAGAGGTAGCTCTGGAGGTGGAGCTGGAGGATCTACATCTGGGTCTAGAGATCGAGACCGGGTTGAGCAGAAGAAGCCCCAGGGCCAGGCCAGAGTGTACGCGATGGCTGGAGAGAGAGACCGATCGACTGACAGAGTTGTCACAGGTATTCTCCAGCTGTCATCTCGTTCTGTTTTCTGTTTGTTTGACTCTGGAGCCACCCACTCTTTTATTTCTGCTGAGTTAGTGGGTGAGCTCGGTTTGCCTGTTGTGCCTCTGGGTGTTGAGTTGTGTGTGCATAGTCCAGTAGTTAGGGACTCTTCTATGATTCTGAATTCTGTTTGCAAAGATAGTCCTGTGTTAGTCAGAGATAGGACTCTGTGTGCTAACCTCATCCCGATGGAGATGAATTCTTTTGATGTGATTCTGGGCATGGATTGGCTTGCTGCGCACCATGCCCATATTGATTGTGCTGCTTCGAGAGTCACTTTTGAGGAGCCGGGTCAGCCCCGTCTAGTTGTAGCAGGGAATGGACTCCCGTGCTCGCCGCCAGTCATATCTGCTATGCAGGCATTCCGTTTTCTGAGGAAGGGATGCCAGGGATATCTGTGCTACATCCCTGAGGTTCGCAAGGATGCGAAGTTGGAGGAGATTCCAGTGGTCAGAGACTTCCCAGATGTGTTCCAGGATGGTGTGCCTGGGCTTCCCCCTGTCAGAGAGGTGGAGTTCTCGATCGAGCTCGCACCTGAGACTCAGCCGATTTCGAAGGCCCCATACCGGATGGCGCCTGCTGAGCTCAAGGAGTTGAAGGTCCAGTTGCAGGAGCTGCTGGATAAGGGCTTCATTCGCCCGAGTGTGTCGCCTTGGGGAGCGCCAGTGCTATTTGTAAAGAAGAAGGACGGTAGTATGCGGTTGTGCATTGACTACAGGGAGCTCAACAAGGTTACCATTAAGAATAGGTATCCTCTCCCGCGCATAGACGACTTGTTCGACCAGTTAGCAGGAGCTAAGGTGTTTTCGAAGATCGATCTGAGGTCGGGATATCATCAGAGGATTAAGGCAGACGACGTGCCTAAGTCCGCTTTCAGGACTCGTTATGGACACTACGAGTTCCTAGTGATGCCATTCGGGTTGACGAATGCGCCGTCAGTATTTATGGATATGATGAACAGAGTCTTCAAGCCGTTTTTGGACCAGTTCGTTGTAGTTTTCATCGATGACATCTTGGTGTATTCCAAGAGTGCTGAGGAGCACGAGGAGCATTTGAGGACCGTTCTCCAGACTCTGAGGGAGAACGAGTTGTATGCGAAGCTGAAGAAGTGCGAGTTCTGGCTAGATCAGGTGGTATTCTTGGGACATGTGGTCTCCAAGGATGGTATCTCCGTGGACCCGGAGAAGATTCGAGCTATTACTGAGTGGGCCAGGCCTACTAATGTCGGAGATATTCGTAGCTTTCTTGGACTAGCGGGCTACTATCGTAAGTTTGTGGAGGGCTTCTCCAAGTTGGTGATTCCGTTGACTCGTCTGCTGCAGAAGGATGTGAAGTTTGAGTGGAGCGATGCCTGCGAGCAGTGTTTTCTGGAGTTGAAGAAGAGGTTGACTACTGCGCCAATCTTGACTCTTCCGGAGGGGACCGAGGGTCTTGAGGTTTTCTGTGATGCGTCCCATAGGGGACTTGGATGTGTTCTGATGCAGCAGGGGAAGGTAGTTGCATATGGCTCTCGTCAGCTTAAGCCATATGAGAAGAATACCGACCCACGATCTGGAGCTGGCTGCGGTGGTCTTTGCGTTGAAGATTTGGAGGCACTACTTGTATGGGGCAGCGTGCAAGGTGTATACGGACCATAAGAGCCTCAAGTATCTGTTCACTCAGAAGGAGTTGAACTTGAGGCAGAGGAGATGGCTGGAGTTGTTGCACGACTATGATTTAGAGATCCTCTACCATCCGGGTAGGGCGAATGTGGTTGCTGATGCGCTTAGTAGGAGGGGTCCGTCTGGGACCGTCTGTGCTTTGTCTGGTGTGCAGAGGTCTGCTCTGGAGTTGCAGCGCATGGGTATCTGGGTTGTCCGTCCAGAGAGGTCTGGGATGTTAGCAGCACTGCAGGTTCAGCCTACCTTGATCGACCGGATCAAGGCCAGTCAGGAGCTTGATGTCAGTCTGTGTAAGATCAGGAGAGTTTGTTGCTGGTCAGGAGTGAGTTCAGAGTTGCAGAGGATGGCTGCCTGAGGTTCAGAGGCCGTGTTTGTGTGCCGGCAGACGACGCGTTGAGGCGTGAGATCATGCAGGAGGCTCATGGAGCTCCTTACTCGGTACACCCAGGAGGTGTGAAGATGTACCGGGATCTGCGTGAGACTTTCTGGTGGAGCAATATGAAGAGGGACATCTCCGACTTTGTATCCAGATGTAGGACCTGTCAGCAGGTCAAGGCCGAGCATCAGAGACCAGCTGGTTTGCTTCAGCCTCTTCCCGTTCCGGAGTGGAAGTGGGAGAGCGTCGGTATGGACTTTGTTATGGGATTGCCGAAGACTCCGAGGGGTTTGATGCAGTTTGGGTCATTGTGGACCGGCTCACGAAGAGCGCTCACTTCTTGCCTGTCAGGAAGACTTTCAGTTTGCACCGTTTAGCCCAGTTGTACATTGATGAGATAGTACGGCTGCATGGGGTTCCGGCTTCGATTGTGTCTGACAGAGATCCGAGGTTTGTGTCCAGGTTCTGGCAGAGTTTTGCATCAGGCTTTGGGGACGAAGTTGTCTTTCAGTTCAGCTTACCATCCTCAGTCAGACGGGCAGACAGAGAGGACGAATCAGGTCCTAGAGGACATGCTCAGGGCATGTGTACTCGACTTTGGGGCAGCTGGGATCAGCACGTGGCACTGATAGAGTTCGCGTACAATAACAGCTTTCAGACCAGTATCGGGATGGCTCCGTTTGAGGCCTTGTATGGCAGGAGGTGCAGATCACCCATCTGTTGGGATGATCTGAAGGAGAGAGCGGTGATTGGTCCAGATTTGGTTCAGGATGCTGTGGGCAAGATTCAGTCTATCAGAGAGCGTCTGCTTGTGGCTCAGAGTCGTCAGAAGAGTTACGCCGATCAGAGGAGACGACCTCTAGAGTTTGAGGTGGGCGACCATGTGTATCTGAAGGTTTCTCCAGTGCGAGGAGTCGTTCGTTTTGGGAAGAGAGGCAAGCTTAGCCCTCGTTTTGTGGGTCCTTTTGAGATCCTAGAGAGGAGGACCGGTTGCCTATCGTTTGGCTCTGCCTCCGTTTAGCAGCAGTGCACAGTGTTTCCATGTTTCGATGCTGAGGAAGTACATTCCGGACCCATCTCATGTGATCGACTTCAGTCCGCTTCAGTTGAGGGAGGACTTCACGTTTGAGGCAGTTCCTTCGAGGATCTAGCCGGGACGTAAGCTCAGAGTAAGACCATGCCCTTGGTGAAGGTGCAGTGGTCGGGTCAGTCAGAGGAAGAGGCGACCTGGGAGGTCGAAAGTGATGTGCGTTCTAAGTTTCCCGCCCTTTTCGAGCAGTAGGTATGTTTTAATTTCGAGGACGAAATTCTTTTAAGGGGGAGGTGATGTTATAACCCAAGATTTGGTTATATTTTATTTCGTCACAATTCATCTTTAAGTCGGTTCAATCTTAATTCAGGACATGGAAGTCCTTTAGATTAAAGACAAGGGCGAGGTGGTCTTCTTCTTTCGAATTTTTGGTAAGAGATTATTAATTGAGTTATATTAATAATTCCCTAGTCATTATTCTAATCACGTTCTCACGACTCCCCCTCACTCTGTCAGTTTTGAATCTCGTCAGTACGCTCCTCCTCCCTTGCTCTCTTTCTCTCTCTCAAGATCGCTCAATCAAGCGCTCAGCCTTGCAAGTGTTGTTTTGCAATCCAAGTTCTACTGTGGGTTTCGCCGCCGTTGCGAATTGCTGGTCCATTCGAGGTAGGCGTGACAGATTCCTCTTTCTTTAATCCGCTGGTTCCGGTATTTTTCCTCGTTCTGATTTCCTCGACAATCTGATTGTGGTTCAGCGTTGGTTCTTGCGTTCGATTGATTCCTTCTGCTGTCGGCTTCGTCTGTGGGTTCGTCGTCGTATTCAGGTGAGGGTTGTGTGCAGTTTTGGATTGTAATTTCAGTTTCAGAGTTAGGGTTCCGTTTTCTGAATTGGGAGTTTTGCATTTGTGTTTTGCTCAGTGAATTGGTTTGTGTTCGGTCTGCGTTTGAGGGTCTACATTGGCTGGATTCTGCTGTTCAGAATTGAGGGATTGTCTCTGCTGTTAATCCGAGGTAGGTGGCTTTCGGATTCGATCCGTGTGTTCAGCCTTGGGGATTTGGATTCTATCAGTTAGTTCAATGTTTTGATCATGTGTTGGTGTGATTTATGTCTGTTTAATGCCATTTCAATGGATTAAACCCCCAAGGTTGTTTTGTAAATGTGTGTGTTGATTTGAGTAAGTTTTGGTGCTTTTGTTCGTGCTAAATTCGCTTCTGATTTCTGAGGTTTTCGGCGTGTCCGAACTTCCGTCCGAGCTTTGAAGTTCGGACATGCCCTTCTGCGCTTAATCTTTTGAAAATCTTCGCTGTGTCCGAACTTCCGTCCGAGCTTTGAAGTTCGGACACAGCCTTCTGCATTCTCTGATTTTGACTTCGACTTGTGTCCGAACATTGGACGTCCGGACACAAGTTCGGACTCTCCACGTCCTGTTTTCCGAAGAACGTCCGAACATCCGTCCGAACTTGGATGTTCGGACACCTCTGACTCTCCATTGTTTTAAGGTTCGACTTGTGTCCGAACTTTGAAGTCCGGACACAAGTTCGGACATCTGTCTGGTTTTGCCTTCTGAGTCTCGACTTGTGTCCGAACATTGATGTCCGGACACAAGTTCGGACAGGCTACTGTTTTGGCCATAACTTGCTCGTTTGAGCTCCGTTTTGACTTCTGTTTGCGGGGTTGGATTCCCCTTCTGATTTCCAAGCTATCTATGAGCTTTCTGGTGCCTTTGGTGCACATATGCTTATTGGTATTTAAGCTTCTGTTTTGGGACCTAGTTATCTCTGTGTCTGAGCCTTTGGATGGCTGGTTTCGCTGTCTCGTAGCGCGCTATGTAGGATCCTTCTGTTCACGGGTGATGTTCCCCGTTCTGTTCACGGGTGTTTACACCTGTTCTGTTTACGAGTGAGGTTTCCTCGTTCTGTTCACGAGCTGGTTGCTCGTTCTGTCTGTATGCTGTGATTACTAGTGTCCCACTCTGTTTTCTGCTTCTGTCAGCTTCTGCTCTGTTTCGTCCTTAATGATTGGACTTCTGTTTCTGATTTCTGATATGTTTATGGATTCTCTTGACTCCTTCTGTTTTGATAACATTCTTAAATGTTTTGAGCATGCTGGTTGATGAAGTTTGTCATCTACTGGGCATAGTTGTGTGCTCATTCCCCTACTTCTAACGCTTTTGCAGATTGATTAGCGAGGATCGTCTCCCCTCAGCTTCTGGAGTTTAGCTGCTTTGTTTTTAGCTTCTTTTGAGACCTTGTATTGGATTTGGGCCTTTGGGCATATTTTGTTAGCTTCCGCTTTTGACATTAGTTTGGTGGGTTCTGTAATGACTTGTGGGGATGTTTTAACATCTCTTGTTTTATACTTTATTTAAGTATTCCGTTTGGGCCTTATTTGACTATCTGTTTAAGTTCGTTTATTAGAGCCTTGCGTTATTATGTAATAATACGCGGCGTGTAATACCCCTAACTCCTAGGCCAGTGTTTGGGGGTGTTACAGTTTTACCTTGGAATGGAAAGAGAGCCTGGATATGTATCAAGAGAGGACTCCACCAAGCCCTTGGAAGCTTCAAATGAAGCTAAAACAAGCAAGGTAAAGACACCATTGTGAGGAGAATTTTCGGACATCATACAAACATGGAGGAAACATTATTTTTCTTTGAGATTCCTTACCTAGAAGCAAAGGAGAACAATAATATGTAGAAATATAAGCTCAAGCTCCTTCAATGGTGGAACTACATGGCACCGAAATGGGGCTCTTGGAATTTGAAGAAGATAGGAAGGAAGAGCTTGATGAGACAAAGAGAATGGTGGTGTTTGTTTTTGATTTGGCCAAGTGAGCTAGGAATTACAAGAGGTCAAAGATGGTGTTTTGTTTGGTACTATTGCAAATCATGAATGGAAGGGAAGAAGAGAGCTTGAGGACGTGGGAATTGAGGAGGGAAGGAAGAGAATGAAGATAAGTTCTACTTTGAAGATATTAAGTAGTTAACGTAAATAGTATTTTACTTTACTACTTTAGTTAGCTTATTTATTTGTTTACTTGCAAGGTGGTGACTCACCTCACAAAACCGGCCCCCAATAGTTACCTAGGGGTGTTTTAGTCTTTGTTGACCCATTTAATTACTTATAACAACATATGTTACAAACTAGCTTATTAATGTTACTATTCACTAAAACAAGGCACACAGATGTGAAATTTTTGATTTCCCATTGATATAGACTTCCAAATGTGATACTATATAGTACACATGTTAATTAAAGAGTAATTGTGGACATTTAGCCATTCAAAACTCATTTACAAGACGATTTTTCAAAAACGTGCTTTAAGACTCCTTAAAGCACTTTTTGTGTGTTAACTTATTTTCAAGCTTGGTTTTCTTTGGTAATTGATTTAATATGTTCATTAACATATTTATAAGGTATAGGTATGACCATTAGGTCTTATACAAATTTATCCTAAGCTTAGAGCACATTTTTGCTCTTATTGACTTTAAGGTATATTCTTGTGTTTTGTTTGGTTTAACTGTCTACCAAGTTTCCAAAGGACTTAATTAGCCTTATTAAATTATAATTGAATATTATTAAGTCTTGGTAGGCTCTTTGGGTCCTAACCAAGTTCACTCCAAGCTTAGAGCATGTTTTTGCTCAAACTGTATCTTAGTGCTTTATTGCATTTTACTATGGTTTAAATTGTTCACTGATGTTTCTAAGGCACTTTTAGCCTTTACATACCATAGTTTAATATTTAAACCACATATCAAGGTTTGGGGTATTTCAATCTACCCACCTTAAAAGAACTTCGTCCTCGAAGTTCACACTTCCCACACATCATTTGGATTAGAACGTAGGAATCACTTGGAAATAAACTTCCATAACCAAACATATTTTACATCACAACCTCGGACTTAATGGTCCGGGTAACATATTCACATCCATACATAACATAACATACTCCCATAATAACCTCGGACTCATGGTCCGGGTACCTTAACAACATTTACACATACATAACAACCTTTAGACTCTCTGGTCTTGGGTAACATAACAACATTTAGACACATAGGTCTTGATAACATAACAGCCTTTAGACACATAGGTCTATGTAACACAACAACATTTAGACTCATAGGTCTTGATAACATACACTTTTGGAACTCAAGGGCAAAATAATATTTATTACACATACCACACAACATGTCATAGCATGTACAACAATCAAAAATATCTTTGATATACACTGTGATCCCGCAGAACCCGGTCGTGATGGATACCTTCTGTCCCCGTGCCTTTGGGAGATCAAACAATCACTTAAATTTGAAATTTTTCCTTGTGAGGTTAAGTAAGAGAACTTTAATTATGTAAAGTATCTATCGACGTTTTATAAATACCAATTCAATATCCTTTTTGAAAACACACTCAACTCCAAGTCCAACTTATGCTCTTTGCTTCTTTTCTTAGCGTGGTTATTTGTGACCACTTAAGGGGAGCTTCAAGAATCATTCAACCCTAATGTGATCAGCATCAGTGTTGAACTATCCTTCCACCCCAATTTGTGTTTGGCTTCCCTTGATCACATGCAAATCAAGTTCCACCTCCCACTTCATTTTAAAGCATCAAATAAATCACTCATTTCCAATTTTCTATCTTTTTAATCATTCTAATCATGATCATAACATCTCCAAGGGATAGAACTCCGTCTATCAGTTACCTCCATTCACTTTAATCCTGTTGCCTAGGGAATCTTATTCTCACTAGGTTCTATGTCGGTTTCATACCCGTTCATGAATCACTATATAGTATATATATACACATATATTTTATCAAAATACAACACACAGTTTCACATTTATACACTGTCGGGGTTTTTGTTCCCCGGGAGTTTCTCTACTCCCCACACTTGTACCAACACACACAACTGTTAATAAATCAACACACTTATCACAATGGTATTCGCATCTTCTGTGCGCAATTACCACAATTAAACCATGAATGAATGCGTATGTTTACGTAACACACGCACCAATCATCAAAACAAATTATTTGTGTTATGCACAACATAAGTCACGTACACTTGTACGGTAATACACACTAAATGGTTTTGCGCTCTACCCCCCTTAAGAGGGATTACGCCCACGTAATCAATCACTTAAAATGTTCTGCCGTCGTGAAGTGTTTTAACTTCCACGCGGTCTATTATAGATTGGATTCTGATTAGAGGATCATAACCATATTAGCGGTTTAGTTCCTAAACCAAGAATTCTCATTGGAGTTCGCTTTAACTCATAACCGGTTTCGGTTCTGGCCTGTGAGGCTTCTACGCGTTGTTAATTAGCCATTTACTCATATACACTATGCACACTCAACACTTGAATTACTGGTTCACTAGTTTCTGCTGTGAAACTCCAATAACTGTAGAGCTCAGTTTGCCCCACTCGTTATTGTTATTGTATTTGTAACACCCCTACAACGCCCCTATCATCTACCGAAATCGCAGCGGAAATAACCAACCAAACAACAACTAATCGCTTTGGTGTTACAATGCCGTTAACCACCCACGTGGTTAACTAGGCAGAATAAATACAAGTGTATCGGTCTGATGATCAGACTCCCGAGCAAAGTAACTAACATCCATATATAAACATAACCAACCATACCGAGTAATTAATTTACAATACATCTCCAAACCATAATCATCCAACACTGTATAACAACGGTATCAAAATGTAACGCCTCGGGTGCACAGGCGCATCCCGGGCCTAACAACCAACATATCCCAAAAGTATATCAACCTAGGACCTAGAGCCACTCTGCCTCTTCGATCCTCATCCTGCAATAAAAATATGGAGCCCCCGAGGGGGTCAGCACCTTTGCTGGTATGGCTAACGCGCAGCCCATCGACTACCGGGATACGCGCAACCAATTGTCATAATAACATGGCATTCATTTTAGAACATCCAACATATATATACACCATAGCATAGCAGGGGAAATTGCATAGTATCACAACATCAATACATAACACCATAAGCTCGGTTCTCCCAAGGAACCTCTCACCATAGTTAGTATACCATATGAGCCTAGAGATTTTTACCAATCCCATGTTAAGCTCGTTACCATCCTCGTTACCGTCCGGTTATGTGGAACGGTTAACTTATACCAAAGGTGTGTCGGATATAGTAATCCCAAGCACACCGAAATAACATACGTATGCCCCTATGGCCCGACGTGAGTCAGTAACTAGCTTTGGATACGCTAAGGGAAGGTAGAAACCAAATTGGAATACCACCTATACATACACCAAGAGAGCCGAAGCGGATATGATATCGACCCCCATCCATCACACGCGTGGCCGGAACAACCGGACTCCTCACTTCCCCGGTTAGCACTTGTTAGTGATCACACATTTTGTTAAGTCACATACAAGCAAAATTTAGGTCTTATTAGACAACCAAGGGAAAGGAGTCATAACCTTTCAACATCATAATGATAACAACTGTAAACTCTTTTCATGCCTTAATCTTATAAGGTCGTAACACACAGAAAAGCAAACAACACCCAAGCCGGTGTAAACCGGTAGGCAACAGACTGCAAGAAAACCATACCTTGGTCCTTGCCTTGTTTCGTTCCCACCTTGAGGAATCCTATACCAAGTAAGGTCGGTTAATTATTTATTTAACTTCACACTTACTAAGTATTCACATGATTGTATGACATGTTTTAATGTCTACCTCACCCTAGGTTACCTTCATTATACATCCTAGGGTTAACTACATAAGTCACATTCTTTTCTGTTTTTTTTTTTTTACAAGTTTAGGTCCGACCGACCTTGCCGACCGAACATGTCCAAGTTCGGTCGATTCCAGAACACATTTCCGTCAAAATTTTCTACTCCGACCGAACTTACCAAGTCCGATCCTATGTTCGGTCTTTCCCGAGAGTTTCTCCCCTGTAAATTTAGCCCTCCCACGAACTTACCAGGTCCGGTCCCATGTTCGGTCGGTTCCAGTAACTCAATCCGTACACAAAATACAAGTCCGACCGACCTTGCAAGTCCGGTCCCCAAGGTCGGTCTTTTCCAGAAGCCAATTCTCGCAGGGTAAACTGGGCTCGACCGACTTGCAAGTTCGGTCGCAAGTTCGGTCTGCCCCAGACCCTTGTTTTCCTTTTCACATTCAACTCCAAACTTCACCCCATATAACCTAGTACTCCCTAACCTCATTTGGGCACTTCAAACACACCTTAAGACATCCTTAAACACTTATAAAACTCATTTTCTAATTCCTTAAGCCTTTACCCATTTCTTCACAAAATTCCTAACACTTATAATATTTTCTCCTAGTTTTTCAAGTGGTGTCTCATGCCTATGATAAATACTATCCCAAAAGCTTTCTCCTTATTTTAACATCATCTCCCAAGCATCATCTCTCACAACTAACTCCTTATATCCTTCTTGAAACTCTTTTCCTAGTGTACACTTCTCCTTATTTTACCAAAGTTTGCCTAGGTATTTACCTAAGTCCCAAGGTGACTTTGGTACTCACTAAATCTTAAGATCATGTCTAAGTCCTTATTACACCCTAGAGTACTTCCTAGTACATCAAAATTCCTTAAGAACATCATGAACTTCTTATTCATCTCCTACACTTTCTAACTCACCAAACCTTATGTAAACACTTAGAACTTCTTACTTCCTACCTAATTTTGACATAGGTTCCCCTAGAACATTACTAAGCCAACACTTTGTTTTCTCCATTAAACACTCAAGAACATCTAGAATCACCAAACACACTCTCATACACAACTTCACCAATTTACACTACATCACAATATAGTGCATAATTTAAATTGCATGGCACTTAGGCCCTTAAATGCATGGCTCTTAGGCCCTTAAAATGCTTAAATCATAAACACTGAATTTCCACAATATATATGCCTTTAACCTGCAATACACTCAACATACACATATGACCTTTACTAGTCTCTTGAGAACACCTTACTAAGTCATTCACCATTTGCTCTTAGTAGTTTTAATAAGCATTTATAAGCTCATTTCTCCTAAGGCATTAAACAACATTTAAGTAGTAGATTTACCTCTTTTCCCAAATACTTCCTCTTGATTCCTTACAACCGTATGATAATTTGATTCCTTGTCAAGTTCTAGACAATATACAAACACCATAATGAGTATTCAAGCTTTGAGCTTCATCTCATTGTAAACCCTAATTTGACATTGTTTCAAAAACATTAATGTAGTTGTTTACCATGATCTTTGAAGGGAGTTTGAATATATAACAAGAGAGGACTCACCTAGTCATGAAGAGTTGAAATGAAGCTAGAACAAAGTCACACAAGAGCTATATCAATGTGTATTTTCGGACATGACAAAAACATGGAGGAAAAATGATTTTTCTTTGAGATTCCTTACCATGAAGCAAAGGAGATCAACAATATGTCAAAATACAAGCTCAAGCTCCTTCAATGGTGGAAACCTTGGCACCGAATGGAGCTCTTGAGTTTTGAGAAGATAGGAATGAAGAGCTTGATGAGAGGAAGAGATTGGTGGTGTTTGTTTTTGATTTGGACAAGTGAGCTTGATTTAGCAAGAGGTCAAAGGTGAAGCTCTAATGGTGGGTGGTATTACCGTGATAGAAAAAGAAGAAGGAAGAAGAGAGGTGGGGAACCGTGTGAATGAAGGAAAGAAATGAGAGAATGAAGATAGAACTTACTTTTAAGGAGATATTTGTAGTATAAAGTAAAAGTAGTTTTACTTAGTTTTCTTACTTACTTATTGTATTAATTAGAGAGTGGTGAGTCACCCACTTGAGAAAAACGGCCCCTTATTAATATGAGGGTAGTATAGTCTTCTTTTGTCAATTTAATTACTTATACCACATATGTTACAAAATAGCTTATAAAAATCACTATTCACCTAACAAGGCACTTAGAAGTGAATTTTTGATTTCCCATTAATATAGCCACCCAAATGTGATACTATATAGTACACATATATATTTAGAGTAATGATGGCCATTTAGCCACTCAAAACTCATTTACAAGACAATTTTTCAAAACGTGCTTTAAGACTTCTTAAAGCACATTTTGTGTTTTAACTTGTTTTCAGCTTGGTTTTCTTTAGTAATTGGTTTAATACGTTCATTAGTATATAAATGAGGTCTTGGTAACTCATTAGGTCTTACTAAGGTTTATCCCAAGCTTAGAGCACATTTTGGCTCTTATTGACTTTAAAGCACTTTTGTGTTTCCTTTTGTTTAAATTTGTTTACTAAGGTTTCTAAGACTCTTTTTAGTCTTAGTAAATCAATGTTTTAATGTTTAACCAACATACCAAGTTGTGGGGTATTTCAATCTACCCCCCTTAAAAACTTGTCCCCAAAGTTCATACTTCCCACATATCTCACTACTAGAACACGGGGAACACTTATAAAAACAATACTTCCAACCATCATTACCAACCTTACCATCATTCTTACACCACAACGGACTCAAGGTCCAAACCACATAATACCATTCAGACACCACGGTCTGTAATATAACATAGACAATGTATAAATAGCATGTCGTACACACCATAACCAAACGGCTCTACCCCCCCTTAAAAGGGGTACGCCCCGTACCCTATACATATAAACACTAAGACAACAATGACGGGTGCTTCGCCTTCATCTTTTCTTCCAGCTCCCAAGTGGCCTCCTCAACGTCCTGGTTAGACCAGAGGACCTTCACCAGTCTCACGGACTTATGGCGAGTGTCTCGAGTCTTAGTATCCAGAATCCGTACCGGAGTCTCACTGATCGCATTGGTCGGCTCTAAGGTTAGCCTTTCCGGGCTGAAGCACATGAGACGGATGAGACATATATTTCTTCAGCTGGGACACATGAAATACATCATGTACCTTGCCCAGCTCGGCGGGTAGATCAAGTCTATAAGCTACCGGGCCGATTCCGCTCCGTCACAACATAAGGACCTACATATTTCGGGCTCAACTTGCCTTCTGACCAAAACGAAATACTCCCTTCATGGGGGATACTCTCAAAATACCTGATCGCCCACGGTGAACTCCAGGTCACGTCGGCGCACATCTGCGTACGACTTCTGTCATCCTGAGCTGCTTTCATATTAGCCCTGATCTGGCGAACTTCTGCCTGAACTTGCTCAAGATACTCTGGTCCTATAATGACCGTCTCAACTCGATTCATCCAGATAATGTGTGCGGCATGGTCTACCCTACAATGCCTGGAAGGGAGAACATCTTTGATCGATGGCATGATAACGTTGTTGTAACTAAACTTGATCAGATGTAACTTATCAATCCAGCTGGTCTGAAAGTCAAGTGCACATGCACGTAGCATATCCTCAAGTGTGTGGATGGTGCGCTCACTCTGACCATCTGTGTGGTGAAACGCTGTGCTCAATTTCAGTTCAGTACCAAGTGCCTCTCGTGTAGACTTCCAATATCTGGATAGGAATCTGGTATCTCTGTCAGATATACTATCGTTGGTACACCATGATGTCTTACAATCTCTTATCGAATTCTGCCAATCTTGCCACTTTCCAGGTGTCCTTCATCGGAATGAATCGAGACACCTTGGTCAGTCGGTCTACCACAACCCAAATCATATTCAGACCTCCCCTTGTAGGCGGAAGCCCTACCACGAAGTCCATAGATATGTCATGGAACTTCCACTCCGGCACTGGCATTGGCTGCACCATACCACCAGGCCGTCGGTGCTCAAACTTGACCTTCTGACAAGTGAGACACCTCAACACATAGTCATTCACATCCTTTTTCATTCCAGCCCACCAGAAATATCTTTTCATACCTTTATACATCTTTGAAGCTCCGGGGTGAATCGAAGTAGTAGAACAATGGGATTCACTCATATGCGCTCCTTCAGCTCAGCGCTACTCCTGGGTATACACAATCTGCCATTAAGCCTAATCAGGTCATCATCGTGGAGTCTGAAGTCGTACTTCTGACCCTCGAATGTGCCATCAATAAGCTTCTGTCTAATTCCACCATACTGATCCGTCATCTGAGCACTCCGCACCTCTTCAACCAAGCCAGTATGAGAGACTAGCGAATGGAGAGAGTGTGCTCGGCGACTCAATGCGTCAGCTACCACATTTGCCTTACCCTCCTTGTACTGTAAATCGATGTCATAATCATTCAGAAATTCAACCCACCTTCTTGCCTCATGTTCAACTCTTTCTGAGTGAACAAGTATTTCAAGCTCTTGTGGTCAGAATAAATCGTCACACTTACCCCATAATGATGTCGCCATATCTTCAGTGCGAAGACAATGGCCCCCAATTCTAAGTCGTGGGTAGGGTAGTTCTCCTCATGCTTCTTCAGCTGTCGGGAGGCGTAAGCCACGACCTTCCCGTGTTGCATCAAACAACATACCCCTGCCTGATGCGTCGCAATAGACCTCAAAACCATCTGGACCGTCTGGTATGTCAGAACCGGTGCAGATGTCAGAGCATCCTTGAGACTCGAAAGCTCTCACAGTCGACTGTCCACTCGAATGGTGCATCCTTTTCATCAAGGAAGTCATCGGCTTCGAGACACTGGAGAAGTCCTTCACAAATCTCCTATATAACCTGCCAGACCGAGGAAGCTCCTGATGTCGGTAACTGTCTTCGGCCTAGGCCAGGTGCGCACTGCATCTATTTGCCGGATCAACAGCGATCCCGGCCTCAGAAATCACATGTCCAAGGAATGATACTTGGTTCAACCAAAATTCACACTTAGAAAATTTAGCATACAGCTGATTCTTTCTCAATGTTGCAATACATCTCTCAGGTGGCTTTCATGCTCACCTCTCGATTTCGAATACACAAGTATGTCATCGATGAAGACTACCACTGATTTGTCCAACTGATCTTGGAACAAACGGTTCATTAAGTCCATGAACTTTGCTGGTGCATTTGACAAGCCAAACGGCATAACGGTGAACTCATATGCCCATACCTAGTTCTGAAGGCTGTCTTTTCTATATCACTGTCACGGATGGCAATCTGGTGGTATCCGGAACGTAGGTCTATCTTGGAGAATACTGATGCTCCCCTCAGCTGATCAAATAGATCGTCGATGCGTGGTAAGGGGTAACGGTTCTTCACCGTAACAGCATTCAGCTCCCGATAATCAATACATAGGCGGAGGCTACCGTCCTTCTTCTTCACGAAGAGGACCGGCGCTCCCCATGGTGACACACTAGGGCGGATAAAGCCCTTGTCGAGTAGGTCTCTCAGCTGCTCCTTGAGCTCTGTCATTCTGCTGGAGCCATACGGTAAGGTGCTTTGCAATGGGTCCGGTGCCCGGAACTAGATCAATCTCAAACTCAACCTCTCGTGCTGGCGGCATGCCCGGCAGTTCCTTAGGAAATACATCAGGAAACTCCGACACTACCGGCACATCTGGGCTAAACTCAGGGTCTCTCTCTATGTCCTGGACATAGCAGAGGTATACATCTCCCCGTCGCAACTCATGATACATGGCCATGGCGGTGATGATCTGTGTCGAAGGCTCCCTGGGCCTCTGGCGGTATGATATAGTAACCCCAGATGGACTCCTAAGAAGCAGTCGATGCTCGGCACATAGGATTCTACCCTTGTACCGCTCCAACCAGTTCATCCCGACAATCACATCAAAACCTAGTCCGTCGAACTCTATCAAGTCGATCGGAAACTCCTCATCCATGATTCGAACAACAGCATCTCGGTAGTAGCGGGTACATCTGATCCGCTCTTTCGACGGGAGAGTGACCACGAAGTCTGGCATCTCTTCACCGTCTAACCCCAGCCTCTTCGCAAATGCTAGCGAAATGAATGTGTGTGAGGCTCCAGAGTCGAACAAGATCGATGCATCCACGCCATTCACTGGAAAGGTACCGGTGAGGATTGTGCCGCTCTTGCCGGCTTCTGCCTTATTGCAGACACTCAGTATACCTCCCGTTCCGAGTGCACAGCCTAATTCATTGGCAAACTAATAAGTATTGGGTAACAACACGTTGATACACTCCAAAACAACATTCCTTTATTCATTAACACAGTCTTTACACCATAAATTGGTTACATTGTAGACATTGCTAGATATAGCTCCTTTGTCAAACCACTGGCTTAATACATTACATGATTACACAAGGCTCAAAACTGCCTGAAAGTCAAATTTAAACGTCCAGGTTTCATGTGTGTGGCATTGATCACTGCCGACGGTGCGGTATTCAGTTTGATCTTTCTGATGCCATGGTATAGCATCCTTGATTGCCCACCCATGATTATACATCTCCCGATTTCAGCAGTAGCTTCTTTGCGAGATCAGCACGCTTCTGCTCGCCATACACAAACACTGCGGTATCACCAATGGACCAAGACACCACGGGTACTCCCTTACTTAGAGACTCGGGTGACTCGTCCTTGTCTTGGTGTATACCTAACCGTCCACCTTTCTGGTAGAAGTTCACAATGCATAGATCTGCTTTACACTTGGAATTGATTCCGTTTCAACTTGCTGAGCAATTCCCACGGCGTGGTTAACGACCGCGTGGAACTCCTCTGGTATACTTGCCACTGTTGCTCCATCTTCAGCTCGTACTTCTTGATATGACTTGGTGTAAGGGTTCCAGTCCTTACCCATGCACATCATCTTCAATTGCATCCTTGCTCCGTTCGGGTATTCGGGTGTGTAGAACCCTCCTGGTTTTGCTCCGAGTTCGTCGCATCGTCTGATGATATGGATTTGTGCTTCCGGTGTCAGGTATCCATTTAAAGTATCATACCTGGCTGGATGACCTGACATTGCTCCAATGGAAAGTCGGTGATGTTGATGGCGGTTTCTTCAGGGTTTGGTGTGGGCGGGATTGGATAGCAGATATTGAAGGTTCCTAAGTTTCAAATTGCCTACTTTAGGTGTTTTCCACATTATATTCTAACTCTTTACTTATATGTTTGTACTCTTAGACTTGCTAACACTCATGCATGAAATGCGGTAAGCAATCACTTTTTCATTTATCAGTTTAGGCGGTACCTGGTCTCGAAGAGGATCCTGGTGCCTCAGACCGGTCCACCACATTCAGGGTGGCCTTGCCGGACCCCGTAGCCTTCCCCTTCTGGGATTCAGTGTACTTCTTGTCAGAAGTCTGCTGAATAATCGCCTTCGGGCCTTCAGTGGTCGTGGTAGTATTACCCTTCCACTGCCCTTTGGCTTGTAGTTCTGCGTTGGGGTTCGTCCAACACTCAAACTCACGGTGCCCCATCTTCTGGCAGTGACGGCACCTCACATCATTCCCCTTGCAGTCTTTGCCGGGGTGGTCTCCATTGCACCACTTACAGTAAAAGTGGCGCTCCGGTCCAGAACCCGCGCTAGCTGCTATAACAACACACAATAATACTCACTTTCCATCTAACAACACACCTCAACTAGATACACATGGTTAAGTAATTACCCTTAGGCGGGTAGGAGCGTAGAGGCTTCGCCGCATACGCATACGTGAGCTTCAGTGGCTCATCAGCTGTGGTGGTCTGGGCTTGGCCCTTGTCACCCTGGTACTGGCCCTTCTGGGGCTGAGGGTAGGGTTTCTTTTTCTTTTCTCCCCCATACCCTTGCTGATTCTGGCCCTCGTTGGTGGCCTTGCGCTTGTGCGCATTTTCCTCGTCCCTCAGACGGACGGTAATTTCAACCTTAGCAGCGGCATGATAGCACTCCTGTATTTTAGGATGTCAGTCATGCCCCGCAAGAAAAACTTACTAACTCACATTAACATTCACTCATGGTATAAATTGATTCACAATAAGGTACTCTAATTACCTGCAAGGTGGTATACTCAGCTGGCCCCATCCCATAGCGGAGACGGTGGCTAGCCATTGTAGAACCGGTTCACCAACACCCGGTTCGAGTACCCAAGGTCTGGTAACAGGTGGATAAGGCCGGTGAATGCTGTGTAGTAGTCATCAACCGACATCTTATCTCCCTGCCTCAGACTATCAGCTCGAGGCGCTTGGCCTCCTGCACGTGCACCGGGTAGTACTTGGCTCGCAGTAGAGCCGTGTACTCCCTCCAACCAAATTCAGGATCAGCCATCCTGTCCTCCTTCACCAACTTCCACCAACTCTGCGCCGTACCCTTCAGTAGTAGGCAGCAAGACGGACCTTAGCTTCAGCAGGTACTGCCAAGGTCTCGTAGGCGGTCTCCATTCGGAGATGTACGCCTCCAGTTTTCGAGGATCAGTCTCCCCATTGAATGATGGCGGTCTAAGATCAGCCAACGCCTTGACCCAATTGGTCTCTCGTGGCGGTGGTGGTGGTGGCTGAACTCCGGGCTGTTGCCCTTGCTGAATAGCAGCAACCAGATCGGGTACCAACTGGGCTACGGCGGCTGCAACTGCCTCAGCCATAGTCTGTGCCGCAGTATCATCGCCCTGGTTACCCAATCTCCAGTACCGCGCCCGCGGCCTCTCCCTCGTGGTCTACCTGCCATCTGAATTATATGAACATTTCATTAGCATTATGCTTGCACACTTATCGGTCCAATGGTTATAGCATCTTCCCGACAACCAGGTAATTCCACACTTAGTTAGTGGTTAACCTTTCCAAATCGTTCACTTAGGTAACTGTAGCTAGGTTCCTAACTCGGTATATCCCTAAGCTCGGTATTCTAGTCATCAGAGCGATACTTCGCTCTGATACCACTTTTTGTAACACCCCTACAACGCCCCTATCATCTACCGAAATCGCAGCGGAAATAACCAACCAAAAATAACTAATCGCTTTGGTGTTACAACGCCGTTAACCACCCACGTGGTTAACTAGGCAGAATAAATACAAGTGTATCGGTCTGATGATCAGACTCCCGAGCATAGTAACTAACATCCATATATATACATAACCAACCATACCGAGTAATTAATTTACAATACATCTCCAAACCATAATCATCCAACACTGTATAACAACGGTATCAAAATGTAACGCCTCGGGTGCACAGGCGCATCCCGGGCCTAACAACCAACATATCCCAAAAGTATATCAACCTAGGACCTAGAGCCACTCTGCCTCTTCGATCCTCATCCTGCAATAAAAATATGGAGCCCCCGAGGGGGTCAGCACCTTTGCTGGTATGGCTAACGCGCAGCCCATCGACTACCGGGATACGCGCAACCAATTGTCATAATAACATGGCATTCATTTTAGAACATCCAACATATATATACACCATAGCATAGCAAGGGAAATTGCATAGCATCACAACATCAATACATAACACCATAACTCGGTTCTCCCACAAGGAACCTCCACCATAGTTAGTATACCATATGAGCCTAGATTTTTACCAATCCCATGTTAAGCTCGTTACCATCCTCGTTACCGTCCGGTTATGGAACGGTTAACTTATACCAAAGGTGTGTCGGATATAGTAATCCCAAGCACACCGAAATAACATACGTATGCCCCTATGGCCCGACGTGAGTCAGTAACTAGCTTTGGATAAGCTAAGGGAAGGTAGAAACCAAATTGGAATACCACCTATACATACACCAAGAGAGCCGAACCGGATATGATATCGACCCCCATCCATCACACGCGTGGCCGGAACAACCGGACTCCTCACTCCCCGGTTAGCACTTGTTAGTGATCACACAACATTTTGTTAAGTCACATACAAGCAAACATTTAGGTCTTGTTAGACAACCAAGGGAAAGGAGTCATAACCTTACAACATCATAATGTATAACAACTGTAAACTCTTTTCATGCCTTAATCTTATAAGGTCGTAACACAGAAAAGCAAACAACACCCAAGCCGGTGTAAACCGTAGGCAACAGACTGCAAGAAAACCATACCTTGGTCCTTGCCTTGTTTCGTTCCACCTTGAGAGAATCCTATACACATTAGTAAGGTCGGTTAATTATTTATTTAACTTCACACTTACTAAGTATTCACATGATTGTATGACATGTTTTAATGTCTACCTCACCCTAGGTTACCTTCATTATACATCCTAGGGTTAACTACATAAGTCACATTCTTTTCTGTTTTTTTTTTTACAAGTTTAGGTCCGACCGACCTTGCCGACCGAACATGTCCAAGTTCGGTCGATTCCAGAACACATTTCCGTCAAAATTTTCTACTCCGACCGAACTTACCAAGTCCGGTCCTATGTTCGGTCTTTTCCCGAGAGTTTCTCCCCTTTGTAAATTTAGCCCGACCGAACTTACCAGTCCGGTCCATGTTCGGTCGGTTCCAGTAACTCAATCCGTACACAAAATACAAGTCCGACCGACCTTGCAAGTCCGGTCCCCAAGGTCGGTCTTTTCCAGAAGCCAATTCTCGCAGGGTAAACTGGGCTCGACCGAACTTGCAAGTTCGGTCGCAAGTTCGGTCTGCCCCAGACCCTTGTTTTCCTTTTCACATTCAACTCCAAACTTCACCCCATATAACCTAGTACCCTAACCTCATTTGGGCACTTCAAACACACCTTAAGACATCCTTAAACACTATAAAACTCATTTTCTAATTCCTTAAGCCTTTACCCATTTCTTCACAAAATTCCTAACACTTATAATATTTTCTCCTAGTTTTTCAAGTGGTGTCTCATGCCTATGATAACTACTATCCCAAAAGCTTTCTCCTTATTTTAACATCATCTCCCAAGCATCATCTCTCACAACTAACTCCTTATATCCTTCTTGAAACTCTTTTCCTAGTGTACACTTCTCCTTATTTTACCAAAGTTTGCCTAGGTATTTACCTAAGTCCCAAGGTGACTTTGGTACTCACTAAATCTTAAGATCATGTCTAAGTCCTTATTACACCCTAGAGTACTTCCTAGTACATCAAAATTCCTTAAGAACATCATGAACTTCTTATTCATCTCCTACACTTTCTAACTCACCAAACCTTATGTAAACACTTAGAACTTCTTACTTCCTACCTAAATTTTGACATGGGTTCCCCTAGAACATTACTAAGCCAAAACACTTTGTTTTCTCCATTAAACACTCAAGAACATCTAGAATCACCAAAACACTCTCATACACAACTTCACCAAATTTACACTACATCACAATATAGTGCATAATTTAAATTGCATGGCACTTAGGCCCTTAAAATGCATGGCTCTTAGGCCCTTAAAATGCTTAAATCATAAACACTGAATTTCCACAATATATATGCCTTTAACCTGCAAATACACTCAACATACACATATGACCTTTACTAGTCTCTTGAGAACACCTTACTAAGTCATTCACCATTTGCTCTTTAGGTAGTTTTAATAAGCATTTATAAGCTCATTTCTCCTAAGGCATTAAACAACATTTAAGTTAGTTGATTTACCTCTTTTCCCAAAATACTTCCTCCTTGATTCCTTACAAAACCGTATGATAATTTGATTCCTTGTCAAGTTCTAGACAATATACAAACACCATAATGAGTATTCAAGCTTTGAGCTTCATCTCATTGTAAACCCTAATTTGACATTGTTTCAAAAACATTAATGTAGTTGTTTTACCTTGATCTTTGAAGGGAGTTTGAATATATAACAAGAGAGGACTCCACCTAGTCCATGAAGAGTTGAAATGAAGCTAGAACAAAGTCACACAAAGAGCTATATCAATGTGTATTTTCGGACATGACAAAAACATGGAGGAAACATGATTTTTCTTTGAGATTCCTTACCAAGAAGCAAAGGAGATCAACAATATGTCAAAATACAAGCTCAAGCTCCTTCAATGGTGGAACACCTTGGCACCGAAATGGAGCTCTTGGAGTTTTGAGAAGATAGGAATGAAGAGCTTGATGAGAGGAAGAGATTGGTGGTGTTTGTTTTTGATTTGGACAAGTGAGCTTGATTTAGCAAGAGGTCAAAGGTGAAGCTCTAATGGTGGTGATGGTATTACCGTGAGAGAACAAAGAAGAAGGAAGAAGAGAGGTGGGGAACCGTGTGAATGAAGGAAAGAAATGAGAGAATGAAGATAGAACTTACTTTTAAGAGATATTTGTAGTATAAAGTAAAAAGTAGTTTTACTTAGTTTTCTTTACTTACTTATTGTATTAATTAGAGAGTGGTGAGTCACCACACTTGAGAAAAACCGGCCCCCTTATTAATATGAGGGTAGTATAGTCTTCTTTTGTCAATTTAATTACTTATACCACATATGTTACAAAATAGCTTATAAAAATCACTATTCACCTAAACAAGGCACTTAGAAGTGAAATTTTTGATTTCCCATTAATATAGCCACCCAAATGTGATACTATATAGTACACATATATATTTAAGAGTAATGATGGCCATTTAGCCACTCAAAACTCATTTACAAGACAATTTTTCAAAAACGTGCTTTAAGACTTCTTAAAGCACATTTTGTGTTTTAACTTGTTTTCAAGCTTGGTTTTCTTTAGTAATTGGTTTAATACGTTCATTAGTATATAAATGAGGTCTTGGTAAGCTCATTAGGTCTTACTCAAGTTTATCCCAAGCTTAGAGCACATTTTGGCTCTTATTGACTTTAAAGCACTTTTGTGTTTCCTTTTGTTTAAATTTGTTTACTAAGGTTTCTAAGACTCTTTTTAGTCTTAGTAAATCATGTTTTAATGTTTAACCAACATACCAAGGTTTGGGGTATTTCAGTATTGTTCACCTCCCATGTTATACCCCAGATTTTTTTTATTTCCTTTCTGATTCGCAAAGGGAGTTGTGCTATTTTGTAATATTATATTAGATTGTCTATGACATTCTCCTAATGTCATATGTTAGTTTGAGGAAGGAGGGTTATATTGGTCTTCTTCCTTTTTGGTTATTGATTATTTTCTTAAGAGAGAGATTTCCTAAAGTATTTTATTTCCTCATTCTCTCTTATTCTAATTCACGTTTAATTAGTCCCTCTCCTTCATCTCTCTCATTGACGGTTCTCTCGACAGTTTCATCGCTCTGAAAACCCTCATCCCTTTGCTCATCCCCTTCTTCAATTTCTTTCAATTGTAATCGCTGGAGATCCGCCAGTGGAATTCTGTTCGTCCGTCAGTCGTCAGTCAGGTTTGGGTTGTAGATCTGATTCTCTTCTTCGTTGAGTCTCCCTTCTCTCTTTTCTAATTTCGATTTTGTATTTTGGGAATGGTTTGATACGAGGGATGGTCGTTCGAATGGAGATTCGAGAAGGCAGTTCGTAGAGTCCGCAGAGATAGCTTTGCTTCAGATGTGAGGTAGGTGGTAGATGGATTCGGTTGTGTGCGTTCACCCACGGGGGTTTTGGTTCCGTTGTTTTCCGTACATGTTTGTGTGGTTTCTGATCCGTGGTAATTTTGTGTGAGTTCTGGATTTGCGTTTTGATGCGTTACAACCCCGTGAGATCGGTTTTGTTTTGCGTATTTTGTTATGTAAGTATACTTTGACAATGGCGAATCTACCTCTATGGTTCCCTTCTGTTTTGTGAACTTTGAGTGCTTCTGATTTGAGAGTTCGGATTGTTTAATCGCCCTATGTTTGGTGATCGATCTCTGTCTGATTTGTCTTGGTTTTGACCTTCTAAAACTGCCATGGTTATGGTTTAAAGGCTTTGGTTTCGTACTGCATTTTTGACATTGTTTTGATGCCTCTGTCTGTGTGAAAATCGCTTCTGTTTTCTGAGTTTTTCGGTATGTCCGAACGTCTGTCCGAGCTTTGACGTTCGGACATACCCTGTTGCGCTTTTATTTTCTAAAGTCTTCGCTGTGTCCGAACTTCCGTCCGAGCTTTGAAGTTCGGACACAGCCTTCTGTTTTCTCTGATTTTGGCTTCGACTTGTGTCCGAACATCTGATGTCCGGACACAAGTTCGGACTCTACACGTCCTGATTTCCGAAGAACGTCCGAACATCCGTCCGAACTTGGATGTTCGGACACCTCTGTCTCTGCTTCTGTTTGAAGGTTCGACTTGTGTCCGAACATTGATGTCCGGACACAAGTTCGGACATGCCTCTGTTTTGACAGTAACTTGCTCGTTTGAGCTCCGTTTTGAGTGCCGTTTGCGGCGTTGGTTTCCTCCTTCTGAGTACTATCTGTTTTCAGGTGTTTTAGCATGTGTTTAAGTGTTTCCTGATTTTAAGGTCTCTGATAAGCCTTTGATCTCTGTTATGCTCTAAAAATGTGCTTCAACCTCTGACTTCAGTTGCTTTCGTATTTACTAGTCGGGTTACGACTTCTGTCTTGCTAAGGCTTTCCGTTGGTAAGCTTCCGCTCTGATTTCGTTAAGCTTCTGCTTTCTGTTATGATTTGACAGGACTTCTGTCCTATTCTGTATACAGCTTTGGTCTGTTCTGAAAGCTTCTGTTTTGGGACCTAGTCTTCTCTGTATCTGAACCTTTGGATGGCTGGTCTCGCTGTCTCGTAGCGCGCTATGTAGGATCCTTCTGTTTCACGGGTGATGTTCCCCGTTCTGTTCACGGGTGTTTACACCTGTTCTGTTTACGAGTGAGGTTTCCTCGTTCTGTTCACGAGCTGGTTGCTCGTTCTGTCTGTATGCTCTGATTGCTAGTGTCCCACTTCTGTTTGTGTTCTGTTCAGCTTCTGTCTGTTTTCTCTGCTCTGGTATTTGACAGACTGCTGTGTGCTTTCTGTCCTTCGAACGCCTCTGTTTGTTTTGTACTGCTTCCGCCTGCTCTGTCTATTTACAAACTCATATAGGCTGCTGTGTGCTTCCTGTCTGTTGAGGGTTTCTGATTTGTAAAGTGCTCTACTTCGTCTGCTCTATCAGTATTTGATGTGAGACGGTCTGCTGTGTGCTTACTGTCTTCTGCTAAGTTCTGGATTTTGCTAAGCTTCTGATTTTGCTAAGCTTCTGATTTTGCTAAGCTTCTGATTTCGTTTAAGCTTTTTGAGTTTGTTAAGCTTCTGATTTCGTCGAGCTTTCAGCTTCAGCTTACCTTCTACTTTTGAGTATGTTTTGACCACCGCTTATGAAATACCCCTAACATTTAAATAATTAAATATATGTAAATAAATATTATTTTTGGAATTATGAATATTATTTGGGGGATTATGAAATCCTAAAAGAGTATATAAACACTCAGGCGTTAGAAAACGCACCTAAAACTCCTTAAGGTCATAAACGAGCGTTAAAAGCCCGACCTTAAGTTAAATAATTATATATAAGCTATGGACATTATATGAATTTAACCAAGGATCATTTTATGATCTTTAAAATACAAGTTCTCAGTTAGAACTGAGTAAAAATACAATGTTTTCGGAAGTTCCCGATATGGGCCCCATAAAGGCCCGGGAATGCCTAGGAGGAGTGCCAAGGTGGCACGAAACCCTATAAAAATTATTCTAGGAGTTCCTAAAATCATTAATAATTATTCTAAAGATAATTCCCAAGCTACTTCTTCAAAAATAAACAAATAGCTCGGGGGAAATTTCTTAACGCTCCTTTTATCTCGGGAGTGCCCCTTTAGCCCAAAAATTGAGTTACAAGTTTATATAACCCCATATAATTTAATGTGACACTTCAATATATTATTATTAACTATAAACAATGTAAATAAACACTTGAAACTCATAGAATGAATGGGGACGATTTTTAGTACAAAACGGTACCTAAAATCAGCATTTTTACCCTTAAAACTTTCATCTTTTTCCATAATGAAAATGTACCAATTAAATGCTGGAACCTATTACACATACTAGTATAGTCTTAATACAATATAGTGTGACAAAAAAACAAGTTATAAATCAAGCTCTACAGACCCCCATGTCATGCGGCATTAAGGGATACTTTTGGATAAGTTTTAACGTGAGACTTTTACTAATTCATGTTGGTCATCTTGTTACCACCGATTGATAAGTATTAAGCATGTGCAATCTGATTAATCCACTTCATAGTGTCGTATACCTGCAAGATAAGATTGATTTATTAAACAAGCTTAATGACATATAGGAATAAAATTAAACCAACACCAATCAACCTTGTCGCATGGTGCATGGTGAGCTGTGATTCTCCAATGTTGGACACGGTCTCCACCTGTTGAGTGCTCCATGACAGCACCGAATGACTCACCTGCAAGACAAGATAACACAAGTTGGATTTAATAAAACAAAAGCTTAACATACCTAGCAAAACACTACCGCAGTGATGAGCTCCATTATAACCGATCATCCACTCCAGGTGTGCGCCGAACATAGCCCTGCAAAAACAAAGTAAGCTATATCATTAACAATACAAGATTAAAAGTGAACCAAATTTCCTTTTGTTCGGTGGAGGTGCTGCATGAATGGACTTTATCTTCTGTCCAGGTCGGCGCCGCTTGCACACCTGTAAAAGAAAAGTGAGCAACATCAACTTACTAAACAGAGATAGATACATTACCGTGAGTGCATGCTGTTTGATTCTCCATTCCATAATCGATCTCCATCTGCTACATGTCTGCGCCGATCTTGACCACTGCAAAACAAAACAAGTCAGATAAATACATAAGCTACCTTATCTAGATAAAGCCTACTAATATAACTAACTAATACCATATCATGGTGCTCCATTAACGTGAAGAAAGTAGCAGTAGTGGAGTCTCCATGCGCCGCTTACTACACCTGCAAGGATGAGACCAACAAAGGTTATTAGTAAACAAATGAACTAATGCTTATCCTAAGATAAGTCTAGTATATTAAGAATTCAGAATAAACATACACCACCCTTTATGTTGTGGTCGTAGAGGTGCTTGGCTGAGGTCGGTGCAGTGGACATCCACGTGAAGCTGCTGATGGAGCCTCCATCTTCAAAGACCAGCGAGCCTTATCTGCAGCAGAAGACAACCAGAGGTGAAATACCCCAAACCTTGGTATGTTGTGTAAATGTTAAACTATGGTATTTAAAGGCTAAAAAGTGCCTTAGAAACATAAATGAATCATTTAAACCATGGTAAACACAATAAAACACTATGACACGGTATGAGCAAAAACATGCTCTAAGCCATGAGTGAACTTGGTTAGGACCCAAAGAGCCTACCAAGACTTGATAATGTTTAATTATGACTTTATAAGGCTAATTAAGTCCTTAGGAAACTTTGGTAGACAATGAAACCAAACAAAACACAAGGTAATACCTTAAAGTCAATATGAGCAAAAATGTGCTCTAAGCTTGGGATAAATGTGTATAAGACCTAATGGTCATACCTATACCTTATAAATATGTTAAGGAACATATTAAATCAATTACTGAAGAAAACCAAGCTTGAAAACAAGTTAAAACACAAAATGTGCTTTAAGGAGTCTTAAAGCACGTTTTTGAAAAATTGTCTTGTAAATGAGTTTTGAATGGCTAAATGTCCATCACTACTCTTTAATTAACATGTGTACTATATAGTATCACATTTGGGTGGCCATATTAGTGGGAAATCAAAAATTTCACTTCTATGTGCCTTAGTTTGTGAATAGTAATTTTTATAAGCTAGTTTGTAACATATAATGTTATAAGTAATTAAATTGACAAATAAAGACTAAAGTACCCCTAAGTATATGATGGGGGCCGGTTTTTAGTAAGGTGAGTCACCACCATGTAAAATCAATTAAAGGAAGGAAGGAAAAGAAAGTAAAAAGAAGAAAGTTACTTTAGTATATAAATATCTCCAAAAGCAAGTGTTATCTTCATTCTCTCATTCCTTCCTTCATTTCCCACGATGGTCTTCTTCTCCCTCCTCTCTCCATCGGTTTCCAACAGCCCACACTCATTCTTCATCTTCCTCCACTTGTAACTTGTGATTCCCTTGGCCAAATCAAATTCCAAGACCATATTTGTCTTAGTTAGGTCAAGCTCTACACTTCCACCTTTTCAAATCTTCAAGAGCTCAATTTTGGTGCCATGGAGAATCACCATTGATGGAGCTTGAGCTTGTATTTCTACATATTCTTGTTCTCCTTTGCTTCAAGGTAAGGAAACTCAAAGAAAATGACATTTCCTTCATGTTTTGTCATAACCGAAAATGCACCTTGTAATGGTGTCTTCTCTTGTCTTGTTTTAGCTTCATTTGAATCTTCCAAGGGCTAGGAGGAGTCCTCTCTTGATATATATTCAAGCTCTCTTTCCATTCCAAGGTAAAACAATCATGTTAATACCTTAAGACAATATATGTAACTAGGGTTTACAATGAGATGAAGCTTAAAGCTTATATACTCATTACAATGTTGGTATATTGTTTAGTTGTTGAAAGGAAGGAAATGCCTTACCGGTTTTACAAGGAAACAAGAAGGAAATTTGTGAGGAAAAGAGGTAAACAAGCTATCTCAATGTGGTTTAATGCCTTAGGAGAAATAAGCTTATGATGCTTGTTAAAACTACCTAAAGAGCAAATGGTAAATGAGCTAGTAAAATGCTCTCAAGGAGTTTATTAAAGGAATATGTATTGTTGGGTGTATTTGCAGGTCAAAGGCATTATTATGTGGGAAATTCAGTGTTTAGGGTTTATGCAATTTAAGGGCCTAAGAGCCATGCATTTAAGGGCCTAAGTGCCAAGCAATTTAAGTTTTGCACTATATTGTGATGTAGTGCTTAATGTGTGAAGTTTGTGTATAAATGTGTTTGATGGATTTTAGGTGTTATTGATTGAATTAAGGTGAAAACCTAAGTGTTTGGATGTGAGTAAATACTAGAGAAGCTATGGCCAAATTTGGGAAATGTGTAAGAAGTTCTAAGTGTGGTAAGTGAGTTTTGGTGAACTAGGAAGGATTAAAGGTGAATGAATGTCTACTTGAGAAGAAAACATGTATTAAGGTGATTTAGAGTGATGCAAGGATTTAGGTGTTATCTTGGAAGTTTTAGAAATCTATGGGTGTTCTTAAGATGTATTTAAAACTTGGAGGAGTTTGTTTAAGGTTTAGGTAATGTTGGTGTTCAAAGAATAAATGATGTTTAGGTAAGGTTTTGAGTAAGGAGTTTTAAGAAGTTGTGAAAAGGAGATTTAGCTAGTAAGAAAAGAAGTTGAGAGATGATGATAAGGTGTAGAGGAAACACCTTGGTATTGTGGTCATTATAGGTGAAATGCCACCTAGAAATCATAAGGAGAAAACATTGTAAGTGTTAGGAATTTTGTGAGGGAATAAGTAAAGGCTTAAGGAGTTAGAAAATGAGTTTCATGGATGTTGTATGTGGATATAAAGTTACCAAATATTGCTAGGAAGCATTAAGAGGCCTTAGGAGAAGTTGGTGAAGAATTGGCAAAGTTTGGGTAGGTAGGATTAGGAGGCGACCGACCCAGGGGCCGACCCAGTTTGTGGGTCGGTCGAGCCTCTGTTAGATGTTGAGAATGTGTTCGGTAATGGTCCGACCCAAAAGGGTGGGTCGGACATGGGTCGGTCGGTCAAGTTTCAAAGGTGGAAAAATGTTCGCACATGGACCGACCCAGAATGGTGGGTCGGACGTGGGTCGGACGGGCATGATTATAAGGAAGTAAAAGGGTCTGTAATGGACCGACCCAGTTGTGGGTCGGACGGTGGGTCGGTCGGACCAAAAACATGGTTTAAGGTTATGAAATCATATGTGATGATGGGGATTGGTAGGTAATGATGTTATAAGGATGTTAAGGACATGTTAGGTGAGTTTTAATGACAATAAAGTGGGCTAAAGGTTGTATTAAGATGCGAGAGTTAAACGTGTTAAAAATGTAAAGTTATTTAACCAAGTTAACGGGGAAAGTTATAAGCATTGGACTTTAAAACAAACAAGTTACCCCAATGTTAATAAAAGAACATGTCATGTCAACAGTTGTTCGAGAATTGCTCGAGGAACATAAGTGGACGTGGTAAAGTGGACTCCGGTGACAGGTATGGTTTTCTTGCAACCTGTGTCCTAACGGATTACACCGGCTTGTATGCCAATATGTTTTCCTGAGTGTTTGCCACGTTGTAAGATTAAAACATGTAATGAGTTTATAGTAATTCATTTATGTGGCGAATTGGCCTCCGATACCATTTAACCTCAAATATGTGTTAAACCTTAGCTAACCAAATCTAGGAACACATGAGTGATCGGTATTCGGAGTTAACGACCCAAACCTTGGGAACGTGCTAACCACGGCTATGTGTGAGTTAGTTGGATATTGATGTTGTATGCAAGTGTGTAAACCTCCCTTGTGTGCTTAACTCGGTTATGATACCGTATGGTGTGTGGATGTGGTAGGCTCCATAATGGATCCCTAACTACTTATTAAGTGTATGTGTATGTACTAATGGGGGGGTGAGGAGTCCGGTCTGTTCCGGCCACGCGTGTGAGGACGGGAGTCGTTATCTTATCCGGTTCGGCTCTCTTGGTGTATGTATAGGTGGTATTCCAATTTGGTTTCTACCTTCCCTTAGCTTATCCAAAGCTAGTTACTGACTCACGTCGGGCCACAGGGGCATACGTATGTTATTTCGGTGTGCTTGGGATTACTATATCCGACACACCTTGGGTATAAGTTAACCGTTCTATATAACCGGACGGTAACGAGGATGGTAACGAGCTTAACATGGGATTGGCAAAAAATCCCTAGGCTCACATGGTATACTAACTATGGTGGAAGGTTCCTTGTGAGAACCGATTTTATGGTGTTATGTAATGTTATGGTGCTATGCAAATTTCCTTGCTATGCTATGGTGTATTCATATATTGGATGTTTTAAATGGATGCGATGTCATCATATGTGCGTTGAAACAAGAAAGGTGTTGTATGTTTTATTATGTGAGAAATGAGATATGTTGTATGATATGGAATGTGTGGATCATGGGAATGAATCCCAGTTTGTGACAAGAGGCATTTGAGGATAACCCGATTAATGGGTACATGCCGTTCGTTAAGGAAGTAGCTCCATTTTAGAGGAGAGCCACTCTAGGGCTTAAGGAATCAGTGGATGGTTGGTTAAATGTGGATGTGTTGGTTATAGGTTGAGCCCATTGAGGCGAAATATTATGTGTTGCATGGTTATGGCTTGTATGTATGATTTAAGTAAAATCAACTGCATGCTAAGACGACAATTAGTTGTGCGTGGCCCGGTAGCATGTGGGCTGCGGGATTACCATACCAGCGAAGGTGCTGAGCCCCTTGGGGCCACCCCTTTCTCTCCTTTTCTATTTCAGGTACAAGGAGCTGGAACCCGTTCGAGAGTAGGACGGGGCAGATGTTTATACATGGTAGCCATTTTGGATTGTGTGAGTATGATAGGCGTAGTAAGACCGAAGTTGTTATCGGCAGTAGTTGGAAATACTCGGTACAGGGGGAGTGTATGTATAAAATGTTGAAGATGGAACGAGGATTGTATTGTGTAGTTGCTCGGGAATTTAGTCCATCAGACCGATACAAATGTACATATATTAGCCTTGTTAGCCACGTAGGTGGTTAACGGCGTGTAACACCATTGGAATAAGTAATGTGATGAGTTGAGTTTCCGCTGCAGATTGTTATTATGTATTTGTTGTTGGATGGGGTGTTACAAAAAGTGGTATCAGAGCGAAGTATCGCTCTGATGACTGAGTTACCGAGCTTAGGAAGTACCGAGTTAGGATTTAAGTACTTTGGGTTAAGGGTTGAGTGATAGCGTGAGAGATACGCTAGATAGGAACTACCAGTGACTACTGGAAACCTACAATATCCATCCCACCCTCCACAATCCCTGTTGTATAACTTGGGAAACAACGCCAGAGAGATGAAAGTCCTCTCTTACTCGGGAATACCCGATCTGGCTGTTAGTAAGTACCTTTAAGGGTACGGAGAACCTGTCATACGGTAGATCCCGAAAACTGGGAATCCCGGGGACGGTCTCCATCTGGATAATGTTAACCGCACTTAATAGCGAAGAATGAAGGATTTTGTGTATAAGAGAATAGAATTTCCAGCAACCTGGGTCGACATGCCGAGCAGTCGAGGATGACCAGCTTGCAAAGCACCAACCGTGCAACAGGCAAAAAGTGGATTAAAGAAACCCGAGACGAGTGTCTACGGGACCACAACTGATGAATAAAACACCAACGGTATACCAACCGTCAAGGAACTACAACATAGTGCCCAAACAGGAGATAAGTCTCAGTAACCACGACAAGTGCGTGGAACGGGCTATAAAGAGGATACGATACTAAGTAAAGGGGACTCCGAGAATGGGAGACACCCCAGTTGATAACTACTATGTGAATACAGTGAGAAGTACCTAGAGGATTATTTATCAAGGCAGAAAGATCAGTGAGGGCCAACGAGGCCACTGATGACAATATGTGTCAAACAATACCACAATTGGTATGTGTCAAACCGATAGCCAGTTAGCATGGCGCACTTGCCATAGCAAGTGCTGCTATAACAGGGCTATTCGGAAAACTTATAGCCACTACAAAGTACTTGGAAAAGTACAATAAAGTTAAATGTGATCGTCATAACAGTGGAAGGGCCTGTTAGCCTAACCTCTGTAATTGGAAGTACACCAGTCAGCAAGAAGCTAGACTTGGCTAAGGTAAGAGGATGTTGTGAAACCATGGAAATTTTTCTTTCAAACCTGATCTTCACAAACCCTTTTTTTTTTCAGACCAGATTTTCTTTCAAACAACACTTCTTCCACTTCTTTAAACCAAACCAGTGAAACCAAGAGCAACTGACAAGGATGCAACAGTGGATAAACCTTCCCTCGATTAAGTTCGGGAAGTAAGGAACGAATATTGTCACGGGACAATATAAGGGGGTTGACAATAGAATACTTCACCTAGGCGTGTGACGGACACTACAAGTGTACCAACTGTGTTGTGGGACGACCGCACTCCGATAGGAGCATGTGGGCCTGACAGACCTACTTATAGGTTAGTTGGGTAAGTAGTAATGTATCAGTATGATACCCCATATATGTATACGAGTAGGGTCCAGAACACGGGAAGTAGTCGACTCCGTCTACGGTCAGCAGTATAAATCAAACAGGAGCTAGAGAATATAAGGAATGCTTGAAGTCAAAGAACTCAGTTAAGTTAACGAGACTAAAGGAATTAGTGAATTCCTTTCAAGCAAATGTTTAAGAGTCAGGAGGTGCGAAGTGCACTAACTGAATGTAAAGACATCTTATATGTCTTAAGGATCCTCAAGGATAAATACGATAGCTGGAAAGCAGGGAAAGGCAAATGCCTAATGTGGACACATTAATGTGCAATGAATGGGATGAAACTCCCAGAATCAGTACCTACACTATCTGGAAATGTTGATCTTTACAAAAAAGATAATAACTGAATGTACCAAAAAGTGTGAAACAAATGTAAGGCATAACGTAACGACACCCAGGAGAAGTCCTCGAAGGGTGTGCGCATCAACAATTGTTGAACGAAATACATGACAGAAACGCAAGAGTTGAAATTAACACCCAGATTAGACGTAAGTTGTCAGGAGACGGACTGGCAATCCTAAGGGGCATCCCATGAAAGGAAATGTGATGCAACAACCTTGTCATGGATGCCAATACAACCTCTAACCAGGTAATATGGTATAGAGAAGTACATGTGTGTGGACAGCCTACAATGAGCCCAGCTCAAGACAAATAAGGCTTATAAGCCATAAGCAAGATATGTTATATAAATTCGGTTGATTGTAGAAATTTATGTGGTACAAGGAAATAGAGCGGAGAACGAACCACTGCATTAAGAGTGGGGATACCTCTCGATATTGTGAGACCGCAGAAGCGGTAGTTATGTGAATCAAATTCAAGAAATATGTGGAGGACGGACCACGTTGTTATTACCCCAGGATGATTTGAATAAGAATAATACGAAAGGAAATGTTGTACCAGTTGTGTAGACAGGAAGTGTGATAAGTTGATAGCAATCACCATAGGTGTGTGAAGCTAAATGTGTAGCGAACAACGCTCAAGGGAAAGATAATGATATATTCAAAAATCAGCCAAATAAGTGGCCAGATAAACCTAGCTTAAAAGCAGAAGCTAATATAATAGCGGATACAGTATAAGTTGATGCTATATAATGAGTAAGGATACGGTGCGCAATAAGCGACCGTTGTGTGAGTATTGTTAAATGATAAAAATGGGAGTGAGCAGAGTTATGAGTTAAACCCAGTGGAGGTACGACATTAAGCGATAGCAAATGAACCGAGCAGTAAGCCGGTGGCAAGTGTTAAATGATAAGGATTTCAGTGAAAATTCCTATCGCAATCGCATGAGAGATTTACTGTCAAGAGTTTACGCCTCTGCACTCTGTATGACTGAGTGTTTTGGTATTGCACTTGCGCAGTAATGATCAAGTGGGATAGCTAGGAATCAGAAGCATGGTAATTGTGGAAGAATAATATTATAATGGCCGATGCATAGGTAATGCAAGGCCGCAGGAATGAAAGAATACATGTACAAAACCAAAGGTGGAGACATGATTAACAGTAAATAACTACAGTATGAGATATACCCCAGGTGTGGGAAATAACTGAGAGGGCACTACACAGTAGGTAGTAGCTCAATCTCAACCGACAGTAAGTCGGTAGAAGCAAGTCAATCATTGCGAATTACATAGTAGTTTATGCCGTAAGCTACGGGAGAAATGGATGGAAAAATTGTGAAACTCACCGAATTCGCTCAGGGTAAGAGATACCATGCGTCGGTTGAGAACCCATTGTTCCCAAGATAAGGGCAATACATTGGAGATGTACAATACAGTAACAGTAACGAATGGAGCAAACAAGCTCTATAATTATCAGGGTTGCGCAACAGAGGCCAGTGAGCCCATGCGTCAGGTACCGGGTATACATTGTGAATACGAATGGATGGCGAGATATCAATTCCTAAAAGCCTCACAGGCCAGGACCGAAACCGGTTATGAGTTACAACTCCAATGCGAATTCTTGGTTTAGGGACTAAACCGCCAATATGGTTAAGATCCTTTAATCAGAATCCATTGTGTAATAGACCGCGTGGAAGTTAAAATACTTCACGACGGCAGAACATATTAAGCTAATGCTCAGTGATTGATTACGTGGGCGTAATCCCTTTTAAGGGGGGTAGAGCGCAAAAGTGTGTTTTACCGTACAAGTGTACGTGAATGGGGTTGTGCATAGCACAAAATGAATTGTTATGATGGTTGGCGCGTGTGTTATATAAACATACGCATTTATTTGTGGTTAAATTGTGGTAATTGCGCACAAAAGATGCGAATACCATTGTGGGAAGTGTGTCATTTTGTTAACAGTGGTGTGTGAGAGTACAAGTGGAGGGGAGTAAAGAAACTCCCGGGGAACTAAAACCCCGATGGTGCATAAATGTAAGCCATGTATTGTATTTTGATAAAAAAATATATGTATATATATACAATGTTGTGATTTATGAAGGGTTATGAGACCGACATAGAACCTAGTGGGAATTAAATTTCCTAGGTAACTGGAATTAAGTTGGATTTGGATGATGATTGATAGACGGAGTTCTATCCCTTGGAGATGTTATGATTATGACTAGAAGGGTTCAAAGATAGAAAATGGGATATGCCTGAATTAATTGTTGGTTGAAAATGAAGTGGGAGGTGAAACTTGATTATCATGAGATCAAGGGAAGCCGAAACAAATTGGGGTGGAAAGATAGTTCAACACCGATGCTGATCACATCAGTGTTGGATGATTCTTGAAGCTCCCTATAAGTGATTACAAATAACCATGTTAAGAAAGATACAAGGAGCATAAACTGGACTTGGAGTTGTATGGTGTTTTCAAAAGAATTTTCAATTGGTGTTTTCAAACAATCGATTAATATTTTGAATAAAAGATCTTCTTATACTTAACCTAGTAAAGAATATTTTTGTAGTACTTGCTCACGAGCTGAGGACGTATGAGCCTTTGTCTTCGGACCGGTGACATGAGAAGTACATATGTTAAAAAATTAAGTGAATGTTTTGATCTCCCAAAGGAACGGGGACCAGAAGTGTCCATCGCGACCGGGTTCTGGGGATCACAATGTATATGTACTCAAAGTGGGATTCGAACCCATGGAGAGATGGAAAAGGTATTTCTGTTTGATATCCATGCTATGACATGTTGTTTGGTAGGGTGATAAGGGTTATTTGACTTGATCTCTTAAAGTGTGTGCTACCAAGACTATGAGTCTAAATGTGTTGTGTTACATAGACCTATGAGTCTAAATGTGGTTATGTCACCCAGACCTAAGAGTCTGAGGGATATTGTATGGGTGCAAGTGTGGTGAAGGTACCCGGACCATTGAGTCCGAGGTTACATGTGAATATGATATTTTATGTATAATATGGATATGTTGCCCGGACCATTAAGTCCGAGGTTGGATGTAAAGGGTGGTTGGTAATGGAAGTTTATGGCTATAAGTAATTCCCGTATTCTAATCCAATGATGCGAGGAAATGTGAACTTCGAGGACGAAGTTCTTTTAAGGGGGGTAGATTGAAATACCCCAACCTTGGATGTTGTGTAAATGTTAAACTATGGTATTTAAAGGCTAAAAAGTGCCTTAGAAACATAAATGAATCATTTAAACCATGGTAAACACAATAAAACACTATGACACGGTATGAGCAAAAACATGCTCTAAGCCATGAGTGAACTTGGTTAGGACCCAAAGAGCCTACCAAGACTGATAATGTTTAATTATGACTTTATAAGGCTAATTAAGTCCTTAGGAAACTTTGGTAGACAATGAAACCAAACAAAACACAAGGTAATACCTTAAAGTCAATATGAGCAAAAATGTGCTCTAAGCTTGGGATAAATGTGTATAAGACCTAATGGTCATACCTATACTTATAAATATGTTAAGGAACATTAAAATCAATTACTGAAGAAAACAAGCTTGAAAACAAGTTAAAACACAAAATGTGCTTTAAGGAGTCTTAAAGCATTTTTGAAAAAAATTGTTTGTAAATGAGTTTTGAATGGCTAAATGTCCATCACTACCTTTAATTAACATGTGTACTATATAGTATCACATTTGGGTGGCCATATTAGTGGGAAATCAAAAATTTCACTTCTATGTGCCTTAGTTTGTGAATAGTATTTTTATAAGCTAGTTTGTAACATATAATGTTATAAGTAATTAATTGAAAAATAAAGACTAAAGTACCCCTAAGTATATGATGGGGACGGTTTTAGTAAGGTGAGTCACCACCATGTAAAATCAATTAAAGGAAGGAAGGAAAGAAAGTAAAAAGAAGAAAGTTACTTTAGTATATAAATATCTCCAAAAGCAAGTGTTATCTTCATTCTCTCATTCCTTCCTTCATTTCCCACGATGGTCTTCTTCTCCCTCCTCTCTCCATCGGTTTCCAACAGCCCACACTCATTCTTCATCTTCCTCCACTTGTAACTTGTGATTCCCTTGGCCAAATCAAATTCCAAGACCATATTTGTCTTAGTTAGGTTAAGCTCTACACTTCCACCTTTTCAAATCTTCAAGAGCTCAATTTTGGTGCCATGGAGAATCACCATTGATGGAGCTTGAGCTTGTATTTCTACATATTCTTGTTCTCCTTTGCTTCAAGGTAAGGAAACTCAAAGAAAAATGACATTTCCTTCATGTTTTGTCATAACCGAAAATGCACCTTGTAATGGTGTCTTCTCTTGTCTTGTTTTAGCTTCATTTGAATCTTCCAAGGGCTAGGAGGAGTCCTCTCTTGATATATATTCAAGCTCTCTTTCCATTCCAAGGTAAAACAATCATGTTAATACCTTAAGACAATATATGTAACTAGGGTTTACAATGAGATGAAGCTTAAAGCTTATATACTCATTACAATGTTGGTATATTGTTTAGTTGTTGAAAGGAAGGAAATGCCTTACCGGTTTTACAAGGAAACAAGAAGGAAATTTGTGAGGAAAAGAGGTAAACAAGCTATCTCAATGTGGTTTAATGCCTTAGGAGAAATAAGCTTATGATGCTTGTTAAAACTACCTAAAGAGCAAATGGTAAATGAGCTAGTAAAATGCTCTCAAGGAGTTTATTAAAGGAATATGTATTGTTGGGTGTATTTGCAGGTCAAAGGCATTATTATGTGGGAAATTCAGTGTTTAGGGTTTATGCAATTTAAGGGCCTAAGAGCCATGCATTTAAGGGCCTAAGTGCCAAGCAATTTAAGTTTTGCACTATATTGTGATGTAGTGCTTAATGTGTGAAGTTTGTGTATAAAATGTGTTTGATGGATTTTAGGTGTTATTGATTGAATTAAGGTGAAAACCTAAGTGTTTGGATGTGAGTAAATACTAGAGAAGCTATGGCCAAATTTGGGAAATGTGTAAGAAGTTCTAAGTGTGGTAAGTGAGTTTTGGTGAACTAGGAAGGATTAAAGGTGAATGAATGTCTACTTGAAGAAGAAACATGTATTAAGGTGATTTAGAGTGATGCAAGGATTTAGGTGTTATCTTGGAAGTTTTAGAAATCTATGGGTGTTCTTAAGATGTATTTAAAACTTGGAGGAGTTTGTTTAAGGTTTAGGTAATGTTGGTGTTCAAAGAATAAATGATGTTTAGGTAAGGTTTTGAGTAAGGAGTTTTAAGAAGTTGTGAAAAGGAGATTTAGCTAGTAAGAAAAGAAGTTGAGAGATGATGATAAGGTGTAGAGGAAACACCTTGGTATTGTGGTCATTATAGGTGAAATGCCACCTAGAAATCATAAGGAGAAAACATTGTAAGTGTTAGGAATTTTGTGAGGGAATAAGTAAAGGCTTAAGGAGTTAGAAAATGAGTTTCATGGATGTTGTATGTGGATATAAAGTTACCAAATGTTGCTAGGAAGCATTAAGAGGCCTTAGGAGAAGTTGGTGAAGAATTGGCAAAGTTTGGGTAGGATTAGGAGGCGACCGACCCAGGGGCCGACCCAGTTTGTGGGTCGGTCGAGCCTCTGTTAGATGTTGAGAATGTGTTCGGTAATGGTCCGACCCAAAAGGGTGGGTCGGACATGGGTCGGTCGGTCAAGTTTCAAAGGTGGAAAAATGTTCGCACATGGACCGACCCAGAATGGTGGGTCGGACGTGGGTCGGACGGGCATGATTATAAGGAAGTAAAAGGGTCTGTAATGGACCGACCCAGTTGTGGGTCGGACGGTGGGTCGGTCGGACCAAAAACATGGTTTAAGGTTATGAAATCATAGTGATGATGGGGATTGGTAGGTAATGATGTTATAAGGATGTTAAGGACATGTTAGGTGAGTTTTAATGACAATAAAGTGGGCTAAAGGTTGTATTAAGATGCGAGAGTTAAACGTGTTAAAAATGTAAAGTTATTTAACCAAGTTAACGGGGAAAGTTATAAGCATTGGACTTTAAAACAAACAAGTTACCCCAATGTTAATAAAAGAAATGTCATGTCACACAGTTGTTCGAGAATTGCTCGAGGAACATAAGTGGACGTGGTAAAGTGGACTCCGGTGACAGGTATGGTTTTCTTGCAACCTGTGTCCTAACGGATTACACCGGCTTGTATGCCAATATGTTTTCCTGAGTGTTTGCCACGTTGTAAGATTAAAACATGTAATGAGTTTATAGTAATTCATTTATGTGGCGAATTGGCCTCCGATACCATTTAACCTCAAATATGTGTTAAACCTTAGCTAACCAAATCTAGGAACACATGAGTGATCGGTATTCGGAGTTAACGACCCAAACCTTGGGAACGTGCTAACCACGGCTATGTGTGAGTTAGTTGGATATTGATGTTGTATGCAAGTGTGTAAACCTCCCTTGTGTGCTTAACTCGGTTATGATACCGTATGGTGTGTGGATGTGGTAGGCTCCATAATGGATCCCTAACTACTTATTATTAAGTGTATGTGTACTAATGGGGGGGTGAGGAGTCCGGTCTGTTCCGGCCACGCGTGTGAGGACGGGAGTCGTTATCTTATCCGGTTCGGCTCTCTTGGTGTATGTATAGGTGGTATTCCAATTTGGTTTCTACCTTCCCTTAGCTATCCAAGCTAGTTACTGACTCACGTCGGGCCACAGGGGCATACGTATGTTATTTCGGTGTGCTTGGGATTATATATCCGACACACCTTGGGTATAAGTTAACCGTTCTATATAACCGGACGGTAACGAGGATGGTAACGAGCTTAACATGGGATTGGCAAAAATCCCTAGGCTCACATGGTATACTAACTAGGTGGAAGGTTCCTTGTGAGAACCGATTTTATGGGTTATGTAATGTTATGGTGCTATGCAAATTTCCTTGCTATGCTATGGTGTATTCATATATTGGATGTTTTAAATGGATGCGATGTCATCATATGTGCGTTGAAACAAGAAAGGTGTTGTATGTTTTATTATGTGAGAAATGAGATATGTTGTATGATATGGAATGTGTGGATCATGGGAATGAATCCCAGTTTGTGACAAGAGGCATTTGAGGATAACCCGATTAATGGGTACATGCCGTTCGTTAAGGAAGTAGCTCCATTTTAGAGGAGAGCCACTCTAGGGCTTAAGGAATCAGTGGATGGTTGGTTAAATGTGGATGTGTTGGTTATAGGTTGAGCCCATTGAGGCGAAGGGGACGTTGGTTCGAAAAGCAACAAAAGTGACTTGCGTGGGAATGAGGAAAACTGAATATTCTGAGCCAAACAACATTGCATTGTCTCCCTGCATGCTCTTTCTGTCACCTCCCGATGCGCGCAAGACAGAGCATGGTAACCATTCCACTCTTGCTCAGTTCCAACTCAAGGTAATACTCCAACACAGATCTCCTTCATTTCTGTTTTCTTCTCTTGTGTGCTGTCTGTGAAATATCCCTGGAAACACATGCGTTGCTAAGTGGAGAAACAGATCCCAGTATCTTCGCGCAGGAACTTCAAAAGCTGAGTCATGAAACCAGGAAAAGAAGAAGAGGTCCTGGTTCTTAATCTCTTGGTTCTCGACTTCCTGTTTCCAAATATAACTGCCATTACAACAACTTCCTTGCATGCGTGGTCCTCTCAAGCAGCCTTCTGATTGTTGCTTGAATATTCCCTGAGAAGGAGCTGTGATATTCTTCCTGAAATCATTGCTAGAGGGTAGAGCACCTGAGGCAGGTAGTTTCCTTCTCTGTATGTTACTTCAGTCACGATCTCCCTCAAAGTCAGTCGAGTCTAACACTTGAGAATGTCTCTCAGTTACCGTCAAGTGACCAAAGAGCTGGGAGCCCCATATAACACCAAAGAAACAACCAGGAAGAATCAACCAATTTACTTAGCTGGTGAGTTACCTCCACACTGGTTATATTATCAGAAAACTGATAGGTCTGTCAAGACTGTTAACCCACTTCAGAGTCCGTAAATGCTGTATTCTATATTATCCACCTTCAGAGAAGAGAGAAGGTGAAAGCTGTATTGACGTGGGTTTGTTTTGGGTTAGGAACTTAAAGAAACATAAATCAGTAACTGAGCCAGTTTGAGAAGAAGAAAAAAAAATTGATTGACAGATCTGTAAACGAAAGGAAAAGATACTAGTTCGGATCTGAATGTTACAGATTTCTACCTTCTGTATAAAGAGTTCCAGAGAGGTTACCTATGTGATTTTGGGGTTTTGTTTGAAGGGTAGTAGAAACTGTATTAAAACATGTAATCAAGTAACTAGAAACCGAGGGGAAAACTAGGCAACATACTAAACTGAAATAAGCAACAGCAAGAGGAAAAAAAAAAGAGAGAACATTGATTTCAGTTTCGGTTTTAAACTCCTGAACTTCTATTTCAGTATACTACATACATCCGTGGGTCTAACATGGTGGTCTAAGTATTTTTGGGTTTAAAACATAATAAGAACACTTAATTAAACAAGTGAGTACCTTAGGGTGAATTGAATGGCAGACTAATAAAAAGAAGAGAGTTTATCAATTGTATGTTTCAGTTTCAGCTCTTGGGTTTGTCAGTGCTGCTAACCAGATTGTTTGGGTTTAGACTTTTGATAGAACCATTAACCACTGAGTCAGAAAACTTGGGAAACCAGTGATCAGATTAAAAGAACAGAGGGAACCAGATCCAGGAATGAAACTGAAAGAAAAAAAAAATGAAGAAGATCTCAAGTTCCCGATTCAGTCTAGATTCAGTTTTTCTCCCCAGCTTCAATGTTAGGACCTCGCAGTAGCATTAACAAAATTGGTCTTGGGTCTGTTTTGAGGGAACAACCATGATAAGTCACTTAGCTGGGGGTTATTCCCTAAGCCGATTATATGATCAGAAACCAAGAGAAAAAAAAACAAACCTGTCAAGTTAAGCTGCTATAACAATTCCAAATCATGTAACGTTTTCTTTTCTGTATATCAACTTGTCAGAGGCATTATAGAGACTGCGTTGGCTGGATAATCAACTTAAACCTAGTATCACACAGACCACATGCAGATAATGTGGGGAATGGTAGTGAAAACAGTAGCTCATTGGGATGGTGACAGAGTAGGGAAATGCAAAAAAAAAATCGATGACAGTTTCTTTCAGTTTTCACTGCTTCAATACTAGGACTTTTCTGTAACAATAAAAATGTTTTGAGGGTTAAACGATACTAAACTCTTAAATCAGCATCTAAACACCTAAGGGAAACTAGAAACTAAATCGTGAACCAACAGGGAAGAAAACAGCAGAGAAGTTATTACTTACATACTTCAGTTTTTCAGTTTCCTTGCAGATAGTACTAGGTTGTTTCTGTAACTTGAATAAACGTGGTCTTGGTTCTGTTCTTGAATTTAGAATCATAGAAAAACCCACTTAACCAAGGGGAACAATTGGGGAAATAAAGTCAGACTTAAAGAACAGAAAGAATTAACCAAGTAAGTAAGCATTTGTTTAAAAAAAGATAACTGTAAGTCAAGTGGTGAACAGAAAGAAAACGAAATGAGAGAACTTACCAGTGCAGATTTCAGTTCCTGAAATCTCGATCCTTTCTGTATGTTAACCCTTCAAAAGCTTAACAAAGTTGGTGTGAATCTATTTTTGAAGTGATAACCAGACTTATGAACAAACCAGAAACCAGAAGAGAGGATATCAGTTTCAAGCTTCAGCTTTCAGTTTCTTTTCAGTTTAGTACTGGGGGCATTCCAGTAGCTTTAAACTTATTGCCTTGGGCCTATCCTTGAAGCTATAATTGGAATAAATACTTAACTAATAAGTGCAGCCGAGTTGGGGAAATTAGAAGAAAGAAAGTAACAGCAAAGAAACATGCATCAGATATCAGCCTGTTTTCTGTTTTCAGTTTTGTTGATTACTTTGGTTCTGTACAGGAATGTTTCAGAGAGAGTTTTCCAAGTGGTGTTAAGATTAATCTTGAGCTTCAAAAAAAAAAACTTATTAACACCCTAACTAAGTACATACGGTACTTAGAAGGAAATAGAAAACAGATTCGGAACAGAAAAGAGAGATAGCAAGTTTCTGCCTCAGTTTTATATTTGTTTCTGGAAGTTGTTTTCTGTTTTGTACAGCAGGGTGGTTAAGTGAGTGGGTAATTGGAGTGGTTTGAGTGTAATATGGAGATTTAACTTGTAACTAGTATCTATGAGATGGGGAGTACTAGAGAAAATCAATTACACCTCAGAAAAGAATATAACAGTGGGAGGGTGCAACAAACCTGATTGTTTTCTGTTTTCAGCTCACTTCAGTTTTTGTAGATTCATCGAGGAGGTTCTGTATAAATGGTCACAGTAATGTGGGTGGCGGGGTTGTGGCTGATGATCAAACTTAAAACCAAGCTGATACATTTGAACAAGGATATAAACAATTGGGACATGATGGGATTCTAACTGATCAGGGAAGAAGAGAGAAATCAAGAGGAAATATTTGGGGTCTGTTTCAGTTTTCAAATAATGATAGCTTGTATCTGTGCCATGAGGGTACTGTAAGCGTGATACTGGTGTAATAAGGAACTCTAATAACAGCAAGTAAACATAAACTGGATAGCGAAGGGGTGGAGAAGGTTACACCTCAATTAATACTTTAAAAGTGAAGTTAGATAAGGTATTACATGGGGATTGTGTTTCAGATTTTGAGACTGTTGGATTTCTGTATAATGGGTTCTAGGGGTATCCTATGTTCTATATTATCGTTACAAGGGTTAAAATATCACTCACCTATTTATCTAAGGAAGGGATACACATTAGATAAGTCATATCTATGTTATACAAACTTGTTACATAATTACCTCTTAAAACGCCCTAAGACTTTAACTAAGGAAAAAGGGCTTGGTTATCGTGCAAGTAAAGATATGAAATATCCTAGGGGTAAGTTAAGCCTAGGATTAATGCTTGTGGAATTCTAAGAGTCAATCTAAACTAAGCGTGTAACAACATATCTAAGGAATGACATACGACACAAAGTGTCGTCACATAAAATAATGAACTGACACATTGTTTTAATTAACTCTAGGACCGTAGCGAGCTCCGACCGGGACTCCGAGTGTGAGACAAGTCGTACTTGCGAAAAAGGTATGGACATGTGTGGTTCGTATGTTGCCGTGTTACACGGCTTGTGTGCTGTGTGCCTTGTGTGTGAAGATGACATAAGATCAAAGCATGAAATTGGATTGCTTGTTTATCATGTGTATGATTTCTATATCATTGTTGAATATATCATTGCGCGCACACAGTAGTTTAGTCCCTTTCGCGTTATGGAACTTTGAGATGAGACTCAACGAACTATGTAAACAAAGAAACTATACAAAGGGAAAACTATACGAGAACTACTACGAATTATGAAAATAAAGAAAACGCAATAAGGGGAACTCCTCTCTAAACCATTGAGGACTACCATGACACCCACTATGGTGTCTATTCATTGATCATAATGAAGAGCAAGTCTCCTTGGTGAGACATGACGAACCACGTAGACAAAACAAAAGAACTATACAAAGAGAAAACCCCTCTTAACTATAGAGGACCTCTAAAGACACCCACTATGGTGTCGAGTTATCAAAGATGATGATAAGGCTAGTAACATTGAGAAGGAATAGGGAGACGGACCCTTTGAATCCGGAGCAAAGGCTAGTAACATTGAGAATGAATAGGGAGACGGACCCTTTGAATCCGGAGCAAAGGCTAGTAACATTGAGAATGAATAGGGAGACGGACCCTTTGAATCCGGGGTAAAGACCATAACATTGAGAAGGAATAGGGAGACGGACCCTTTGAATCCGGAGCAGAGGCTAGTAACATTGAGAAGGAATAGGGAGACGGACCCTTGGAATCCGGAGCAGAGGCTAGTAATATTGAGAAGGAATAGGGAGACGGACCCTTTGAATCCGGAGCAAAGGCTAGTAACATTGAGAATGAATAGGGAGACGGACCCTTTGAATCCGGAGCAAAGGCTAGTAACATTGAGAATGAATAGGGAGACGGACCCTTTGAATCCGGGGTAAAGACCATAACATTGAGAAGGAATAGGGAGACGGACCCTTTGAATCCGGAGCAGAGGCTAGTAACATTGAGAAGGAATAGGGAGACGGACCCTTGGAATCCGGAGCAGAGGCTAGTAATATTGAGAAGGAATAGGGAGACGGACCCTTTGAATCCGGAGCAAAGGCTAGTAACATTGAGAATGAATAGGGAGACGGACCCTTTGTATCCGGGGTAAAGACCAGAACATTGAGAAGGAATAGGGAGACGGACCCTTGAATCCGGAGCAGAGGCTAGTAACATGGAAAAAGGAATAGGGAGACGGACCCTTGGTATCCGGGGCAATGGCCAGTAACATTTAAAAACAATAGAGAGAGAAAGAGCTATCCGGGAGTGGAGGATTAGCTATGGACAAGATGTACTCCAAATTGTGGTGATAAGAGAATTCACAAATAACCCTTAAAGGAACAAGGAAATATTAGCACCTACATGAGATGGTCACGGGATCTAAATTACATCCCCAGACCTGGTGCAAGGAAAGAGAAAGAAAATACACATTAAGGGAACAAGAGAAAAGAAATGAAAACACACAACGCTCGTACGATCCCCTAGTGAGGATCATGGGTATCACATACCTATGCACATGTCTGATGACTTACATGATTGTTGTTACTATATTAGCAGCTTGTTGTGCTTGGTTGCGTGTTTGATGGGCTATGATGCCAGCCTGTTATGCTTGGATGTTTGTTGATATTGCTATGCTACCTTAAAGTGTGTTTGATATTATGATGTATTGTGATGTGCTTTACTGCTTTAATAGCATGTAAATTGACGTAATAATATTCGACCAAGTAGTCGTGTGGCCCGGTAACATGCGGGCTTCACACGTTCATACTCAGCGTAGTTTGCTGAGTCCTTTACACCCAATTTTTTTCAGGTATTGTGCCGGACGATAACGGAGAGTAGGCAAGGGTGACTATCATAGGGGTAGTCCACATGGCAAGACTTTAAGTAGTATGCTTTCTTATGTATGAGTTATGTTGTTTAAGTTGTTAACTAAACTGTAGATGCTCGGTACTTGAGTTGTACTTTATATTGCATTCGGATTTCGTTAAGTTGGACTTCCAGTCATACAGACCGTAACTTGGAGTTGGTAGTGAGGACTGTCAACCACGTGGGTGGTTGGCGTCTGTAGCACCCGAATAGAGTTCGAAACCGCTGCGTAGACTTCTCCCGCTAACTTAGACGCGTCGTATTATTGTTGGTCGTGATTCGGGGGTGTTACAGAAAGTAGTGTTGCATGGTTATGGCTTGTATGTATGATTTAAGTAAAATCAACTGCATGCTAAGACGACAATTTGTTGTGCGTGGCCCGGTAGCATGTGGGCTGCGGGATTACCATACCAGCGAAGGTGCTGAGCCCCTTGGGGCCACCCCTTTCTCTCCTTTTCTATTTCAGGTACAAGGAGCTGGAACCCGTTCGAGAGTAGGACGGGGCAGATGTTTATACATGGGTAGCCATTTAATTGGTGTGAGTATGATAGGCGTAGTAAGACCGAAGTTGTTATCGGCAGTAGTTGGAAATACTCGGTACAGGGGGAGTGTATGTATATAATAAATGTTGAAGATGGAACGAGGATTGTATTGTGTAGTTGCTCGGGAATTTAGTCCATCAGACCGATACAAATGTACATATATTAGCCTTGTTAGCCACGTAGGTGGTTAACGGCGTGTAACACCATTGGAATAAGTAATGTGATGAGTTGAGTTTCCGCTGCAGATTGTTATTATGTATTTGTTGTTGGATGGGGTGTTACAAGAGGAAATAATTAACTAACAGCAATAAATGAGATGGAATATAAACCATACATGCTAGCTACTTTGGACATATGATTGAAGACATCATTTTGATAGTGCACCACCAGCCGTATGACTACAATGGCTAAGAGATAAGGTTGATTAAATTATGTAGCGATTCAATAAACTAATGACTATAAGATAAAGCAAGTAATAATGATAATTAAAACAAAAAAAATAGCAATCAAATCGATTGCTGCTACAAAAACTGAAGTTACGTAAACACTTCTCACTTGCCTTCACTAAACGAATGGTAAGTGTCTCCCTTTGCTCTCTTCTTTTGCTCAATTCCTAACTCAATTCATAAATGCTAATAAACTCTATTAATGGTATAATAATTCCTAACACCATTTTAATGTAATTCCCTAGTTAATTCTATCAAGTCTTGAAGCAAGAAAACATCCTAGCAATCTACAAGGAAATCGCCAAGCATATATGTTCCAAGGTGGTTCCTAAATTCAACAACAACACAAGGAACAACAAGATCAAGATAAGGTATATTTTCATGTTGAAAAATCCTAAGTAATTACCTAAACCATTTTCGAAAATATAAGAGCTTCTAAAATCTATATTCTCTTCATTATTTCATGAAGTAAACTTGGATCTACAATCATCCCAAGGTGTATCAAAAATACCTTGATAAATTCCTAAGGTAAACTCTTGTAAAAATTACTCCAAATATTATTTATAAACTTTGTTAGAAGTCTAACAAATAGATCTCCTACATATATACAAGGAGTTCGAAATATCTTCATCAAAATAGCATTTGGAGAGCTTGGAGATTCAAGGAAAAATCAAGCACAAGTATTGTCTTGATTTAAGGGTAAGTTTATATAAATAAGGTGTATTAAGTTTAAGTTTGATTTAAGCTTCAAACTTTGGTATAAAAATTATGTATAACCATTACATAAATTAAAACCGAAAACTATAGGTTATATTGTCAAGAAAATAATTTATAACATATAAGGTTAGATTATTACCTTAAGATATATTCTTGAGTCACAAAAATTAATTGTGTTACATATATATTAAAACCGAAAGGGTCTAGGGATTTTATGTCCTATATTTGGTTTATAATCATTCTAAGTCATTAGCATTTTTTTTAGGAGTGTTATATGACTTATATACATTTAGATGTATTTATTATAAGGTTTAAAACAAGTTTTAAAACCATATGATAAATTTTAATTAAAGCCGAGAGCTTTATATGGTATTTGATGAATTTTCGAAATATATAAGTATATTAACTTATATTATAAATTTTGGGAGTATTAAAAATAGCTACAAGTATTTAAATGACTAATTTGTAAAGTTATGTGGTTAAAATGTAATATTTGAAAAGTTTAGTGTACAAGTATATATTACCGAAAACATAAGGAGCTGTTTGATATATTTATGATATAACATAAAATAGGAATTAATATTATGAATTTTGATAAATTTAAATAAGTGTTTAAGTGTTAAGAATAACATTTAATAAGGTTTTGAGACTATTTTGTGATTATTGGGAAGTTTGGTATATTACCAAAAATATAAACGATTTTATGGGTATAATGAAGTATTAATTAAGGAATTAAGTCTTGGTCAAAGTGTTGACTAAAAACTTTGGGTTAAAATGATTTATGACATAAAATATTAAGTTTATGAAAGTTATGGGGTGAATATGTAATTTATGGAAGTATATATGAAAGATAGAAATTAAATATGGGCGGAAATGTATTATAAAAAATATATGGGTTACTTTGGTTATTTTAAGAAATAAAATATTTAAACTGTAGATTATAAGATAATATGTAACTTATATAAAGTTTTGGGTTAAAAGTGTTAATAAAGAAAACTATATGAATAAACCGAAGAGTTAAGGGATTTATTGGTAATTTTTGAAGGTTAGTGGTATTAATTGTAATTACCGAAATAATAAGAGTATTTGGTGAATTATAAAAGTTGTAAGGTTATTTGGCAATTTATAGAAGTTAATATAATTGTTTTACAATTTTCAAAACTTATAAGGGTATTTAATAAATTATAAAGGTATCTGGATATTGTGTTAAGTGGTAAAAGTCAACGGGATCAATTATGATTACCGGAAAGTTATATGTGGTTATTTAGTAATTTATTAAGTTGTTGGGTATAGTATATAAATACCGAGTTAATAAGATTGGTTTTGTTATTTAATAAGGCAAGGAAGTGAAACTAGGTAATATAATGTATTATGGTATAATAAGGAATATAATATAAAGTTTATAAAATAATTTTGGTTATAATAAAAATGACCAAGGGATATAATATAAATGATAAGTGAAATAATTATAAGTATATAGTTAGTAAGGTATAGAGGTACCGTATAAATGATAATTCATTATCACATGTGAGTTTCACATAAAATAATGAACTGCTAGGTTATCTAGAACCACTGTTAAAATAACAGGGGAAAATAAATAACATACGGAGTTATTATACGACGAGTATAAACACTACAGTGACAGTACCGTAATATTTAGTGAATAGTTATATTAATACTACCGGTATTGCATGTTTAAATAACAGCGTACGGGAAAGGACTACTGAACAGGAGTTTGACAAGCTAGCAGTTTCTTGGTGTACGGTATGTTAATTGTGTGGTCTGAATGTCCTAAGGATTATCCTAAGGTCCAGACATTGTGTGTTTAAATGTTTAAGAAGATATCTATGATTTTATGTGATTGATATTGTATGTGGGATTGCCCAAACTGTTGCGTTGAATTTTACGCGCGAATGTCTTGTGACTAAAGTTTACACATCTAAACTGGAAAAAAAAGACTAACTGACCTCTAGGTATTATTGAACCTAACTATGGTCAACTGTTAAGGTCTTAATTCAAATATTGGTTATTGTGTCACTGACAAAAAGGGCTAACTTATAAGAGAGGAATCCAGATCGTTCCGACCTTCTGGTTGCGCATTGTGATCACAACGAGGGACTATAATGGAGTCACTCGAAATCCATCAGCCACATTCGGGGATGGCGGAGGGCACTGCCGTAGGTGCACGGGTTCGACCGAATCGGTCATTACATATATTTATCCAGGGCCAGAAGGTCCGTTGGTAACGGTTCCTTTGGAACCCAGGGGACATTCGTCCACAATTTATTAAGGTTTGTCTTAACATGACACTTGAGGTAAAATTAATTGTGAAAGGTTAAATGATTGTTTTAAAGGATAAGAGCCAAGTGACTAACTAACAAGTGCAGTTTAATACGTGTATCTCGTTTGATTATTGTTATGGTTTACTAATGTGTGATTATTGTTTATTGTTGTGTGGTTATTATTGTGTGATTACTGATGTTGTGTACTATTGTACACTGGCGTTTACAGGTGGATTGTTATGTGTTTGTTAAGTGTTTACAGTTGTTACTGTTATTATTGTAAACCGGTATTTCATGTAAAGAATCTTATATCAAGATGGCTAAAACGACTTAAGGAATCTAGAAGACTTAGGACTACATTTAGCATACCAGCATAGTTTGCTGAGCCCTTCATTGGGCCAAACATTTCAGGTCTATGAAGAATACACAAGCCGGAGTGCGGGGAACAGGGTAGCCGCTGTGTTTTTATAAACACTTGTGGATTTGTTATGTATTATATTTTGGAGTTTATTGTTTTTCAGTTAGTTGCTCATTTAGTTGGTTTTGGATTGTAATAATTAGAGTGCTCAGTATCTGTTCATCACAGCGTGAGAAGTTGTAATGTTGGAAAGAGTAAGGATGCCTTGTTACTCACAAGGGTGAGTGACGGCGTGTAACACCAAGATAGTTAGTTTTATTTTCCGCTGCGATTTACTATTTATTATGCTACGAGTTATGACGTCATTACAGGTTTAAGATTAGGGGTGTTACAAAAAGTGGTATCAGAGCGGAGTACCGCTCTGATGAAAGATACTGAGTCTAGGACAATGAGCATAGGAATACTGGGTTACGGGAAACGTCTGTGAGGATTCGTGACCTAGAAAAGAAAACCCTAGAGATACTTCATTGCTAGTAGTTAGCTTACTTACATGTTTTTGATTGTGTATGTGATATGGTGTAGCAACCGAGTAGAAATAATAATATACTATCTTAGATGTCGACAAGAGAAGGACCAGCAGGAGACAGCAGTGGACGCGGTAGCAAGACACCGGAGGATGTTCCAACAGTACAAGACCTAACAGCAGCCATGGCAGCTTTCGCGCGGAACTAGGAGTACCATTCACGGGAGCCATACCCCACCCCCGCGGCCCAGAGAAACCAACTGGTTGAAGAGCGTTGCAGACGCAAGAGTACCAACTTATTCAGGGAACCGGACCCCGCCGCACTGGAGAAGTTCATTGCAGAGCACCAGAAGGCGTTCAAGGCTGTAAGAGTTCCAGAAGACCAACAAGTCGACATCGCCGCATGCAACCTGAAGGGCGCAGCTGACATTTGGTGGCGGACTATTGAGGGCCACCGCAGAGCTACACCGGAATTTGAATGGACAGAGTTCATAGAAGTGTTGCGGGAGAAGTACTACCCCGAACACATAAAACAGAGAAGAAGGCAGGAGATCAAGTCCTTAATCCAAGGGAGTCAAACAGTTGACCAGTACTGCGCACGGTGCACCAGTCTGATGAACTATATACCAGGAGTCGACTACTCCGACGCAGGAAGAAAGAAAATGAAGAATACTGAAGGAGATGATGATGGAGCAACCTCTGGCGGTTATAGCAAGAAGCGGAAGAAGTTCTTTGAAAAGAAGAAGGGGCGGATGGATTTCCAAGGTCAGAAGACGAAGGAGCAGATCCCTCGTCTGACCGGCCCAGCTAATGATGCTCAGCCACTAAGAACAACACCACCTAGAGGCAACAAGCCAACCCGACGACACTATTACTGTAAACGTTGTGGAAAGGATCACCCAGGCGTAGATTGCGCAGGAAGGAAGGTGGAGTGCCGTCATTGCACAAAGGAAGGTCACAGGGATTACGAGTGCTTTTCCAACCCAAGGAGTCGAGTATACAAAGGACCTAGAGGTTCGCAGAGAACACCGGCTGTGGAAACAGGCGGACCCGGAGGAGGTCAAGCGCCGCAGACTAATACTTATACTACAGGACCGGGAGGACAGCCATCCTCATCCGAGATCCAGAAAGGAAAGAAGATAGTGCCAGAAAGAAATACCCCGTAGACAGTGGGAACTTCAGGCGCTGAGGCGAGCGCTCAGCGCGAGACCGGTAAGCCTAGAACCTAAACTAAATGCATGATGCATAAATATGTGTTTATAGTATCAGTCGATGAGACTTATATATGTGATTAGTGAGTATCAAAAATTTAGAGAGACCTAACTTAGGTAACCTCTCACATAATAGGATAGCTGTAACACCCCATCCAAAGCCTATCGTGGTTATCGCAATCTGAACACTTAATCGAAAACGTCGCAGCGGAAATATACAACACCTGGACCTTGCCACGGTCTGATCGTTAGAATATACCGGCTTAATATATACAATACTTAACCAAAATACTTATCCAGCTCAAAACATTAACATCCACAATCCCACGACCAACCGAGTGCTAGTATCTCAATCATAATCTCAAACTTACAACAATTTAATATGAACAGTCGGGTGCACAGGCGCAACCCGAATTCAAAATAAATGTCCCCTCCTAAGTCTAACCGCTCCTCCTCGTAGTGCGTCCTCATGGGCCTCTTACCTGCAAGTGTAAAAATAGCCCCCGAGGGGGTCAGCACGAATGCTGGTACACCCTCTCATGGCCCCCAAGCTAACGGGCTACGACGACTAATTGTCGATAGCATGGAAATTGATTACATACACAAACAATATGAAGTGCAATAACAAATAACCACAGATGAACATATATAGTTCACAAGCAATGAACGACTCAAGCGTTCCCTTAACAAGTGGGTTAGTAACCCCCTCCTTAGTCCTCATTTCCTTAATCTCAGTTCCTTACCTTACCTAATCTTAATCTCAATCTTAATCTTAATCTCATATACAAACCTTTCCTGGAAGGGATTGGTTGCAGCTTAATTCAAACCTGGGATTTAGGTGATCCCACCGCACCATCTTAATGCCACCTACTCTGGACGGGAGTCCAGTGTAGCTGAGCCGGCAACCGGCCCTAGGCTACAAGTCCGAAGACAAGTCCTTAAGCGAGGGCGGATCTGATTCAGATACCGTCCCCCTTTCCACTTAGCATGCATGACCGGAGATCGGTCCCGGTTTCCTCACTCAAGTTCCAGTTAGTAGACATCTTAAACACCATGTGCTAGCTAAGCCTCAACAGGCATTAACCAACAGCCATCAACTTAACTCTTATTCTTAACTCAGTATGTACTAAACTTGGTTAGTAACAATCTCAAATCTCGCGGGTTAGTGTAAATATACACAATCACAACGAGAACAATATAACCGGTTGATGCTTTATCTTGTTTTAGTCATAGCAAATAAACAGATAGCACACAAGCCGAGGGACACCTCGTTAGCAAGCAGGTCACGAAAAGGATTGTACCGTCACCGTCGATCGTTGTTTGTTTAACCTTCTTCGGGGTCCCAATTCACAACACCTAAAACATTCATTCATTTTTAGGTTATTAGTTATTTGCACCTTACTTAACTCACTTAGTCCCTAAGGACTTCCATTCAATAACCTCTCAAGTCTTTATCTCTTAGTCTTTGATGGAGAAATATGTGACTACTTCTACCAGATAGGCAGTGTACCTAATCGTTTTGCGGGATAGTGGATTCGTGGGGTTGTCGTACTCTTGGGGACCTCGCTGTGGATAACTGACAGTGGATTAAATTTACTGAGACTTCTAGTAAATAGATTTTATCATTTTTTAGGAGAAGAAATAATTACAAACTTAACTTAAACAGAATAATAATAAAAACAATTAAAATAGAACAAGATAATAAAAATAGAAATTATTAATCTTTTTTGTCTTTTTAAGAAAACATCCCAGGTTGTTCTGCTCACCTATTTATTCAATTATATTAATATAAACTTTACAACTTAAGTAATAAACTCAGAAACTATAAATAATTCGTTGACGACTAAATCTAACGAACCCTAACCAGTTGCTAGAACTAGCAGCAGACTAATGCTCTAATCCGGACACAACCAATTGCATAAAGAACAGCTTCCATTTGAGACTAATTAACCTATAGGCGGATCAGGCTTCTAGCTGTTAATCAGGTTTAATTCCTATGTCTTGTTCACTATCTCAGCTCTCGCGTGTTGATTAGAAAACTACAAATACTGCTTTAATAATTGATCAGAGAATTAAAGCAGATGAAGAACTGGAATTAAACTACTACTTTAGATAAAATCATAGTGGAAAGCTTAACATAACATAATTATATAAAATAGGCTCGCATCCCAAACTTGGGAGGGCTTAAGTTTATTAATTAAACATAACTATATATAAACAACGTTTAAACAAAATAAGAGAAAGGGTAGAGAAAACTCCAGCTAGCAAGTTGACTCTGAATCCCAGCTCCGCCTCTGTATCCACGTCGTACTAATAATAATAATAATAAATGGTAGAGATGTGATGTGGTGGAAAGACAAATAAAAATGGAGAAAACGGGGAGAAAAGAAATGGATGTGGTTTGTACGTGGTGAGCGAGTGAGGTGAGCTGTTCGTGAACTAGGTGATGGACTTTGGATTAAAAGAAGGGATGATTTAATAACAAGGGAGCGTAGTTTATTTATAGGAAAAGTGAAGAAGACAGACAACGGCAGGCGGTGGAAATTGGTGAACAGATCCGCGAAGATTTTCAGTCAGAGTGTGATGGGGCAGCAGGAATTGATTGCAGACAGAGCCATCGTCACGCGTCAGTGAATTAAGGTGGGCGCCGTCTGCAATTAATGAAGAGCAGTTGGAACGCGGCGCCGTGAAGAAGGAAGAAGAAAACCCTGTTCGTAATTCTGTTTTGTCCGCGAGGCGGTCATCTGTGTGCTGTCCGCCTGATAAGAGGCGGTAGCTCTGTCCTGTCCGCGACCAAACCAGGCGGACCTCTCTTCCGCGTCCGCGAGGCGGTTGTTTCTGCCTTGTCCGCGACCAAACCAGGCGGACCTCTCTTCCGCGTCCGCGAGGTAACAGGCGGTCGCTGCTGTCTAGTCCGCGAGGCGGTTGTCTCTACCTTGTCCGCTACTTATGAGGCGGACGCGCCTCTTGTCCGCCAAGCGGACGTGCCTCTGTTGCTATGCGACATTGTATATATACTAATGTACTACAATCTTCAACCGGCTCCAGATTCTTCGTTATAAGTCCGTTTTACTCGCCGTTTACTGCGTTGGAAAGCTCATGAGATTATCTATCCATTTATATAGCTTTTTCCTACATTTAACACATAAAATATATCAATTCATATCAAAATATAAATCTAGGAAAATCATATGATAAGTGTAAAATATGACATGCATTGTTATAAAAATAGGAAGAATTAAAGTCCTAAGAATAGATATATTTTACACTTATCAAACTTCCTCACACTTAGCTTTTGCTTGTCCTCAAGCAAATAGAGAATAAATATCTCTAAGGCCGTAGTATCAAACCTCAGGGTTAAACAGATGTAAAACAGAGCAAGCAAAATGACAATCAAAAGAATAGTTCTGCTCCTGGTTGTAGGTTTTCGCAAACAGTGAAAAAGAATAATTTTTTAAAGCATGGATAAGTTAGACTACAAAAATCTGAATGTAAATTATCTTGGGATCTTCCACCATTCTTTTCCTCTAACCTTTTGGATGACAAGGGGTGTGAAGTAACACCTTATTCCGTGATACCTTTCAACACCACATACTCATGATCAAAATATGAAAATTAAACTGCAATTAACTCTTTCCGTATGCAAAAACATTCTACTTCTAGAAATATATACAACACAATTGAATAATTGCGAATTGCAGAGTTTTTCCGTAACCCAGACTTTTCTCTCTATCCTTGTAACGGTGTTGGGCCAACTATCCCAGATCACGAGACCTTAGGTAGATAGGTGTTAAGGCACCCCTAGGACTTAATAACCGGATAGACGAGGCCTGCTTTTGTTAGGAAAATTTTTGATCAGCGGAGTACCTTGCCTTATCCTTTCATTCCAAACTTTCATATCATTTCCAAATCCCAAGATAAACTAATTCAGTTTCCCTAATCAACTTAATCCACCAAATTTCAGTGAAAACAGATTAATTTTAATAAAACTAAACAATCAAACAACCTAGAGCAGAAAGATTCTTGAGGTGGCCACCTGGCTTTACTTCAAAATTTATGCAAAAATTTTCACCCAAGAATTCAACATTTATAAGCACTCAGAGCAATGATTCCCTCTTGCAATTTATAAGCACTCAGAGCAATGATTCCCTCAATGCAAGAAGACAATTAAAAACATGTGTGGCATTAAGTGCAACTGGCATATTTTCAGGGAAAGGTCTAAACTTCCTCACACTTAAGAGGAGCAATGTCCTCATTGTTCATAAAATAATCAAGAAAAGACCTTACAAAATATGCCAGACTCATGAAGAATTTCATTCAGGACAATCATGGACTGATATAATAATAATCATTAAGCGTGATAGACTGGACACAAACATTTAAAATAAAGAAACTGAAACTCCCCTGATATCGTAGATTGAGGAAGGTGTCCTTCCTCACACTTAAGTGCAAACAGTGGGGGTAGTAGCGTTCCTCACACTTGCATTCAAGCAAGTGTCCAGCCTTGGAGTTCTTCAGGTACCATGATACGAATTTCACCTGCACACACTCACAACTACCACAAAAACGCTAAAAGCGCTGCATTAAAACACGGGCACCATTGCCACTTCTAACCAAAAGAAAAACAAAAAATCAACCAGAAAACAAAAACAAAAACAAAACATGAATGTTAACCACTGGGTTGCCTCCCAGTAAGCTGCCCGTAGTTTTAGTCTTTGGCTAGACTCCTGCTTCGTTATCCTGGATCAAAAATAAAAGTAGACAATACCTTCGCCAGGAAAACGAAGTTAGTAATAATAAAAAGCAAACCACCTGGATCAAAACAAAACGTTACTTCGGCAAATAAAATAGGAAAATGAATACTCCACAAACCCTGGTGTTTGAGGAGGTACTGCCGGTAACGTAGTTGTAACAGGAGACCAGGTGGTGATGACTTTTCTTCCTCAAATTGGAGGATGTAAACATCCTCCTCTTGCTGTTGAGGCTTATGGAGGCAGGATGGAAGTTGATGAGAGACCGGTGGTAGTGGTGTTCCTTCCTGGGATTCGAGGATGTAAATTTCCTCTTCCGGAAGGTGAGACTCAATAGGATCACCTTTATCAAGCTCGCAGACTGGTGCAGACAACTTATCTTTATATTTTAATTGCTCCTCTTGTGTTGGGGATGGGGATGGAGGAGAAATGTAACTCTCAGACATTTGCTCCAACTCGGCGTCAGAGAAAAATGTACTGAGATGTTTCTTTATCTCCTCATCAGAACTTGCAGCTTCAATAATATCTGGCTCGAATTGGTCTTCACTCCTTGGAGTCACCACTGAAATCTCTTCTAGTGGCTCGGCCTGACTCAGGAGAAATTCGTCTAGCCTCCGTGTAGATTGCTGCTCGTTCTGATTGAAGTAGTAATACCCCAACTGAGCTTCGTTGTATTGTGCATTAGCCTGGTCGACTTCCCCATACGGCTCTCGATTCGATTGTTGAGGTGGTTGATAATCCTTGACCAATCTTTGATATGAGGATATTTCCTCTTGCATTTGTGTCCATTCCAGATTGATCAACAATCTTCTCACCTCATCGTGGCTGCTCTCCATTGTCAGTAATTATCTTATAAAAACAAAAAATAAAAATACCAAGTAGAAAAGAAATAGAAACAGAAAATAAAAATAATAGACAAAATTAACTAGAAAGAGAAACAAATAAGAAATAATATAGAAATACAAGAATTTTTTTTTAAGGAAAATTAAATAAAGCGAAAATAAAATAAAATAAAAGTAAATAAAAAAATAGAACTCCCAATAAAATTTAAAAACTATCAATTAACCGTGCTGGAGGTCCCCGGCAACGGCGCCAAAAACTGATGGAGAAATATGTGAACTTCTACCACATAGGCAGTGTACCTAATCGTTTGCGGGATAGTGGATTCGTGGGGTTGTCGTACTCTTGGGGACCTCGCTGTGGATAACTGACAGTGGATTAAATTTACTGAGACTTCTAGTAAATAGATTTTATCGTTTTTTAGGAGAAGAAATAATTACAAACTTAACTTAAACAGAATAATAATAAAAACAATTAAAATAGAACAAGATAATAAAAATAGAAATTATTAATCTTTTTTGTCTTTTTAAGAAAACATCCCAGGTTGTTCTGCTCACCTATTTATTCAATTATATTAATATAAACTTTACCACTTAAGTAATAAACTCAGAAACTATAAATAATTCGTTGACGACTAAATCTAACGAACCCTAACCAGTTGCTAGAACTAGCAGCAGACTAATGCTCTAATCCGGACACAACCAATTGCATAAAGAACAGCTTCCATTTGAGACTAATTAACCTATAGGCCGGATCAGGCTTCTAGCTGTTAATCAGGTTTAATTCCTATGTCTTGTTCACTATCTCAGCTCTCGTGTTGATTAGAAAACTACAAATACTGCTTTAATAATTGATCAGAGAATTAAAGCAGATGAAGAACTGGAATTAAACTACTACTTTAGATAAAATCATAGTGGAAAGCTTAACATAACATAATTATATAAAATAGGCTCGCATCCCAAACTTGGGAGGGCTTAAGTTTATTAATTAAACATAACTATATATAAACAACGTTTAAACAAAATAAGAGAAAGGGTAGAGAAAACTCCAGCTAGCAAGTTGACTCTGAATCCCAGCTCCGCCTCTGTATCCACGTCGTACTAATAATAATAATAATAAATGGTAGAGATGTGATGTGGTGGAAAGACAAATAAAAATGGAGAAACGGGGAAAAAGGATGTGGTTTGTACGTGGTGAGCGAGTGAGGTGAGCTGTTCGTGAACTAGGTGATGGACTTTGGATTAAAAGAAGGGATGATTTAATAACAAGGGAGCGTAGTTTATTTATAGGAAAAGTGAAGAAGAAGCAGACAACGGAGCAGGCGGTGGAAATTGGTGAACAGATCCGCGAAGATTTTCAGTCAGAGTGTGATGGGGCAGCAGGAATTGATTGCAGACAGAGCCATCGTCACGCGTCAGTGAATTAAGGTGGGCGCCGTCTGCAATTAATGAAGAGCAGTTGGAACGCGGCGCCGTGAAGAAGGAAGAAGAAAACCCTGTTCGTAATTCTGTTTTGTCCGCGAGGCGGTCATCTGTGTGCTGTCCGCCTGATAAGAGGCGGTAGTCTCTGTCCTGTCCGCGACCAAACCAGGCGGACCTCTCTTCCGCGTCCGCGAGGCGGTTGTTTCTGCCTTGTCCGCGACCAAACCAGGCGGACCTCTCTTCCGCGTCCGCGAGGTAACAGGCGGTCGCTGCTGTCTAGTCCGCGAGGCGGTTGTCTCTACCTTGTCCGCTACTTATGAGGCGGACGCGCCTCTTGTCCGCCAAGCGGACGTGCCTCTGTTGCTATGCGACATTGTATATATATACTAATGTACTACAATCTTCAACCGGCTCCAGATTCTTCGTTATAAGTCCGTTTTACTCGCCGTTTACTGCGTTGGAAAGCTCATGAGATTATCTATCCATTTATATAGCTTTTTCCTACATTTAACACATAAAATATATCAATTCATATCAAAAATATAAATCTAGGAAAATCATATGATAAGTGTAAAATATGACATGCATTGTTATAAAAATAGGAAGAATTAAAGTCCTAAGAATAGATATATTTTACACTTATCAAACTTCCTCACACTTAGCTTTTGCTTGTCCTCAAGCAAATAGAGAATAAATATATCTCTAAGGCCGTAGTATCAAACCTCAGGGTTAAACAGATGTAAAACAGAGCAAGCAAAATGACAATCAAAAGAATAGTTCTGCTCCTGGTTGTAGGTTTTCGCAAACAGTGAAAAAGAATAATTTTTTAAAGCATGGATAAGTTAGACTACAAAAATCTGAATGTAAATTATCTTGGGATCTTCCACCATTCTTTTCCTCTAACCTTTTGGATGACAAGGGGTGTGAAGTAACACCTTATTCCGTGATACCTTTCAACACCACATACTCATGATCAAAATATGAAAATTAAACTGCAATTAACTCTTTCCGTATGCAAAAACATTCTTCTTCTAGAAATATATACAACACAATTGAATAATTGCGAATTGCAGAGTTTTTCCGTAACCCAGACTTTTCTCTCTATCCTTGTAACGGTGTTGGGCCAACTATCCCAGATCACGAGACCTTAGGTAGATAGGTGTTAAGGCACCCCTAGGACTTAATAACCGGATAGACGAGGCCTGCTTTTGTTAGGAAAATTTTTGATCAGCGGAGTACCTTGCCTTATCCTTTCATTCCAAACTTTCATATCATTTCCAAAATCCCAAGATAAACTAATTCAGTTTCCCTAATCAACTTAATCCACCAAATTTCAGTGAAAACAGATTAATTTTAATAAAACTAAACAATCAAACAACCTAGAGCAGAAAGATTCTTGAGGTGGCCACCTGGCTTTACTTCAAAATTTATGCAAAAATTTTCACCCAAGAATTCAACATTTATAAGCACTCAGAGCAATGATTCCCTCTTGCAATTTATAAGCACTCAGAGCAATGATTCCCTCAATGCAAGAAGACAATTAAAAACATGTGTGGCATTAAGTGCAACTGGCATATTTTCAGGGAAAGGTCTAAACTTCCTCACACTTAAGAGGAGCAATGTCCTCATTGTTCATAAAATAATCAAGAAAAGACCTTACAAAATATGCCAGACTCATGAAGAATTTCATTCAGGACAATCATGGACTGATATAATAATAATCATTAAGCGTGATAGACTGGACACAAACATTTAAAATAAAGAAACTGAAACTCCCCTGATATCGTAGATTGAGGAAGGTGTCCTTCCTCACACTTAAGTGCAAACAGTGGGGGTAGTAGCGTTCCTCACACTTGCGTTCAAGCAAGTGTCCAGCCTTGGAGTTCTTCAGGTACCATGATACGAATTTCACCTGCACACACTAACAACTACCACAAAAACGCTAAAAGCGCTGCATTAAAACACGGGCACCATTGCCACTTCTAACCAAAAGAAAAACAAAAAATAAACCAGAAAACAAAAACAAAAACAAAACATGAATGTTAACCACTGGGTTGCCTCCCAGTAAGCTGCCCGTAGTTTTAGTCTTTGGCTAGACTCCTGCTTCGTTATCCTGGATCAAAAATAAAAGTAGACAATACCTTCGCCAGGAAAACGAAGTTAGTAATAATAAAAAGCAAACCACCTGGATCAAAACAAAACGTTACTTCGGCAAATAAAATAGGAAAATGAATACTCCACAAACCCTGGTGTTTGAGGAGGTACTGCCGGTAACGTAGTTGTAACAGGAGACCAGGTGGTGATGACTTTTCTTCCTCAAATTGGAGGATGTAAACATCCTCCTCTTGCTGTTGAGGCTTATGGAGGCAGGATGGAAGTTGATGAGAGACCGGTGGTAGTGGTGTTCCTTCCTGGGATTCGAGGATGTAAATTTCCTCTTCCGGTAGGTGAGACTCAATAGGATCACCTTTCTCAAGCTCGCAGACTGGTGCAGACAACTTATCTTTATATTTTAATTGCTCCTCTTGTGTTGGGGATGGGGATGGAGGAGAAATGTAACTCTCAGACATTTGCTCCAACTCGGCGTCGGAGAAAAATGTACTGAGATGTTTCTTTATCTCCTCATCAGAACTTGCAGCTTCAATAATATCTGGCTCGAATTGGTCTTCACTCCTTGGAGTCACCACTGAAATCTCTTCTAGTGGCTCGGCCTGACTCAGGAGAAATTCGTCTAGCCTCCGTGTAGATTGCTGCTCGTTCTGATTGAAGTAGTAATACCCCAACTGAGCTTCGTTGTATTGTGCATTAGCCTGGTCGACTTCCCACCAATACGGCTCTCGATTCGATTGTTGAGGTGGTTGATAATCCTTGACCAATCTTTGATATGAGGATATTTCCTCTTGCATTTGTGTCCATTCCAGATTGATCAACAATCTTCTCACCTCATCGTGGCTGCTCTCCATTGTCAGTAATTATCTTATAAAAACAAAAAATAAAAATACCAAGTAGAAAAGAAATAGAAACAGAAAATAAAAATAATAGACAAAATTAACTAGAAAGAGAAACAAATAAGAAATAATATAGAAATACAAGAATTTTTTTTTTAAGGAAAATTAAATAAAGCGAAAATAAAATAAAATAAAAGTAAATAAAAAAAATAGAACTCCCAATAAAATTTAAAAACTATCAATTAACCGTGCTGGAGGTCCCCGGCAACGGCGCCAAAAACTTGATGGAGAAATATGTGACTACTTCTACCACATAGGCAGTGTACCTAATCGTTTTGCGGGATAGTGGATTCGTGGGGTTGTCGTACTCTTGGGGACCTCGCTGTGGATAACTGACAGTGGATTAAATTTACTGAGACTTCTAGTAAATAGATTTTATCGTTTTTTAGGAGAAGAAATAATTACAAACTTAACTTAAACAGAATAATAATAAAAACAATTAAAATAGAACAAGATAATAAAAATAGAAATTATTAATCTTTTTTGTCTTTTTAAGAAAACATCCCAGGTTGTTCTGCTCACCTATTTATTCAATTATATTAATATAAACTTTACCACTTAAGTAATAAACTCAGAAACTATAAATAATTCGTTGACGACTAAATCTAACGAACCCTAACCAGTTGCTAGAACTAGCAGCAGACTAATGCTCTAATCCGGACACAACCAATTGCATAAAGAACAGCTTCCATTTGAGACTAATTAACCTATAGGCCGGATCAGGCTTCTAGCTGTTAATCAGGTTTAATTCCTATGTCTTGTTCACTATCTCAGCTCTCGCGTGTTGATTAGAAAACTACAAATACTGCTTTAATAATTGATCAGAGAATTAAAGCAGATGAAGAACTGGAATTAAACTACTACTTTAGATAAAATCATAGTGGAAAGCTTAACATAACATAATTATATAAAATAGGCTCGCATCCCAAACTTGGGAGGGCTTAAGTTTATTAATTAAACATAACTATATATAAACAACGTTTAAACAAAATAAGAGAAAGGGTAGAGAAAACTCCAGCTAGCAAGTTGACTCTGAATCCCAGCTCCGCCTCTGTATCCACGTCGTACTAATAATAATAATAATAAATGGTAGAGATGTGATGTGGTGGAAAGACAAATAAAAATGGAGAAAACGGGGAGAAAAGAAATGGATGTGGTTTGTACGTGGTGAGCGAGTGAGGTGAGCTGTTCGTGAACTAGGTGATGGACTTTGGATTAAAAGAAGGGATGATTTAATAACAAGGGAGCGTAGTTTATTTATAGGAAAAGTGAAGAAGACAGACAACGGAGCAGGCGGTGGAAATTGGTGAACAGATCCGCGAAGATTTTCAGTCAGAGTGTGATGGGGCAGCAGGAATTGATTGCAGACAGAGCCATCGTCACGCGTCAGTGAATTAAGGTGGGCGCCGTCTGCAATTAATGAAGAGCAGTTGGAACGCGGCGCCGTGAAGAAGGAAGAAGAAAACCCTGTTCGTAATTCTGTTTTGTCCGCGAGGCGGTCATCTGTGTGCTGTCCGCCTGATAAGAGGCGGTAGTCTCTGTCCTGTCCGCGACCAAACCAGGCGGACCTCTCTTCCGCGTCCGCGAGGCGGTTGTTTCTGCCTTGTCCGCGACCAAACCAGGCGGACCTCTCTTCCGCGTCCGCGAGGTAACAGTCGCTGCTCTGAGGCGGTTGTCTCTACCTTGTCCGCTACTTATGAGGCGGACGCGCCTCTTGTCCGCCAAGCGGACGTGCCTCTGTTGCTATGCGACATTGTATATATACTAATGTACTACAATCTTCAACCGGCTCCAGATTCTTCGTTATAAGTCCGTTTTACTCGCCGTTTACTGCGTTGGAAAGCTCATGAGATTATCTATCCATTTATATAGCTTTTTCCTACATTTAACACATAAAATATATCAATTCATATCAAAAATATAAATCTAGGAAAATCATATGATAAGTGTAAAATATGACATGCATTGTTATAAAAATAGGAAGAATTAAAGTCCTAAGAATAGATATATTTTACACTTATCAGTCTTACAAACTTAACTTTAAACATTTAAACTTATACTTAATCTTAACTTAATTCCTTAAGTTCTTAGGGTCCCAATCATTACTACCCTACCAAAGGCATACCTCATTACCCATTACCATTCTTAGAATTTAAAATTTCTTTTTTTTTTTAATTTTTAGGCCCGACCGAACTTCCGACCGACCTTACCTAAGGTCGTCCATTCCAGAACACTTCACCGTTTGAAAATTCTACCCGACTGACCTTGCAAGTCCGGTCCCCAAGGTCGGTCCATTCCCGAGAGTTTCCCCGAGGGAAATTTAAGCTCGACCGAACTTGACAAGTCCGGTCCTATGTTCGGTCGATTCCAGAGACTTAATTCCTTCACAAAATACAGGTCCGACCGAACTTTTAAGTCCGGTCCCCAAGTTCGGTCGATTCCAGAAACATTTTCCGGTAGTGTAAACTGAGCCCGACCGACCTTGCAAGTCCGGTCCCTAAGGTCGGTCGGCTCCAGAACCTTGTTTTCCAATTCCCATTCAACTCCAAACTTCTCCTCATATATCCTAATATGTTATAACCTCATTGGGGCACCTCAAATACACCTTAAGCCCTCCTCAAACACATTAAATCATTCACCAAGATTCACCTTAGTCATTATGCATTTTCCTTGTAATAATGCTAACACTTGTAATGTTTTCCTCTAGGTTTCTAGGTGGTGGTTCATACCTAATGTAACCACTATGCCAAAAGTCTTCCTCACCACTATAACATCATCTCCCAAGCATCTTTCACCTTCTAAAACTCTTTTATGCATTTACTTAAAGTTCCTTCCCAAGCTTAAACTTCCATCATCAACACATTACTCCCTTCCTAGTTGTGCAACAACATTTGCCTAAGTCCTAAATACTCAAATACATCCTCTTGATTTCTAAATCTTTCGTGGTGATACCTAAATCATCATAAGTCATTAAAACATCTTAACTTCACCCTTTTTCATCAAGACAACCCATAGAACATTCCTAGTACTTCCTTAGTCATTAAATTCCCTTAGGATATCTTAAACACTTAAACTTTCCTTTAAATTTCGCCATGGGTTCTCTAGTATATAACACTTCCTAACATATGGTTTTTCTCCATCAAACAACCAATACCACACAAATTCTCATCACAATAGCTTAACACCCAATTTACACTAAAACTTCACCACATCATCATATAATGATTAAACTTAGAATGCTTGGCACTTAGGCCCTTAAATGACAATAATCTTAACCACTGAATTTCCACATATATTGCCTTCAACCTGCGAATACACTCAACAAGGCTCCCATTGAAATAAAATGCTTCTTGTACTTCACCTTTATATCCTTACACTATCTCTTTTCTCATTTGCTCCTTAGTCACAAGTTCACAAGTATAGACATTGTTTCTCCTAGGTTTTATAGCACCTTCCCCAATATAAACTCTACACTAAACTCATAATTTACCCACATCTCATTCCCTTAAACAACAAAACACCTTAAGGTAAGTAATTTACCTTGTTTTCTCACAAGCTTAAAAGCTTTTCTCCTTAGGTTTTTCTTTGTTCAATCTCGGTCACCAATGTGATTCTCCTTGCCAATGTTCTAACCAATATCCAATGACTCCAATGAGTACTAGATAACACATTAACCCTAAGGAACAAACCCTAGGTTTAAAAATATGTTTTAAGGTATTAATGTGATTGTTTTACTTGGTTTCTCAAGACAACTTGGATGTGAAGCAAGAAGGACCTCCTCTCTCCTTTGAAGAGTAGAAACAAGCTAGAACAAGGCATAAACATGGAGTCCCATGAGTATATATTTTCGGTCAAGTGAAGAAAATGGTGGAAACCTAGATTTTCTTACACTTTCTTTACCTTAAGAGAATGGAGATGCCAATGGAGTCTCCAAACTTGAATTTCCTCCTAATGGTGGTTTGACTTGGCACCAAAATGAAGCTCTTGAAGTTTTGAAAAGATAGGAAGGAGGAGCTTGAGCTAACTAAGAAGAATATGTATTTTGTTTTGGATTTGGAGCTTAAATGAGCAAGATGTGGCCAAGAGAAGGTGGAGCTTTCATGGAGGTCAAGCTCTACGTGAATGGAGAAGGAAAAGAGAGCAACAAACCGTGGGAAAGCAAAGAAGAATGAAGAAGTGAGGAGAGAGGTAAGTAAATGTGTGATATTTATCTTAAAGGTGAATAGTACTTTTACTTTATAACTTACTTATTTGCTTTCTCTTTACTTAGCTAGATAAGTGTGGTGAGTCACACTTAAAGAAACCGGCCCCCTTTAGTGAATGAGGGTAGTTTAGTCTTTGTTGACCAAATGTCTCACTTATATAGACTTATGTTATAAACTAGCTTAATAAATTCACTATTCATCAAGAATAAGGCACATTGTTGTGAAATTTTTGATTTCCCATTGATATAGACCTCCAAATGTGATACTATATAGTACACATATTAATTAAAGAGTAATGATGGACATTTAGCCATTCAAAACTCATTTACAAGACAATTTTTCAAAAACGTGCTTTAAGACTCCTTAAAGCACATTTTGTTTTAACTTGTTTTCAAGCTTGGTTTTCTTTGGTAATTGACTTAAAATGACCATTAGGATATTACTAAGGTCTTAGAACAATATTTGGGTACTCTCCCATGTCTCTCCAAGCTTAGAGCACGTTTTTGCTTAAACTGCTCTTTTTGGTGTTTCCTTATATTTTCTTTGATTAGAAATGTTTCTTAATGTTTCTAAGGCATTATTTAGCCTCCTTATATCTTAGTTTATCATTTAAACACCATATCTAAGTTTGGGGTATTTCAATCTACCCCCCTTAAAAGAACTTTGTCCTCAAAGTTCACACATGTGTTTAACCATTCACGGTACACAATTCTCTTAATCTTAATACCACATCTTATATTCACATTTATACATCTCAAGATCCAAAAGTCAATCTCAAATACAATACATAAGTATCATACATAACTCAAAACTCAAACTTACACCGAAGTGTAGCAACTTACACAAATCCACATCTTAAACAACCAAACAAACGACAAACATGATCGTTTCCTAACTCAAAAGCGAGGAAGCTCTACCCCCCTTAAAAAGGGGTACGCCCCGTACCCTATACAGACAATCTAGTCGGTAAATAAAGAAGGGTACTTCGCCCTCATCTTATCCTCTAACTCCCACGTGGCCTCTTCGACATCCTGGTTAGACCAGAGAACCTTCACCAGTCGCACTGACTTGTGGCGAGTGTCCCTAGTCTTACTGTCCAAGATTCTCTGAGGAGTCTCCACGGATCTCATATTTGGTTCCAAGGTTAACCTCTCAGGTTCTAACACATGGGAGGGGTGGTGCATGTATTTCTTTAGCTGTGAAACATGAAAAACATCATGCACTCTACCCAGCTCAGCAGGTAAATTCAACCTGTAAGCAACCGGGCCCACCCGCTCCGTAATCTCATAAGGACCAACAAATTTCGGGCTTAACTTGCCCTTCTGCCCAAACCTGAATACACCCTTCATCGGTGATACTCGCAGAAATACCTGGTCGCCCACTGCGAACTCCAGGTCTCGTCGTCGAACATCAGCATACGACTTCTGCCTATCTTGAGCAGCTTTCATGTTCTCCCTGATTTGCTGAACTTCAGCCTTAACTTGTTCTAAGTACTCTGGTCCTATGATGACCGTCTCACTCGACTCATCCCAGCAGAGCGGTGTACGACATGGTCTACCGTACAACGCTTGAAAAGGTGCCATCTTGATCGAAGCGTGATAGCTGTTGTTGTATGAAAACTCGATCAGATGCAACCTGTCAATCCAACTGCCCTGGAAGTCTAAGGCACATGCCCTCAGCATGTCCTCGAGTGTCTGAATAGTACGCTCAGTCTGACCATCTGTCTGAGGATGGAACGCGGTACTCAGTTTGAGTTCTGTACCCAACGCTTCTCTGGTAGCTCTCCAGTACCTCGAAAGGAATCTGGTATCTCTATCTGACACTATGGTCTTTGGTATGCCGTGATGTCTCATGATTTCTTTCTCAAATAACTCAGCTAATTTGGTCACCTTCCAAGTATCCTTCATCGGTATGAATCGGGCTACTTTGGTAAGGCGATCCACCACCACCCATATCATGTTGAGACCTCCCCTAGCAGGTGGAAGCCCAACTACGAAGTCCATGGAGATATCATGGAACTTCCACTCCGAAACTGGCATCGACTGTACCATTCCGCCCGGTCGTCTGTGCTCGAATTTCACCTTCTGGCATGTGAGACACCTCAAGACGAACTCGGTAACATCTGTCTTCATTCCCGACCACCAGAAGTATCTCTTCATGTCTTTATACATTTTAGAGGCTCCCGGATGGATGGAAACTGAAGAACAGTGTGATTCTCTAAGTATACGGTCTTTCAGATCCGTGTTACCTCGTGGTATGCACAATCGGCCCTTAAGTCTGATCAGATCATCATCATGAAGTCTGAAGTCGTATTTCTGACTCTCAAAGGTACCATCTGTCAGCTTCTGTCTGACCTCTCTCATGTACTCATCTGTCCTCTGAGCCTCTCGCACCTCATCAACCAGGCTGGAGAAAGAAACTAGCGAATGGAGTGAGTGTGCTCGACGGCTCAGGGCATCTGCTACAACATTGGCCTTCCCTTCTTTGTATTGGAGGTCAATGTCATAGTCTTTCAGAAATTCTAACCATCTCCTCTGTCGAAGATTTAACTCCTTCTGAGTGAATATGTATTTCAAACTTTTGTGATCGGTGTAGATCGTGACACTAACCCCGTATAAGTAGTGGCGCCATATCTTCAAAGCGAAGACTACAGCTCCCAGCTCTAAGTTATGTGTGGGGTAGTTCTCCTCATGTTTCTTCAACTGGCGTGAGGCATATGCCACCACCTTGCGTGGTTACCTGAGCCTATGAGCGAAGGTCGGGAATTCCCAGAAGCATAACCCCAAGTAATTTGACCCGGCATTATCAACTGTCCAAATTTACAGTAACTACAAATTATGACCTGCCTAAATGACGAGCAGATGTCCTGAACGGGAATACATTAATATAAATACTAAGGACTACAGGAACTGTCAAAGAGCTCACTTAAAGAGCAAACACTGAAATTTTATGGGATACCCAGGCACCGAGCTTTACGCTCAGTGCGAGTCTAGGAAATCTTACAATCTCTTATAAACTCCGAGAGAGGATAGTGAGAAACCTTGAAGTATGACAATTGAGAAATAGAATCTCAAAAATATAACTAAACATCCATAATGGATAAGCACGGGTTTTGAAATACCTGAGGAAAAATACCAAGGGTCTCGGCTAATACCAACATATAACAACGCTGGACTCCTAACTAATAAGGGGAGAGAACAAATCTTGAATAAATATTTTCTAAAGTGGGGGAGAATTATCTAATTAGCACAACCAAATGCTATATATATAAAAATAATTTAGATGTTATTAACCCGAAATATTGAGGGTATTAATACATTTCAGAGGGTTGAGTACCATTAAATATACCTACCCTATTTTGAGACTCATGTCCCATACTAACCTTATGAATTTTTACGAGCCTATGTCTACTATGACAGCTCAAATTTTGGATGCGAGTAAAAGATCGCAGTAAATCAACTAAGGTTAAAACATATGTAATATAAACTCTAGAAAAACATGATAACAAATGACTCTCCTTGACACTTACAGTAAAGGTAGTGTCAGTTATACCAAAGGCTTAAACTAATAAATACACTGAGAGTGAGTGTAAGTTATATAAGAGTGTGAAATATTATATACACAAAAAAATGAGTGTAAATCAAATATGAAAGTAGGGAAACATACCCTAGGATTGTAACCATTATTTTATACGTAAACCGTCTTAACGTTATATACTAAACCCTATGATTCTAAAATCCTCCATTTGACATACCTAACCGACTTATTTTTGGAAGCCATTGAGCTAGTGGATTAACCACGTTTCTAAGAGATAAAAACAAACAATAAGCCTTGATTGTCCTGTTACTACACAGTAAGATTCAAACTAGAAATCCTTAGTTGAGATGATACTAATATTAAGAGATATTTGACTAGGGTGAACATATGATTCACCTGATTTATGGATTTTAGATGGAATAAGGAAAAGCTTTAAGGAATAGGAGATAATATTTATGGACTGTAGTTGTTGATTGAGTTATGGAAATTTTTACTTAAAAGTCTAACTGTGACTGTCTTTGCTCCAACTGATGATAATCAAGTATAGGCAATAATCAAGCCCTGATAGGAGAAATACTAGATAAGCCTTTTAAAGTGAAGAGAGTATTCTAAAGTATGCAAGTCCATGATGGAATTTATTACTTGTATGATGGATTTAAGAGTTAAATTGATTGGTAGATATAGTTATTAGACAGTATGAGCCTAAATGTTTTAATAAGAATTTATCGTATATGCCAAGAGGAAAAACTGGCTTCCCCGCTTGATGATATGATCAAAGGAATATTGTTCTGGGGATTTTGGTGATACCCTAGATTCAAGTATAGGTTATAATAGTTATTGGAATAGTAGTATATTGATCAGGAGAAAATGTAGTACTCACCACGTCACAAAGTCTAATAAGATAAAAAAAAAATTGGAAATGACAATTATGTGATTGTTTGATATTTGACGTGGGAGGTCGAACTTGATCCTGGTCAGATCAAAGGAAAACCAAACACAAAATGGTGTGGAAGGATAGTTCAACACTGACGCTGACCCCGTCAGGGTTGGATAATTCCTGAGACTCCTTACAAGTGGTCACAAATATTTCTGTAATACGTAAGTATTTATTCTTAAATCAAATATAACATTTAACTAATAGGTATATAAGAAATAGAATGTTTAAATTAAGAGTTAAGTTATCCAGGTTACCCTAGGGAGATTAAATAGCTAAAACAACTCCGCATATGACGGGAAAATAGTCAATTATGGGGGAAATACTAACCATTATCATTCCATGAACCATATTAATAAATTAAATATGAGAACAAGAGAAAATTACTTACAATAACAGTATGCTCTAGCTATCTTCTAAAATATGGCCAAAATGCCATCTCGAAGGAAGATCGACTTCCATGTCTTTCTTTACAAATTCAAAACCCAACATATTAAATAGGAACCTACCTATAAACATGGTAGAATATAAAGAGTATAAACATTATACTAATACTCACTAGAATTGTTTCACAACCGCAAAAGCAGGATTAATTAAGAGGAAACTGCACCTTGTTAGAAACCTTAACAGGAACCCAATTGTGGTATACCTGATGAACAGACGATAATAATCGTGTATATACTACCAATAACACGTGAACCAATAATATAAAGAAATATTTCTGTAATATACATAAGATGCACGGCTCAACTGTAGCTCATACTTTATAGTGAAAATGAAAGCCGTATATGGCGACAGTAAACTTAAATATCAGAATCATAAGATGATAACCTAAAAGAAAAGGATTTTGAGTATGCCCAATACTAATACAAGACACGAGCGCCGCCGATTACAACTAAGAGGCGATTAACAGAAGTGCGTTACAAACAAATAGTTTAAACACGCCATGAAATAATATTGGCAATGTGCAAGATAATAGATTACCTTCACCCATACATACGGGATTCAGATATAGAAACATATTAATACACTATGGAACATACCAGGAAATATATAGATTTTGAGGAATATACCTCGTACGACAGAAGTCATATGTTAATGTTCGTGGGAGAGACCTCGAGTTCGCAATAGGCGACCGAGTCTTCCAGAAAATTTCAACCTTGAAGGGAACCTTTAAATTTAGACAGAAGGGCAAGCTTAGCCGAAGTATGTGGGACCGTACCTTATTACGGAGCGAGTGGGCCCATTAGCCTACAGATTAGACTTATATGTTAAGCTAGGGAGAGTACACAGTGTGTTCCACATTTCTCAGCTAAATCTTACATCTAGATACGAGGAGACCCCAGTTCGCATTTTAGACTCCAACACTAGGGAGACAAGGAACAAGATCATTAGAATGGTCAAAGCTCTGTGGTAAACTCACGACATTGAAGAGGCGACATGGGAGTTAGAAGACTCCATGCCAGACAAGTATCCAATTTTTTTTGTTTTGTGTATACTTGTAGGGGTATGTGGGCGTAACCCTTTTTAAGGGGGGTAGAGCACCACATGCGACTTGCATATCTGCAGTCTATATTATTCTTGTGTATGGTTATTTGTGTTTGTTTGTGCGCATGTGTGCAATTAAGTAGATGGTTATGTCCTATGTGACATTGAGTGAATTATGATATGTCCTATGTGACAATTGAATGATTACTTGTGTGTTCTATGTAACACTTGAATGTTTATTAGTACTTAATTATTTTACAGTATATTTATATCTATTCCTACAATCACACAAGAGATTCACTGCCAAGGGTTTACGCCTCTGCACTCTGTAGGACTGAGGATTTGGTATTGCACTTGTGCAGTGATGACCGAGTGGGATAGCTAGGAAGTTGGAACATGTATGGTCTTATAGTATTTATTAAGTTATTATGCAGTGATATATTATTATCACGAATAAAGAATATTTGTCTATAGAAATTATATACACTCAGAGTAGTGATTGAATATAGTAGTGTCAATACAGTATTGACACCCAAGAATGATAAGTAGACAGGAGTAGATATGAGGAACTTGATTCCATAGGATGAACAAATATAAATTATGACTTCGGGACGAAGTCCTTTTAAGGGGGGTAAACTGAAATACCCCTAACATTTAAATAATTAAATATAAGTAAATAAATATTATTTTTGGAATTATGAATATTATTTGGGGGATTACGAAATCCTAAAAGAGTATATAAACACTCAGGCGTTAGAAAACGCACCTAAAACTCCTTAAGGTCATAAACGAGCGTTAAAAGCCCGACCATAAGTTAAATAATTATATATAAGCTATGGACATTATATGAATTTAACCAAGGATCATTTTATGATCTTTAAAATACAAGTTCTCAGTTAGAACTGAGTAAAAATACAATGTTTTCGGAAGTTCCCGATGTGGGCCCCATAAAGGCCCGGGAATGCCTAGGAGGAGTGCCAAGGTGGCACGAAACCCTATAAAAATTATTCTAGGAGTTCCTAAAATCATTAATAATTATTCTAAAGATAATTCCCAAGCTACTTCTTCAAAAATAAACAAATAGCTCGGGGGAAATTTCTTAACGCTCCTTTTATCTCGGGAGTGCCCCTTTAGCCCAAAAATTGAGTTACAAGTTTGTATAACCCCATATAATTTAATGTGACACTTCAATATATTATTATTAACTATAAACAATGTAAATAAACACTTGAAACTCATAGAATGAATGGGGACGATTTTTAGTACAAAACGGTACCTAAAATCAGCATTTTTACCCTTAAAAACTTTCATCTTTTTCCATAATGAAAATGTACCAATTAAATGCTGGAACCTATTACACATATTAGTATAGTCTTAATACAATATAGTGTGACAAAAAAACAAGTTATAAATCAAGCTCTACAGACCCCCATGTCATGCGGCATTAAGGGATACTTTTGGATAAGTTTTAACGTGAGACTTTTACTAATTCATGTTGGTCATCTTGTCACCACCGATTGATAAGTATTAAGCATGTGCAATCTGATTAATCCACTTCATAGTGTCGTATACCTGCAAGATAAGATTGATTTATTAAACAAGCTTAATGACATATAGGAATAAAATTAAACCAACACCAATCAACCTTGTCGCATGGTGCATGGTGAGCTGTGATTCTCCAATGTTGGACACGGTCTCCACCTGTTGAGTGCTCCATGACAGCACCGAATGACTCACCTGCAAGACAAGATAACACAAGTTGGATTTAATAAAACAAAAGCTTAACATACCTAGCAAAACACTACCGCAGTGATGAGCTCCATTATAACCGATCATCCACTCCAGGTGTGCGCCGAACATAGCCCTGCAAAAACAAAGTAAGCTATATCATTAACAATACAAGATTAAAAGTGAACCAAATTTCCTTTTGTTCGGTGGAGGTGCTGCATGAATGGACTTTATCTTCTGTCCAGGTCGGCGCCGCTTGCACACCTGCAAAAGAAATGTGAGCAACATCAACTTACTAAACAGAGATAGATACATTACCGTGAGTGCATGCTGTTTGATTCTCCATTCCATAATCGATCTCCATCTGCTACATGTCTGCGCTGATCTTGACCACTGCAAAACAAAACAAGTCAGATAAATACATAAGCTACCTTATCTAGATAAAGCCTACTAATATAACTAACTAATACCACATCATGGTGCTCCATTAACGTGAAGAAAGTAGCAGTAGTGGAGTCTCCATGCGCCGCTTACTACACCTGCAAGGATGAGACCAACAAAGGTTATTAGTAAACAAATGAACTAATGCTTATCCTAAGATAAGTCTAGTATATTAAGAATTCAGAATAAACATACACCACCCTTTATGTTGTGGTCGTAGAGGTGCTTGGCTGAGGTCGGTGCAGTGGACATCCACGTGAAGCTGCTGATGGAGCCTCCATCTTCAAAGACCAGCGAGCCTTATCTGCAGCAGAAGACAACCAGAGGAAATAATTAACTAACAGCAATAAATGAGATGGAATATAAACCATACATGCTAGCTACTTTGGACATATGATTGAAGACATCATTTTGATAGTGCACCACCAGCCGTATGACTACAATGGCTAGGAGATAAGGTTGATTAAATTATGTAGCGATTCAATAAACTAATGACTATAAGATAAAGCAAGTAATAATGATAATTAAAACAAAAAAAAATAGCAATCAAATCGATTGCTGCTACAAAAACTGAAGTTACGTAAACACTTCTCACTTGCCTTCACTAAACGAATGGTAAGTGTCTCCCTTTGCTCTCTTCTTTTGTTCAATTCCTAACTCAATTCATAAATGCTAATAAACTCTATTAATGGTATAATAATTCCTAACACCATTTTAATGTAATTCCCTAGTTAATTCTATCAAGTCTTGAAGCAAGAAAACATCCTAGCAATCTACAAGGAAATCGCCAAGCATATATGTTCCAAGGTGGTTCCTAAATTCAACAACAACACAAGGAACAACAAGATCAAGATAAGGTATATTTTCATGTTGAAAAATCCTAAGTAATTACCTAAACCATTTTCGAAAATATAAGAGCTTCTAAAATCTAAATTCTCTTCATTATTTCATGAAGTAAACTTGGATCTACAATCATCCCAAGGTGTATCAAAAATACCTTGATAAATTCCTAAGGTAAACTCTTGTAAAAATTACTCCAAATAATTTATAAACTTTGTTAGAAGTCTAACAAATAGATCTCCTACATATATACAAGGAGTTCGAAATATCTTCATCAAAATAGCATCTGGAGAGCTTGGAGATTCAAGGAAAAATCAAGCACAAGTATTGTCTTGATTTAAGGGTAAGTTTATATAAATAAGGTGTATTAAGTTTAAGTTTGATTTAAGCTTCAAACTTTGGTATAAAAATTATGTATAACCATTACATAAATTAAAACCGAAAACTATAGGTTATATTGTCAAGAAAATAATTTATAACATATAAGGTTAGATTATTACCTTAAGATATATTCTTGAGTCACAAAAATTAATTGTGTTACATATATATTAAAACCGAAAGGGTCTAGGGATTTTATGTCCTATATTTGGTTTATAATCATTCTAAGTCATTAGCATTTTTTTAGGAGTGTTATATGACTTATATACATTTAGATGTATTTATTATAAGGTTTAAAACAAGTTTTAAAACCATATGATAAATTTTAATTAAAGCCGAGAGCTTTATATGGTATTTGACGAATTTTCGAAATATATAAGTATATTAACTTATATTATAAATTTTGGGAGTATTAAAAATAGCTACAAGTATTTAAATGACTAATTTGTAAAGTTATGTGGTTAAAATGTAATATTAGAAAAGTTTAGTGTACAAGTATATATTACCGAAAACATAAGGAGCTGTTGATATTTATGATATAACATAAAATAGGAATTAATATTATGAATTTTGATAAATTTAAATAAGTGTTTAAGTGTTAAGAATAACATTTAATAAGGTTTTGAGACTATTTTGTGATTATTGGGAAGTTTGGTATATTACCAAAAATATAAACGATTTTATGGGTATAATGAAGTATTAATTAAGGAATTAAGTCTTGGTCAAAGTGTTGACTAAAAACTTTGGGTTAAAATGATTTATGACATAAAATATTAAGTTTATGAAAGTTATGGGGTGAATATGTAATTTATGGAAGTATATATGAAAGATAGAAAAAATATGGGCGGAAATGTATTATAAGAAAATATATGGGTTACTTTGGTTATTTTAAGAAATAAAATATTTAAACTATAGATTATAAGATAATATGTAACTTATATAAAGTTTTGGGTTAAAAGTGAATAAAGAAAAACTATATGAATAAACCGAAGAGTTAAGGGATTTATTGGTAATTTTTGAAGGTTAGTCGTATTATTGGTAATGACCGAAAATAATAAGAGTATTTGGGGAATTATAAAAGTTGTAAGGTTATTTGGCAATTTATAGAAGTTAATATAATTGTTTTACAATTTTCAAAACTTATAAGGGTATTTAATAAATTATAAAGGTATCTGGATATTTGTTAAGTGGTAAAAGTCAACGGAATCAATTATGATTACCGGAAAGTTATATGAGGTTATTTAGTAATTTATTAAGTTGTTGGGTATAGTATATAAATACCGAGTTAATAAGATTGGTTTTGTTATTTAATAAGGCAAGGAAGTGAAACTAGGTAATATAATGTATTATGGTATAATAAGGAATATAATATAAAGTTTATAAAATAATTTTGGTTATAATAAAAATGACCAAGGGATATAATATAAATGATAAGTGGAAATAATTATAAGTATATAGTTAGTAAGGTATAGAGGTACCGTATAAATGATAATTCATTATCACATGTGAGTTTCACATAAAATAATGAACTGCTAGGTTATCTAGAACCACTGTTAAAATAACAGGGGAAAATAAATAACATACGGAGTTATTATACGACGAGTATAAACACTACAGTGACAGTACCGTAATATTTAGTGAATAGTTATATTAATACTACCGGTATTGCATGTTTAAATAACAGCGTACGGGAAAGGACTACTGAACAGCAGTTTGACAAGCTAGCAGTTTCTTGGTGTACGGTATGTTAATTGTGTGGTCTGAATGTCCTAAGGATTATCCTAAGGTCCAGACATTGTGTGTTTAAATGTTTAAGAAGATATCTATGATTTTATGTGATTGATATTGTATGTGGGATTGCCTAAACTGTTGCGTTGAATTTTACGCGCGAATGTCTTGTGACTAAAGTTTACACATCTAAACTGGAAAAAAAAGACTAACTGACCTCTAGGTATTATTGAACCTAACAATGGTCAACTGTTAAGGTCTTAATTCAAATATTGGTTATTGTGTCACTGACAAAAAGGGCTAACTTATAAGAGAGGAATCCAGATCGTTCCGACCTTCTGGTTGCGCATTGTGATCACAACGAGGGACTATAATGGAGTCACTCGAAATCCATCAGCCACATTCGGGGATGGCGGAGGGCACTGCCGTAGGTGCACGGGTTCGACCGAATCGGTCATTACATATATTTATCCAGGGCCAGAAGGTCCGTTGGTAACGGTTCCTTTGGAACCCAGGGGACATTCGTCCACAATTTATTAAGGTTTGTCTTAACATGACACTTGAGGTAAAATTAATTGGGAAAGGTTAAATGATTGTTTTAAAGGATAAGAGCCAAGTGACTAACTAACAAGTGCAGTTTAATACGTGTATCTCGTTTGATTATTGTTATGGTTTACTAATGTGTGATTATTGTTTATTGTTGTGTGGTTATTGTTGTGTGATTACTGATGTTGTGTACTATTGTACACTGGCGTTTACAGGTGGATTGTTATGTGTTTGTTAAGTGTTTACAGTTGTTACTGTTATTATTGTAAACCGGTATTTCATGTAAAGAATCTAATATCAAGATGGCTAAAAGGACTTAAGGAATCTAGAAGACTTAGGACTACATTTAGCATACCAGCATAGTTTGCTGAGCCCTTCATTGGGCCAAACATTTCAGGTCTATGAAGAATACACAAGCCGGAGTGCGGGGAACAGGGTAGCCGCTGTGTTTTTATAAACACTTGTGGATTTGTTATGTATTATATTTTGGAGTTTGTTGTTTTTCAGTTAGTTGCTCATTTAGTTGGTTTTGGATTGTAATAATTAGAGTGCTCAGTATCTGTTCATCACAGCGTGAGAAGTTGTAATGTTGGAAAGAGTAAGGATGCCTTGTTACTCACAAGGGTGAGTGACGGCGTGTAACACCAAGATAGTTAGTTTTATTTTCCGCTGCGATTTGCTATTTATTATGCTACGAGTTATGACGTCATTACAGGTTTAAGATTAGGGGTGTTACAAAAAGTGGTATCAGAGCGGAGTACCGCTCTGATGAAAGATACTGAGTCTAGGACAATGAGCATAGGAATACTGGGTTACGGGAAACGTCTGTGAGGATTCGTGACCTAGAAAAGAAAACCCTAGAGATACTTCATTGCTAGTAGTTAGCTTACTTACATGTTTTTGATTGTGTATGTGATACGGTGTAGCAACCGAGTAGAAATAATAATATACTATCTTAGATGTCGACAAGAGAAGGACCAGCAGGAGACAGCAGTGGACGCGGTAGCAAGACACCGGAGGATGTTCCAACAGTACAAGACCTAACAGCAGCCATGGCAGCTTTCGCGCCGGAACTAGGAGTACCATTCACGGGAGCCATACCCCACCCGCCGCGGCCCAGAGAAACCAACTGGTTGAAGAGCGTTGCAGACGCAAGAGTACCAACTTATTCAGGGGAACCGGACCCCGCCGCACTGGAGAAGTTCATTGCAGAGCACCAGAAGGCGTTCAAGGCTGTAAGAGTTCCAGAAGACCAACAAGTCGACATCGCCGCATGCAACCTGAAGGGCGCAGCTGACATTTGGTGGCGGACTATTGAGGGCCACCGCAGAGCTACACCGGAATTTGAATGGACAGAGTTCATAGAAGTGTTGCGGGAGAAGTACTACCCCGAACACATAAAACAGAGAAGAAGGCAGGAGATCAAGTCCTTAATCCAAGGGAGTCAAACAGTTGACCAGTACTGCGCACGGTGCACCAGTCTGATGAACTATATACCAGGAGTCGACTACTCCGACGCAGGAAGAAAGAAAAGGAAGAATACTGAAGGAGATGATGATGGAGCAACCTCTGGCGGTTATAGCAAGAAGCGGAAGAAGTTCTTTGAAAAGAAGAAGGGGCGAATGGATTTCCAAGGTCAGAAGACGAAGGAGCAGATCCCTCGTCTGACCGGCCCAGCTAATGATGCTCAGCCACTAAGAACAACACCACCTAGAGGCAACAAGCCAACCCGACGACACTATTACTGTAAACGTTGTGGAAAGGATCACCCAGGCATAGATTGCGCAGGAAGGAAGGTGGAGTGCCGTCATTGCAAAAAGGAAGGTCACAGGGATTACGAGTGCTTTTCCAACCCAAGGAGTCGAGTATACAAAGGACCTAGAGGTTCGCAGAGAACACCGGCTGTGGAAACAAGCGGACCCGGAGGAGGTCAAGCGCCGCAGACTAATACTTATACTACAGGACCGGGAGGACAGCCATCCTCATCCGAGATCCAGAAAGGAAAGAAGATAGTGCCAGAAAGAAATACCCCGTAGACAGTGGGAACTTCAGGCGCTGAGGCGAGCGCTCAGCGCGAGACCGGTAAGCCTAGAACCTAAACTAAATGAATGATGCATAAATATGTGTTTATAGTATCAGTCGATGAGACTTATATATGTGATTAGTGAGTATCAAAAATTTAGAGAGACCTAACTTAGGTAACCTCTCACATAATAGGATACCTCAACATTGTTTTACAATACCTAAGAGACCGTGGTTACCTGAGCCTATGAGCGAAGGTCGGGAATACCCAGAAGCATAACGCCAAGTAATTTGACCCGGCATTATCAACTGTCCAAATTTACAGTAACTACAAATTATGACCTGCCTAAATGACGAGCAGATGTCCTGAACGGGAATACATTAATATAAATACTAAGGACTACAGGAACTGTCAAAGAGCTCACTTAAAGAGCAAACACTGAAATTTTATGGGATACCCAGGCACCGAGCTTTACGCTCAGTGCGAGTCTAGGAAATCTTACAATCTCTTATAAACTCCGAGAGAGGATAGTGAGAAACCTTGAAGTATGACAATTGAGAAATAGAATCTCAAAAATATAACTAAACATCCATAATGGATAAGCACGGGTTTTGAAATACCTGAGGAAAAATACCAAGGGTCTCGGCTAATACCAACATATAACAACACTGGACTCCTAACTAATAAGGGGAGAGAACAAATCTTGAATAAATATTTTCTAAAGTGGGGAGAATTATCTAATTAGCACAACCAAATGCTATATATAAAAATAATTTAGATGTTATTAACCCAAAATATTGAGGGTATTAATACATTTCAGAGGGTTGAGTACCATTAAATATACCTACCCTATTTTGAGACTCATGTCCCATACTAACCTTATGAATTTTTACGAGCATATGTCTACTATGACAGCTCAAATTTTGGATGCGAGTAAAAGATCGCAGTAAATCAACTAAGGTTAAAACATATGTAATATAAACTCTAGAAAAACATGATAACAAATGACTCTCCTTGATACTTACAGTAAAGGTAGTGTCAGTTATACCAAAGGCTTAAACTAATAAATACACAGAGAGTGAGTGTAAGTTATATAAGAGTGTGAAATATTATATACACAAAAAAATGAGTGTAAATCAAATATGAAAGTAGGGAAACATACCCTAGGATTGTAACCATTATTTTATACGTAAACCGTCTTAACGTTATATACTAAACCCTGTGATTCTAAAATCCTCCATTTGACATACCTAACCGACTTATTTTTGGAAGCCCTTGAGCTAGTGGATTAACCACGTTTCTAAGAGATAAAAACAAACAATAAGCCTTGATTGTCCTGTTACTACACAGTAAGATTCAAACTAGAAATCCTTAGTTGAGATGATACTAATATTAAGAGATATTAGACTAGGGTGAACATATGATTCACCTGATTTATGGATTTTAGATGGAATAAGGAAAAGCTTTAAGGAATAGGAGATAATATTTATGGACTGTAGTTGTTGATTGAGTTATGGAAATTTTTACTTAAAAGTCTAACTGTGACTGTCTTTGCTCCAACTGATGATAATCAAGTATAGGCAATAATCAAGCCCTGATAGGAGAAATACTAGATAAGCCTTTTAAAGTGAAGAGAGTATTCTAAAGTATGCAAGTCCATGATGGAATTTATTACTTGTATGATGGATTTAAGAGTTAAATTGATTGGTAGATATAGTTATTAGACAGTATGAGCCTAAATGTTTTAATAAGAATTTATCGTATATGCCAAGAGGAAAAACTGGCTTCCCCGCTTGATGATATGATCAAAGGAATATTTTTCTGGGGATTTTGGTGATACCCTAGATTCAAGTATAGGTTATAATAGTTATTGGAATAGTAGTATATTGATCAGGAGAAAATGTAGTACTCACCACGTCACAAAGTCTAATAAGATAAAAAAAAAATGGAAATGACAATTATGTGATTGTTTGATATTTGACGTGGGAGGTCGAACTTGATCCTGGTCAGATCAAAGGAAAACCAAACACAAAATGGTGTGGAAGGATAGTTCAACACTGACGCTGACCCCGTCAGGGTTGGATAATTCCTGAGACTCCTTACAAGTGGTCACAAATATTTCTGTAATACGTCAGTATTTATTCTTAAATCAAATATAACATTTAACTAATAGGTATATAAGAAATAGAATGTTTAAATTAAGAGTTAAGTTATCCAGGTTACCCTAGGAGATTAAATAGCTAAAACAACTCCGCATATGACGGGAAAATAGTCAATTATGGGGGAAATACTAACCATTATCATTCCATGAACCATATTAATAAATTAAATATGAGAACAAGAGAAAATTACTTACAATAACAGTATGCTCTAGCTATCTTCTAAAATATGGCCAAAATGCCATCTCGAAGGAAGATCGACTTCCATGTCTTTCTTTACAAATTCAAAACCCAACATATTAAATAGGAACCTACCTATAAACATGGTAGAATATAAAGAGTATAAACATTATACTAATACTCACTAGAATTGTTTCACAACCGCAAAAGCAGGATTAATTAAGAGGAAACTGCACCTTGTTAGAAACCTTAACAGGAACCCAATTGTGGTATACCTGATGAAAAGACGATAATAATCGTGTATATACTACCAATAACACGTGAACCAATAATATAAAGAAATTTCTGTAATATACATAAGATGCACGGCTCAACTGTAGCTCATACTTTATAGTGAAAATGAAAGCCGTATATGGCGACAGTAAACTTATTCAGAATCATAAGATGATAACCTAAAAGAAAAGGATTTTGAGTATGCCCAATACTAATACAAGACACGAGCGCCGCCGATTACAACTAAGAGGCGATTAACAGAAGTGCGTTACAAACAAATAGTTTAAACACGCCATGAAATAATATTGGCAATGTGCAAGATAATAGATTACCTTCACCCATACATACGGGATTCAGATATAGAAACATATTAATACACTATGGAACATACCAGGAAATATATAGATTTGAGGAATATACCTCGTACGACAGAAGTCATATGTTAATGTTCGTGGGAGAGACCTCGAGTTCGCAATAGGCGACCGAGTCTTCCAGAAAATTTCAACCTTCAAGGGAACCTTTAAATTTAGACAGAAGGGCAAGCTTAGCCGAAGTATGTGGGACCGTACCTTATTACGGAGCGAGTGGGCCCATTAGCCTACAGATTAGACTTATATGTTAAGCTAGGGAGAGTGCACAGTGTGTTCCACATTTCTCAGCTAAATCTTACATCTAGATGAGGAGACCCCAGTTCGCATTTTAGACTCCAACACTAGGGAGACAAGGAACAAGATCATTAGAATGGTCAAAGCTCTGTGGTAAACTCACGACATTGAAGAGGCGACATGGGAGTTAGAAGACTCCATGCCAGACAAGTATCCAACAATTTTCTTTTCGTTTTGTGTATACTTGTAGGGGTATGTGGGCGTAACCCTTTTTAAGGGGGGGTAGAGCACCACATGCGACTTGCATATCTGCAGTCTATATTATTCTTGTGTATGGTTATTTGTGTTTGTTTGTGCGCATGTGTGCAATTAAGTAGATGGTTATGTCCTATGTGACATTGAGTGAATTATGATATGTCCTATGTGACAATTGAATGATTACTTGTGTGTTCTATGTAACACTTGAATGTTTATTAGTACTTAATTATTTTACAGTATATTATCTCCTACAATCACACAAGAGATTCACTGCCAAGGGTTTACGCCTCTGCACTCTGTAGGACTGAGGATTTGGTATTGCACTTGTGCAGTGATGACCGAGTGGGATAGCTAGGAAGTTGGAACATGTATGGTCTTATAGTATTTATTAAGTTATTATGCAGTGATATATTATTATCACGAATAAAGAATATTTGTCTATAGAAATTATATACACTCAGAGTAGTGATTGAATATAGTAGTGTCAATACAGTATTGACACCCAAGAATGATAAGTAGACAGGAGTAGATATGAGGAACTTGATTCCATAGGATGAACAAATATAAATTATGACTTCGGGACGAAGTCCTTTTAAGGGGGGTAAACTGAAATACCCCTAACATTTAAATAATTAAATATAAGTAAATAAATATTATTTTTGGAATTATGAATATTATTTGGGGGATTACGAAATCCTAAAAGAGTATATAAACACTCAGGCGTTAGAAAACGCACCTAAAACTCCTTAAGGTCATAAACGAGCGTTAAAAGCCCGACCTTAAGTTAAATAATTATATATAAGCTATGGACATTATATGAATCTAACCAAGGATCATTTTATGATCTTTAAAATACAAGTTCTCAGTTAGAACTGAGTAAAAATACAATGTTTTCGGAAGTTCCCGATGTGGGCCCCATAAAGGCCCGGGAATGCCTAGGAGGGAGTGCCAAGGTGGCACGAAACCCTATAAAAATTATTCTAGGAGTTCCTAAAATCATTAATAATTATTCTAAAGATAATTCCCAAGCTACTTCTTCAAAATAAACAAATAGCTCGGGGGAAATTTCTTAACGCTCCTTTTATCTCGGGAGTGCCCCTTTAGCCCAAAAATTGAGTTACAAGTTGTATAAACCCCATATAATTTAATGTGACACTTCAATATATTATTATTAACTATAAACAATGTAAATAAACACTTGAAACTCATAGAATGAATGGGGACGATTTTAGTACAAAACGGTACCTAAAATCAGCATTTTACCCTTAAAACTTTCATCTTTTTCCATAATGAAAATGTACCAATTAAATGCTGGAACCTATTACACATATTAGTATAGTCTTAATACAATATAGTGTGACAAAAAAACAAGTTATAAATCAAGCTCTACAGACCCCCATGTCATGCGGCATTAAGGGATACTTTTGGATAAGTTTTAACGTGAGACTTTACTAATTCATGTTGGTCATCTTGTCACCACCGATTGATAAGTATTAAGCATGTGCAATCTGATTAATCACTTCATAGTGTCGTTATACCTGCAAGATAAGATTGATTTATTAAACAAGCTTAATGACATATAGGAATAAAATTAAACCAACACCAATCAACCTTGTCGCATGGTGCATGGTGAGCTGTGATTCTCCAATGTTGGACACGGTCTCCACCTGTTGAGTGCTCCATGACAGCACCGAATGACTCACCTGCAAGACAAGATAACACAAGTTGGATTTAATAAAACAAAAGCTTAACATACCTAGCAAAACACTACCGCAGTGATGAGCTCCATTATAACCGATCATCCACTCCAGGTGTGCGCCGAACATAGCCCTGCAAAAACAAAGTAAGCTATATCATTAACAATACAAGATTAAAAGTGAACCAAATTTCCTTTTGTTCGGTGGAGGTGCTGCATGAATGGACTTTATCTTCTGTCCAGGTCGGCGCCGCTTGCACACCTGCAAAAGAAATGTGAGCAACATCAACTTACTAAACAGAGATAGATACATTACCGTGAGTGCATGCTGTTTGATTCTCCATTCCATAATCGATCTCCATCTGCTACATGTCTGCGCGATCTGACCACTGCAAAACAAAAACAAGTCAGATAAATACATAAGCTACCTTATCTAGATAAAGCCTACTAATATAACTAACTAATACCACATCATGGTGCTCCATTAACGTGAAGAAAGTAGCAGTAGTGGAGTCTCCATGCGCCGCTTACTACACCTGCAAGGATGAGACCAACAAGGTTATTAGTAAACAAATGAACTAATGCTTATCCTAAGATAAGTCTAGTATATTAAGAATTCAGAATAAACATACACCACCCTTTATGTTGTGGTCGTAGAGGGCTTGGCTGAGGTCGGTGCAGTGGACATCCACGTGAAGCTGCTGATGGAGCCTCCATCTTCAAAGACCAGCGAGCCTTATCTGCAGCAGAAGACAACCAGAGGAAATAATTAACTAACAGCAATAAATGAGATGGAATATAAACCATACATGCTAGCTACTTTGGACATATGATTGAAGACATCATTTTGATAGTGCACCACCAGCCGTATGACTACAATGGCTAGGAGATAAGGTTGATTAAATTATGTAGCGATTCAAAAACTAATGACTATAAGATAAAGCAAGTAATAATGATAATTAAAACAAAAAAAATAGCAATCAAATCGATTGCTGCTACAAAAACTGAAAGTTACGTAAACACTTCTCACTTGCCTTCACTAAACGAATGGTAAGTGTCTCCCTTTGCTCTCTTCTTTTGTTCAATTCCTAACTCAATTCATAAATGCTAATAAACTCTATTAATGGTATAATAATTCCTAACACCATTTTAATGTAATTCCCTAGTTAATTCTATCAAGTCTTGAAGCAAGAAAACATCCTAGCAATCTACAAGGAAATCGCCAAGCATATATGTTCCAAGGTGGTTCCTAAATTCAACAACAACACAAGGAACAACAAGATCAAGATAAGGTATATTTTCATGTTGAAAAATCCTAAGTAATTACCTAAACCATTTTCGAAAATATAAGAGCTTCTAAAATCTATTTCTTCATTATTCATGAAGTAAACTTGGATCTACAATCATCCCAAGGTGTATCAAAAATACCTTGATAAATTCCTAAGGTAAACTCTTGTAAAAACTTCAAATATTATTTATAAACTTTGTTAGAAGTCTAACAAATAGATCTCCTACATATATACAAGGAGTTCGAAATATCTTCATCAAAATAGCATTGGAGAGCTTGGAGATTCAAGGAAAAATCAAGCACAAGTATTGTCTTGATTTAAGGGTAAGTTTATATAAATAAGGTGTATTAAGTTTAAGTTTGATTTAAGCTTCAAACTTTGGTATAAAAATTATGTATAACCATTACATAAATTAAAACCGAAAACTATAGGTTATATTGTCAAGAAAATAATTTATAACATATAAGGTTTTATTACCTTAAGATAATTCTTGAGTCACAAAAATTAATTGTGTTACATATATATTAAAACCGAAAGGGTCTAGGGATTTTATGGCCTATATTTGGTTTATAATCATTCTAAGTCATTAGCATTTTTTTAGGAGTGTTATATGACTTATATACATTTAGATGTATTTATTATAAGGTTTAAAACAAGTTTTAAAACCATATGATAAATTTTAATTAAAGCCGAGAGCTTTATATGGTATTTGATGAATTTTCGAAATATATAAGTATATTAACTTATATTATAAATTTTGGGAGTATTAAAAATAGCTACAAGTATTTAAATGACTAATTTGTAAAGTTATGTGGTTAAAATGTAATATTAGAAAAGTTTAGTGTACAAGTATATATTACCGAAAACATAAGGAGCTGTTTGATATATTTATGATATAACATAAAGGAATTAATATTATGAATTTTGATAAATTTAAATAAGTGTTTAAGTGTTAAGAATAACATTTAATAAGGTTTTGAGACTATTTTGTGATTATTGGGATTTGGTATATTACCAAAATATAAACGATTTTATGGGTATAATGAAGTATTAATTAAGGAATTAAGTCTTGGTCAAAGTGTTGACTAAAAACTTTGTGTTAAAATGATTTATGACATAAAATATTAAGTTTATGAAAGTTATGGGGTGAATATGTAATTTATGGAAGTATATATGAAAGATAGAAATTAAATATGGGCGGAAATGTATTATAAGAAATATATGGGTTACTTTGGTTATTTTAAGAAATAAAATATTTAAACTATAGATTATAAGATAATATGTAACTTGTATAAAGTTTTGGGTTAAAAGTGTTAATAAAGAAAACTATATGAATAAACCGAAGAGTTAAGGGATTTATTGGTAATTTTTGAAGGTTAGTGGTATTAATTGTAATTACCGAAATAATAAGAGTATTTGGGGAATTATAAAAGTTGTAAGGTTATTTGGCAATTTATAGAAGTTAATATAATTGTTTTACAATTTTCAAAACTTATAAGGGTATTTAATAAATTATAAAGGTATCTGGATATTTGTTAAGTGGTAAAAGTCAACGGAATCAATTATGATTACCGGAAAGTTATATGAGGTTATTTAGTAATTTATTAAGTTGTTGGGTATAGTATATAAATACCGAGTTAATAAGATTGGTTTTGTTATTTAATAAGGCAAGGAAGTGAAACTAGGTAATATAATGTATTATGGTATAATAAGGAATATATAAAGTTTATAAAATAATTTTGGTTATAATAAAAATGACCAAGGGATATAATATAAATGATAAGTGGAAATAATTATAAGTATATAGTTAGTAAGGTATAGAGGTACCGTATAAATGATAATTCATTATCACATGTGAGTTTCACATAAAATAATGAACTGCTAGGTTATCTAGAACCACTGTTAAAATAACAGGGGAAAATAAATAACATACGGAGTTATTATACGACGAGTATAAACACTACAGTGACAGTACCGTAATATTTAGTGAATAGTTATATTAATACTACCGGTATTGCATGTTTAAATAACAGCGTACGGGAAAGGACTACTGAACAGGAGTTTGACAAGCTAGCAGTTTCTTGGTGTACGGTATGTTAATTGTGTGGTCTGAATGTCCTAAGGATTATCCTAAGGTCCAGACATTGTGTGTTTAAATGTTTAAGAAGATATCTATGATTTTATGTGATTGATATTGTATGTGGGATTGCCCAAACTGTTGCGTTGAATTTTACGCGCGAATGTCTTGTGACTAAAGTTTATACATCTAAACTGGAAAAAAAAGACTAACTGACCTCTAGGTATTATTGAACCTAACAATGGTCAACTGTTAAGGTCTTAATTCAAATATTGGTTATTGTGTCACTGACAAAAAGGGCTAACTTATAAGAGAGGAATCCAGATCGTTCCGACCTTCTGGTTGCGCATTGTGATCACAACGAGGGACTATAATGGAGTCACTCGAAATCCATCAGCCACATTCGGGGATGGCGGGCACTGCCGTAGGTGCACAGGTTCGACCGAATCGGTCATTACATATATTATCCAGGGCCAGAAGGTCCGTTGGTAACGGTTCCTTTGGAACCCAGGGGACATTCGTCCACAATTTATTAAGGTTTGTCTTAACATGACACTTGAGGTAAAATTAATTGGGAAAGGTTAAATGATTGTTTTAAAGGATAAGAGCCAAGTGACTAACTAACAAGTGCAGTTTAATACGTGTATCTCGTTTGATTATTGTTATGGTTTACTAATGTGTGATTATTGTTTATTGTTGTGTGGTTATTGTTGTGTGATTACTGATGTTGTGTACTATTGTACACTGGCGTTTACAGGTGGATTGTTATGTGTTTGTTAAGTGTTTACAGTTGTTACTGTTATTATGTAAACCGGTATTTCATGTAAAGAATCTAATATCAAGATGGCTAAAAGGACTTAAGGAATCTAGAAGACTTAGGACTACATTTAGCATACCAGCATAGTTTGCTGAGCCCTTCATTGGGCCAAACATTTCAGGTCTATGAAGAATACACAAGCCGGAGTGCGGGGAACAGGGTAGCCGCTGTGTTTTTATAAACACTTGTGGATTTGTTATGTATTATATTTTGGAGTTTGTTGTTTTTCAGATAGTTGCTCATTTAGTTGGTTTTGGATTGTAATAATTAGAGTGCTCAGTATCTGTTCATCACAGCGTGAGAAGTTGAAATGTTGGAAAGAGTAAGGATGCCTTGTTACTCACAAGGGTGAGTGACGGCGTGTAACACCAAGATAGTTAGTTTTATTTTCCGCTGCGATTTGCTATTTATTATGCTACGAGTTATGACGTCATTACAGGTTTAAGATTAGGGGTGTTACAGCTTAGCTCCTTCTGCTTTAGACTTCTGTCTATTTGAAAGGCTTCTGCTTTGTCTCTGATTTCGCTCTGGATAAGCGCTTTGGTATGCGTATATGTATGTATGTTCAGTATCTGGTTGTTTGAGCGTGCTCAGCTGATGAAGTTTATCACCTGCTGAGCAATAGTTTTGCTCACCCCTATCTCCGTCTGATTTGCAGGTTTAGTTCGTGTGCTTGGAGATTCAGCTCTTACTTTTCGTTTGGCATTTGGGTTTGTATTTAGTTTGTTGGCCTTGGTGCCCAGTTGTATTTAGATTATGCTTTGTATTTCAGTTTGGCTTCCGCCTGTGTATTGTAAGGACATGTTGTAATCGTTTATTTGATCAAATTGAGTTCAGTTCTGTTTGGGGAATTCGTTAGGTAGCCTTGCGTGTCTTAGGTAATAATGCGCGCGGCGTGTGACGGTCTCAACCAGGGTGGTTTTGGGGTCGTTACATTTAAGATGGTATCAGAGCCACGTTTAGCTTTCGTTGGGATTTGTTGGGTGTCTGCATGGCGACGCTTCCTTGTCATTGCTTGTGATGTGCTATGTGTTTTCTGCTGCGTGAATTGTCTGCTGTCTACTACTTGATTTGATTGATGTCTGGAGTCTGTAGAGTGTGTCTGCTCTGTGGTTGTCCACTATCAGAGTAGCGCAACAGAAGCGTAGTGTCTGTCTGTGTATTTGTTGTGTTCGGGTCTGAGTCTGGATCTGAGGGAGTCGGGTCCTTTGGGAAAGGACGACCGAATGTGAGTTCTGGTTTGCCAGTGATGTGCTTGGATTATGTGCTTGGATTGTATGTTCTATGTTGTGTTCAGGTGTGAGCTTGTGAGTGTGCTTGGTCCTTGGGTTAGGACGACTTCTGAGAGTTCCGGTGCTTTTGGGCTGAGAGTTTCTGATCTTCTGTTCCGCCTCCTCTGTCAGGAAATCAACCAGTACACTTGAGTGTTAACTCTTCGAGGTTAGAGCTTCTGAAATGAGTATGTGTTCTCTCTGTGCCTCGTGCTAAGCATCAATGATCATCTGCTTTGTTTCCTCTGTCAGTGAATCAGCCAGTGTATTCTAAGTGTTAGCTTTGTGAGTGTTCCCTTCTGTGCCTTAGGGCTATAGTTAGTAATTTTCTATCCGTGCTTCTGTCAATCAATCAAACAGTGGGTTCTATTCTGAATGTTAGTTCCTTGTGAGTTTTGGAGTATTCTGGCACTAGCAGTGCTTTTGTTCACATTCTGCTTTCGTCGAATTTCGAGGACGAAATTCTTTTTAAGGGGGGTATATTGTTATACCCCAGATTTTTTTTATTTCCTTTCTGATTCGCAAAGGGAGTTGTGCTATTTTGTAATATTATATTAGATTGTCTATGACATTCTCCTAATGTCATATGTTAGTTTGAGGAAGGAGGGTTATATTGGTCTTCTTCCTTTTTGGTTATTGATTATTTTCTTAAGAGAGAGATTTCCTAAACTATTCTATTTCCTCATTCTCTCTTATTCTAATTCACGTTTAATTAGTCCCTCTCCTTCATCTCTCTCATTGACGGTTCTCTCGACAGTTTCATCGCTCTCAAAACCCTCATCCCTTTGCTCATCCCCTTCTTCAATTTCTTTCAATTGTAATCGCTGGAGATCCGCCAGTGGAATTCTGTTCGTCCGTCAGTCGTCAGTCAGGTTTGGGTTGTAGATCTGATTCTCTTCTTCGTTGAGTCTCCCTTCTCTCTTTCTAATTTCGATTTTGTATTTTGGGAATGGTTTGATTCGAGGGATGGTCGTTCGAATGGAGATTCGAGAAGGCAGTTCGTAAAGTCCGCAGAGATAGCTTTGCTTCGGATGTGAGGTAGGTGGTAGATGGATTCGGTTGTGTGCATTCACCCACGGGGGTTTTGGTTCCGTTGTTTTCCGTACATGTTTGTGTGGTTTCTGATCCGTGGTAATTTTGTGTGAGTTCTGGATTTGCGTTTTGATGCGTTACAACCCCGTGAGATCGGTTTTGTTTTGCGTATTTTGTTATGTAAGTATACTTTGACAATGGCGAATCTACCTCTATGGTTCCCTTCTGTTTTGTGAACTTTGAGTGCTTCTGATTTGAGAGTTCGGATTGTTTAATCGCCCTATGTTTGGTGATCGATCTCTGTCTGATTTGTCTTGGTTTTGACCTTCTAAAACTGCCATGGTTATGGTTTAAAGGCTTTGGTTTCGTACTGCATTTTTGACATTGTTTTGATGCCTCTGTCTGTGTGAAAATCGCTTCTGTTTTCTGAGTTTTTCGGTATGTCCGAACGTCTGTCTGAGCTTTGACATTCGGACATACCCTGTTGCGCTTTTATTTTCTAAAGTCTTCGCTGTGTCCGAACTTCCGTCCGAGCTTTGAAGTTCGGACACAGCCTTCTGTTTTCTCTGATTTTGGCTTCGACTTGTGTCCGAACATCTGATTTCCGGACACAAGTTCGGACTCTACACGTCCTGATTTCCGAAGAACGTCCGAACATCCGTCCGAACTTGGATGTTCGGACACCTCTGTCTCTGCTTCTGTTTGAAGGTTCGACTTGTGTCCGAACATTGATGTCCGGACACAAGTTCGGACATGCCTCTATTTTGACAGTAACTTGCTCGTTTGAGCTCCGTTTTGAGTGCCGTTTGCGGTGTTGGTTTCCTCCTTCTGAGTACTATCTGTTTTCAGGTGTTTTAGCATGTGTTTAAGTGTTTCCTGATTTTAAGGTCTCTGATAAGCCTTTGAACTCTGTTATGCTCTAAAAATGTGCTTCAACCTCTGACTTCAGTTGCTTTCGTATTTACTAGTCGGGTTACGACTTCGGTCTTGCTAAGGCTTTCCGTTGGTAAGCTTCCGCTCTGATTTCGTTAAGCTTCTGCTTTCTGTTATGATTTGACAGGACTTCTGTCCTATTCTGTATACAGCCTTGGTCTGTTCTGAAAGCTTCTGTTTTGGGGCCTAGTCTTCTCTGTATCTGAACCTTTGGATGGCTGGTCTCGCTGTCTCGTAGCGCGCTATGTAGGATCCTTCTGTTTCACGGGTGATGTTCCCCGTTCTGTTCACGGGTGTTTACACCTGTTCTGTTTACGAGTGAGGTTTCCTCGTTCTGTTCACGAGCTGGTTGCTCGTTCTGTCTGTATGCTCTGATTGCTAGTGTCCCACTTCTGTTTGTGTTCTGTTCAGCTTCTGTCTGTTTTCTCTGCTCTGGTATTTGACAGACTGCTGTGTGCTTTCTGTCCTTCGAACGCCTCTGTTTGTTTTGTACTGCTTCCGCCTGCTCTGTCTATTTACAAACTCAGATAGGCTGCTGTGTGCTTCCTGTCTGTTGAGGGTTTCTGATTTGTAAAGTGCTCTACTTCGTCTGCTCTATCAGTATTTGATGTGAGACGGTCTGCTGTGTGCTTACTGTCTTCTGCTAAGTTCTGGATTTTGCTAAGCTTTGATTTTGCTAAGCTTCTGATTTTGCTAAGCTTCTGATTTCGTTTAAGCTTTTTGAGTTTGTTAAGCTTCTGATTTCGTCGAGCTTTCAGCTTCAGCTTACCTTCTACTTTTGAGTATGTTTTGACCACCGCTTAGCTCCTTCTGCTTTAGACTTCTGTCTATTTGAAAGGCTTCTGCTTTGTCTCTGATTTCGCTCTGGATAAGCGCTTTGGTATGCGTATATGTATGTATGTTCAGTATCTGTTTTGAGCGTGCTCAGCTGATGAAGTTTATCACCTGCTGAGCAATAGTTTTGCTCACCCCTATCTCCGTCTGATTTGCAGGTTTTAGTTCGTGCTTGGAGATTCAGCTCTTACTTTTCGTTTTGGCATTTGGGTTTTGTATTTAGTTTGTTTGGCCTTGGTGCCCAGTTGTATTTAGATTATGCTTTGTATTTCAGTTTGGCTTCCGCCTGTGTATTGTAAGGACATGTTGTAATCGTTTATTTGATCAATATGTGAGTTTCAGTTCTGTTTTGGAATTCGTTAGTGTAGCCTTGCGTGTCTTAGGTAATAAGCGCGCGGCGTGTAACGGTCTCTCAACCAGGGTGGTTTTGGGGTCGTTACATCCCATTTATCACCTTTGTCTTGGTAACAATGGTTTCTCAACCGACGCGTGGTATCTCTTACCGCGAGCGAACTCGGTGAGTTACAAAACTTTCCATCCACTTCTCTAATTACTTACTGTGTAAACTGCTACGTATTTCACAATGATTGACTTGTTTCCTTCCGACTTACTGTCAGTTGAGGTTGAGCTACTACCTAGTGTGTAGTGCTCCCTCAGCTATTTCCCGCACTTGAGGTATATTCCATACCGATATCTAGTATTCCATGTTACTGCAGTCACTTGTTGCTAATCATGCCTCCACATTTGGTCTTGTACAAGTGTTCCTTCACTGGTACGACCTTGCATTTCCTATGCATCAATCACTATGGCGTTATAAGCCGTTTTCTATTTCCACCACAATTAACATTTCCCAAAACCCCTTCCACCGCACTCGATCATTACTGTTCAAATGCCATACCAAAACACTCAGTCATACAGAGTGCAGAGGCGTATACTCTTGACAGTAAATCTCTTATGCGATTCGCCATGGAATTCACACTGAGTTCCTCATCACATAGTACCTACCACTGGCTTATTGCCCAGTCTGTTTAACTTCACTTACCTTGCATCTCCACTGAGTTTAACTCATAACTGGTCTTATCTGCCACATTATTATTCAACAATACTTATACAACGGTCGCTTGCTGCGCACCGTGCTCTTACTCATTGCATAACACTAACTTACATGGTATTTACTGTCACATTAACTTCCACACATATACTTACATTATTCACACTATGGATTCATTTGGATGACTACCGAATGCTCCTTGAGCATTGATCATTCGAGTCACAAGCCGGCATTATCCAGCTCGGTGCTTCACTTTATACACACATGCTACTAAACTAACTGCTCTCTTTCAATAATAATATCATCCATCCTTAACATATTTCTTGAACTTGATTCACATAACTACCACTGTTGCGGTCTCACAATATCGAGAGGTATCCCCACTCTTAATGTAGTGGTTCGTTCTCCGCTCTATTTACTCGTACAACACAAACTTTTGCAATTGATCAAATTTACATATCGCACCTTATTTGTGGCTTATAAGCCTCATTGCCTTGAGCTGCGCTCATTGTAGGCTGTCCACATACATGTACTTCTCTGTACAATATTACGTGGTTAGAGGTTGTATTGGGCTGCATGACAAGGTCGTTGCATCACGTTTCCTTTCATGGGATGCCCCTTAGGATTGTCAGTCCGTCTCCTGGCAACTTATGTCTAAGCTGGGTGTTAGTTTCAACCCTTGTGCTTCTGTCATGTTATTTTGTGCAACTATCGTTGATGTGAACACCCTTCAAGGATTGCTCCTGGGTGTTACTAAGTTATGCCTTAACATCTGGTTCACACTTGTTGGTATATTCTGTTGGCCACGCCGTTTGCGTTCTCAACTGGCTTATTATCTTCTTCTGTGAAGATCAACATTTCCTGATAGTGTAGGTACTCATTCTGGGAGTTTCATCCCGTTCATCGCACATTAATGTGTCCACATTAGGCATCTGCTTGACATGTACAGGCTGGGTCATCGTTCCAGCTATCTTGTTTATCCCTGAGGATCCTTAAGACATATGTGATGTCTTTACATAATAGTTAGTGCTCTTCGCACCTCCTAACTCTTAGACATTTCCTTGAAATGAATTCACTAATTCCTTTAGTCTCGTTAAATTAACTGAGTTCCTTTACTTCAACCATTCTCAGTAATTCTTTAGCTCTTGTTTGACTTACACTGCTGACCGTAGTACGGAGTCGACTACTTCCCGTGTTTCGGACTCTACTCGTATACATATGTGGGGTACCCTACTGATACATTACTACTTACCCAACTAACCCATAAGTAGGTCTGTCAGGCCCACAAGCTCCTATCGGAGTGCGGTCGTCCCACATTTCAGTTGGTACACTCGTAGTGTCTGTCACACGCCTAGGTCTGTCAGGCCCACAAGCTCCTACGAGAAACGAGGGGCCCAGTTGTATCTGGCCATGCATGCTACAGGAGTTGTACCTGTCCCAGGTCGTCTCCATTCAATTTACGTCGTGACGGGAGTTTTGGGTGCACTATGTCCACTCACTGGGACCGTTCCGGAACATTTCAAGTTGGGAGGAAGACTTTATTTCTCTTGAGGGTACGATACCCACCTCTGTTGGTACAGGACTTAACTACGTTATCTTCTGAGGGAATTATTACCCACCTACTTGTTCGAGAGTCCCATCTCGTCTAAGGGTTTATCATACCCGACCAATTTACTCTGTGAAGATGGAGTTTAACGAGGTCACTATACCTCCACTGCTGTGAGGAACTCTTATATACATGTTAGTCCCATTGTGAGGATCTGACTACTAGTGAACAATTACAGGACATCTAACTTGACCTTCTGCAGTCTTGTTCTGTGTGACATTATTGTCCTTGTATGGTTACTTGTTATGATTATGTTATGATGCATGTTTACAGCTTTACAAAAAAAAATGAACCGCATGTATTCGACAAAGTAGTTGGTGTGGCCCAGTAGCCGATGGGCTGCACGTTTTCCATACCAGCGTTGTTTGCTGAACCCTTTGGGGGCACCCCCACTTTTCAGGTACCTGAAGTTGAAGAGATCACCCGACCGAGTGTAGGTGGGGTAGAATTAAGATAGGGATTATTATTACCGACATCATTCTTCAGTACTGTATTTTTACTATTGGTTTTGTTATTTTAAGAGGTTTGTATTCAGCGCTCAGACCGTATCGTTTGTAAGTTATGTTGGAGTTAGCCTTGCTAGTCACATGGGTGACTAGCGGCGTTGTAGCACCACCCGTTGTTATGTATATATTTTCTGCTGCATTTCCAGTTATCTTTGGGAGCTACCATCTAGCGGCGTTGTAGCACCTCCCGGAACTGTTTCGACATCGCTGATAGCACATCGTTTTTAAGTGCGGGATCCACGGAGAAACGAGACTACGTACATGATCATTCAGTTAGTAAAGTAAACATAAATGTTCTATTATTTCACAAAAGATCATAGTAATAATGTAGAGATTTACCTGAAGATGCTGAAACATAGTATCCTTCAATGATTGAGGCACTTGCTTCCAGGTGTGGTTTATGTCGCAATATGACTTCACCAAATGGCTACCGTAAGCGGTGAAGTCATTCTTCCAATTTCCATGGGGCTGGTTGAATTGATTGAAGTCGACCGGTTTTGTAGGAGGGCCCTTGTTAGCCTTCAGCCCACGTGTTGCACCTCTTTTCTTCTGCTTCTTCGCCTCTGGTGGCACAACCGACTCCTCTTCGGTCTGCTGTGAAGGGCCAGCCTCAGTCTCGTGTACTGCTACCTGGTCCTTCTTCTTCTTTCCTCCTCTCGTGACCCGCTTACTTGGTCTATTCGGCTGTGGCTCAGGTTCTCCAGTGGAGATAAGCCGTCCAATGGGGTCATCTATAGGGTGATCATCCACTGCAAAAAAAATCATAAAGCATTTTCATCAGTTAAACTCATAACATAAATACTATGATGCATAACAATAACAGTTAAGATGATATTACAGTCTACATTCTACTAACAACATTACCTGACACGTACAAAAACATAAATCATTTCATATTTTCTACCCAAACACCCTCATCATGGTCTGATCGTGCGTAGAGCAAATCGTTTTCAGTATCATCAATCGAATCCGGTAATCCAGTAGGAAACAAGGATGTTTCCTCTACAGTCCCATTTTCATCGTTATCCTCATTTTCATTTTCCATTACAACCGGCCTTCTTCCTGGAAGAACAACAGACCATCTGCAGTCTTTCGGATCCTCAACATACCACACTTGCTCGCAATCCTTTCCCAGAACAAATTGATCATCATTATAACCGTGTAACCGTGAAAGATCAACCATGGTAAGCCCTCCATCATTTTGGTACCCGCGTCGGTTGTCCACCCACTTGCACCGGAACAACAGAAAGGAATCAATGTCATAGTCTAGTTCCCAGATGTCCTCGATGACACCATAATACCAATTACTAACTGGTTGAGATCGGTTACCGCTGTGGTACTCAGTGGCAGCAGCTTCAATTTTTACCCCACTATTCTGGTTTATCGATTTGGCATCTTGGCGTGCAGTGTAGTATGTATACCCACTAATATCATACCCCTCAAAAGATGTAATATTAGTTTCAGGTCCGATTGCCAAACATCTGATCTCTTCGCTTACAGCTTCTGGATCTGATGATGCTAATGTCAACACATGATCTTTGAACCATTGGATAAAAACTCGGTTTTGTTCTTTTGTCAGCCAAATGTGGTTTTTCAAAGGATTTTGATGCCTTAACTCAACCATATGGGTTTCCAAATAAGGTTCAACAACCTCAAGATGTTGTAAGACAAACAAATGTGCTTGATGAATAAGTAGACGCGAAACTTGCACGATCTTTCTACCAATAACACCTTTACCCTTAAACCTGCCATAGTGTCGTGGTTTTGGGATACCAATAGACTCTGCCTCACTCAAATAATCGGTCACAAACTCCGTGACTTCCTCAGTCACTGTTGCTTCAACAATGCTCCCCTCTGGTCGATACCTATTCTTCATTCTACTTTTCAGAATACCCATGTACCGTTCAAAAGGGTACATGTACCGTAAGTATACCGGACCGCAGAACTGTATCTCTCGAACGATGTGCACAATTAGATGTACCATTATATCAAAGAAAGATGGTGGGAAATACATCTCAAGTTGACATAAAGTGATAACAATTTCACGTTGTAGATCATCTAGAGAGGTTACGTCAATTGCCTTGGAGCACACAGCGTTGAAAAAGAAACATAACCGAGTTAAAGCATTTCTGACATCAGATGGCAATATCCCTCGAATTGCGACCGGAAGAAGATGTAACATCAGTACATGATAATCGTGAGATTTCATGCCTAAAAGTTTTAAATCCTTCATCGATACAATGTTCTTCCAGTTTGAAGAGTATCCAGACGGTACTTTTACCGAGTACAGACATTTGCAGAAACTAATCTTTTCAGCCTTTGAGAGCGTGTAGCATGCAGGAGGAGGTAGGTAGATTCGTTTCCCATTCTCTTGTGGGTGTAACTCCTTTCGTATACCCATGGTTTGCATGTCCTTTCTGATTTTCAATCCGTCTTTTGTTTTGCCGGGTATATTGAGTAAAGTCCCACTCACTGCCTCACCAACGTTCTTCACAATGTGCATGATGTCTAAGCAGTGCCTCACAGAAAGATGACGCCAATAAGGTAGTTCCCAAAAGATAGAACACTTTTTCCAAATGTTTTTCGTCGGTTTTGATGTGTTTCCAAATACATTTACAATGTCCTTAACCTTTTCATACACTTCCTCAGAGGTCAGAGGTAGACGGGCCACACGAGTTTCGGCTTGACCATTGAACAACTTTCTCTTCGTTACTCGATAAGGGTGATCTTCGGGGAGAAGACGTCGATGACACATATAAACATTCTTCCCACAATGTTTTAAACGGTCCGAACAAGTGTCTTCCTCGCATATGGGACATGCAAATGTTCCTTTAACCGTGTAACCGGACAAGTTCCCATACGCAGGGAAGTCATTGACGGTACAGAACAACAAAGCCTTGAGCGTGAAATTCTCTCTTGCATAAGCATCATATACCACGGTCCCCTCATTCCACAATAGCTTCAGATCGTCGATCAGAGGGGCAAGGTACACATCAATGCTATTACCTGGCTGCTTGGGACCAGATATCAGGAGCGATAACATGATGTACTTTCGTTTCATACACAACCATGAGGGCAAATTGTAGATCACTAGCAGAACAGGCCATGTACTGTGTTGACTACTCAATGTGCCGTACGGGTTCATTCCATCAGTACATAACCCAAGCCTCAGATTCCTATCTTCATGTCCGAAATGTTCTTTGAACCGTCTATTGATGTTTCTCCACTGAGGCCCATCTGCTGGATGTCTTAGTTTCTCATCACTCTTTCTACCCTCGGCATGCCATCGTAAGTTCTTTGCATCTTTCGGATTCGCAAACAACCGTTTGAATCTGGGTATAATCGGCAAATACCAAACAAGTTTTGCTGGAGGGCTTTTTTTCTGAACGGAGGAGTACTCACCATCTTTATGCTTATACCGGGACAACGAACATTTCGGGCAATTGTCCAGATTTTCGTATTCACCCCTGTACAACACACAGTTGTTTGGACACGCGTGAATTTTTTTGTACTCTACTCCCATTGGACACACCCATTTCTTTGCCTCATACGTGGTCGTAGGGAGACCGTTCTCATCCGGTAGCATATCATGAATCAGCTCGAGGAATGCCGTGAAACCTTTGTCACTCAATCCATATCTTCCCTTCAGGTTGAACAAATTCAATATAGCTGTCAATTTGTGTTTGTTTGTTGTACTTAGTGCAAGTAGGATACAACGCCGTTTTGGATGCGTCCAACAACCTTTGATACTCATCCGGCCGGTCGACAAAGTTATCCTCAACGTTACCAAGCATCTCGTCAATTTGTTCATCATGATAAGTCGACTCACTGTCAACATTGACTCCGGAAGCGCTTGGGAGTTCTGACTCGTTAGTAGTATCGAATGTCTGCTCGGTTCTTGAGTTACACCGATCGTGACTGTAGGAAGATGAAGCATTATCTTCAACACGTTCTCCATGAAAAATCCATTTTGTATAATGTGGCATGAAACCACGGGTCTTCACATGGAGTTGTACGAGGTTGATGCTTGAATAATGTCTAACCACACCACAATCAACACAAGGACATGGAATTTTCTCCGCCTTTGTCCTGTCCTTGTGTTGCACTGCAGCTTTGCAAAACTCTTTCAGCATTTTGTCAAAATGTTCGCCTCTATCACCATACATCCAGTCACGCTCCATACTACATGTGCAACAGATCACAGGTGTGAGTTAGATCCTTTGTAGAATATGGCCTGTATTAAGTTGCACATGTTTATTTCCTAATGGAGCATGACTGGGATGATTGTCAATTAGTCTAGCCTAACTCTAAGGTTGCAAACACAAAATAAACTACCATTTTCAATTTAAGAAATTGTTGCACTTCTAAAACAGAAACCGGTGTTTAAAACAATATTACGAATACTTTTTCTACAAAAAATTTGGCATGACCTTTGCGTAATTGTACACATCCCGTGCTTATTATTCAGCACTCACCAAAGTCATCACAACCACAAACATTCCAACAATGGCAGCAACCAACAATTAAAATAAATCAATTCTTTACTAGCTAGCTGAAAACCAATTGCAAATTCAGATCATCAAATCAACGCTTTCAATTCTCCACTGTATAAGTTCAAACCGGTTTAGAGATTAACAAAGAATCGAGAGTTAGAATACGTACTTGTTTTTTAAGGATTTATGGACAGGGGAGACTGGTGCCTGAGAGGTAGGCTTCTGTGCGAGAGATGCAGCAATACCACTTCTGATATGTCTCTGCAAGGGAGCAACAAAAAATAAATTAAAAAAGAAATGCATCAACAAATAGGGAATGAAGCTAAATTATGTACTAGCACTTATATTTAAATACATAATTGCATTTATTAAACAAAAAATAAGGTTTAGTTACTTACTTGTGCACAGAGGAGGAAAGAGGAACAGTAATGGAAGAAGGCGGGAAACAAGAGAGGTGATTCACGGACCTGATAAAAAAATTAGATATTGTTAGACATATACACATACATCAAACAATTAATTACGAAGAGATTTTAAAAAAAAACGGCATGACTTTTGCATAATTTTACCTATCCCATGCTTATTATTAAGCATTCACCAACCATTCATCAACACAAATTTCCATCACAAATCAAACTAATACCAACTTTATCCATCAAACCAAATTTTAATAATTTGTGGAAATAAAATACAAAGTAAAATAAAGACACAACTATGCCTATTATTAAGCATTCACCAATTATTCACAACACAAATTTCAATCATAAACCAAACTAATATATACCAAATTCATTCATCAAACGAAATTCCAATAATTTGTGGAAATCAAATACAAAGTACAAAAGAGAAAAATGATAGTTAGATTATATTACCGGTTCGAAAATGAATTGCTCTCCGCTCCGCTTTCAATCTACCATCAAATGGTAAAGAAGCTCCTTAAGTATTTATCTGTAGAGACACAAAAGAGAAAAATGATAAGTTAGATTATATTACAGTGAATGAAGAGAATGAAGAGTTAAATTAAAAAAAAATACCGGTTCATAAATGAATTGTTTTCAGCCCCTCTTCTCAATCGGGCGTGCGAGACTTGTGTAGCAACACCAATCTCTACAGAGGCAACGCATAAAGATTGAACAACATTCAGATCAATTAGAATAATTTTATATTAAACTTAACGAATATACAATACTCATATATATATAAATACATTCTCACACCTCTACTTCAAACCGCTACTAAAACGGCTAATACCTCACCTACTACAATATTTTCTACTATGACTGCTTGTTCACGCTCTTATTCAATTATACACTACGAAAGGTTCTACTCTTTTTCTACTTATCATTTCTACACTTTTTACTACTTCTATCTACTATAATCATCATTCTGCTCACTCATTACTTTATACACTTTCTTCTTTACTATTTCTTTCTTCTAAACTCACTACAAAATTTGATTATTTATACTTTGCGTTTACAACTTTCATATTCACTTGCTCACACAAGACTGTACTGTACATATAATTTTCAACACTTTCTCTAATATTTACAACAAATTAATTTATTTACGTACATTTTGATACTAATTTATAAAATACGAATTAAATTAACTAAGTGAGTTTAAACTCCCATTGTTGGTAGTGAATTTAAAATAAGTTTAACTCACAGTAATTGAATTAACTAAGCCCGAAAAACTAACTAAATTCCTTAACAATATTTTTTTGACAACATATAAATAATATTTACAACAAATTAATTTATTTACGTACATTTTGCTACTAATTTATAAAATACGAATTAAATTAACTGAGTGAGTTTAACTAACTAAATTCACTAACTACAATGGGAGTTTAAACTTATTTTAACGTATATTTATTCTAAATAATATATGATGAAGATATATGAAATTGATAATAAACAACTTATTAATTATGTCATGGTTTATTATAGTTATTACAATTTATATTAAAAATTAGATAAACAAATTTCCTTACAACTCGTACTAAATAATTGATTATACATATTGATAGCCTTTTTATAATATAAATTTGTATTTATTATTATACTATTTTTATATTAAGTAATATATACGTTTCAATTTTATAATTTTACAATTTAACGCACTATTTTTGCATTACCTCTTTATCATATACATTACCTCTTAATTTACATTAAGTGTTTCTCTCATGGACGCCTAATATAACTCTAAACAATGGGAGTTTCTCCCATAAACTTCTATTGTACAAAGTGGAAATGTTGAGACAAAGACTCCATACAGGGAATAGACAGATCGATTCACAATAGTCCGGGAATTTAAACAATCTAACTATACTTAAAAGAAGGGCAAAAACAGCACAAAAATTCACTCGGACATTTCATCGAACACCTTGTGTGCATACATAAATTTAATAGTTTAACAACCAAATCTAGCAAAGATTTCACACACACAATAAAGCTAATCATCCACAATCACAATTTAACAACAATTTAACAATATTTACAACAAATTAACAATTAATAAAACAAAATAAAAAAAAACGTGAGGTTCACTCACCTCTGTTCGCCTCTGTTGAGGGCGGATTGAGGCCGGCGACGCCACACGAAGACCACCACCGACGGCGCGACACCGGCGACGGCGAGAGGAGGAGGAGGGCGGCCGGAATACGGCTGTGGTGGCGGTGGTGGCTTCGGAATCGCCGCGGAACAGAGAGAGAAGAGGGGTTAGGTTAATTAGCGTAATTGAAACGTAATTGTTTCGAATCGGGCTGGGGGGTTAATTAAAAGGACCTATTTCGGCGGTTGCTAGATATGAACCGCCGAAATAGGCCCTTTTTAATAATAAAAAAAATTAAAGAGACCTATTTCGGCGGTTCCTAACAAAGAACCGCCGAAATAGATGATTAAATTAAAAAAAAAGAAAATAGAAACACCTATTTCGGCGGTTTCGTGTAAGGAACCGCCGAAATAGGTCTATTTAATTTTTTTTATTATTAAAAAGGGCCTATTTCGGCGGTTCATATCTAGGAACCGCCGAAATAGACCCCTTCTTTACATACTGTTAACATCTCGGGCCTCTATTTCGGCGGTTTTGTCTACAACCGCCGAAATAGGGGCGCCGAAATAGACGTTTTTTGTACTAGTGCAGGTTGTGGAGTTTCGGGTTGGGTGTTACAGTAGGAAACCATTAAGCATCTCATGGAGCCCAAAGCTTACCATGATTCCGATAAATCATAAGGAGGCAGTTACTGCTCAAGTTCCACATATGGCCATATATCTCAACAATACATTTCAATGAATTACTCATTCAACCCTAATTAACCAGAGTATAAAATTTCCAAGTATAGCAAGACTCAAAAGCCCAGTTACTTAACAAAGTGTATATCACAATCTCACAAAGAATATAACAACAACCAAAACAACACTTAAAGAAAGGTTAAAACTGTATTACTTTCCAAGGCACTTTCGGCCAGATCACACACCAATAAACATATCAGCTTAACAATTCAAACCATAATTCTTACCTTAAGACCAAGTCTTGATCAATAAAACAAATCTTTGTTCTTACCTTAAATGAAAGTAATAAACATGTCAGCTTACCCATTCAACCTCATTGATAAACATCTTAACCAGATTAGTAAAACACTTCAATTAACCATAAATCATATCTTAATACAAAGACATACTCATCCAAGTAATCACCCATCAGGTTGGCCATAATACACACCGATCATCATAATAGCTTAGCAAAACCAAATAACCATTAATCATACCTTGAAAGAAAGTCACAATCATCCAAACAATCACGACCTATTCGGCCTTATTATTAACTCATCAAATCATATTGATTTCAAAGTATAAAAAACCATAGTTAACTTTTTAAAACAACTCCAATGAGTTACTTATAGATTCGACTTTAACAGCACATAAGTGATCAAACTAGTTCAGAAGTTCTTATAACCTTAATTAATATCCTATGACAATTCATATAGGTTTTTAATATATTAGATCCTATGACCTTAAGTCCTAGTTTAGTTACACCATCAACTTCATCATAAACACACATTAGAGACACTAACAATCCCTCCACCAATTTGGTCATATGAAGTTATTAAAAACCAGATTATACTACAAACCTTCTCTTAACACCAGAACACATCTTTACTCATGTTAACTAATCCCTAATCAATTTGGTTACAAAGACTAATCAATGAGTCAGATTAGTTTAACAATCACACCTAACATCTTAATTAACCTCGATAACCATCACATCATTCAGCCATGTTAGTAAGACATCTTCTAGGCTAGTTAAGCACCTAATACACCTGATTAACATTTTAGGATTCTTCCTACGAAACGGGTGTTCAAATAAAGTTCTTAGGACTTTAACTTTCTTAGATTATAACAACACCAGATTAGTTAATTACCATCCAAAACAATCATAATAATGTAACACCCCAACTACAACATCATACTTAAACAACAATTTGCAGCAGAAAACACAACTCAACATTTGCTTAATTCATTGGTGTTACACGCTGGTAACCACCCACGTGGCTAACAAGGCTAATACTTATACATTGTATCGGTCTGATGGACCAGATTCCTGAGCACCTACACAATACAATCCTGTTCCATTTCCAACAATCAATATACATTTACATTCCAACTGTACCGAGTATTTACAAACTAATGCCGATAACAGATTCGGTCTTACTACACCTACAATACATAAGTAATTAAATAACTACCCACGCACAAATAACCACCCCGTCCTATTCTCCAACGGCTTTGTAACACCCCTACCAGTAAATAAGTCATTATCTCCTAACCCGTCTCAATTACCAACAACAATGTAGTGGAATTCAAACTACAACCGGTGGTGATACAATGTCGTTAGTCACCACGTGTAACACCCATCCAACATAATACTTACAACAAACTGCAGCGGAAGAACACCTCATCACATTACTTAACTTGTTGGTGTTACACGCCGTTAGCCACCCACGTGGCTAACAAGGCTAATACATACACAATGTACCGGTCTGATGGGCTAAATTCCCGAGCAACTATACATTAGTATCCCTTTCCATTAACAACAAAACAACATACACCTTATCAACTATACCGAGTATTTATAAACTGTTTGCCGACAACAATTTTCGGTCTTACTACACCTACTGTATACATACACTTAAAGTTTACCCATGTACAATGACTACCCTCCTACTCTCGAACGGCTTCCAGCACTTCGTACCTGAAATAGGAAAAGAAGAGAAAGGGGTGGCCCCAAGGGGCTCAGCACCTTTGCTGGTATGGTAATCCCGCAGCCCACATGCTATCGGGCCACGCACAACTAATTGTCGTCTTAACATGCGGTTGATTATATTTAGATCATGCATGTGACAATAAATACACATCACATAACATTTCGCCTCAATGGGCTCAACAACGGATAATATATCCTTACTTAATAAGTCACTCTTGGTATACATCATCCCTAGAGTGTTCCTCCTCTGATGGAGCTACTTCCTTAATAGACGACACATACCCTTAATTCGGGTTATCCTTAAACGTCTCTTATCACAAACTGGGAATCATATCCATGATCCACACACTTCACATTTTACAACGTATAACATACACTACATAACAACACTTAACACACTTTGCCACGTTTCCACGTACACAACATAATACCGCAATGATATTGCATCACAACAAAATACATAACATAACGGGAATGGTCCTCTTAGGTACCGACCCAAACATCACTAATACACTGGTGAGCCTAGAGATTGTTCCAGTCTCATGATAAGCTCGTTACATAACTCGTTACCGTCTCGTTAAATGAACGGTTAACTTACACAAGGTGTCTCGGATATAGTGATCCAAGCACCCGAAACAAACATAACAATAGTATGCCCCTGTGGCCCGACGTGAGTCAGTAATAGCCTTGGTTAAGCTAAAGGGAAGGTTGGGAACCAAATTGGAAAACAACCATAACATACAGAGAGGATCGAACCTGCTATGACAACGACCCCCATACTCACACGCGTGGCCGGAACAGACCGGACTCCTCACTCCCCCCGTAGCACTTATTAGAAGTTCAACTTTGAACTTTATTAAACAAACACAAACTTTGGGTTAAGTCTTGTTAGACTACACAAGGGAAGAGAGAGTCATACATTCACATACAAACATCACGCACAAACATCACATAACCAACTCACGCATAGCCGTGGTTAGAACGTTCCTTAGGTTGGAAACGTGTTACCGGATACCGTTCTCCTACATTTACCTAATAATGGTTAACTAGCCCTTCAAGCGCATTCGAGGTTACCGGTATCGGCACGTAAACATACTATAACATTAACGACTGTAAACTCGTTTCATGATTTATCTCATAACGTGGCAAACATACAGAAAAACACATTGGCATACAGCCGGTGTAATCCGGTAGACACAGGTTGCAAGAAAACCATACCTGTCGCCGGAGTCCACTTATCCTGTCCATTTATGTTCCTCGAGCAATTCTCGAACAACTGTTAACATCACACTGTTTTCATTAACATCGGGTTTGCTTGATCATTTAATGTCAATGCTTAATTTTTCCCCGTTAACTTAGTTACATAACTTAACATTTTTAACTTGTTTTACTCTCACATTTTTAATACAACTTTTAGCCCATTTATCGTCACTAAAACTCACCTACATGTCCTCAACATCCTTATAATCATTACCTACCAATCCCCATCATCACATATCATTTCATACCTTAAACCATGTTTTTGGTCCGACCGACCCACCGTCCGACCCACAGCTGGGTCGGTCCATTACAGAACCCTTTACTTCCTTATAATCATGCCCGTCCGACCCACGTCCGACTCACTCGACTGGGTCGGACCATGTGCGAACATTTTCTTCCTTTGAAACTTGACCGACCGACCCTGTCCGACCCACCCTTTTGGGTCGGACCATTACCGACACATTCCTAACATCTAACAGAGGCTCGACCGACCCAAAAACTGGGTCGGCCCCTGGGTCGGTCGCCTTCTAAACTTACCCAAACTTTACCAATTCTTCACCAAACTTCTCCTAAGGCCTCTTAATGTTTCCTAACAACATTTGGTAACCTTATATCCACATACAACATCCACTAAACTCATCTTCTAACTCTTGAACCTTTACTTATTTCCTTGTAAAAATTCCTTAACACTTTCAACATTTGTACTAGGTTCCTAAATGGTGTTTCTCACCTATTATAACTACTATCCCAAAACACTTTCTTCTCATCTTAACATCATCTCTTAAGCATTATTTTCTTACTAACTAAATCTCCTTTTTACATCATACCTAAACATCACTTGTTCCTTGAACACCAACCTTACCTAAACCTTAAACACTCCTCCAAGACTTAATACATTCACAACACACTTGAATTCCTAGAACTTCCAAGATAACACCTAAATCCTTGCATCACTCTAAATCACCTTAACACATGTTTTCTTCTCAAGTAAACATTTATTCACCTATAACACTTCCTAGTTCACCAAAACCACTTAAACACTTAGAACTTCTCACACATTTCCCAAATTTGGCCATAGCTTCTCTAGTATATACTCACATCCAAACACTTAGGTTTTTACCTTATTTCATTCAAAACACCTAAAATCCATCAAACACATTTTTATACACAAACTTCACACATTAAGCACTACATCACAATATAGTGCATAACTTAAATTACTTGGCACTTAGGCCCTTAAATAATGGCTCTTAGGCCCTTAAATTGCATAACCTTAAACACTGAATTTCCCACATAAAAATGCCCTTTGACCTGCAAATACATACACCAAAACATATGTTCTTTTACTAGTCTCCTTGAGAACCTTTACTAGGGCACTCACCATTGGCTCCTTAGGTATTTTATCAAGCAAATCAAGCTCATTTTCCTAAGGCATTTAAACTACATGGAGATAGTTTGTTTACCTCTTTTTCCTCACAAACTTCTTTCTTGTTTCCTTGTAAAACCGGTGGGGTATTTGATTCCTTGTCAAGTTCTATACATTGTACAAACAACATAATGAGTATTCAAGCTTTAAGCTTTATCTCATTGTAAACCCTAGATTTACATTGTTTCAAAAACATTAATGTACTTGTTTTACCTTGATCTTTGAAGAGTTTGAATATCTATGAAGAGAGGACTCCACCTAGTCCATGAAAGGTTCAAATGGAGCTAGAACAAAGCAACACAAGGAGCTCCATCAATGAATATTTTCGGTCACACACAAAACATGGAGGAAACTTGATTTTTCTTTGAGACTCCTTACCTAGAAGCAAAGGAGGTCAATAATATGTGGAAAGACAAGCTCAAGCTCCATCAATGGTGGAACTCCATGGCACCGAAATGGTGATCTTCAAATTTTGAGAAGATAAGAATGAAGGGCTTGATGAAAGGAAGAGAATGGTGGTGTTTGTTTTTGATTTGAACAAGTGAGCAAGATTTTACATGTAGTCAAAGATGGACTTCCATGGTGGTATTGTGTTGCTGTAGCATTTCGTAAAAGAGAGCAAGAAGGAAGGATGGAAACGTGGGAATTGAGAAGGGAAAGAAGAGAATGAAGATAAGTTCTAGTTTTGGAGATATTTGTGCTTATAAAGCAAATAGTACTTTACTTAAAGTTTTACTTTACTTATTTGATTTATTTTACAACTTGGTGACTCACTACTACAAAAACCGGCCACCATTATGCCTAGGAGGTATACTAGTCTTTGTTGACCAATTTAATTACTTATAACTTATATGCTACAAACTAGCTTATAAAAGTTACTATTCACAAACTAAGGCACATAGAAGTGAAATTTTTGATTTCCCACTAATGGCCACCAAATGTGATACTATATAGTACACATGTTAATTAAAGAGTAAGATGGACATTTAGCCATTCAAACTCATTTACAAGACAATTTTTCAAAACGTGCTTTAAGACTCCTTAAAGCACATCTTGTGTTTTAACTTGTTTTCAAGCTTGGTTTTCTTTAGTAATTGATTTAATATGTTCATTAACATATAAATAAGGTATAGGTATGACCATTAGGTCTTATACACATTCATCCCAAGCTTAGAGCACATTTTTGCTCAATTGACTTAAGGTATTTTTTATGTTTTATTTGGTTTAACTGTCCACCAAAGTTTCTTAAGGACTTATTTAGCCTTATTAAATCATAATTAAATGTTATCAAGTCTTGGTAGGCTCTTTGGGTCCTAACCAAGTTCACTCATAGCTTAGAGCATGTTTTTGCTCAACTGTGTCTTAGTGCTTTTTTCACTTTACTATGTTTTAAATTGTTTACTGATGTTACTAAGGCACTTTTTAGCCTTTACGTACCATAATTTGATATTTAAACCATATCAGGTTTGGGGTATTCACCACGTGACTAACAAGGCCAATTCAATACAACAATACAATTACAATCGGTCTGATGGATCGTTATACCGAGTATACTAACCAATCATACATCCCAACTCCTTATTCAAATCTCAATTCAAATACAAACCTAAAATCCAAATTATACAATTCCAATATCCAATCATTGCTATACCGAGTTTTCTTCAATTCCCAACTTATCAATAACATAACGGTCTTATAATCCCACAATACAACAACACAAATACTTAAACAACTACCCATATTAAATACGACCCTGTCCTACTCTCGAAAGGTTGACGGCTTCGTTGTACCTGGAAAATAAAAACGGTGCCCCTAGGGCTCAGCAAATTTGCTGCATATGAAATTCGCATGCCCCGCATACTAGCGAGGGTACGCCGACTATTTGGTCGAGAGCATGTGATTCGTTTTATTACAATCAACATGCATACAACATACATTATATATGTACATTCACACAACACTTAACATTCAACCAAGGAATACAAATTCACTAACACAATAAGTTTGTTAGTTAGTGTTGCTTAATCTTAGGCCCTGAGGGTTTCTACCTCACTATGCCTTACTCAATTACACATTACTTTACCCACTCTCTTGGGTACTCTTACTCAAATTCTCTTACTCCCAATCCTCAAGCAAGTTCTACAATACTCAACTCAATTCTCCACTCAACTCAATTTCTTAAGTCTCTCAAGTCTCACCTCAATCCTCAATACTCAAATATTCAAATCAATACTCGAATACTCAAGTTCTCAAATCAATTCTCAAACCAATACTCAATACTCAAAGGCATCTTTTAAGTCTTTGACACAACCTCCGGGCAGGGTCATACAAAAGACCAGCCATCAGGCTTAAAAATACAAAAGGAGCTATGCATTTAGCTCCTCAAGTTCTCAAATGTCCAGTTCTCTACCAGACTACTCAAATTCCCAAAACTCCTCTCTCGGAGTCTTTTCACAATCTCATGGATTAGCCTAGAGGTATCTCTCTCGATAACATCTATTGGCTTAGGGAATTCCCCATTGTCTAGTATTCTAAGATATAAGGTTTTTCCCAACTTATCGAATACTCTCATGTTCGGGACATTGTTCATTTTAGTCGGTTCCTCTCATTGGGGTTCGATTATCTTTCTAAGGGGTTTGGTGATCCCTTACCATACTTTACTTCTCTCAAGGTTCAAGTTTGAACACTCATCAATCCTCTAAATAGAGGTTACTTAATACTTCCACCATTATTAGTTTTGTGGATTAAGTCAACTCGGTTCTCTAACCGTTATCGGGAGTTTACTAATTCCCGTACAATTCTCTCACGTTCTAGTGAGTTCGTAGTTTGTGTTATCGTTTCTTGGTACGATAGTTTTAGTGGGTTTCCACATTTTTATGAATTCACAACTTGACTCTTCCTATGAGTCACTACTCAAACAAGACTCCACTATGAGTGACACCACAATACTCATTTGCACTCAAACAATTCATTCACAAATACATAATTCATGAATTATACAAACTTCAGTTCACAATACAATTCAACAAGCAACAATACAAACAAGCACAAGAAAGTGCAAACAATCCGATTCGTGCATATATCTTGTTAGGTGATCACACAATCAAACAAGCACACAAATTAGGGTAACCATGTTAGGATACAGGGCATGAGAAAATCATACTTTTCACCTTGGGCTTACTTTTACCGGGCCACCTCTTGCTCCTCGGTTTACTCTTGGTCCACTGATAATATTTCAAACATCTCCATTAATTTAAAGTACTACGGTGTGTAAACTAGTACTCTCTTAATTAACCCCGTTATTCCGTTATTTCGGTTTAACTTAGTGCACTTAGTTCCTCAACTTACTCACTCACTTTCCAACCTTTGTTTATACTTCTTAGGACATTTACAAGTCACCAAACAACTCCTAAACAACTCCTAAAACCAATACCAATCAATCCCCCATCTTCTAGGCACTTTAAAACACATTTTGTGCATTTTTAGGGGTCGTCCGGGACTTGGTCCGCACCCCAGGTCCCGGACCAATATAGAAATCAACTCTCGGCTTAAATTTACTAGTGGTCCGGGACTTGGTCCTGGACCTAGGTCCCGGACCAAAGTCTGTTTTCACTCTCGACACAATTTTATGGTCGGTCCGGGACTTGGTTCATATCCTAGGTCCTGGACCCTGCTAAAAACTATTACTAAGGTACTATTTAAGCCCTAAATCCACCCTTAATCCACAATCAAACTTTCCCTAATCTTTCCACAAGTTTTCTACATAATAAACATCTTAAAACATGCTCTAAACCTCTCCAAATCTTTGGTTTAATCCACTACCCAATTCTTGCTCAAACTCAACAAATTCAATTTTCACATTCTTGCATTTTGCACCCTTGTGCATTTCTACTTCCTTTTGATGTTTTCTACCTCCTACCAATCTCACAAAATCACTTAATTACCACCTCAAATCATTCTTAGACAAATGCATCAACTATACCCAAGTCCAACTCTCATTTCCAAGCTTTTGCACACTAACTCTTCTCTAGCATTCCTAAGATCCTCATAAGTCATTTTTCTACAGATTTTAACACTCATCTCCCTAGTTCTCCAAATACCATTTCAAGGCTATTAATCCACTCCACTCAAAACTACAAACATCTAGGTTCTCTCATTCTCCATGTCACATAAAAACACTCATTTCCTACCAAAATTTCGCCATAACCTGTACACCCCATCAACATTTACATACTTACAACAATCTGCAGCGGAAATACAAACTCTTCACTTTACTTAACTCGTTGGTGTTACACGCCGTTAGCCACCCACGTGGCTAACAAGGCTAATCCATATACATTGTACCGGTCTGATGGGCTAAATTCCCGAGCGACTATACATTGTTATTCCTTTACATTAACAACAACAACACAACATACGCCTTATCAACTATACCGAGTATTATAAACTGTGCGACAACAATATCGGTCTTACTACACCTACTGTATACATACACTTAAAAGTTTACCCATGTACAATGACTACCCGTCCTACTCTCGAACGGCTTCCAGCACTTCGTACCTGAAATAGGAAAAGAAGAGAAAGGGGTGGCCCCAAGGGCTCAGCACCTTTGCTGGTATGGTAATCCCGCAGCCCACATGCTACCGGGCCACGCACAACTAATTGTCATCTTAGCATGCAGTTGATTATATTTAAATCATGCATGTGACAATAAACACCAACACTTAACATTTCGCCTCAATAGGCTCAACAATCGATAATCATCCTACTTAACAAGTCACCGATGGTTTTTCATCATCCCTAGAGTGTTTTCTCCTCCAACGGAGCTACTTCCTTAATAGACGACACAACCTTAAATCGGGTTATCCTTAAACGCCTTTATCACAAAACTGGGAATCATATCCATGATCCCACACACTCCACATTAACAACACACTCCACTTTATACAACCGATAACACACACCACATACAACACTTAACACACTTGGTACGTTCTACGTACACAATAATAACCGCAATGATTACTGCATCGCACAAAACACATAACACAAGCGGGAATGGTCGCTAGGAAACCGACCCCAACATCACAAACACACTGGTGAGCCTAGAGAATGTTGCCAGTCTCATGATAAGCTCGTTATACAATAACACCACACTCATTACCGTCCTAATAGTTGGACGAGTTACTTAAGTTAAGGCGGTTGGGTTTGGAGGCCCTACCACACCACACAAACACAGGTTCCCACTATACCGATCATAAGTCAGAATAGGTAAGCTTTGGAGTAAGCTAATGGAGATCATAACCCGTGAGGGAAAAACCCATAACAAAGAGAAGGGTAAGGCTAGGAAGAATACCCCTCCTCCCAAACAAGCGCGCGACCGCCAAACCGGATTCCTCACTACTGTTAGTACATGGCTTACTTTAGACAATACTTAGAAATCCACTATGGAGCCTGTCACATAACAACTCATACAGTATTACAACTGGGTTAAACATACAAGGGAGATCCCTACATTCACACTACACATATCACACATTTAACACACGCATAGCCGTGGTTAGTACGTCCCATGGTGCGGGTCGTTTACTCCGAATACCGACTCTCATGTGATGCCTAGACTCAGTTAGCTAAGGTTAACACTTCCGAGGTTAGATGGTATCGGAGTTGAACACGCCACATATATGAATTACTGTAAACTCATTACATGTTTTATCTTACAACGTGGCAAACATACAGAAAACACATTGGCATACAAGCCGGTGTAATCCGGTAGGACGCAGGTTGCAAGAAAACCATACCTGTCACCGGAGTCCACTTATCCTGTCCATTTATGTTCCTCGAGCAATCCTCGAACAACTGTTAACATCACATTGTTTTTATTAACATTGGGGTAGCATGCTTGTTATTTAGCGTCTAATGCTTAACTTTCCCCGTTAACTTTGTTACATAACTTAACATTTTAACTTGTTTTACTCTCACATTTTAATACAACTTTTAACCCACTTAGGTGTCTTAAAACTCCCTAACATGTCCTTAACATCCTTATAACATCATTACCTACCAATCCCCATCATCACATATCATTTCATAACCTTAAACCATGTTTTTGGTCCGACCGACCCACCGACCGACCCACAGCTGGGTCGGTCCATTACAGACCCCTTTTACTTCCTTATAAACATGCCCGTCCGACCCACGTCCGACCCATCATTTGGGTCGGTCCATGTGCGAACATTTTTCCACCTTTGAAACTTGACCGACCGACCCATGTCCGACCCACCCTTTTGGGTCGGACCATTACCGAACACATTCCTAACATTTTACAGAGGCTCGACCGACCCACAAACTGGGTCGGCCCCTGGGTCGGTCGCCTCCTAAACTTACCCAAACTTTGTCAATCTTCACCAAACTTCTCCTAAGGCCTCTTAATGTGTTCTAACACCATTTGGCACTTCAAACACACCCTTAAGATATCTTAAACACTCACAAAACTATTTTTCCTAATTCCTTCAACCTTTACTTATATCCTTAAAATTCCTTAACACTTACAATGTTTTCTCCTTATGCTTTCTAGGTGGCATTTCACCTATAATGACCACAATACCAAGGTGTTTCCTCCACCTTATCATCACCTCTTGACTTCTTTTCTTACTAACTAAATCTCCTTTTTCACATCATACCTAAACATCACTTATTCCTTGAACACCAACTTACCTAAACCTTAAACAACTTCTCCAAGACTTTAACATTCACAAACACACATTGAATTCCTAGAACTTCAAAGACAACACCTAAATCCTTGCATCACTCTAAACCACTTTAATACATGTTTTCTTCTCTAGTAATCATTCATTCACCTTTGCCCCTCCTAGTTCACCAACACTCACATTAAACACTTAAAACTTCTTACACATTTCCCAAATTTGGCCATAGCTTCTCTAGCATATACTCACATCCAACCACTTAGGTTTTTACCTTATTTCATTCAAAACACCTAAAATCCATCAACACATTTTTATACACAAACTTCACACATTAAGCACTACATCACAATATAGTGCATAACTTAAATTGCTTGGCACTTAGGCCCTTAAATAACATGGCTCTTAGGCCCTTAAATTGCATAACCTTAAACACTGAATTTCCCACATTAATTATGCCTTTGACCTGCAAATACATACACCAAAACATATGTTCCTTTACTAGTCTCCTTGAGAACATTTTACTAGGTCACTTGCCATTGGCTCCTTAGGTATTTTAGTAAGCAAATCAAGCTCATTTTCCTAAGGCATTTAAACTACATTGAGATAGTTTGTTTACCTCTTTTTCCTCACAAATTTCTTTCTTGGTTCCTTGTAAACCGGTAGGGCACTTGGTCCCTTTTCAACTATCAACATTATACAAACAATAGAATGAGTATTCAAGCATTATGCTTCATCTCATTGTAAACCCTAGTCACATATTGTTTTAACACATTAAGGTAATTGTTTTACCTTGGAATTGGAAGAGAACTTGAATAAGTATCAAGAGAGGGCTCCTCCTAGCCCTTGGAAGATTCAAATGAAGCTAAAACAAGCAAGAAATACACCATTGTGAGGTGAATTTTCGGACAACATGTAAACATGGAGGAAACTTGATTTTCTTTGAGTTTCCTTACCTTGAAGCAAAGGAGAGCAAGAATATGTGAAAAGGTGAGCTCAAGCTCCTCCCATGGTGGTTTCTCTTGGCACCGAAATGGAGGGTTTGAAGTTTTGAAGAGACAAGATTGTAGAGCTTGGCTTACTAAGAGAATGGTGGTGTTTGTTTTGATTTGGTTAAGTGAGCTAGGTTTTACAAGTGTTCAAAGATGAAGAATGAGTGTGGGCTGTTGGAAACCGATGGAGAGAGGAGGAAGAAGAAGGCCATCGTGGGAAATGAAGGAAGGAATGAGAGAATGAAGATAACAATTGCTTTTGGAGATATTTAAGCTAAAAGCAAATAGTACTTTTGCTTTGTCATTACTTAACTTACTTATTTGTTCAAATGTGGTGAGTCACACCTTGAGAAACCGGCCCCCATTTTAATAGAAGGGTGTTTTGGTCTTTGTTGACCAACTTAATCACTTATAACATTATATGTTACAAACTAGTTATAAAAATCACTATTCACCTATAACAAGGCACATAGAAGTGAAATTTTTGATTTCCCACTAATATGGCCACCCAAATGTGATACTATATAGTACACATGTTAATTAAAGAGTAATGATGGTCATTTAGCCATTCAAAACTCATTTACAAGACAATTTTTCAAAAACGTGCTTTAAGACTCCTTAAAGCACATTTTGTGTTTTAACTTGTTTTCAAGCTTGGTTTTCTTTAGTAATTGATTTAATATGTTCATTAACATATAAATAAGGTATAGGTATGACCATTAGGTCTTTTACACATTTATCCCAAGCTTAGAGCACATTTTTGCTCATATTGACTTTAAGGTATTACCTTGTGTTTTGTTTGGTTTCATTGTCTACCAGTTTCCTAAGGACTTATTTAGCCTTATTAAATCATAATATTATCAAGTCTTGGTAGGCTCTTTGGGTCCTAACCAAGTTCACTCATAGCTTAGAGCATGTTTTTGCTCAACTGTGTCTTAATGCTTTATTGCATTTTACTATTTTAAATTGTTCCACTGATGTTTCTAAGGCACTTTTTAGCCTTTATATAACATTTTGTATTTAAACCACATATCAAGGTTTGGGGTATTTCAATCTACCCCCCTTAAAAGAACTTCGTCCTCGAAGTTCACACTTTTACACATCATTAGTTAGAACACAGTAATCACTTGGAAATAAACTTCCTTAACCAAACACACTTTACATCACAACCTCGGACTTGATGTCCGGGCAACACATTCACATCCACACATAACATAACATATCCAATGATAACCTCGGACTCTATGGTCCGGGTATCTTAACAACACTTACACATACATAACAACCCCTTTGACTCACTGGTCTTGGGTAACATAACACATTTGGACACATAGGTCCTGGTAACATAACAGTCTTTAGACACATAGGTCTATGTACCCACACATTTAGACTCATAGGCCTTGATAGTATACACTTTAGGAAATCCAAGTCAAAACAACATTCATTACACATACCACACAACATGTCAGAGCATGTATAGCAATCAAAAATATCCTTGATATACACTGTGATCCCGCAACACGGTCGCGATGGACACCTTCCGTCCCCGTGCCTTTAGGAGATTAAAACAATCACATAAGTTTAAATTTCCTTGTGAGGTTAAGTAAGAAGACTTTAATTATGTAAAGTATCCATCAACGTTTTATAAATACCAATTTAAAATCCTTTTGAAAACACACACAACTCCAAGTCCAACTTAAGCTCTTTGCTTCTTTTATTAGCGTGGTTATTCGTGACCACTTATAGGGAGTTTCAAGAGTCATCCAACCCTGATGTGATCAGCATCAGTGTTGAACTATCCTTCCACTCCAATTTGTGTTCGGCTTCCCTTGATCACATGCAAATCAAGTTCCACCTCCCACTTCATTTTCAAGCATCAAGTAATCACTCATTTCCAATTTTCTATCTTTTGAATCATTCTAGTCATGATCACAACATCTCCAAAGGAACAACCCGTCTATCAGTTACCTCCATTCACTTTAATCACGTTGCCTAGGGAATCTTATTCTCACTAGGTTCTATGTCGGTATCATGCCCTTTCATGCATCACTTTAAGTATACATATATATATATACATATATTTTATCAAAATACAACACACCTGATTTTACATTTATACACTGTCGGGGCTTTTGTTCCCCCGGGAGTTTATCTACTCCCCACACTTGTACAATCACACACAACTGTTAACAAACACACACTTATCACAATGGTATTCGCATCTTCTGTGCGCAATTACCACAATTAAACCATGAATGAATGTGTATGTTTACGTAACACACACACCAATCCAAAACAAACAATAATTTGTGCTATGCACAATAATCACATACACTACGTACACTTGTACGGTAATATACACCAAGTGGTTTTGCGCTCTACCCCCCTTAAAAGGGATTACGCCCACGTAATCAATCACTAAACATTACTTAAATGTTTTGCCGTCGTGAATGTTTTAACTTCCACGCGGTCTATTACACAATGGATTCTGATTAGCGGATCTTAACCATATTGGCGGTTTAGTCCTAAACCAAGAATTCGCATTGGAGTTATAACTCATAACCGGTTTCGGTCCTGGCCTGTGAGGCTTTTAGGCGTTAATAATTAGCCATCCACTCATTTCGTTATTCGTTTACATTTGAATCACTGGTTCACACTAGTTTCTGCTGCGAAACTTAATAACTGTAGAGCTTAATTGCTCCCTTTTGTTATTCTTACTGTATTGTACATCCCCAATTGTCACCTTCATCTTGGTAACAATGGTTTCTCAACCGACGCACGGTATCTTTTACCCTGAGCGATTCGGTGAGTTTCACAATTTCCATCCACTTCATAACAATTTACTGTGTATACCACTATGTATTCACAAGATTGACTTTGCCTTCCGACTTACTGTCGGTTGAGATTGAGCTACTACCTAGTGTGTAGTGCTCTCTCAGTTTTCCAACATTTGGGGTATATTCCATACCGATATTTGGCAGTTAGTGCTACTGTAGTCACTTACTGTTAATCATATTTCCACGTTTGGTTTTGTACAAGTACTTTTTATTGGTGCGGCCTTGCATTTCCTATGCATCGGCCTTATAACATTATTTGTCCACAATCAACATGTTTCCAATTCCTAGCTATCTCATTCGATCATTACTGCGCAAGTGCAATACCAAAACACTCAGTCATACAGAGTGCAGAGGCGTAAACTCTTGACAGTAAATCCCTTATGCATTCGCCATGGAATTCACACTGAGTTCCTCATCACACATACCTACCACTGGCTTATTGCTCAGTTGTTTAACATCACTTATCTTGCATCTCCACTGAGTTTAACTCATAACTGGCTTATCCTCACATCATTATTTAACAACACTTATACAACGGTCGCTTACTGCGCACCGTACTTATTGTATAACACTAACTCACATCGTATTACTGTCACATTAACTTCCACACATAAATTTACATTATTCACATTATGGTTCATCCCTCATTTGGATGACTACGAATGCTCCTTGAGCATCGATCATTCGAGTCACAAGCCGGCATTATTCAGCCAGGTGCTTCACTTTATACACACACTACTAAGCTAATTTCTCTTTCAAACAACATGGTCAATCCTTAACATTTTCTTGAACTTGATTCACATAACTACCGCTCCTGCGGTGTCACAATCGAGAGGTATCCCCACTCTTAATGCAGTGGTTCGTTTACCACTCTATTCACTTATACAACATAAACTTCTACCATCATCGAATTTATATAACATATCTTACTTATGGCTTATAGCCTTGTTTGCCTTGAGCTGGGCTCATTGTAGGCTGTCCACACACATGTACTTCTCTGTACTACAATACTCACGTTGCATCACGTTTCCTTTCATGGGATGCCCCTTGGTTTGTCAGTCCGTCTCCTGACAATTTATGTCTAAACTGTGTGTTAGTTTCAACCCTTGTGCTTCTGTCATGCATTTCATTCAACAATTGTTGATGTGAACACCCTTCAAGGATTGCTCCTGGGTGTTTTAAGTTATGCCTTTACATTTGGCTCACACTTATTGGTACATTCCGTTAGCTACGCCTTTCGCGTTCTTTACTGGTTATTATCTTCTTCTGTGAAGATTAACATTTCCTGGTAGTGTAGGTACTCATTCTGGGAATTTCATCCGTTCATTGCACATTAATGTGTCCACATTAGGCATCTGCTTGCCATGTACAGGCTGGGTCACCATTCCAGCTACAATGTTTATCCTAAGGATCCTTAAGACGTACATGTCTTTACATAACAGTTTGTGCCATCGCACTTCCTAACTCTTAAACATTTCCTTGAAAGGAGTTCACTAATCCTTTTAGTCTTGCTAACTTAACTGAATTCCTTAACTTCACTATTCCTTGTAATCCTTAGCTCTCGTTTGATTTATACTGCTGACCGTAGACGGAGTCGACTACTCCCGTGTTTCGGACTCTACTCGTATACATATATGGGGTATCATACTGATACATTGCTACTACCCAACTAACCTAAGTAGGTCTGTCAGGCCCACATGCTCCTATCGGAGTGCGGTCGTCCCACAACACAGTTGGTACACTTGTAGTGTCCGTCACACGCCTAGGTGAAGTATTCTGTTGTCAACTCCCTTATATTGTCCCGTGACAATATTCATTCCTTACTTCCCGAACTTAATCGAGGGAAAGTTTATCCATTGTTGTATCTTGTCAACTGTCCTTGGTTTACTGGTTTGGTTTAAAGAAGTTGGAAAGAAGTGTTGGTTTGAAAGAAAATCTGGTTTGAAAAGAAAGGGTTTGTGAAAATCTGGGTTTGAAAGAAAAATTTTCATGGTTTCACAACATCTTCTTACCTTAACCAAGTCTAGCTTCTTGCTGACTGGTGTATTACAATTACAAAGGTCAGGCTTAAGCCCTTCCATGGTCATAATGTTCCAAACTCGTGGTACTTTACTAAGTACTTCATGTGGTTATAAATTTCTCGAATTGCCCTGTTATAGCAGCACTTGCTATGGCAAGTGCGCCATGCTAACTGGCTATCAGTTTAACACATAATGGTTGTGGTATTGTTTTTACCCATATGTCATCAGTGGCCTTGTTGGCCCTCACTGATCCTACTGTCTTCAATATGACGTCTCAAACTAGGGTGTCTCCCATTCTGGGGGACCCCTTTATCTTAGTATTGTATTCACTTTATGCCCGTTCCACGCACTTGTCGTGGTTACTGAGACTTGTCTCTTGTTGGGCACTACGTTGTAGTTCCCTTGTCGGTTGGTATACCGTTGGTGTTTATTCATCATTTGCGTCCCGTAGACACTTGTCTCGGGTTTCTTTAATCCATTTCTTGCCTGTTGCACGGTAGGTGCGTTGCAAGCTGGTTATTCTCGACTGCTCTGCATGTCGACCCATGTTGCCGGAAATTCTATTCTTCAATATACAAGATCCTTCATTCATTGCTATGAAATGCGGTTAACATTATTCAGATGGAGACCGTCTCCGGGATTCCCAGTTTTCGGGATCTACCGTATGACAGGTTCTCCGTACCCTAAAGGTATTTAATAACAGCCAGATCGGGTATTCCCGAGTAAGAGTGGACTTCCATCTCTCTGGCGTTGTTTCCCAAGTTACATACAGGGATTGTGGAGGGTGGGATGGATATGTAGGTTTCCAGTAGTCACTGGTAGTTCCTAACTAGCGTATCTCTCACGCTATCACTCAACCCTTAACCCAAAGTACTTAAATCCTAACTCGGTACTTCCTAAGCTCGGTAATTCATCATCAGAGCGATACTTCGCTCTGATACCACTTTTTGTAACACCCCATCCAACATTACATACTTACAACAATCTGCAGCGGAAAACAAACCTCTTCACTTTACTTAACTCGTTTGGTGTTACACGCCGTTAGCCACCCACGTGGCTAACAAGGCTAATCATACACATGTTACCGGTCTGATGGGCTAAATTCCCGAGCGACTATACATTGTTATTCCTTTACATTAACAAAACAACACAACAACACATACGCCTTATCAACTATACCGAGTATTATAAACTGGTGCCGACCAATATCGGTCTTACTACACCTACTGTATACATACACTTAAAAGTTTACCCATGTACAATGACTACCCGTCCTACTCTCGAACGGCTTCCAGCACTTCGTACCTGAAATAGGAAAAGAAGAGAAAGGGGTGGCCCCAAGGGGCTCAGCACCTTTGCTGGTATGGTAATCCCGCAGCCCACATGCTACCGGGCCACGCACAACTAATTGTCATCTTAGCATGCAGTTGATTATATTTAAATCATGCATGTGACAATAAACACCAACACTTAACATTTCGCCTCAATAGGCTCAACAATCGGATAATACATCCTACTTAACAAGTCACCCATGGTTTCATCATCCCTAGAGTGTTTCTCCTCCAACGGAGCTACTTCCTTAATAGACGACACTACCCTTAAATCGGGTTATCCTTAAACGCCTCTTATCACAAACTGGGAATCATATCCATGATCCACACACTCCACATTATACACACACTCCACTTTATACAACCTATAACACCACCACATACAACACTTAACAACACTTGGTACGTTTCTACGTACACAACATAATACCGCAATGATACTGCATCGCAACAAAACACATAACACAACGGGAATGGTTCGCTTAGGAACCGACCCAAACATCACAAACACACTGGTGAGCCTAGAGAATGTTGCCAGTCTCATGATAAGCTCGTTATACAATAACACCAACACTCATTACCGTCCTAATAGTTGGACGAGTAACTTAAGTTAAGGCGGTTCGGGTTTGGAGGCCCTAACACACCAACAAACACAGGTTCCCACTAAACCGATCATAAGTCAGAATAGGTAAGCTTTGGAGTAAGCTAATGGGAGATCATAACCCGTGAGGAAACAACCATAACAAGAGAAGGGTAAGGCTAGGAGGATACCCTCTCCCAAACAACGCGCGACCGGCCAAACCGGATTCCTCACTACTGTTAGTACATGCTTACTTTAGACAATACTTAGAACCCACTATGGAGCCTGTCACATAACAACTCATACAGTATTACAACTGGGTTAACATACAAGGGAGATCCCTACATTCACATACACATATCACACATTTAACACACGCATAGCCGTGGTTAGTACGTCCCATGGTGCGGGTCGTTTACTCCGAATACCGAACTCTCATGTGATCCTAGACTCAGTTAGCTAAGGTTAACACTTCCGAGGTTAGATGGTATCGGAGTTGAACACGCCACATATATGAATCTGTAAACTCATTACATGTTTTATCTTACAACGTGGCAAACATACAGAAAACACATTGGCGTACAAGCCGTGTAATCCGGTAGGACGCAGGTTGCAAGAAAACCATACCTGTCACCGGAGTCCCACTTTATCCTGTCCATTTATGTTCCTCGAGCAATCCTCGAACAACTGTTAACATCACATGTGTTTTTATTAACATTGGGGTAGCATGCTTGTTTATTTAGCGTCTAATGCTTAACTTTCCCGTTAACTTTGTTACATAACTTAACATTCTTAACTTGTTTTACTCTCACATTTAATACAACTTTTAACCCACTTAGGTGTCGTTAAAACTCCCCTAACATGTCCTTAACATCCTTATAACATCATTACCTACCATCCCCATCATCACATATCATTTCATAACCTTAAACCATGTTTTTGGTCCGACCGACCCACCGACCGACCCACAGCTGGGTCGGTCCCATTACAGACCCCTTTTACTTCCTTATAAACATGCCCGTCCGACCCACGTCCGACCCATCATTTTGGGTCGGTCCATGTGCGAACATTTTTCCACCTTTGAAACTTGACCGACCGACCCATGTCCGACCCACCCTTTTGGGTCGGACCATTACCGAACACATTCCTAACATTTTACAGAGGCTCGACCGACCCACAAACTGGGTCGGCCCCTGGGTCGGTCGCCTCCTAAACTTACCCAAACTTTGTCAATTCTTCACCAAACTTCTCCTAAGCCTCTTAATGTGTTCTAACACCATTTGGCACTTCAAACACACCCTTAAGAATTCTTAAACACTCACAAAACTATTTTTCCTAATCCTTCAACCTTTACTTATATCCTTGTAAAAATTCCTTAACACTTACAATGTTTCTCCTTATGCTTTCTAGGTGGCATTTCACCTATAATGACCACAATACCAAGGTGTTTCCTCCACACCTTATCATCACCTCTTGACTTCTTTTCTTACTAACTAAATCTCCTTTTCACATCATACCTAAACATCACTTATTCCTTGAACCCAACTTACCTAACCTTTAACAACTCCTCCAAGACTTTAATACATTCACCAAAACACACATTGAATTCCTAGAACTTCAAAGACAACACCTAAATCCTTGCATCACTCTAAACCACTTTAATACATGTTTTCTTCTCTAGTAATCATTCATTCACCTTTGCCCCTCCCTAGTTCACCAACACTCACATTAAACACTTAAAACTTCTTACACATTTCCCAAATTTGGCCATAGCTTCTCTAGCATATACTCACATCCAACCACTTAGGTTTTTACCTTATTTCATTCAAAACACCTAAAATCCATCAAACACATTTTTATACACAAACTTCACACATTAAGCACTACATCACAATATAGTGCATAACTTAAATTGCTTGGCACTTAGGCCCTTAAATAATGGCTCTTAGGCCCTTAAATTGCATAACCTTAAACCTGAATTTCCCATAATAATTATGCCTTTGACCTGCAAATACATACCCAAACATATGTTCCTTTACTAGTCTCCTTGAGAACATTTTACTAGGTCACTTGCCATTGGCTCCTTAGGTATTTTAAGCAAATCAAGCTCATTTTCCTAAGGCATTTAAACTACATTGAGATAGTTTGTTTACCTCTTTTTCCTCACAAATTTCTTTCTTGTTTCCTTGTAAAACCGGTAGGGCCTTGGTCCCTTTTCAACTATCAACATTATACAAACAATAGAATGAGTATTCAAGCATTATGCTTCATCTCATTGTAAACCCTAGTCACACATATTGTTTTAACACATTAAGGTAATTGTTTTACCTTGGAATTGGAAGAGAACTTGAATAAGTATCAAGAGAGGGCTCCTCCTAGCCCTTGGAAGATTCAAATGAAGCTAAAACAAGCAAGATAAATACACCATTGTGAGGTGAATTTTCGGACAACATGTAAACATGGAGGAAACTTGATTTTCTTTGAGTTTCCTTACCTTGAAGCAAAGGAGAGCAAGAATATGTGAAAAGGTGAGCTCAAGCTCCTCCCATGGTGGTTTCTCTTGGCACCGAAATGGAGGGTTTGAAGTTTTGAAGAGACAAGATTGTAGAGCTTGGCTTAACTAAGAGAATGGTGGTGTTTGTTTTTGATTTGGTTAAGTGAGCTAGGTTTTACAAGTGTTCAAAGATGAAGATGAGTTGGGCTGTTTGGAAACCGATGGAGAGAGGAGGAAGAAGAAGGCCATCTGGGAATGAAGGAAGGAATGAGAGAATGAAGATAACAATTGCTTTTGGAGATATTTAAGCTAAAAGCAAATAGTACTTTTGCTTTGTCATTACTTAACTTACTTATTTGTTCAAATGTGGTGAGTCACACCTTAGAAACCGGCCCCCATTTTAATAGAAGGGTGTTTTGGTCTTGTTGACCAACTTAATCACTTATAACATATATGTTACAAACTAGTTATAAAAATCACTATTCACCTATAACAAGGCACATAGAAGTGAAATTTTTGATTTCCCACTAATATGGCCACCCAAATGTGATACTATATAGTACACATGTTAATTAAAGAGTAATGATGGTCATTTAGCCATTCAAAACTCATTTACAAGACAATTTTTCAAAACGTGCTTTAAGACTCCTTAAAGCACATTTTGTGTTTTAACTTGTTTTCAAGCTTGGTTTTCTTTAGTAATTGATTTAATATGTTCATTAACATATAAATAAGGTATAGGTATGACCATTAGGTCCTTTACACATTTATACCAAGCTTAGAGCACATTTTTGCTCATATTGACTTAAGGTATTACCTTGTGTTTTGTTTGGTTTCATTGTCTACCAGAGTTTCCTAAGGACTTATTTAGCCTATTAAATCACAGTTGAATATTATCAAGTCTGGTAGGCTCTTTGGGTCCTAACCAAGTTCACTCATAGCTTAGAGCATGTTTTTGCTCATACTGTGTCTTAATGCTTTATTGCATTTTACTATATTTTAAATTGTCCTGATGTTTCTAAGGCACTTTTTAGCCTTTATATAACATGGTTTGTTATTTAAACCACATATCAAGGTTTGGGGTATTTCATAACCTCCGCATAAACCTAGCATACCCAATTTCACCTATCCTCATTCTTTTCATTCCTAATCTAGCCACACCCTTACAAGGGTCCTACCAGCACATAAACTCAATCAAAATCCACCAAACATCAATATAAACACAAGCCTCACATTATTTGGCTCCAAGGCCCTCAATTCACAATTAAATTCACAAATCTACCAATTTCTAACCAAGCACACTATCACACATATTTTGGTTATATTATTTAATTTCACCCATCCCAAATTCTAAAGCATTCAAAATTACATTATGGTAGTTTAATTACCCCATTCCTTCATTTTTTGTTTCCAAGCTTCTCATCTTCTCTTTCTTGGTCAAAATCGGTCAAGTTGACCAACCATTTTCCAACCTCAAATCTAACACCCAAATGGGAAATTAGGCACTACTTAATACACCCATGCTTATTAATTAAGCCAAGGAGCAAGAGAAAGTGCTTATAACATAAAAATGAGAATTTACCTTAAACCCTAAGATGGGCTCTTGGTCATGAATCAAGGAGAAGCTTCCCACCACCATTTAAGGCTTAGAAAGATGCTCAAATGGAGAAAGAACAAGGCATGAGTATGGGGCAAAATCAGCCATACAAGGAATGGGAAGAATAGTGAGTTTTTCCTTGAAATTTTTACCTTAATGGAGAGAGGGGACTCCAAGCTTCAAGAATCTCTAGTTTTATCTTCAAATGGGGAAAGCCCATGGAGATAAACTTCATCCTTTTGGGATTTTGAAAAGAGAGATAGATAGAGCTTGAGGAGGAGAAGAAGAATATGTAAATTTTTCTTGATTTGGAGCCTTGGTGTAGCTTGGGCAAGCTTGGGAAAGTGGGCTGCCATGGAGGAAGCTCAAAAAAACGATTAAACCAGAGAGGGGAGGAAGAAATCGTCTGGGAGGAAGAAGGGGAGGAAAGAGAGGAGGGAAAGAAAATAAAGGAGGAGAGAGAGAGAGAGAGAAGAGAGAGAGAGAGAGAAAGGTGTACTTGTACCCTTTTTGCTTTTTGCTCTTTTGACTTAATTAATTAGCTAACTAGTCAAGAGTGTGAGAGGGCTGATTACCTATTAAAACCGGCCCCATATATGTGTACCAGCTGGAGCATTTTTCATCTTTTACAGAGAACGCTCGTTTATTTACCCGAGTTTAGCACTATTCACTAACCGGGCCCGTTTTCTTGAATTTTCTCGTTCCTTTAATTTTAAGGGTTATTAAGCTCCCATTAATGTTTATTTATAGTTATTTGATGAACTATAATTTTTACGGGTTCATTTGACCACTTAAAGTCATGTTTTTGGGTTTTCTAGAAAAACGTGTGCTAAAGCTTTATTAGGGATTTTAATTCATTTTAAGGATCCGTTTTCTTCGAGAATTGTTCCCATGTATTATTTAGGCCTTATTAAGCCTATAAAATCCTTCTAATACCCTTTTCAAGGTTGCATTCCTCCTAGGGTCACTTAACGCTCAATTTAGTGTTTTTCGCTTTTAAGCGTTTTCTTGTTCCTTTTAGGTTTATTCTTTTTACCAAAATTCATTAGGCACTAATAGGCCCTCAATATCATATTAGAGTAATTTAATCACCCTAATTAAGTTCGAGGTATTTCAGGCTTCCAGCTCCACAGTACCTGAAAGGAAAAAGGGTGGCCCCAAAGGGGCTCAACACCTTTCCTGGTATGGTAATCGTGCAGCCCGCATACTACCGGGCCACGCAAAACTAATTGTCGCCTAAGCATGTAGTTGATTATATTTAAGTCATACATGTAAGACCATAAACACATAACATATGTGTATTCAACACACATCCAACCAATAGGATTCAAACAAATCAGTCAATACATCAACACTTGTTAGATCACTTATTGTGTTCTTTAACCCTTGGGAGTTTCTACTTTAATGGAGTTAACTCCTTATTAGACGACACTTACCCATTTAATCGGGTTATACTTAAATTCTTCTTATGATAACGTGGGTTGATGTCCGTGATCAACATACTTAACACCACAACACACATCACACATTAACCTACATACAATGTACATAAGCATAGCAATACTCATTGCATAGCAACAGCATACATATAACATAATAGGAGTGATTCACATTGGGAAATGCACCAAACACCAGTTAGTCAAACTTGGTAAGCCAAGAGAGTGATTTCATTCTCATGTTAAGCTTGTCACGTAACCCGTTCCCATTCTGTTTGTCGAACGTTAACTCTTCCCAAAGATGCGTTGGATATAGTGACCTAAACACACCTTACACATAATACCCCTAGCCCGAATAAAAGTCAGGTAGGAAAGCCTCTTATGAGGCTTGTGGGTGATTGTAATCCAAGAAGTAAAGACAACCAATAACAGAGAGGGAGTTAAATCAAATATAGATATCAACTCCCAAACACACGTGCACGACCGAGACACCCCGGATACCTCGCCCCCATAATATATATATATATAGTTGAAGTTCCCTTATGGAACCTTTCACATCATGACACCATTCGGTGTTACAAACCTGGTTAAACACACAAGGGAGGTAGGTCACCATACAACTTATATGATCAAACAACTATCGTTACACAACGGCATACAAAAGAGAGGTAAACACACTTGCACACAACACCAACCCACACCTAACACACGGATAGCCGTAGTTAGAATGTTCCCGTAGGTTGGGTCGTTAAATCCGAATACCGATCTCTTATGTGATCATAGTGTGGGTTAGCTAAGGTTTAACACTTTTCAGGTTAAACGGTATCGGAACTAATTACGTGCTACATCTTGCAAGGTGGCAAACACACAAAAAAACACGTTGGCACACAAGCCGGTGTAATATGGTAGAAAACAGGTTGCAAGAAAACCATACCTGTCACCTTGAGGATGGCTAGCCTTACATGGCGACCTCTTAGTCCTGGCTGCCATCTCGACTAGTTTTCATTTCTGTAATTAATTCAATCGGAACGGTCAATTTCAATATTAACTTTGACTACTTGTCATAACGTACGACGTCCTCTTGTCGTTTCTTACATTTTAATAACCTCACACTTATTACTCACCAAATTTCAAGGTTTCTTATTAAGTAACACTTGTGATCTAAAAGTTTCTAATGCTGCCATTAACATTAGACTCTTAGTTCTTAACTTCACATTATGATTTCCGATTAATAACCACTAAGTCCTTGTAGTTTAATCTTAATCATGTAAATCACTTACTCCTCATTATCTCTTAATGATGTACTGGTAATGGCACAAATTTAATTTTATTTTTATGGTCCGACCGACCCACCGACCTACCCAACCCCCTGGGTAGGTCGAAGTCAGAAACACTCGACAGCCTGACGGACCCACGACCGACCCAACGCCCTAGGTAGGTCGAAGTCAGAAAACACTCGTTTGGGCTCGTTTCAACTCCGTTCTTTTTCCTGTTTCTTCCCTAACATTTTCACATGTTTTGTAATCATGTTTAAATACCTTAAACACTCTAAAAACCTACTTAAATCATTGGTTAAACTCATCATCCAATCCTTGTTCAATTCCACCAATTTCAATTTCCATTTTCAACACTTATGCACACTAGTGCATCACCAACCTCTATTGGTGTTTCACAACCTTCTACCAACATTACCAACTCACTTATTGGCCACACCTAATGCATCATCAATCATCCTTATCTCCTTAACTCAACAATTCTAAACATCACCACCTCTTAGTTCAACCCTTAGTCCTTACAAGATTTAACACCTCATTTACTACCAACTTTTGCACAAGTGTTAACACTGGTAGAAAAAATATCAAAAATGACGGCTTATAAGTGACGGTTCTACACAAAACCGTCTTAAATGTTAATTTTTTGCGCGCGCGGTTAAGTTTTAAAGACGGCTAGTATAAACCGTCTTTTAAAACCCATAATAAACGACGGTTTGGGGTCGACCGTCGTTTAAAAGCGTGAAACAATCGGCGGTAATAGATCTTAAACGACGGTTTTGTATAAACCGTCTTTTAAAACCCATAATAAACGACGGTTTGTGGTCGACCGTCGTTTAAAGGTGTGAAGTGTTCGGCGGTAATAGATCTTAAACGACGGTTCTGCATAAACCGTCTTTTAAAACGCATATTAAACGACGGTTTTCAAGAAACCATCTTTTAAAACGCCTAAGACTAAATTAACCTAATTAATTTCGCCCGTCCTAATTAATTTCCTCATCGAACCCCCGCACCGTAGCTCTCTCTCAGTCGAACCTTCACCTCTGTGCTCGTCTTCCGCCATTGTTGCTGGTGCCCTAATTAATTTCACCACCGTCGCTGCCTACTCCTCATCCAGTCGCTGCCCCTTCGTCTCCACTCTAGCCGCTACGCCACCACCGCGCGTCGCCCTCTCTTTCTCTGCTCGCTGTCTTCCGCCATTGTTGCTCACTGAACCGGTAATATACTCGTCGCCCCCTCTCTTTCTCTGCCATTGTTGCTCACTGAACCGCCATTGTTGCTCACTGAACCGATCAGGGCTAAAATTGTCCCTTGTTGATGCGTCTGTCTTCAATAAAATTCCTCACTGAACCGTGAGTCGTTCCAGTGTAACAGAGAGATAGGAAGACATAAAATTGTCCCTCACTGAACCGTGAGTAGTTAGTTCAGTGTAACAGAGAGATATGAAGGAAGAATGAGACTGAGAATTTCCATCTGTATTATTCCTACTGTAAAATCAGTAGTTATAGGAATGACATGTACAGTTTGTTTGTCGTTGTAACAGATTTACAACTACCTGTAACTAAGTAACAGAATGCAATTAAAGAATGATTACACAATTTGTCACTATTTTATAGGAATATTAATCCTATAACAGAGACTAACTTCTGACAAACAAAAACAAGGTGATTAATTTAGTCTTGGTATTAGTTCACCGAAAGTTTTAGTGTAGTGAATTAAGTGCTTAGCGTTTATATTCAGCAATTAAGAACATTTAAGTAATTAAAGAAAGTTTTATGGTATATGTGGACATTCTAGGTAATTTTGCTTTTGTATTAATGTAAACAGAATCTGAATGATCATATTGACATGGTTGTTAAAATGTTTGTTAAAATGTTTAAACGGGAAGATAGGAGGTATAGTTCAACAGCTTATTAACCCGAGTTGTTAATGGGTTAATATATTGATGTTTAGGGGAAACAATAAATGGGTTGTCGGGTGATCATATTATTGTAGTTTTATGGTTTTATGAATAGTTGAAGAGTATTAATCCACGTTTTATAAAATATGTCCTTCACTAATTACACTTACTCTACAGTGATAATAATCACCGGGCTGCTGCATCTTCTCTGTGGCATATATTCTCACCGGGCTGCTGAATAAGGTACATTTAATGTTGCATTATGGAAGATACCGGAAGCTCGTGCGCCCAATTTTGATCCTTAATTGCCTAAGCTACTAGATTATTTGGTTGCAATTGCTAGTGATGCGCTTGATGAGTTGAATGGTATCCTATTGAGAGAAGTTGTGGAGGTTCTTAGAACCGGGAAAACAAAGAAAAACAGGGGAGACCATGCCGAAATTTTCTTGTGAAATTTTCTATCTTTGATTTTTACCTGCACTTGATGATTTGTTAATTCTATTCTTTTTGTTGCTGATTTGCTCCTAATTTACTGTTGATGAATAGTTGAAGAGTATTAATCCACCTTTTATAAAATATGTCCTTCACTAATTACACTTACTCAACCGAATCCATCAAGTGGATGTAAGTATCCTATTTTATTATGAAAGATAAACTTTACATTCAATCTCACTATCAAACATGAAGAAAGTACATACAGAACATACCTCCTACCTCATCTTGATTGGTGCTTATTAATCTACAAGTTGATGATACATGATGGACTAATAGTAATAGGGCTTATGACTTGTTTTGTATACGGTAATGCAGCATTCAGGGACGATTAACCAGTCAAGTACGTGAGCGATCAGATATGTGTTCGTAGCAACCATTGGTAATTTTTTCAGTCCTTTTCAGCTTCAGTTAAGAATACACACAAGCTCTGCAATCTCATTCTCTTATTTTGACCCTCCTCTACAGTGATAATAATCACCGGGCTGCTGCATCTTCTCTGTGGCATATATTCTCACCGGGCTGCTGAATAAGGTACATTTAATGTTGCATTATGGAAGATACCGGAAGCTCGTGCGCCCAATTTTGATCCTTAATTGCCTAAGCTACTAGATTATTTGGTTGCAATTGCTAGTGATGCGCTTGATGAGTTGAATGGTATCATATTGAGAGAAGTTGTGGAGGTTCTTAGAACCGGGAAAACAAAGAAAAACAGGGGAGACCATGCCGAAATTTTCTTGTGAAATTTTCTATCTTTTGATTTTTACCTGCACTTGATGATTTGTTAATGCTATTCTTATTTGTTGCTGATTTGCTCCTAATTTACTGTTGATGAAGAACTGCTGCTGGAAAACTGCTGCTCTTTTTCACTTCTGAAAATTTGACCATTGTACTCCTGCATTTTTAAGGTATGTTACAATAATTTTTACCTTCTTAAAACGCACTACTTCGCCTCTGTTTTTGCTGTTTGCATTATTATGTTTTGACTATCACATTTGCACTACAATTGTAGTTACAATTTTTTGTACTGTTACTTTCTATTTTCTTAAACAGAGTTAATCTGATTGGATTTCTCACAATTGTTCATCACCAAACTATTACGCTTATCATCTGCATCGAATAAGGTACATTTAAAATGTTTTCCTTAAGTAATATATGCTTATGCAACATATATAGTTAATTACCCGTCCAGGATATACCCAATAGGGTAAAATCTTCGACAGCCCCAATAAGGGCTGAAAACTGTTCATTCTATACTTGAATACACTCGAATATATATCTTTTTACTATTAGTATTAATAGGGCATAGCTTGCAATATAAACATTTTATCTTCTCTCCTTTAGTTCTATCATTTAAAGAATACTTGTAAATATAACATTTGATCTCTTCCCACCTTCCATTGAACCCTTATTCCTCCCTCCACAATGAAGTAGACTTCCTTTTGTTCATCCTCGTCGTGACTGACAAAGAACAAAGTCAACAAACTTAACAGTCCATATCCTCGTCTTCATCACAACAATTCTTTGCCGTGATTATGCTGCTTATTAATTCTTCAATTTGCCTTGGTTTTCACATGTGGCGCTAAACAATATTTAAAGGTATCAGATGGCAAACTCATGAGGTACAACGGAAATTTGGATAACAAGTTTCTTGAGGGAGTTGACAAATTTTGCAATGTTTTGGTCGATAATCTGACTCCTGCCAATAAGGGTTACATATTTTGTCCTTGTATAGACTGCAGAAACTATTTGAAGTATCGAGGGATAGAAAAAATAAAGGAACATTTGATTCGTCGTGGTTTTACAAAAGACTATGAAGATATAGTCCGGTGGCATGGTCAAGGGCGGTAGATGTCATGTGTAATGAACAAGAGGAGTTGAAGATAATCAAACAATTGTGGTCGATGACCACGACATAGTAGACAAGACAATGAACAGATACGATGACATTGCTGCAATGCTGGAAGATGTTGAACAAGAGTTTTACAATAGGCCAGACACCTATGAGACTTTGCTGGATTCATCCAAAACACGCTGTATTCGGGGTGTGATCCTACAGAATTGAGTAAATTGAGCGCAGTCTTGAAACTCTTTCAATCTAAAATCGAAATTTGGTTGGAGTGATGTGAGTTTCAGTGCTCTCTTACAGATGATGAAGACCATACTACCAAAGGATAATGTTTTACCAACATCGACTTATGAAGCCAAAAAATTGATGTGTCCAATAGGTATGGGGTACAAAAAGATCCACGCTTGTCCATCTGGTTGCATTTTGTACTGGAAGGATAATGAATTTGCTGATAGATGTCCAGAATGTGGGGAATCACGTATGCGAGGAAAAACCAAAATGAATGCACTGGTCGTCATAAGGATAAATCCCCTGCTAAAGTGTTGTGGTATTTGCCATAATACCACGATTGAAGCGTCTATTTGCAGTTGATAAAGATGCGGAGAATATAAGGTGGCATTCGACTCACAAAAAAATGATGGAAAGTTGAGACATCCGGCTGATGCGTCCCAGTGGAAAAACATTGACATGAAATTTCCTCAGTTTGCTCGCGATCCAAGAAACTTGAGACTCGGTCTGTGTACTGATGGGATGACCCTTACGGTACATTGAGTAGCATACACAGCACGTGGCCGGTATTATTGATGATCTACAATCTTCCCCTTGGTTGTGTATGAAACCTAGACACATTTTTTGTCACTTTTGATATCTGGTCCAAAAAACACCGGCAAAAAAATAGATGTTTTTCTACAACCATTGATAGATGACCTACAACTCTTGTGGAATGAAGGGTGATGGTATATGACTCATTTGGGAAAGAGAATTTAACTTGCGTGCTATGTTATTTGCACAATCAATGACTTTCCTGCGTATGGTAATCTTTCTGGTTACACAGTCAAAGGTGCATGTGCATGTCCTATTTGTGGTGAGCATACATCAAATATCCGCTTGAAACATAGTGGTAAGAATGTTTACATGGGTCATCGTAAAATGCTTCCAAAGGGCCACAAATATCGCAAGATGTCGATTGAGTTTGACGGAAAGACTGATCACAGTGTGTCTCGTCCTCCTTTACCAGGTTCAGAGGTGTATAAAAAGGTGCAAAATATTGTCAACAACTTTGGTCCTTCGACAAGAAACACCGAGAAAAGTGTATGGAAAAAAAAAGTCAATCTTTTGGGAACTTGAGTATTGACAACATTTAGATGTCAGACATTGTATTGATGCAATGCATATCGAAAAAAAGTGGAGAAAGTGTTATGGGAACCCTCTTGAACATACCAGGCAAGACCAAAGATCACATAAAAGGGAGAAAAGATTTGATTGATTTGAAAATAAGGGAAGATCTTTGGCCACAAGAACGTGGGAAACGCACGTTCTTGCCTCCTGCATGTCACACATTGTCTAAACAGGAGAAGCATAGTCTGTGCAATATCCTCCACAATATCAAGGTGCCATCAGGGTATTCGTCTAACATAAGAAATCTTGTTTCAATGTCTGATCTGAAATTAGTTTGAATGAAATCCCATGATTATCATGTGTTAATGCAAGACTTTTTAGCCGTTGCAATTCATGGGATCCTACCTGATGCGGTGAGAAACGCAATCACCAACCTTTGCGTGTTTCTCAAAGCAGTATCTGCTAAAGTTCACGATGTGGATAATCTAGACAATTTGCAAGCTGTTCTTGTTGTCACGATGTGTCAGTTGGAGATGTATTTTCCTCCTTCATTCTTCGACATCATGGTTAATTTATTGGTTCATTTGGTCAGAGAGATTAAAGAGTGTGGACCTGTATATCTTCGTTATATGTATCCTTTTGAAAGGTACATGGGTATATTGAAGAGAAAAATGAAGAATCGTCGTCGTCCTGAAGGAAGTATTATAGAGGGATATATAACAGAGGAAGTTGTTGATTTTTGTACTCACTATTTGGAAGATGTTGAATCCATTGGTCTTCCTAAATCTAGACATGAAGGAAGACTCCAGGGACACGGTACCGTTGGGAGAAAAATGAAGAGAATTGATATTGAAACCCTTAACAAAGCTCACTTAGTTGTGCTGAGTCACCTTGAAATTGCAGAACCGTATTTTGAAATGCACCTGACTCTGCTCAAAGCACAAAATCCAACAATGAGTGACATTAGACTAAAAAAGGAGCAGAAAAAACGTTTGTGAAATGGTTCAAGGATAAAGTTTTTTCGAACCAGTCAACTACAGTGCCTGCATTAGTGAAGACGTTGGCACTTGGTCCTAATCTTGACGTTGTTTCATACGAAGGGTATGACGTAAATGGCTACACTTTTTATACGCGAACGGCAAGATCAAAAATCAATGAATCAAAACAGTGACATCAATGTGGTTGCTTACCAGAGTATGTACAATAATGTCACAGGTATGGGTCAAAATCCAGTGGAGTTGAAACAATCATCATTTACGCTCGTGTACAAGATATTTGGGTTCTAGATTACACCGCATATGAGACTTGTGTGTTTCGTTGCAACTGGATTGACAACAGAAATGGTTACCGTGTGGAGAAACATGGTATGAAACTAGTTCATCTTAGTGGTGCAACACCCACAGTTGAGCCGTTTGTTGTTGCAACTAAGGCGAAACAGGTATATTACATTTCTGACCAATCTAATCCTAGATGGTCCTTTGTACTTCAAGGAAAAAGAGGAATAGTTGGTGTGGATGGTGTGGTCGATGAGGATGAATACGACATGCAAGATGAAATACCAAGCCTTTCGATTCAATTACCAGAGTTAGACCGTGTTACAAATTTTGTGCGGTCTGACCATGGCGAAGGAATGTGGATTGATTAATGTGAGCTTATATCTTCATTTTTTGATAGTTTATTTTTGTATTTATGTCTACTATTATTGATAGTTTTGTTTTCGTATTTATAATTTCTTACTTTCATTTACTTGGTAATTAACTAAATCTTCTATTTATATTGCATGCAGGAATCAAAATGGACATCGATATGGATGAGCTAGACTTTTATTGTGATGAGCTAGAAAATCTCTCACAGCAGCAAACACAGCAGCAGCCACAGCAGCAGCACATAGCGGCAAACACACAGCAGCAGCCACAGCAGCAGCTACAACAGCAGCAGCAGCTACAGCAGCAGCCACCTGAGCAGCAGCCACCTGAGCAGCAGCCACCTGAGCAGCAGCCACAGCAGCAGCCCCAGACAGAGAACCGTCAAACAAAGAAGGGGTAGGGGGCCGAGCAGAGGGTGAGGTTGAAGAAAGAAATTAATCTAGTTTGGGATAAATACTTCAGAGCCTGGGGAGACTGTCAAGCGGAGTTCGCAAGCATGTTAGGAAATCTTACGAAGTCCCGTTGCTCAATTAATAAATATTGGAAACAAGAGGACGAGCAAGTGAAAGAATCAATGTGGCAGCAAGTACAACAACGGTACAAGATACCAGATGAAGCGCGGGCGACGGTTCTTTCACTCATAGCTGGACGGGCGAGGCAGTTCAGATCTTTCTTGGTGGCAAATTGGATTAGGAAATCGGGTGATGTGCCACCATGGATATTTTATGATGGCATGATCACAGAGGAAGAATGGAAAGAGTTCGAGGAGTTTCACACGACGGAGCAATTCAAGGTATATGCCTTATTAAATTTAAGTTTGAATCTAAATTTTAATAACACCAACTTTAATATGTGTGTATATTGTTTTAATACTTTCATTTAATGATTTGTATTAATAGGAGGTTCAAGAAAAATCAAGGGCAAACTGAGGAAAAAATAGATTTCAGCAGCAGTATATGGGCCGGAAGGGATACACTGGTAGCATTCCCAAGTGGAAAGATGCCGGTTTGCTCACAAAAAAGAATGATGATGGCATTGAAGTTCCCATCGACACTGTGTATGAAGCCAACCGAGTTCAGCTTTACGTTTTGGGTCACTCAAAAGTAGATAAGGATGGGAAGATAGTACACCCGCGACCAGAGACAGCAGAGTTGGCTGCACAGATTGTAAGTGTTTAACTTGTTCAATAATAACAGTTGTGTTTAACAGTTTATTTTTTACAATTTATAACTTATTGCTTATTTTTTTGGATCATCTTACTAGGCTGAAGCCTCCCAGCGAGGGGAGATAGATATATTTGCTCCACCAAGTCAAAATGATCCGCTGAATCAACTTCTTGGATTAAAGGATCATCCTGGAAGGGTTAGGGGTTTCGGGGGACAAGTGCGTCAGAAATTTGTTTTTGAAAAGTCCACCTCCAAAAGTCTGCCCGAGCATGAGGTGTCTGCACTTGTAGATCGGAGGGTGAATGAGGTTGTTTCAAAGGCTTTGGGAGGACGAAACCAACAACTGATCGATCAGCCCGACCGACTTCTTCATCTAGTTGTACCGCCCCTTCTGATCCGTATCCGTTTGCTAATCTGAAGGTTAGTATGTCTCTATTAATCTTGTTCGTCATGGTAAATGAATGACTGTAAAAAATACTAGCCTTATTCACATTTAAATTGTAATTTTACTTATTTTAGGAACAAAAACATGTCGTCTGCAAATCACGCTTGATGGTTATCCTGTTGATGCTGCATACTGTACTGTGCTACAATCAGCATCAACTACATTGATTAATCTCAAGCGTCTCCCCCATTCTATGCTAGAGTAATCCTGCAGACCATCATTGATGGATTTGAGAATGCTTTTCTTCCCATGGATATTGATGGCAAAGTGACCCTATTTGATGGGAAGGGTGCAATTGTACCATGGCCAGTCGGTTTTATTGTCATCACTGATGAGGTATGTCTAAATCTTTTATGAATTGTTTTCCCTTTAATGTATACATTGTTTTAACTTCTTTGTTCTTTGTATTATATATGATTGGGTAGATCCTTGATCAGACGAGAAGACTGGGAAACCGTGATGAAGAGATCAACCAATCAATGGATGTTGATCGAGACAACACACAGTTGGCTGAGGGCAACCAGAAATCCAAGGGGAAAGAACCTATGCAGACAGAGGTAACTACTGAAGCTCAGCGAAAGAAGTTTGTGTGTCCCCCCTTTGTGACCAATCATTTCGCGAAGTATGAGAAGATGCTGTATGAACTGATATTGGAAAAGAGTCTGCATATGACTAGCGTGTCAGTGTTGTTACCTGAGTGGATTTTCCATTACGAAGCGGATCAAAGAAAATAATAAATTTTGAGGACATCAAAGAGATGTTGTGCAGAGATTTGTTGAATATATCTATCATCCAAGCATATTCCCAGTAAGTGTTACTTTTAGTTTCTTACATTCGAAAATAAATTTAAATAAAATAACTTGTAATTTAAGGACTACCTTGTTATGTTTTTGTTTTGCTATTCCACCTTTAATTATTATTATTTTTTGTTGAAGGTATCTGAAAGCTAGATTGCGTCATAAAAAAATTGGAGATTTGGTGACATTCTTATGCCCTGAAACAACATCACTAGATTCTGCAAACAGAGACCCGGCCGGATACAGGAACTATGTGTCGCATGGATTAACGAAGGCTGTTCAAAACAGTAGTAGATACGTGATGATTCCTTTCCATCAGATGTGCGTAATACTATCCCTCTTGCATTTAATTCGTTTTGTTAAGTTTGTGACTTATTGTATTATTATATGATAACTCTTTTCAAAATTACAATCGTAGCAACCATTGGGTACTCCTTCTGTTCTCCACGGCAACATCACAATTACTTGTGCTTGACCCATTACGAATGTATCATGAGTTGCAAATCGACGACTTGTTCAAAGCGTAAGTGTTAGTTAATGAATGCAACTTATTGTTTGTCTATATAATATGATGAACCGGAATTAATGATTTAATTTTTGAACTTAACAGTGCTTATATGAAGACGGTTTTTCAACAGTTACAACCTTTCAATTGTTCATCTTGAGGTACAGTTATTTATCATTATTGTGTTAGTCGTAATTTGCTATTTTTGACTGTTTGTTTTTGTTTTCTATATACTTGTCAGTGTCCAAGGCAAATGGACTCTAAGAGTTGTGGTTACTATGTAATGCGATACATGTTGGAAATTGTCTTAAACATAGAGAAGCTCACAAAAGATGAAGAGGTATATTATACTTTCCATTACACATATACATTTTATAAATCTGTCTATCATTTTTGTTTAAAACAAATAAATATGTGTCTTTACATACATATTTGTTTTCTTGTTCTCTACAGGTTCGAGAACATTTCAAGAACTCGGGAAAAACTTACTCCGTCAGAGATCTGCAATTAGTTAGAGAGCAGATGTGTTTGTTTATCGTCAAGTGTTTCAAAGGAGGAAAATGATATCATGGATAGCACTGGGAGGTCAAAAAAGAGGGTGACTACAAGACTGTCCTGTCATTATGTGTTTTACCCCTGACTTTTTTTGTTTAACTAGTGTAAAAAATATCGATTAAACTGTTGGGCTAGCTGATGCCGTCATTGTGATAGCTTTTTAAATTGCAATGGCAATTTGTGTGTGAAGTATGTCACACATTACATATTTTGGTAAAATATGATTGTTGTACAGAGGGAATGCTGCTATGTTACCCTGCTTTTGTGGATGTAATCATTTGTGATTTCAAATGATTACAGAGGGAAAAAAAAAACAGAAATTTTTTTTTTTAAAAAAAACACTATAAAAGACGGTTCACAAGAAACCGTCGCTTTTACTAAAATTGGCGCCACCGCCAAAAGTCTATAAACGACGGTTATTGTAAAGAACCGTGTTATATACTACGATTTTAAAAGACGGTTATCATAAAACCGTCTCTTATAACCATGGTATACGCGCGCTGAAACATGGTTATAAACGATGGTTTTATTATAACCGTCTTTTAAAGTCCCCAAGACGCGCGCCTTAATATCATCTTAAACGACGGTTCCGAACCGTCGTTTAAAACAATCTCTGATAAACGACGACGTTATAAGAGACGGTTCAAAACCGTCGTTTTTAGATAGTTTGAACCGCCTTTTTCCCCTCGCGCCGTACCAGTGTAACACTTCTCATTACATAACTTTGGAATGTCTAATTCACCCATTTGATCTAAAATCCTCCAAGACAATTTCTAGTTCCTCCTAGCACTCAAGAACACCTTAATTCATTTGCCTCCACCAATTTAAATCCTTAACAATCCCTAGCCCAATCTTGGTCACTACACTTCATCAAAACACTTAAAACTCTTGGTTTCTCATTCAAATTTGGACAGAGCTTCTCTAGTATATTCTTGCACCCAAACACTAGGTTTTTCATCCTTAAACAAGCCAAAGACATTAACATCCTCAATGAAGGTTCTTTACACACAAACTACACCACATCACGATACAGTGCATTAACTTAAATTACTTGGCACTTAGGCCCTTAAATGACATGGCTCTTAGGCCCTTTAATAACATAAACCTTAAACACTGAATTTCCCCATATAAAGTGCTTTCAACCTGCAAATACACACACACAATCTCATATGCCCTTATAATTCACCTTGTGGTTATTTACTACCTCATGTACCATTAGCTCTTTAGTCACAAGTTCATGAGCTTGTTCATATATTTTTCCTAGGTTAATATAAACCATACATAAATGTAAGCTCTAGGCTACAATTGGTATCTATCCAATACCATCTCCTTAAGGCATTAAACTACACTAAGGCAAGCAAATTACCTTGTGTTTCAAGTCTTTCTCTCATTCTCTTCCTCTTGGTTTTCTTGACTGAAAATCGGCCAAAGAGTTTGTTCCCTTGCTAACCTTATAATCAAAGTTCAAATAGACATAATGAGTACTAAGTATTATACCTATACTCATGGAATCATCCTTAGGTTACAAAAGAGTGCTTAGTGCACTAAAATGAGATGGTTACCTTATGAGTTTGGAATGTACTTTGATAAGGAGTCAAGGCATGGATTCAACTAAGCTCTTGAAGATTGAATCAAGGCTAGTACAATGAGTAAGGCAAGGCACTTCAAATGGCAATATTTGGCCAAGAACAAAAATGGAAGAAAAGATGATTTTCAAGCTTTTACTTACCTTAAACCAAAGAGAGCATATACTAGCATTTGAAACTGAATTTTCCTCTTCAAATGGATCTCCTTCAATGGAGTCCAACTTCTTGTTTTGGAATTTTGAAAAAAAGGGTGGGAAGGCCTTGACTCAACTAAGACAAATATGTGCTTAGTTTTGATTTGGAGCTTGGAGTTGGATTTGGCAAGCAAAGCAAGGTGGAGAAGTGAGGTTGCTGTAGCATGAACGGTTTGGAGCTGGGAGAAGGCAGAAGAATATGGTGGAGGAGGAAGGGAATGGAAGAAAGTGAGGTGAGAGGGTGAAATTGTGAGATATTTCACTTATAAAGCAAATAGTGAATTTACTTTAGTTTCCTCTTCTTACTTTAGTTGGCTGGCATGTTATGGTGACTCATCATCTTCAAACCGCCCCCTCCTTTAGTTAAGATATATATGGCCTAGTTTGACCATTGACCACTTAAAGAAGTCATTTGACTCATTTTGGGCACTATTTGGGTACTATTCATAATTAGTGCACATATTTGTGAAATTTTTTATTTCCCATTGATTTAGACTTCCCGATGTGATACTAAGTAGTAAAAATGTTGATTAAGGTGTAATCATGAGCATTTAGCCACTCAAAACCCATTTCTAAGACAATTTTTCAAAAATGTGCTTTAAGACTCCTTAAAGCACAATTTGTGTTTTAACTTGTTTTTGAGCTTGGTTTTCTTTGGTAATTGGTTTAACACGTCAATTAGCATGTTAATAAGGCCTTGTTAAGCTCTTTGGTAGTTGCTTACTAACATTTATAAGGCACTTTTTAGCCTTATTATACCATACTTTAACATTTAATTAACACATTTAGGTTTGGGGTATTTCAATCTACCCCCCTTAAAAGAACTTTGTCCTCAGAGTTCACAGTTTCCTACGCATATTTTGATTAGAACACGGGGATTACTTGTAAGATAAAACTTCCATAACCAAAATACATTACATAACAACCTTGGACTCAGTGGTCCAGGAAACATAACAACATTTGTACTTACATAACAACCCCCAGACTCATAGGTCTGGGTAACATAACAACCTTAAGACTCGAGGTCTGGATAACGTCTATACACATACCACACAACATGTCTTAGCATGCATAGCAATCGAAAATACCTTTTCCATCTCTTAATGGGCTTGGTCCTAAGACTACAGGACATCACAGTCCTCGAGTCCCATGTCGAGTACATATACACTATGATCCCGCAGATTTCGGTCTTGATGGACACCTTATGGTCCCCGGTCCTTTGGAAGACAAGGGCTCATACATCCTCAGCTCTTGAGCAAGTAATACAAAAATATTCTTTATGAGGTTAAGTAGGAGAAATTCTTTTATTTAAAAGTATCAATTGAAAGTTTGGAAATACCAATTGAAAATCCTTTTTGAAAACACAATACAACTCCAAGTCCAATTTATGCGCATTGCATCTTTTCTTAACTTAACGTGATTATTGTGACCACTTATAGGGAGCTTCAAGAGTCATCCAACCCCGATATGATCAGCATCGTTGTTGAACTATCCTTCCACCCCAATTTGTGTTCGGCTTCACTTGATCGCATGCAAACCAAGTTCCACCTCCTACTTCAATTTCACACCAGCAACTAATTTAAACATTTACCATATTCTATCTTTTAATCCTCCTAGTCATAATCACAAAGCAACACATCTCCAAGTGTGGAACTCCGTGCATCAACCATTCTTCAATTCATCTTTAACCAAGTTATCTAGGGAATTTAATTCTCACTAGGTTCTATATCAATTTCTTACCATTTCACACATCACAATACTACATATATATATTTATCAAAAGACAATACGCAATATTATATTTAGTATTATATGAACATATACTGTCGGGGTTTTAGCTCCCCAGGTGGATCTCTACTCCCTTACACTTTAAATCTCACACATAGGTTAACAAAGTAGGTTAGGTACACTTATCACAATGGTATTCGCATCTTCTGTGCGCAATTACCACAATTTAACCATGAATGAATGTGTATGTTCATGTAACATATGCACCAATCGTCAAAACAAATTATTTAGTGCTATACATACTATAGTTCACGTACACTTGTTCGTAAACATACACTAAGTGAATTTGCGCTCTACCCCCCTTAAAAGGGATTACACCCACGTAGTCATTCACTGAACATTGGCTTAAAATGTTCTACCCGTCGTGAAGTATTTTAACTTCCACGCGGTCTATTATACAATGCGTTCTGGTTAGAGGATCTTAACCATATTGGTGGTTTAGTCCCTGAACCAAGAATTCTCATTGGAGTTTATTTAACTCATAACCGGTTTCAGTTCTGGCCTATCAGGCTTCTAGGCATTAATAGTTAGTCATTTACTCGTATTCATTTTGCATATTCAACACCAGAATCATGGGCTCACTAGCTTCTACTGTGTGTGACCCTGATAACTTTAGAGCTTAGTTTGCCCCATTCGTTATCCTTAATGCATTGTACATCTCCCGTTTATCACTTTTATCTTGAGAATAATGGTTTCTCAACCGACGCATGGTATCTCTTACCATGCGTGAATTCGGTGAGTTACAAATTTTCTATCCACTTCTCTGATAATTTACTGTGCATATTGCAGTGTATGTTCATGATTATTCACTTGGTTTTCTTCCGACTTACTGTCGGTTGAGGTCGAGCTACTACCTAATATGTAGTGCTCCCTCGGTTGTTTCCAACACTTGAGGTATATTCCTTATCGGTATTTGGTATTCAGTGCTACTGTAGTCACTTATTCCTAAACTCCTATACATAATTTAGAACGTCGGTTAATTACCTTATTTACTTCCGATTTTACTAAGTGTTTTACATACTTACATGACATATTTTGCAATTAAACTTACACTTGATTATCCTCATTACACCCACTAGGGTTTACTACATAAGTCACATTTCTCTTCTGTTTTTATTTTCTAACAAGTATGGGCCGACCGACCCACCGACCGACCCAACCCCTGGGTCGGTCCGTTCCAGTAACAAATCCGGGTTTGAAAATTCTACTCCCGCTGACCTTGACAAGGTCGGTCCATACAAGAAACATTTTTGTTCTTTGTTTTTAGCCTGACCGACCCACCGACCGACCTAACCCCTTGGGTCGGTCAATTCAAGAAACATTTCCCGTTGCCTTATTACAGTCCGACCGACCCAGCTAGGGTCGGTCCCCTGGGTCGGTCGACTGTAGAAACTTCCCAAGCATTTTTCAACTCGCTCCAAACTTTCCCTTTAGTCTCCTAATAAGTTCTAACATCATTTGGTAACCTTAAACCTTCATAAAACATCCACCAAACTCATTTTCTAACTCACTTCTAAGCTCCTCAAACACTTGCTCATTATCTTCTAATATCTCCTATCACTTGTAACATTTCCCTTAGGTTTCTTGGTGATAGTTTTTTTCCTACAGTATCAACTAACCAAAGTGTTCCCCTTAATCTTTTTAACCACTTTAAAGCATCCCTTTTTCAATACCATGATCTACCTTACACAAACTCCTTTAAGTCGTTCCCACAAACTCATATTCACTCATTCACAAGGCATTATAACTCCTTTGTTTACCAAAATTTGTTCAAGTCTTAAACACACTCCCACCATGACTTTGGTGTATCACAATGATGAAAGATCTGGGTCAAGAGACGACAATGATGAAATGGTCCTCTATGCAAAAAGATACGTTCAAAAGTTCATAAGAAATAAAATAAGGAAAGGCAAGGAGTTCAAGGAGTCAAATAATTAAAAGAAAAACAATGACAAGTGTTTTTGGTATTCAAAACACGGGTATCATATGAAAGACTGTCCTCAATGATCCCAAGAGGACAACAACAGGGTCAAGAAGCCTGTCCGACGATCATTCAACAAAAGACCAAAGAAGGAAGCCTTCATTGCCGCATAGGGAGATTCTGAACGGAGTGGTGACAATCAAACCTCAAACAACGACATCTCTAAAGATGGGAAGGCTCACCTATGCGTTGAAGAAGTGTGTTTGATGGCACAAGACAATGATGTCTCAGAATCAGAAGAAGAAGAAGAACAACATATGGTAATCTATTCTAAACTTATAAAAAGAATTCAAAAGGCTAAACTTCTAGGACTAAGAAAGTTTTCTCTTACATTAGTTGATCACCTGGAGGCATTATAAACTGAAAATGTTGAACTTTTGGAAGAAAATGAAAAAATTGAGAAAAACCTCAGATAAAAGCAAGGTAGACAATCTCATGAGGGCACTCCTGAAATTATAGAGTGATTATCGTGAAATTCTCTCCGCTCATGAAAAGTTGAAGCACGAAAAACAACCTGAAATTGATGAATTTATTGTTGCTCATAACAATAAAGAAAAGGACTAGCTACCATCAAAGAAAAATATTCTAAGATAGATGTTGTTTCTAAGACAACCATTAGGAGAAGCAAACAACAGGTCAGATGCCGGTCAAAGACCAGTCATAGAGATGTCTGCAGCTTATGCAGACTACCTGGTCATCAAGAATCCAATTGCTATAAAACGTGTTTTATGAGGCATTGGAAACTAAAGAAACTAGGACAAAAATGGGTAGTAAAAAATGATCTTAGAATATTTAATGGTGGAAATGGGTCCAACCTTTCTATGGACACTAACCCCACACCACTAACATGTAAAGTCCAGAATTGAATGAGAATGGACCCCTACTGATACATCGACAGTGGGTGCTCTAAACTCATGACAAGAGACAAAAATAAGTTCTTCTCACTCGAACCAGGAAGCCAAGGAATCGTCTCTTTTAGCGACAACAAGAAAGAAAAAAAAACATCGGTGTAGGTAAGGTTGGTATTACATCTGATTATGTCGTCGAATGTGTAAATCTAGTTCATGGTTTCAAATTCAACTTGCTTAGTGTTGCTCAAATTTGTGACAAAGACAATTCAATTCACTTCTATCCTACACATTGTAGCATAGTAAGTCAGAACAATGGCAAAGAGTTGTTAAAGGGAAAAAGGTGGAAAAACATTTACGTAACTAGTTTGGAGGATATTGACAGTCCTGATCTTCCATGCTTGACTGCTTCAATAGATGACTCTACACTATGGCACAAAAGACTAGGGCATGTTATCACTTCTTTATTAAGAAAACTTGTAGAGAAACAGTTTGTAAGAGGTCTCCCTGAGATTAAGAAATCTGAGACAAATCTTTGTGATGCCTGTGTTAGAAGTAAACAAACTAAGATTTCTTTTAAGTCAAAGAACTTAGTTAGTACATCCAAGCCACATGAATTACTTCACATGGACCTATGTGGACCCATGAGAAATCAAAAGTTTTGGAGGAAATTGGTATGTGTTTTGTAATTGTTGATGATTACTCACGGTTCTCTTGGACACTCTTTATTGCTTCCAAAGATGAACTCTTTGAGAAATTTCAAGCCTTTGCAGGAAAAGTCCAAGTACAACTCAATCTCAAGATGAAAACTCTTCGGTATGATCATGGGTCAGAGTTTGAGAATCAATAATTCATGGATATGTGTAAACAACATGGGATTAGTCACACATAATCAGTACCAAGAACACCCAAACAGAATGGGGTAGTTGAGCGAAAGAACAGAAGACTACAAGAGGTAGCCAGGGCCATGCTATTGGGGATGAGTCTTCCTCAGGTCTTCTAGGCAGAAGCAGTGGCAAATGCATGCTACATCACAAATAGAACGCTCATACGACCTATCCTCAACAAAACTCTCTCTATGAGTTAATCAAGGGAAGAAAACCAAACATAAGTCACTTCAGGACCTTCGGTTGCAAATGTTATGTCCACGATAATGAAAAGAGTCCCCTTGGAATGTTTGATGCCAGAAGTGATGTGGCCATCGTCCTTGGATACTCTGAAAGAAGCTGGGCATGCAAAGTATACAATAAAATGACACTGAAGGTGGAGGAAAGTGTGCGCGTGGTCTTTGATGAGGCTGACGCACTCAAGATCAAGAAATCTAATGAAGATGAAGAACTTGGATTTGATCTAGTTGATCAGGATCACACAGATAATCCCAAAGATGAATCACTGACTGAAGTAAACTTTCCTGACAGGTCAGCAATAGGTGAACAACAGGCCGATGAAGGAAACAATGATGTCGAGGATCCTCTCTCTCCATCAACCATTCATCAATCTCGTGAGGCTGTGTACAAAAATCATCCATTGGATAAATCATATCATACATATCCAAAGGAACTTGGACAAGAGCACATACTCGAGATCTTCTAGCGTTCTCAACGACAGTCTCATCCATCGAGCCCAAGAACGTCAAGGAAGCTCTTTGAGACTTAGACTGGATCATGCAATGTAAGAAGAAACTAAACCAGTTCGAAAGATGCAAAGTCTGGCATCTTGTGCTCGTCCTACTTATCAAGGATTACTTGGCACAAAATGGGTCTTCAAAAACTAACTGAATGAGATGGGAGAAGTAGTCCGGAACAAAGCTCGTATGGTAGCTCAAGGATATCGTCAACAAGAAGGATAAACTTCCAAGAAACCTTTGCTCCAGTTGCAAGGCAAGGATGAGTCCATCAGATTACTAATTGCATTTGTTGCACACAAAGGAATCAAACTCTTCCAACTTGACATCAAAAGTGCCTTTCTAAATGGGAATGTCAAAGAGGAAGTATATGTTGAGCAACCCCCAGGTTTTGAGACGGAAGAAGGAAAGGTCATGGTACTTAAACTCGACAAAGCTCTTTATGGGCTCAAACAAGCTCTAAGATCATGGTATAGTCGTCTTTCTTCTTATCTCTTGGAAAACCAATTCAAATGGGGAAAGGTGAATAAAACCCTGTTTGTGTACAACAACAAAAGGGATTTCCTTATTGTGCAAGTATATGTTAATGATATAACCTTGGGGCCTCTGATGAGAAATATTGCAAAACGTTTGAAGCATTGATGAAAAAGGAATTTGAGATGAGTGATCTGAGAGAATTGAAGTTCTTTCTAGGACTTCAAGTCAAGAAAAATGACGAAGGGACTATCATATCCCAAGAGAAGTATGTAAAGGATTAGCTAAAGAGATTTGGAATGGAGGAATGTAAGACGTTTGACACACCAATGACAGTCAACACCAAGATGGGCATTATGACTGGAGACCAACCGGTCGACCAGCAATCATATAGGGAGATGATTGGTTCTCTACTATATTTGACTGCCAGTAGACTGACATTATGTATAGCGTTTGCTTATTTGCCAGGTTTGAAGAAGATTGTTGGGCAAAATAGTAGTAAACTATCTTGCTAACTATGGGCAGTGAACCCAATCTTTGTAGTACAAAGGTCATATCCACAGAGACTTCGCAACTATTTAATTAATTATCAAGTTAGTAAATGTAGAAAAAGATAAATCAAAATGCATAAAATGTAAATAGGGGTTTAGCCAGAGGCAAGCTTGATTTGTTTTAGGATTAGTGCAGAAATAATAAACACAGTAAAATAAAGTAAATAGATGGAAAAAGGTATCCTAGGATAGCGGGGGAATTTCCTAAATTACTTAAATAATTTTATAATCCTGTCTCAATTATTTATTGTCTATTAGAGTTAATAATTGTCAGTTACGAACTCTTAGTAATAGCCTCAGTATTTTCCTGCTCAATCCGGAGTGTAAATTCCAAGGTTTATTCCTTTGTGGTACCTTGACTATCTCAAAATCATATGTTGATAGTTACCAAATAAATGCAGTAGTTTGTCACGCTAAGCATTTAACAATATTTGCTGAAAGGAATTAAAACAAGTTTAACAAGTGAAACAGGTGATAAAATATTTATTTAAGTAATATTAGGATCAAACCCCATCCTAGGATACGAATAAAATTCACTCAGACATTAACAGAAATAAAAAGAAAGCAAAGATAGCCATTTTGTTGGAGACTGCTGGAAGAGACGGGAGAGCGACTCGCTTCTGCTCCAGCTCCTTCTTCTCTTCTTCTTATCGTGCTTCTACTGTGTGGTGGAATGAAGAATAAAAATAAAATGGACAAGTGGAGGATAAGAGGATGGAATGGATCGTAGGTGTGGAACGATGATAAACTGTGGTGAACTGTGGTACTTTGGATTCAGGAAGGGATGGATTATTTGAGCAGAAGCAGCGTTGGTTTTATAGAAGAAAGGAAAGAAGGAAGAAGACAGAGGGAACACCGCGTGAGCAATTTAAGGGATACACCGCGTGAGGAATTTAAGGCAGGCGCCTGATATGGTTCAATGGAGTAGATGGATATGTTGCAGGCGCCACAAAGGAAGAAGCAATTGAGGAAGACAGTGGGCGAAGAAAACCAGTCGCGACTGTTTCTGGATCTGGTTGCATTTATTTCCTGTCCGTGCTTTTCATCAGGGACTAATTATCTCTTGTTCGTCCAGATTTCCACGGACACATTTCTTCTTGCTCACGTCCGCCCCTTGTCCGCCCTAATCTCCGCGGACGTGTTGCCCTTGTCCGTGCTTTTTTCCTCGGTCAGCACACGGACATATGTCCGTCCGGCCCTTGTCCGGCCCTGGTTCCTCGGACGTGTTTGCCCTGTTCGGCTCTGTTTGAGCGGACACAACACGGACACAATTTGCATTGTCCGGCCTTTGTTTCTCGGACAAGACACGGACAAAACCACTCACGTCCGGCCTTCTGTCCGGCCTGGGTTCCGCGGACATACATGGCCTGTCCGGCTTTGTTTGAGCGGACAAGACACGGACACAAGTCTTTGACTTGTTTTCTTCTGTGAACTTTGACCGGCTCTAGCTTCTTCGTTTGGACTCCGTTTTTCGAGCCGTTTGCGCCTACGCGTTCGTCTATTTGTCTACTTTGCTCCTAGCTTGGTTTTCCTCGTGTCTAACCAATAAATATGTGAGATAATCAATAAAACATAAACTAGAGGAAAAACATACGATAAATGAGAAATGAGCAAGAAAAGTGCTGATATAATATATGAAATACAACTATAAAACATGCTCATTTAGACACTTATCACACCCCCACACTTACCTTTTGCTTGTCCTCAAGCAAATCCATGTACCCAAGCAAGTAGGGAATGCTCAATACTAACAAATATTATTATGAAGGGTAGGATAAACAGGTGGACAATACATGATCTTTAAACTTTTCGAGGAGTGTGATCCATCAACTGTTGGGGGCATAGGTGTGCTCAGGGTAAAAATAAAATATAGAGTTTCGGGGTATGATCCGGAATACTTCAATGCTTCTCAGTTAAGGCGACTTTGAGAACTTTTACCATGGCCAACTTCTCTCAAGAATGGGCATTTAGGAGAAAACAAAAGGAAAAATAGATTTATCCATTTGTTTCACTTTTGCACAAGAGATGAAAAGATAATATGTAGGCCTCAAGCCTTTGTATTTAAGAACACTCAACTCTCTTTATTGGTTACCAATGGTGTCTCGCAAGTCCCTTATTTGTTTTTTTTTTATTTTGACAGAGAAGCACCCCTTAGCAATCCCTAAGAGAGTAGACAGAAGGAACCCCTGAGCGATAAAAATCCAACCATTTTAGATCATTTGGTCATTCCGCATAAAAATGCTCCTCAAAAGCAATAAAAATTTTAAATTTTTTGTACCATTTATCCCACAATTCATAACACTATTTATTCTTAAGGAGAACAACCCACATATAAAGGGTCCACGATATTGAATTTGGACAAACGCAAGATAAGCAGAGAGATTAAGCATTTTAAGCACAAAATATTGCCGAAAAGGGCACACTCCCCCATACTTAAATTGAACAATGTCCTCATTGTTCACTAGAAAAACAAGGGAAGGGTTCAGAAGACCTTTTCGGTAAGTAGATAAAATAGAGAGAACACAAAGCTCACGAATAATCATTTAAGCACATAAACGCTCCTCTACAGATTTTATTTAAATAAAAGCATAATTAAAGAAACTGGTACTCGCCTGAGATTGTTTTTGCTTGCGTTATAGGAGTTCCCCCACACTTGAGCTACAGCCTCAAGTAGCGTAGCTTGGTTGCGGTGTGGATATGAATTTGCACCTGCATAAGACACTAGAAGCAACCATACTATAAACGGGTTTTACAATTAGCAAAAACAAAATTTAAAGAGAACCTGAAATTAAAGAGCATAAAGGCATATAAAAGAAAAGTTCATCCGGGTTGCCTCCCGGAAAGCTGCCCTTCTTTAACGTCTTTGGCTAGACTCCCGCTTCGTTATCCTGGATCAAAAATATAAGTAGACAACAGCTCTGCCAGGAAAACGAAGTTGGTAGTAATTAAAAGCAAACCACCTGGATCAAAACAAAACGTTACTTCGGCAAATATAATAGGAAAATGAATACTCCACAAAACCTGGTGTTTGAGGAGGTACTGCCGGTAGCGTAGTTCTAACAGGAGACCAGGTGTGATCGGCTTTACTTCCTCAAATTGGAAGATGTAAAAATCCTCCTCTTGTTGTTGAGGCTTATGGTAAGAGCCGTGATGGAAATGAACATCCATCAGAATTAAGTACCCTTGAAAAGAAACAAAAATTTATACACAAAAGGGGCAAATACAAAAATAAGGAATGGATTGGGGCGGCAGAACGCGTTTGGAACTGTCGGCAGGCGCCTGATATGGTTTAACGGAGTAGATGGATATGTTTGTAGGCGCCACAAAGGAAGAAGCAATTGGGGAAGACAGTCGGCGTAGTTGCAACTCTATTAGTTGTCCGGTCTTTTTTCCACGGACAGTTCTATTTGTTGTCCGTCCATATTTCCATGGACATATTCTTCAAATTGGTGCGTCCGCCCCTTGTCCACCCTAATCTCCGCGGAAGTGATGTCCTTTGTCCGTGCTTTTTTTCTCAGTCAGCACACAGACATATGTCCGTCCGGCCCTTGTCCGGCCTTGGTTCCACGGACGTGTTTGCCCTGTCCGGCTCTGTTTGAGCGGACACAACACGGAGACAATTTGCATTGTCCGGCCTTTGTTTCTCGAACAAGACACAGACAAAACCACTCAGGTCCAGCCTTCTGTCCGGCCTTGGTTCCGCGGACATACATGGCCTGTCCGGCTTTGTTTGAGCGGACAAGACACGGACACAAGTCTTTGACTTGTTTTCTTTTACGAACTTTGACCTGCTCTAGCTTCTTCGTTTGGACTCCGTTTTTCGAGCCGTTTGCGCCTATGCGTTCGTTACTTCGTCTACTTTGTTCCTAGCTTGGTTTTCTTCATGTTTAAACAATAAATTTGTGAGATAATCAATAAAACATAAACTAGAGGAAAAACATACGATAAGTGAGAAATGAGCAAGAAAAGTGCTAATATAATATATGAAATACACCTATAAAACATGCTCATTTAGACACTTATCACACCCCCACACTTACCTTTTGCTTGTCCTCAAGCAAATCCATGTACCCAAGCAAGTAGGAAATGCTCAATATTAACAAATATTATTATGAAGGGTAGGATAAGGAGGTGAACAGTACATGATCTTTAAACTTTTCGAGGAGTGTGATCCATCAACTACTGGTGGCATAGGTGTACTCTGGGTAAAAATAAAAAATTAGAGTTTCGGGGTATGATCCGGAGTACTTCAATGCTTCTTAGTTAAGGTGACTTTGAGAACTTTTACCATGGCCAACTTCTCTCAAGAATGGGCATTGAGGAGAAAACAAAAGGAAAAATAGATTATACATTTGTTTCACTTTTGCATAAGAGATGAGAAGAAAATATGTAAGCATCAAGCTTTTGTTTTTTAAGAACACTCAACTCTCTTTTGTTGGTTACCAATGGTGTCTCGCAAGTCCCTTGTTATTTTTATATTTATATTTTGTGACAGAGAAGTACCCCTTAGCAATCCCTAAGAGAGAAGACAGAAGGAACCCCTGAGCGATAAAAATCCAACCATTTCAGATCATTTGGTCATACCGCATAAAAATTCTCCTCAAAAGCAATCAAAATTTTAAAATTTTGTACCATTTATCCCACAATTCATAACAGTATTTATTCTTAAAGAGAACAACCCACATATAAAGGGTCCACGATATTGAATTTGGACAAACGCAAGATAAGTAGAGAGATTAAGCATTTTAAGGACAAAATGTCACCGAAAAGGGCACTCACCCCCATACATAAATTGAACAATGTCCTCATTGTTCACCAGAAAAACAAAGGAGTGTTTCAGAAGACCTTTTCGGTAAGTAGATAAAATAGAGAGAACACAGATTTCACAAATAATCATTTAAGCACATAAACGCTCCTCTGTAGATTTTATTTAAATAAAAGCATACTCCCCTGAGATTATTTTTGCTTGCATTTATAGGAGTTCCCCCACACTTGAGCTTCAGCCTCAAGTAGCGTAGCTTGGTTTCGGTGTAGACATGAAGTTGCACCTGCATAAGACACTAGAAGTAACCATACTACAAATGGGGTTAAAAGTTAGCAAAAATAAAATTTAAAGAGAACCTGAAAATTAAAAGACCATAAAAGAAAATAAAATAAAAGTTTATCCGGGTTGCCTCCCGGGAAGCTGCCCTTCTTTAACGTCTTTGGCTAGACGCCTGCTTCGTTATCCTGGATCTAAAATATAAGTGGACAACTGCTCTGCCAGGAAAACGAAGTTGGCAGTAATTAAAAGCAAACCACCTGGATCAAAACAAAGCGTTACTTCGGCAAATATAATAGGAAAATGAATACTCCACAAAACCTGGTGTTGGAGGAGGTACTGCCGGTAGCGTAGTTCTAACAGGAGACCAGGTGTGATTGGCTTTGCTTCCTCAAATTGGAAGATGTAAAAATCCTCCTCTTGTTGTTGAGGCTGATGGTAAGAGCCGTGATGGAAATGAACATCCATCATAATTAAGTACCCTTGAAAAGAAATAAAAATTTATACACAAAAGGGGCAAATACGAAAATAAAAGAAAAACTAAACAGATAATAAACCAGATAGTTGGACCGAAGTCCCCGGCAATGGCGCCGCCAAAAACTTGTTGGGCAAAATTGTAGTTAAACTATCTTGCTAACTATGGGCAGTGAACCCAATCTTTGTAGTACAACAAGGTCGTATCCACAGAGACTTCGTAACTATCTAATTAATTATCAAGTTAGTAAATGTACAAAAAGATAAATCAAAATGCATAAAATGTAAATAGGGGGTTTAGCCGGAGGCAAGCTTGATTTGTTTTAGGATTAGTGTAGAAATAATAAACACAGTAAAATAAGTAAATGGAAGGAAAAAGGTATCCTAGGATAGCGGGGGAATTTCCTAAATTACTTAAATAATTTTATAATCCTGTATCAATTATTTATTGTCTATTAGAGTTAATAATTGTCAGTTACGAACTCTTAGTAATAGCCTTAGTATTTTCCTGCTCAATCCGGAGTGTAAATTCCAAGGTTTATTCCTTTGTGGTACCTTGACTATCTCAAAATCATATGTTGATAGTTACCTAATAAATGCAGTAGTTTGTCACACTATGCATTTAACAATATTTGCTGAATGGAATTAAAACAAGTTTAACAAGTGAAACAGGTGATAAATATTTATTTAAGTAATATTAGGATCAAACCCCATCCTAGGATACGAATAAAATTCACTCAGACATTAACAGAAATAAAAAGAAAGCAAAGATAGCCATTTTGTTGGAGACTGCTGGCAGAGACTGGACTGCTATTCGCTTCTGCTCCAGCTCCCTTTTCTTCTCTTCTTTTTATACTACTTCTGCTTCGCGGTGGAATGAATGAAAATAAAATGGAGAAGTGGGGGATAAGAGGATGGAATGGATCGTAGGTGTGGAAATGAGGTGAACGGTGGTCGATGGTGAACTGTGGTCACTTTGGATTCAGGAAGGGATGGTTTATTTGAGCAGAAGCAGCGTGGGTTTTATAGAAGAAAGGAAGAGGAAGAAGACAGAGGGAACACCGCGTGAGGATTTTAAGGAATGGATTGGGGCGGCAGAACGCGTGAGGAACTGTCGGCAGGCACCTGATAGGTTTAACGGAGTAGATGGATATTGTAGGCGCCGCAAAGGAAGAAGCAATTGGGGAAGACAGTCGGCGTAGTTGCAGCTCTATTAGTTGTCCGGTCTTTTTCCACGGACAGTTCTATTTCTTGTCCGTCCATATTTCCACGGACAAGACATGGACAAAACCACTCACGTCCGGCCTTGGTTCCGCGGACATACATGGCCTGTCCGACGGCAACGGCGCCAAAAACTTGTTGGGCAAAATAGTAAGGCAGGCGCCTGATATGGTTCAATGAAGTATATGGATATGTTGCAGGCGCCGCAAAGGAAGAAGCAATTGGGGAAGACTGTGGGCGAAGAAAACCACTCACATCCGTGGAATTAAACTCGGCGCCAAAAACTTGTTGGAGTAAAAGTGTGTTACAACTTCTACCACTTAGGCAGTGTACCTAATCGTTTTGCGGAATAGTGGAATTATGGGGTGTCGAACTCTTGGGGACCTTGCTGTGGTTTAATTGATAGTGTAAATTAACTGAGAATTCTAATTAGACTACTGAACAGAAACTTTATCATTTTTTGAGAGCAATTGTGGTTTAGAACTTAATGTAAACAAAACAGTAAAAAGAATAATTAATTAAAACAGATTAATAATGGCAGTTATAAAACTCTTTTGTTTTTAAGGAAGCACCCCGGGTTGTTCTGCTCACCGATTTTACTCAATTATATTACTGTAGACTTTCCCACTTTAGCAAGACACGGACAAAACCACTCACGTCCGGCCTTCTGTCCGGCCATGGTTCCGCGGACATACATGGACCGAAGTCCCCGGCAACGACGCCAAAAACTTGTTGGGCAAAATAGTAATTAAACTATCTTGCTAACTATGGGCAGTGAACCCAATCTTTGTAGTACAACAAGGTCGTATCCACAGAGACTTCGCAACTATCTAACTAATTATCAAGTTAGTAAATGTACAAAAAGATAAATCAAAATGCATAAAATGTAAATAGGGGGTTTAACCGGAGGCAAGCTTGATTTGTTTTAGGATTAGTGCAGAAATAATAAACACAGTAAAATAAAGTAAATGGATGGAAAAAGGTATCCTTGGATAGTGGGGGAATTTCCTAAATTACTTAAATAATTTTATAATCCTGTATCAATTATTTATTGTCTATTAGAGTTAATAATTGTCAGTTACGAACTCTTAGTAATAGCCTTAGTATTTTCCTGCTCAATCCGGAGTGTAAATTCCAAGGTTTATTCCTTTGTGGTACCTTGACTATCTCAAAATCATATGTTGATAGTTACCTAATAAATGCAGTAGTTTGTCACACTATGCATTTAACAATATTTGCTGAAAGGAATTAAAACAAGTTTAACAAGTGAAACAGGTGATAAATATTTATTTAAGTAATATTAGGATCAAACCCCATCCTAGGATACGAATAAAATTCACTCAGACATTAATAGAAATAAAAAGAAAGCAAAGATAGCCATTTTGTTGGAGACTGCTGGCAGAGACTGGACTGCTATTCGCTTCTGCTCCAGCTCCCTTTTCTTCTCTTCTTTTTATACTACTTCTGCTTCGCGGTGGAATGAATGAAAATAAAATGGAGAAGTGGGGGATAAGAGGATGGAATGGATCGTAGGTGTGGAAATGAGGTGAACGGTGGTCGATGGTGAACTGTGGTCACTTTGGATTCAGGAAGGGATGGTTTATTTGAGCAGAAGCAGCGTGGGTTTTATAGAAGAAAGGAAGAGGAAGAAGACAGAGGGAACACCGCGTGAGGATTTTAAGGAATGGATTGGGGCGGCAGAACGCGTGAGGAACTGTCGGCAGGCACCTGATAAGGTTTAACGGAGTAGATGGATATGTTTGTAGGCGCCGCAAAGGAAGAAGCAATTGGGGAAGACAGTCGGCGTAGTTGCAGCTCTATTAGTTGTCCGGTCTTTTTTCCACGGACAGTTCTATTTCTTGTCCGTCCATATTTCCACGGACAAGACATGGACAAAACCACTCACGTCCGGCCTTGGTTCCGCGGACATACATGGCCTGTCCGACGGCAACGGCGCCAAAAACTTGTTGGGCAAAATAGTAAGGCAGGCGCCTGATATGGTTCAATGAAGTATATGGATATGTTGCAGGCGCCGCAAAGGAAGAAGCAATTGGGGAAGACTGTGGGCGAAGAAAACCACTCACATCCGTGGAATTAAACCCGGTGCCAAAAACTTGTTGGAGTAAAAGTGTGTTACAACTTCTACCACTTAGGCAGTGTACCTAATCGTTTTGCGGAATAGTGGAATTATGGGGTGTCGAACTCTTGGGGACCTTGCTGTGGTTTAATTGATAGTGTAAATTAACTGAGAATTCTAATTAGACTACTGAACAGAAACTTTATCATTTTTTGAGAGCAATTGTGGTTTAGAACTTAATGTAAACAAAACAGTAAAAAGAATAATTAATTAAAACAGATTAATAATGGCAGTTATAAAACTCTTTTGTTTTTAAGGAAGCACCCCGGGTTGTTCTGCTCACCGATTTTACTCAATTATATTACTGTAGACTTTCCCACTTTAGCAAGACACGGACAAAACCACTCACGTCCGGCCTTCTGTCCGGCCATGGTTCCGCGGACATACATGGACCGAAGTCCCCGGCAACGACGCCAAAAACTTGTTGGGCAAAATAGTAATTAAACTATCTTGCTAACTATGGGCAGTGAACCCAATCTTTGTAGTACAACAAGGTCGTATCCACAGAGACTTCGCAACTATCTAACTAATTATCAAGTTAGTAAATGTACAAAAAGATAAATCAAAATGCATAAAATGTAAATAGGGGGTTTTACCGGAGGCAAGCTTGATTTGTTTTAGGATTAGTGCAGAAATAATAAACACAGTAAAATAAAGTAAATGGATGGAAAAAGGTATCCTTGGATAGTGGGGGAATTTCCTAAATTACTTAAATAATTTTATAATCCTGTCTCAATTATTTATTGTCTATTAGAGTTAATAATTGTCAGTTACGAACTTTAATAGCCTTAGTATTTTCCTGCTCAATCCGGAGTGTAAATTCCAAGGTTTATTCCTTTGTGGTACCTTGACTATCTCAAAATCATATGTTGATAGTTACCTAATAAATGCAGTAGTTTGTCACACTATGCATTTAACAATATTTGCTGAAAGGAATTAAAACAAGTTTAACAAGTGAAACAGGTGATAAATATTTATTTAAGTAATATTAGGATCAAACCCCATCCTAGGATACGAATAAAATTCACTCAGACATTAATAGAAATAAAAAGAAAGCAAAGATAGCCATTTTGTTGGAGACTGCTGGAAGAGACGGGAGTGCGACTCGCTTCTGCTCCAGCTCCTTTTCTTCTCTTCTTCTTATCGTGCTTCTGCTGTGTGGTGGAATGAAGAATAAAAATAAAATGGAGAAGTGGAGGATAAGAGGATGGAATGGATCGTAGGTGTGGAACGATGATAAACTGTGGTGAACTGTGGTACTTTGGATTCAGGAAGGGATGGATTATTTGAGCAGAAGAAGCGTTGGTTTTATAGAAGAAAGGAAGAGGAAGAAGATAGAGGGAACACCGCGTGAGCAATTTAAGGGATACACCGCGTGAGGAATTTAAGGCAGGCACCTGATATGGTTCAATGGAGTAGATGGATATGTTGCAGGCGCCGCAAAGGAAGAAGCAATTGGGGAAGACAGTGGGCGAAGAAAACCAGTCGCGACAGTTTCTGGATCTGGTTGCATTTATTTCCTGTCCGTGCTTTTCATCAGGGACTAATTTATCTCTTGTTCGTCCAGATTTCCACGGACACATTTCTTCCTTGCTCACGTCCGCCCCTTGTCCGCCCTAATCTCCGTGGACGTGTTGTCCTTGTCCGTGCTTTTTTCCTTGGTCAGCACACGGACATATGTCCGTCCGGCCCTTGTCCGGCCCTGGTTCCTCGGACGTGTTTGTCCTGTCCGGCTCTGTTTGAGCGGACACAACACAGACACAATTTGCATTGTCCGGCCTTTGTTTCTCGGACAAGACACGGACAAAACCACTCACGTCCGGCCTTCTGTCCGGCCTTGGTTCCGCAGACATACATGGCCTGTCCGGCTTTGTTTGAGCGGGCAAGACACGGACATAAGTCTTTGACTTGTTTTCTTTTGCGAACTTTGACCGGCTCTAGCTTCTTCGTTTGGACTCCGTTTTTCAAGCCGTTTGCGCCTACGCGTTCATCTTTGTCTACTTTGCTCCTAGATTGGTTTTCCTCATGTTTAACCAATAAATTTGTGAGATAATCAATAAAACATAAACTAGAGGAAAAACATACGATAAGTGAGAAATGAGCAAGAAAAGTGCTGATATAATATATGAAATACACCTATAAAACATGCTCATTTAGACACTTATCAAAGATCCAAGAGAAAGTCTCGTCAGATGTGTAAAAAGAATCCTGTGTTACATAAAGGGAACAATGAATCTTGGTCTCTTTTACCCTAAGTTCACTAACTATAACATTATAGGATTTTCAGATGCGGATTATGGAGGATCTATCATCAATAGAAAGAGCACTTTAGGGATAGCATTCTTTGTTGGGTCATGTCTAATTCATGGGGATCAAAGAAACAACAAAGTGTTGCAATCTCAACAACTGAATCTGAATACATTGCTACGGCAAGCTGCTGTGCTTAACTCGTATGGCTTAAAGAAAAAATTGGTGATTATGGCATCAAAACAGGTACATTACCAATTACGTGTGATAATACAAGTGTCATCTCTATTTCCAAAAATCATGTGCATCACTCTCGTACCAAACATATTTGTAACGACCCCAAAACCACCCAGGTTAAGAGACCGTTACATGCCGCGTGCTTATTACCTAAGACACGCAAGGCAACATTAGCGAACCACAAAACTGAACTAAATACCCTTTATTTAACAAGTACCAATTACAATCCTACATAGTTTACAATACCGGAAGCTAGTAAATACAAAAAGGGCCTCAAAGCCAAACATCTAAATACAAAACCAAATCCAAAACTAAAAGTGAATGCCAAAGCTTCAAACACGAACTAAGACCTACAAATCAGACGGATATATGGGTGAGCACAACTATTGCTCAGCAGGTGATAAACTTCACCAGCTGAGCACGCTCAAAACATAATCTGAACATACATTTATTGAAACACCCCTAAACGGTTAAATACATTAAACCATAACCGCGTGAAGATTTTTCGATAATAACGTGTCACAATATGTGGGACACGTAATAGCGTACGAACAATCAAACTAAGAGCGGACATATATATGTCCGAGAACGTGACAACATGTCACCACCTAAGGTATATTATGAAGTCAAATGTAATTGTACAAAGCTTATATATAAAGATCACACTTGGAACAAAATAATAATATTGTTACAAGTTATATTACATAATTCAAGGTTATAAGTATTTATGACATGTTATATAACATGTAATGTCTAAGGTAACCTTATGCTAGATATTTAAACTATAAGAACACATCAAATTAAGAACTAACACATGAAAAAGTCTTAAAAAGGACATGTAACACATGACTTATATTAATGGTGTACAAACTAGCTAACATGATATTATAATATACCAAATGAAAACAAACACTAACATTAAACTAGAGCTGATCATTTAATATCAAACAAGAGGGGACATTAGGACACTTAAATACTCCATGAGTTGGACATTACATTTTCTACACATATTCATCTTAAACTATAAACCAAGGCAATAAACAAACTCGGTCATTATCTAAGCTCACCATCACCGAAAATGTAGCTATAATAATCAGTAACATGTTCTAGATTCTTGCCCCTTGAAGGTGCATAAGAATTATCCTTACATCCTAGTCTAATACAAGTTACCAGCCTTACTAAAATGCTAACCCACCCATGCTTGTTCCATGATTTAAAGTACATCTATTCCCTTGAGCCCTACTATCCAAAAATCTGTATTAAAAACAAATTCAGCCTACTTCAGAATCTGGTTGTCAACTCCAATATATCCCCATGTGTAAAGTGTTATCAAAATAAAAAACAAATATACATGAACCAGACTTGCATTGCTGTTGTCGATCTCAGTAAAAAAAAAACTAATATTCAGTCAAGACCATTCATGCTGCTGATTTCTATGTCTCATAATCAGTCACATTAAATTATTCCTTCATGCCCACACTCCTTTGAAACTTGGAGACCACAGAGTTGTGTCTGAGTTCGGTTAAGATGACCAAGGAGTCAATTCTGGTGCATCAGACTTAGTGCTCCAAACTCTCACAAATACCTCATTGAAACTTCCACCCACTAGCACCTAATTAGTCTTCTGCATTCAGTTTTCTTTTGCCTCTGTCCTCTGATTAATACTCTTGTTCAGTTCCTCCTCTTCACATATACATGCCCCTATTGTTGCTTGTTCAGAGTTTTCTCCTCTCCTCAATACACTGTTGTCAACACTCCAAGTATTGGTTAGCAACAAAAATAAAGGACTCTCTCAGACACACACGACCTGTCGCATTCTTGATTCCAGTAAAAGCATACCAGGGACTGTTTTTTTTTCCCAATTCCCGCGCCCATGGACTCAGTAGCAACCCGTGTTTAATTAATAACTCACCCAGCTTCTTCCCTTGAGCCATCGTCTCACTGTAACTAGCTCAGTTTGCTCTGTTCCAAAGCAAGAACCCATTTCAGTTGTGCTAGTTCTGCCGCAGAGCAATCCAGTTGCCCTTTCAAACAAGGTAGACATCAGTTGCTCAAGCCTTCTCATTTCCTTCTGTTTTTATGCCGAGAATATTTTTCTACTGCCTAACTCATTCCTCCTCATTACTTGAGTGACATTGCCTGTAAATGAACGCATGAAGAGTGCCTAAGCCCTCCAGGAAGAAGAGCCTATTTCTGTTATAAAATGACAGGCCAAGTTAAACTTACAATCAATTTCCTTCACATCCTATCCCATCTGTTTATTGGTGCCCGAGAGAAAAATATATGGATGACTCATTCACTTTGTGTTTCTCACATGCACAAATCTCCCTTGCACGAGCTGTGTATTGCTCCCTTCTGAAAAAAATAATATATAACTAGAAGGTGAAGCTTCTGAAATCTCCATCGCTTTACCCATTTATTCCTCTGGTTTATCAAATTCCAACATGTGGGTAATTTCTCCTCAGATTACTGTCGAGTGATCAAAGTCTTGGAAGTCTCGTTGGTGCCAAGAAACAACCAAGGGAAGACAGCTAGGATAAAGAGGTGAGCCATGTCTAAACATAATACACCAACATAAAATGAAAGAAAATAATCTGTCAAGTGTAACTTGATAACCAGTTCCTTTAGTATTAAAACATTTCAGTAGTTCTAAGCATGTTGTTTTAGGTCTGTTCTTGATGTAAAATCATGGCGAACCACTTAACTGAATGAGAAAATAACTTGGGAAACCAGAAATCAGATTCAGAGAACAGAAGAAAATAATAACAGAAAAGATACATCAGTTCAGATTCTAGTTCTGCGGTTTTGTTTTGATTTCTGTATACTAACTTCTCCAGGGTAGAATAAGGTTAGTATGGAGTTAAGAATGTATTTAAAACATTGTTGATACGCATGTCAAAGTCATCAATACGTGGGAGTGTTTTAAAAGAAAAGAAAAAAACATAACCTGATGCACTAAGGGTAGAGGAATAAACTGAAGTATGTTTCAGTTTTATTTTCAGTGCTACAGACTTGTGTAAAGAAGTTTTAGAGGTGCAGACATTGTTGACTAGGGTTGTTTTATAGTCAAAACTGTATTGAGAGATGTAACTAAATGGGTAAACAAGCTGGGGAAACTAGTAGTCAGGTTAAGCAGCAAAAATGAAAGATGGAAGTAAAGTAATATCAGATTTTCGGTTTCAAGTTGCAATTTATTCTTAGTCCTGTATAATGACTTTTATGAGGTTTGGTTCTTGCTGTTTCGAGTTGTTTAGAGGTTCAAATTGTGTAGGATACTAAATTAAGCAGTTAGACAACCTAGGGGGAAACTAGAAACCCAAAACCATGAACGAATAAAGAGATAGAAGAAGGTAAATTAGTTTATGTTTCTGTTTAAGTTTTGGGATTTATCAGTGAGGTAAGCAATGTTGTTGTGGGTTCTTTTTGAGGATATAATCACATTAAGACACCTAACTAAGAAGCTAAATGATTTGGGGAAAAGAAAACTGAAGAACCAGATTAGTAAGTAACAGAAAATGAAAAACAACAGTTTTAGTGTTTCAGTTTTGTTTCAGTTTTTCTGGTTCTGTGTAAAAGATTTTCAGGAACCTAGCCCTTGTTGCCTTGGGTTGTTTTGTGGTTCAAACTATACTAAAACACATAACTAATTAACTAAAGCAAATTGGGGTAAATTGATAGTCAGTCTGTAAACAAAGAACATAAAAAGAAGAAGATGTGGCAGTTTCTTTCTCAGTTTCAAATTGTTGAGTTTTCAGTTTTCAGATTTCTGTTTTGTTGTGATCTATGTCATTTGGGTCTGTTGGAACTTAAAAAGTATCACACCCTAAACTACTTGAGTTGGTAATGAGAGAAAGTTGAAAGTCAATCCGTGAACAAACAAAAAAAAAACTCAGAAGAGAAGTGTTTAGTTCATATTTTTGTTTTCAGTTTACAGGTCTGTGTAAAGGACTTCTCAGGGGAGTGTTCCTTGTTGCTTTAGGTTTGCTCGAGGATAAGAATATATCACAATACTTAACTAAGAAGCTAGAGCAAAGTGAGGAAAATCGAAAGCCAAATCCTGAATAAAGAAATGAGCTCGAGGGAAAGACATCATAATGTATGTTGCAGTTTTTCCTGAAACATATGCTATCTGTATAAAAGTATTTCAGAGGGCTATAAGGGCTTCCATTGAGTGGTTTAAGGGCTTAAAGCCTTGCTAATTCATCTAACTCAGTAACTAAACCATTTGGGAGAATTAGAAGTTAATTTAACCAGCTAACAGCAAGGTTCAAGAAGGAGAGAACTGATTCTGTTTCAGTTTCTTTTCTGTAATTCTTACCTCAGTATAACTAAAATACAAGTAGTATAAGAGTGTTGTGCTGGCTTATTAATAAACCCAAAACCTAGCTAATGCACCTAAGTAAGTCTGTATGAAGAAATGGGTGGAATTAGAAACTTATAAGTGAACTAAAAGGAAGGAATGAAGGAGTGTTGCACTGAGGTTGATTCAGGTTGTGGTAGTCTATTGTTTTCTGTATAGCTGTAATACCGATGAGTTAAGAGGGTTGGTTTGGTCGGAAATCAAGATTATAACCCTGCCAATACCCCTAACTAAGAGTAGTGGCACGTTGGGTGAAATTAGAAAACAAATAATGCAGTAACAAGAGAAACTAGAAGGAAGTGTGCATGGAGTTGTTCGGTTCTCTAAACCTCTGTTTCAGTATGGTTGATTTCCAAGGAGCTAAGAGTGTGATGATGGTTTAAAAATAAACCCAAATCATAGCTAATAACTACAGCTTGGTTAGCAAAACGTTTCGAGAAGATTACACATCAGTGGAGCTAACTAGAAACAAGAGTCAAGAAGAAAGATATAGGTTGTGGTTTCAGATTTCGGTAAAAAAAAATATTGTAGCATCTGTCGAACTGTTTTATAGGAGTGTATGAGTGTGATGCTAGTCTGTTAATGAACCCAGAACAGACCTAATAAATTTATCAAAATGGAGGGAATACCTTGGGAAGGTTAGACATCGTTAGATACATTAAAAGTGTGATAAGATAAGGTTATATACATGAACTTTATTTCAGTTTTGAAACCGTTGAGCTTCGGTATAAGTGAGTTCCGAAATTATTTGAGGAGTTTTATGGTGTTGTTAATGAGCTTAAAACGTACCTATTTAGTTAAGGAAGGTATACATCTTAGGGGAATTAAAATCCACCTTAGAAAAACTTGTTACATGTTAGTGCTTATAATACTCTAAAGCATTAGCTAGAGGATGGACTTAAGGTTAATACTTGGAAAGTTTCTAAGGGCTAGTATAAGTTGAACATTCAAAAGTTCACCTAGGGAACAACACCCGATAAAATGGGATAAACTAGGAAAATGTTACAACTGTCGTAGCATGAAATCATAATACTTACAAGTTGTTTTAATTAACGTTAGGGCCATAACGAACGCCAACCGGGACCCCGTGTGTGAGACAACTCTTGCTTCTGAATAAGGTATGGATATGTGTGGTCCGTATGCTGCCTTGTTACACGGCTTGTTTGTTGTGTGCCTTGATTGACAATGACCATAAGACTAAAGCATGAAATTGGACTGCTTGTATTATCTTGCTTATATGCTTGTCCCATCATTGTTGCATATTGCATGCGCGCACACAGTAGTTTAGTCCCTTCTCGTTTATGGAACTTGAGATGAAACCCGATGAACTACGCAAGCAAACAATAAACTCTATAAAGGGAAACTCCTCTCTAACTATAGAGTACTTCAAATGACACCCACTATGATGTCGAACTATTAATGAGAATGATAAGTAACATTTAAAATCAATAGGGAGACGGACCCTTTGTATCCAGGGCAGAGGCCAGTAACATTTAAAATCAACGGGGAGAGCTATTGTGGAGCACGTCCTGGGGTCTAGAGGTGACCCCTCTTTCTCGACGCATGATGCCGGGAATAGAGGATTAGCTATGGAGAAGACGTTCTCCAACTGGTGGTGATAAGTGAATTCACAAATAATCCTTAAAGAAACAAGGAAAGATTGGCACCTACATGATATGGTCACGGGATCTAAACTATATCCCTAGACCTGGTGCAAGGAAAGAGAAAGAAAATACACATTATGGGAACAAGGGAAAAGAAATGAAAACACACAACGCTCGAATGATCCCATAGTGAGGATCATTGGTATAACATACCTATGCACACGTCTTATTATTTACATGATCGTTGTTGCTATACTAGCAACTTGTTGTGCTTGGTTGCGTGTTTGATGTTACTATGATGCGAGCATGTTATGATTGGTTGCTTGTTGCTAATGCTTTGCTACCTTTAAGTGTGTATGATATCATGATGTGTGGTAGTGTGCTTTACTGCTTTATTACAGCATGTAACCCGACCTAATGATATTCGATCAAGTAATCATGTAGCCCGGTGACATACGGGCTACACATATTCATACTCAGCGTAGTTTGCTGAGTCCTTTACAACCCAAATTTTACAAGTATTGAGTCGGATGATAACGGAGCGTAGGCGGGATGGTTACCATGGGGGTAGTCCATCAAGGCATAACTTTTGAGTTTTGAGTTGTATGTTTAATGTATGGGTTGTTACTATGTATTATTAAACCCGAGATGCACTTTTTGGGAGGTGGGGGCCATCTCTCCCAATTGGTTTGTCCACTTTTGAGTTGTTGGTTATTGGGTTTCTCTCATTCATTCCTAGTCCTTGTGGCTACTTGAGTCTTTCTACTCCTAACTGGAACTGAATCTAACTTAAGCATTGGATGATTCTCGAAACCTCCTACAAGTGGACATAAAAACTATAAATAGGAAATTTTATAATTCTGGATTAGAAAGGTACGAATGATGTGATATCGATGTTAGATGATACGAGCGGGAAGAATACATTGATACATGATTCGAAACTTAAAGGTTATAGATATGTGAAGACTTGAAATGATGTGATGTTACTAGCAACCTAATGGTTACTACATAAAATATATACTATCGCAATCAAATGCAATATGTAACCGGTAGTAGTCAATTGCTTTAGTTCTTGGTGGAACATAAGAACAATGATGATGATAAGGAAACTATATATCCTATGTTACACATAATTATGAACGGTAATACAAACTAAACATGTCGTTGTAACAATGACATGTTTGTAACATTCAGATACCAAGAACTAAATCGTTACTACAAAGCATACATGAATTAAAGCCAAAAGGTCAGCCAGGAAGACCAATTCAGACGCTCAAAACCACACTAAAGGCATGAACTTCCGACCTCTAGAGTAAATGGATAGACAAGCTACTACCCACCGAGACTGTGTATAAATTAAAATACCCCTTGCCAGTCAAGAGACTTTTACTCCTATACAATGAAACCATCCACATCCTTGAAAGGCATAGTGAGGGAAGCCAAAACCTGAACGAAATAAGAGTCGCACAGCAGAAGCTGGTGGACCGTATCTCACACTTTCTAGTGGATAGATCGGTATGGATACTGATAAGAATCCTTGAGACATAAACTAAGCCATTAACATAGTCAAGACATTTGATAGGATTATAAGGTAAGCTACATTGCATAGGAACAAGAAAGCCCCATGAGACTTAAACATCTTGAACCAAGGTTCAAGGATGATATAATAAGGATTACGTGGGCGTAATCCATTTTTAAGGGGGGTAGGCGCGTTGCGTTTTTACTGGGTTATTACCCGTTTGTGGTGTTGTTTTGGTTGCTATGTGTGTGAACTGTGCATGGATTGGTTTGAAGGAGTTGTGGTTATGAATGAATGGCTTGTTCTCTTGATTACATGTGTGTATAGTTTATGAATATTACTGGTACATCAAAATACTATTTAGAACTTGGTGAAGCCACAGATGTGGCGTGGTGCTTGTAAGCACAAATGGTGAAATAGAACTGTGGAATTTGCGAGACATGATCCCTTGGTTAGAAATAACGAATTCGGGACTTGATCCTTTCACTATGTGTATTCCTACAACCACACGTTGGTTAGTAGGTCTGTGTGTATGAGTTGTGTAGAATTGTGTGTGTGTGTATTGTATTGGATGTACTCTGTGCTATAAATGAATGTTGTGTACCTTGGGTTTACACCTCAGCATGTTATATATACATTGCTAATACCTTGGACTACTATGAAAACTTGTGAGAAGCCATTAATGTGGCATGGTGCTTATGAACACACATGGGTAGTGAGAATTATGATATATGGGACTTGATCCCTTGGTTATCGTGAATGAATGTGGGACTTGATTCCAAGGGTTAACGAGAATGGGAAAACATCGATTAAGGAAGTAAGACTTCGGGATGAGGTCTCTTTTAAGGGGGTAATTTGAAACACCCCTAAACGGTTAAATACATTAAACCATAACCGCGTGAAGATTTTTCGATAATAACGTGTCACAGTATGTGGGACACATAATAGCGTACAAACAATCAAACTAAGAGCGACATATATATGTCCGAGAACGTGACAACATGTCACCACCTAAGGTATATTATGAAGTCAAATGTAATTGTACAAAGCTTATATATAAAGATCACACTTGGAACAAAATAATAATATTGTTACAAGTTATATTACATAATTCAAGGTTATAAGTATTTATGACATGTTATATAACATGTAATGTCTAAGGTAACCTTATGCTAGATATTTAAACTATAAGAACACATCAAATTAAGAACTAACACATGAAAAGTTTAAAAGGACATGTAACACATGACTTATATTAATGGTGTACAAACTAGCTAACATGATATTATAATATACCAAGTGAAAATAAACACAAACATTAAACTAGAGCTGATCATTTAATATCAAACAAGAGGGGATATTAGGACACTTAAATACTCCATGAGTTGGACATTACATTTTCTACACATATTCATCTTAAACTATAAACCAAGACAGCAAACAAACTCGGTCATTATCTACGCTAACCATCACCGAAAATGTAGCTATAAAAATCTGTAACATGTTCTAGATTCTTGTCCCTTGAAGGTGCATAAGAATCCTCCTTACATCCTAGTCTAATACAAGTTACCAGCCTTATTAAAATGCCAACCCACCCATGCTTGTTCCATGATTTAAAGTACATCTATTCCCTTGAGCCCTACTGTCCGAAAATCTGTATAAAAAACATATTCAGCCTACTTCAGAATCTGCTTGTCAACTCCAATATATCCCCCTGTGTAGAGTGTTATCAAAATAAAAAAAAATATACATGAACCAGACTTGCATTGCTGCTATCGATCTCAGTAAAAAAAAAGAAACTAATCTTCAATCAAGACCATTCATGTTGCTGATTTCTATGTCTCATAATCAGTCACATTAAATTATTCCTTCATGCCCATACTCCTTTGAAACTTGGAGACCACTGAGCTGTGTCGGATTTCGGTTAAGATGACCAAGGAGACAATTCTGGTGCACCAGAATTAGTGCTCCAAACTCCCACAAATTCCTCATTGAAACTTCCACCCACTAGCACCTAATTAGTCTTCTGCATTCAGATTTCTTTTGCCTCTGTCCTCTGATTAATACTCTTGTTCAGTTCCTCCTCTTCACATATACATGCCCTCGTTGTTGCTTGTTCAGAGTTTTCTCCTCTCCTCAGTACACTGTTGTCAACACTCCAAGTATGGGTTAGCAACAAAAATTAAGGACTCTCTCAGACACACAAGACCTGTCCCATTCTTGATTCCAGTAAAAGCATACCAGGAACTGTTTTTTTTCCAACTCCCGCACCCATAGACTCAGTAGCAACCAGCGTTTAATTAATAACTCACCCAGCTTCTTCCCTTGAGCCATCGTCTCACTGTAACCAGCTCAGTTTACTCTGTTCCAAAGCAAGAACCCATTTTAGTTGTGCAAGTTCTGCAGCAGAGCAATCCAGCTGCCCTTTCAAACAAGGTAGACATTAGTTGCTCAAGCCTTCTCATTTCCTTCTGTTTTTATGCCGAGAATATTTTTCTACTGCCTGACTCATTCCTCCTCATTACTTGCATGACATTGCCTGTAAAATGAACGCATGAAGAGTGCCAAAGCCCTCCAGGAAGAACATCCTATTTCTGTTATAAAATGACAGGCCAAGGTAAACTTACAATTAGTTTCCTTCACAGCCTGTCCCATCTGTTTATTGGTGAAATACCCCAAACCTAGTTATGTTGTTTAGACATTTAAACATGGTATATTAAGACTAAAAAGAGTCTTAGAAACATTAGTAAGCAATTTAAACCATAGAAAACACAAAATGTGATTTAAGGTCAATAAGAGCCAAAATGTGCTCTAAGCTTGGGATAAGCTTGGTTAAGACCTAACGAACTTATCAAGACCTTATTTATATACTAATGAACATGTTAAACCAATTAGCAAAGAAAACCAAGTTTGAAAACAAGTTAAAACACAAAATGTGCTTTAAGAGTTTAAAGCACATTTTTGAAAAATTGTCTTGTAAATGAGTTTAGAATGGCTAAATGTCCAATTACTCTTAATTAACATGTGTACTATATAGTATCACATTTGGGGAAGTCTATATCTATGGGAAATCAAAAATTTCACTTCTATGAGCCTTGTTTTTATGAATAGTGACTTTAATAAGCTAGTTTGTAACATATGTTATTATAAGTGGGACAATTGATTAATAAAGACTAAAATACCCCTAAGTACTATTGGGGGCCGGTTTTTAAGGTGGGTGACTCACCACCCTTGTTAACATGTTAAGTAAATAAAAGATGACTACTTAGTTACTATTTACTTTATTAAGTACAAATATCTTCTAAAAGCAAGACTTATCTTATCTCTCTTTACTTCTTTCATTTCCCACCGTTCTCCAACACTTCACCTTCTCCATTCTTGCTCTCTCTCTCACGGTAATACACCACCACCATCAAAACTCCATCTTTGATCACTTGTAATTCCTAGCTCACTTAAACTAATCAAAACAAAAACACCCATTCTCTTCCTCTCATCAAGCTCTTCATTCCTATCTTCTCAAAACTTCAAGACCACCATTTTGGTGCCATGGAGTTCCACCATTGAAGGAGCTTGAGCTTATTTTCTACATATTATTGTTCTCCTTGCTTCTAGGTAAGGAATCTCAAATAAAACTTCATTTCCTCCAAGTTTTGTTGTTGACCGAAAATGCCTATGAAGGTGCTCTTATATGGCTTTGTTCTAGCTTCATTCCAACCTTTCAAGGACTTGGTGGAGTCCTCTCTTGATAGATATTCAAACTCTCTTCAAATACCAAGGTAAAACAGCTATCTTAATGCTTTTGAAACAATGTAAAACATAGGGTTTACAATGAGTTTAAGCTTGGAGCTTGTATACTCATTACATTGCTTGTATATTGTTTAGTAGTTGACAAGGAATCAAATACCTAGCCGATTTTAAACAAGGAAACAAGAAAGAAGTTTGTGTGAAAAGAGGTAGTAAACATGCTAACCTAATGTAGTTTAATGCCTTAGGAGAAATGAGCTTATAATGCTTGTCAAAATTACCTAAAGAGCAAATGGTAAATGACTTAGTGAAATGTTCTCAAGGAGACTAGTAAAAGGACATATGTGTTGTTGTATGTATTTGCAGGTCAAAGGCATATATATTGTGGAAATTCAGTGTTTAAGGTTTAAGCATTTTAAGGGCCTAAGTGCCATGCAATTTAAATATGCACTATATTGTAATGTAGTGTAATTTGGGTGAAACCTTGTGTGTGAGGCTGTTCTTGGTGAATTTAGGTGTTCTTGTGTGCTTAATGGAGAAAACAATGTGTTTTGGGCTTAGTAATGTTCTAGGAGAACCCATGTCAAAAATTAGGTAATGTATAGGAGGTTATAAGTGTTTAAGAGAATTTTGGGGAACTAGGAAGTCTTGTGAAGGGCTAGGCATTTACTAGGAAAGAAACTATGTATTAAGATGTTTTAGAGTGCAAAAAGGACTTAGACATTGTCTTGAAGGTTTTAGAATACAGTGGGTGTTTAGGAATACACCAAAGTCATTTTGGAGTTGTTCTAGGGATCATGCAACTTTGGTAAACAAAGAGAAGGGACAAACTTGTAAGAGAAACTACAAGAATGACATAAGGATTTAGGTGTAAGAAAAGATGCTTAAGAGATGTCGTGTAAATGGTGAGGAAATATTTTGGTATAATGGCTACAATAGGCATGAAACATCATTTAGAAACTTAAGGAGAAAATACTATAAGTGTTAGAGGTTTGGGTGGAAATTGGTTAAGTATTTAAAGGCTTAGAAAATGAGTGTTTTGCCTTGTCCGAACATCCGTCCGGACATGGACGTTCGGACAGGCCTGTTGCGTAAAAAATTTCAGAGTCTCGACTTGTGTCTAACCTTGGGAAGTCCGGACACAAGTTCGGACGTGCCTGCTTCTACTTTGAAATTCTCTCGACCCATGTCCGAACTTCCGAAGTCCGGACACAAGTTCGGACAGGCGTCTATTTTCAGTTTTGAGTCTCGACTTGTGTCCGAACTTGGGAAGTCCGGACACAAGTTCGGACAGGCCACTGTATGGACCAAAAACTTTGTTTTAAGGTAGAAAACGTTGTCTAAAAATGGTGATTAGTTAGTAATGATGATATGAGGTTAATTAAGACATGTTAGGAGTGTTATAATGGAAATTAAAATGGTGAAGAGTTATAATAAGTGTGAAAATAAAATATAATAGATATGTGAAGAAGTAACAAGTTAACAATGGACTAGTGCGTTAATTAACCGACGTTACTAATGGTTTAGGATTCTCTCAAGGTGGAAACAAATCGAAGCAAGGACCAAGGTATGGTTTTCTTGCAGTCTGTTGCCTACCGGTTTACACCGGCTTGTGTGTTGTTTGTTTTTCTGTGTGTTTATGACTTTGTAAGATTAAACCATGTAAGAGTTTACAGTTGTTAAATATTATTAGTTATTAAGTATGACTCTCTCTTCCTTGTGTGTGTCTAACAAGACTCGACCTATTATTGTGATTTGTGTATTGAGTTCAATAATGAACTGCTAACAAGTGCTAACGGGGGAAGTGAGGAGTCCGGTCTGTTCCGGCCACGCGTGTGAGTATGGGAGTCGATGTCATAACCGGTTCGATTCTCTGTGTATGTTATGGTTGTTTTCCAACTTGGTTTCCAACCTTCCCTTTAGCTTAACCAAGGCTATTTTACTGACTCACGTCGGGCCACAGGGGCATACTATGTGTTGTTTCGGTGTGCTTGGATCACTATATCCGAGGCACCTTGTGTTAATTATCCGTTCAATCTAACAGGACGGTAACGAGTTATGTAACGAGCTTAGCATGAGCATGGCAACATTCTCTAGGCTCTCCATGGGAACTAATTGTGTTGGTTCACTTCCTAAATGGAATTGTTCTTGTGTGTTATGTGTGATGTTGTGTACAATACCCATGTTACGATATATGTATATGTTGAGTGTTTAAAAATGAATGCCATGTCATCATGACAATTAGTTGCGCGCATCCCGGTAGCCGATGGGCTGCGTGTTAACCATGCAGGCCAAGGGTTGCTGACCCCCTCAGGGGCTCCATATTTCTTTTACTGCAGGATGAGGATCGATGAAGCGGAATGGCTTTAGATTCTAGGATGCAGGTTTACTTTTGATTACTTTTGGATGTTGGGCCCGGGATGCGCCTGTGCTCCCGTAGCGTTATATATTTTGGTTGTGAACAGTTTATAGTGACAGTATACAGTAAAGGATGTAAGTAAACACTCGGTATTATGTTAATGTTTATGTGGTTATTAGTTCTATGCTCGGGAGTCTGATCATCAGACCGATACACTTGTATTTATTCAGCCTTGTTAACCACGTGGGTGGTTGACGGCGTTGTAGCACCAATCGTTTAGTTATTGTTTAGTTGTTTAAATTCCGCTGCGATTTCAAGTAATGCTATGTGCGTAGTAGGGGTGTTACAAAAAGTGGTATCAGAGCGAAGTATCGCTCTGATGACTAGAATACCGAGCTTAGGGATATACCGAGTTAGGAGGTCTAGCAACAGTTACCTAAGTGAACAGTTATGGAAAGGTTAACCACTAACTAAGTGTGGGAATACCTTATGGTCGGGAAAAACGTTACAACCGTTGGACCGATAAGTGTGCAAGCATATTGCTAATGAATGTTCATGTGAATTCAGATGTCAGGTCGACCGAGAGGTAGAGGCCGTGGACACGGTACTGGAGATACGGATGACCAGGGCGAGAATACTACGGCCCAGGTTATGGCCGAAGCTGTAGCGGCCGCCGTAGCCCAAATGGTCCCACAACTTGTAGCTGCGATTCAGCAGGGGCAACAGCCCGGAGTTCAACCACCACCACCGCCACCGCCATGAGAGACCAACTAGGTCAAGGCGTTGGCTGATCTGAGGCCACCATCATTCAGTGGGGAGACCGACCCTCCTAAGCTGGAGGCGTACATCTCCGAGATGGAGACCGCCTTCGAGACCTTAGCGGTGCCTGAGGAGGTCAAGGTTTGACTTGCCGCATACTATTTGAAGGGTTCGGCACAGAGCTGTTGGAAGCTAGTACGGGAGGGCAGAGTTGCTGACCCGACCTTTCAGTGGAGGGAGTACACGGCTCTGTTGCGAGCCAAGTACTACCCGATACACGTGCAAGAGGCCAAGCGCCTAGAGTTGGACAATCTGAGGCAAGGGGATAAGATGACGGTAGATGAGTACTACTCAGCCTTCATCGGACTTATCCACCTGCTACCGGATCTGGGTTACTCAAACCGGATTCTTGTGAACCGTTTCTACAACGGAATGAGCTACCGCCTACGCTATGGCATGGGGCCAACTGGATATACTACTTTGCAGGTGAAATACGCCAAACTTAAATACAGGGATTAACATAATTCTAATATGTATTTAAGGGCCTAACAATGCCTAATTAATGTTTGTAAGGAAAATAAATCCGAAAGAAATAAAGAAACGCTTAAAAGGCGAAAAACGCTAAATAAGCGTTAAATAACCATAGGAGGTATGAGACCTCGGTTAGCGTATTATATGGATTCCAAAGGTTTAATAAGACCTAAATAATATATGGGATCAACTCCCGAAGAAAACGGATCCAAATAATGAATTAAAACACCAATAGAGCTTTAGAGCACGTTTTTCGAGAGACCCCGAAAACGTGACTTAAAGTGGTCAAACGGACCCGTGAAAATTATAAATCATTAAATAATAATTATTAAGCATTTATGGAAGCTTAATAACTAATAAGAATAATTAAACGAGGAAATTCCGGAAAACGGGCCCGGTTAGTGAATAGTACCTAAACCGGGTAAAATAACGAGCGTTTTCTGTAAAAGAAGAAAAACGCTCCAGCTAATATAACTGTAGGGGGGACCGATTTTTAATAGTCAAATAACTCCCTCACACACACATGTAACTAGCTAATTAAATAAGAGAGCCAAAAGCAAAAAGCAATAAAGTAGAAACTACTTTATCCCTTCTCTCTCTCCTCACTCACTCAACTCTCTACTCTCTCACCCCTCTCCTTCCTCACCATCGATTTCTCTCCCTTCTCCTCTGGTTTTGGGTGATTTCCAAGCTCCCCCAAAAACAACAATGGCACTTCATCTTCTCTCCCATGCTCTACCTCCATTTGAGCTCCAATCACAAAAATAATTACATATTTGTAATCCCCTCATCCTCCTCTATCATTCTCTCTTTTCAAAATTCGAAAAGGATGAGTTTCATCTCCATGGGTTTTCCCCATTCAAAGAGAAAATGGCACCAATGTAAAGCTTGGAGTCTCCTCTTTCCAACAAGGTAAAAATCTACATGAAAAACTCATGTTTTCTCCACCTTGCTTCATAGCCGATTTTTACCTCCTTGTAATGCCTTGTTTTCTCTCTCTCTTTTGAGCATAATATCAACCTTGCAATGGTGGTGGATTCACCTTCTTGAACCAAGGGCTAAAAACCCTCTTAAAAGCTTCAAAAGGTAAACCCTAGAAATTTGTGTTTAACACTTTAAATGAATTAGCATTAATTTAAGGATTAGTAGATTAAGTGCACTTGTTTTATGTGCTTTGGGTGGTGGGAATGGAGTTTGATAACTCCATTCCCCATATGGCCGATTTGAACAAGAAAGAGAGAAGGAGAAATGAAGAGGAATTGAAGGAAATAAAAGCTCAAGGTAAGAGATCTTCACTCATGTTAAATTATAGTGCATTGGAGTAATGGGAATGGGTAAGCAAATGAAAGAACCTAAATTGTATTGGTATTGTAGTATTGGAAGTTTGGGTAATTGTGAGTAAGTTTGAGTATTTGTGCATTGGTATGTGAATTGTAGGCCTTAGAGCCAAAGAATGGTATATGTGTATTGATATTGTGTTTTGGGGAGATAATGATGTATTAAGATTTCTTTGTGTTGCTGGTAGGACCCTTGTATGGGTGTGGCTAGAATAGGAATGATGTTGGTGATAATGAGTATGTGTGGATAAGTGAGAATTGTAGGTGAACTATGGCAAATTTTTGGTAGGAAATGTACACTTATGGTTGACTTGGTGAATGGGAGAACCAAGGTGTGTATTGGAGTTAGTAGGTATGTTTAGTAGTGATGAAGAGGTAGTTGTGGTAAGAGAAACAAGGAGTGTGAAAATCTGTAGCAAAAGGGTATAAGGAAGTATGGAGAAGTTAGGAAAAATTAGGGTGTAAGAATTGGTAAAAAGAGTGTTGGACTTGGGTATAGATGTTGTAGTTGTTGGAGATGTATTTGGGATGCTAGGAGTGACATTGATAGAGGAAGTATTGAGTGGTAGAAGTTGCAACAAAAATCTGTAGCATAGGTAGAACAAAAACTGTTACATTGGTAGGAAAAGGATTGAGGAATTGGTGTAAGATTGATTGATGGATTTAGTAAAGAGTTTGGTGGATGAACTAAGGTGTATTAGGAGGTTTAATTAGTGTTATAACATGTGGGATTAAGTGTAGGAACAATGGGGAAGTAATGGGTGAAAGAGAGGACTGAAAACAGAAATTAAAATGCAAATACTGGGCTGGACCGGACTTGCGACCGGACTTGCAAGTCCGGTCGAGCTGAAAATTTTCCCGTCAGGATGCTACTGGAATCGACCGGACTTGCGACCGGACTTGCAAGTCCGGTCGGACCAGAAAAATTTCCCGATGAAACCTACTGGAATGGACCGGACTTGCGACCGGACATGCAAGTCCGGTCGGCCAGAAAAATTTCCGTAACCCGAGCTACTGGAATGGACCGGACTTGCGACCGGACATGCAAGTCCGGTCGGCCAGAAAAATTTCCGTAACCTGAGCTACTGGAATGGACCGGACTTGCAAGGTCGGTCGCAAGTCCGGTCCTGACAAAAAAAAAAAAGATATTTAAATAATGATGATATATATATATATATATGTGTATGTATATATGTATATGTATGTATATCCACATATACATGTACATGTAAGAAAGTAAACCTAAGTTAAGTAAGAAAGTAAAACTTAAGGTAATGAAAATAAGTACGTAATGTGTAAGTGTAGGAACATAAGGACTAAGTAAGTATGAATTAGTAAACATACTAAGAGCAATTGAGTTAAGATAATGATAGCTAGATTTAATCATTCAATTGCATGTATATAATAGGAATTGTTTTGTGAACACCGGAGGAACGTTGGGATACATGTACAACGGTGAAAGGTATGATTTCTTCATGCCCTGTATCCTAATCTGGTTACCCCGATTTGTGTGCTTACTTGATCACCTAATAAGATAAATGCACGAATCGGACTATATTGCACTTACTTGTGTTTGTGTATATTGTTCTTGGTATATTTCTCTTGAACAATAGTTTGTATAATTCATGAAATGTATGGATGATGATATGGTGTAAATGAATCTTGTATTGTACTTATGTATTGTATTATATTTAGTATGAATGTATATTGGGCATTGTATTTGTAAATGTGGCTTGAATGTTGACTTGTGCTAATTCCTAACTATCTAACTCCTAACTTAAGTGAGTAAATTGGAATGAGTACAAGTCCGATATAGCTTCGGCCACGCGTGAGGATGAGGTGACACAAGAGGTTGGATCCGATTCCTGGTTCGTAAGCTGGTCCACGGCCCAAATCCCTTAAGTGGGTAGCATCCTGGATTGGTGAACCAAGTAAATCCCGGTGGTGGGACGGAGTAGTCCCCGGGCCGGAGGTCCCGACGACTTAACATGAGTAAGAGTAAGAGTAAGTAAGTATGTATGAGTATGAGAATGAGTATGTATGCGTATGTATGAAGTAATGAGTAAAAGAGTAATCTCCACCCGATTAACCCGGGTGGACCAATGAAGCTAACCCGTATTGTGAATTGTGTATGTATTGGGTATATGTATTCGGAAGAAGGTAAGTATGTATTTGATGGTTATATTGTATTCCTTGTATGTAGTGAAGTGTATGTGTGTATGCTTGGGTAAGTATTCATGTATTGTGTATAAGAGTATGTATGCATGTATGTTGTATGAAAATGAACCGCATGTATTCGACCAAGTGGTCGGCGTACCCTCACTAGTACGCGGGGTATGCGGTTATCATGCTCGGCGAAAGCTGACCCCTTCGGGGGACATTTTTTAGTGTGCAGGTACCCGAAACGAATATGGTCAAGAAAGAGACCGGAGGCACATCCTGATATTTGGAAGTAAGTAGCGTGTGAGGAACGGGTAGCAAGTAGTCTCTTAGCGAGTATGTATGAACCTTAAAGAGATAGTACATTGTATAAGGATCTTAGTAAACTCGGTATGTAGATTATAATGTATTGTGCTTGGAGTATTGTATTGAATGGAGATTGTAGTAGCATTTGGTAGATGGAGAATGCATTGTAGATTTGTAGTACTCGGGATTCCGGTCCATCAGACCGATGCTGTATGTAGAATCAGTAGCCTGGTTAGTCACGTGGGTGACTAACGGCATTGTATCACCCATTGTATGTAAGCATATATCCGCTGCGAGTATCTGATGAGTAAGGAGATTGGACGTTAATGACTGTATTAATAGTAGGGGTGTTACAAAAAGTGGTATCAGAGCGAAGTATCGCTCTGATGACTGGAAATACCGAGTCTAGGAATACCGAGTTAGGAATTAGAAGCCTAGGGCTAAGGGCTGAGTGTTAGCATTAGAGATATGCTAGTTAGGAACTACCGGTGAGTACCGGATACCTACAATACCAGTCCCGCCGCCGCGAACCCCACTGTATAACTTGGGAAAGGACGCCAGAGAGAAGGAAAGTCCTCTCATACTCGGGGAAACCCGATCTGGCAGTTGTGAAGCAATCACCCAGTAAACAAGAACCGACATATAGTAAATTCCAAGGATTGGAAGCCGGAAATGGATCCCGGTTAAACCACAATACCCGCACTCAACAGCGGTTGAACGAGCACTCCAACCACGAGGAGGCTGCAACTTACAACAGCATGGGGCGACGTGCTTAGCAGTCGCGAGACCTAGCTAGACAACCAGCAGTAGGAAAGAAGCACTAACCATGCAGTGAAATGGAAAAGGAGTGATGACAGAACCCGAGACACAAGTCTACGGGATAGTAATACTTGAATAATACCACCAACGGCATGCCAGCTGACTAAGGACATAGTCAGGAACGGTTAACTCCAAAAACCACAACGCCAATGAGGTTACAATACCTGGCCAGCATAGCTTACACAGCTACAAGAACATCTACGGGATATAATCCGATAGGACTACAGGAGTAGTGCCTAAACAAGGTAGGCTCAGTAAACACCATAAATATGTGGGAACGAGCCACAAGGGACGACATTAAACCAAATAGAATGGGAGTCTCCAAGGATTGGAGAAACATCCCGATTATCAACAATCACGTCAAGATCATTGAGAAGCTACCTAAAGGATCGAGTATACCAACTATAGATCAATGAGATCAAGGGAAGAGTCGACAGGACTATCAAATACTAATGGAAACCATACCGTGATCGGTATAGGATTACCCAAAAACCACCAGTACCACGCACTTGCCACGGCAAGTGCAGTAAGGACAGAAATACGTAAAGAAACTCTAACACACCACAGGTACATAGTAATGTACCGTGACTACAATGAAGCAACTATGGGATCACAAATCTTGAAATTGAAAGAATGGAACCTTGGAAAGGCCTAACGGCCCGACCACTGTATTTAGAACATACCAGTCAGCGAGAGGCTAGACTTGGTCAAGACCTCAAACATGGCTATGCCATGAAAGATTTCTTTTAACACCGAACCATTATTTTTAAAACCCAAAATTTTCTTTTAAAACCTCAAACCTCTTTTAAAAACCTTGGATTTTAAAACCGAACCAACATGATTATGGTGAGTATCATAGATTGATACAAGAGGAGTTGACAATAGAATACTTCACCTAGGCGTGTGACGAACGCTACGAGTGTACCCGTTACGGGATGTGGGACAACCGCACTCCGAAGGAGCTTGCGGGCCCGACATATAGTTGGGTAAGTGGCAACGTATCAACATGGTACCCCACGTATGTGCACGTGTAGCGTACGATACACGGGAAGTAGTCAGCTCCGTTCTACGGACCATCAGTGAGTTCAAACCAGAACAACTGGACACCTCAGACAATTCAGCATAAAGGAACTCAGAAGACCCATCTGAAGATAAGAAGTAAGAACTAGGAAGTGCAAAAGGCACAGACTAAACGGTATAGACATTGGTTATGTCTCAAATAATCTAAGCAATTACCTGACAGCTGGATGGAATGCCCAGCCTAAACACATGAAGGCGAATGCCTAATGTGAACCTAACAATGCTCAACAAACGGGACAGAACTCCCAAGAGCAACCCCAAGATTACCACAAGTACACTCCATCATTGAAGGGGATATCAAACCTAGTCCTAAGCACTAGGAGCAAGTGTAAACAGTCTACCCAAGAACGGGAGACGTTACAACCCAAAAGGGGACGACTCAGCTACAATACCATAAGACGGTATAGAGGACGACACACGTTATAAACATTAGCCGGATGTAACGGCACAGCCACCAACACCCAGGAGCGATCCTTGAAGGGTGTCTGCGTTAATAACAGTCGAACAACCGTAATGACATGAGCACGGGAGCTAAAACGAACACTCGGTTAGGACACCGAAGGGATTTCACTTAACAGGAAATGCCCTAAAATACTGAGAGGCACCTATTAACACCTGATTGCCTAAAGGGTCTCCTATGAACGGAAGCGTGATGCCACGACTTACCATGGAGCCCAATAATATCTCCAACCTATGACGGTATACAAGGAGTGGAAACATGTATAAACAGCTTGCAAAAAGCATAGCTTGCAGCAATACGACTCAGAAGTTGCAAACCAAATACGTTATATAAACTTAAACGGTTGCAAAACCGGCACCAATTGTTAACAAGACCTACAAGAGATATTGCCTCATACGACAAGAAATCAACAACTGGACCATAAATCCAACCCAACATCCTGAGTGGCTTGTAGTAATGGCCACCTCAGTGTCACTGTCACTAGAGCACCAGTCTAGTATACAGCTGACGGAGTTAAATACCCCTCATGCCTTCTGTAGCAATTGTACACAGAGGCATAAGAATCATGATAATGCCAACAATGGCCTAGTCCACACTTGGACACTACGAGAACCCAAGGGAAAGTACCCCTCGTTAACCGAAGACCACCAAGGTGGTGAAGATGTGAATCCTTAGAAAGGTTTCCATCTATTATAACAGTAAAGCCTACGCATATAGATATTGCCAAGAGGCGATGGAATCAGGAAATGAGATTTCCAAACCATTACGACTTAAGGGAGTAAGTATACTCCTCATGCACCCAAGCATGTGGTGAACCATTACATAAATACTCACATGGTAAACCTTGTCATGAGACCTATGAGTGGCAACAACCTCTCAACCAGAACTTCATTTACCAATGATAGAACGGGACCAGGAAACCCTTGAAGTTTCACGGGATGTCCTGGTAAAATACATACAAGCAAAACTACACAGCCAGAGCCTAAACCAATGCTCAGCACCGTAAGGCAATAATTAACAAAGCAGTTAACGTGAACGCACACTGAACACCATGAATGACTAACGCTCAAGAGAGCTTATGACCCGATGAGTTATCTCATCCTTGGTCAACCAAGATACGTGGTGAATTGTATCAGAATAACGAAAATGATGTGAGGTAAGCCAACCTACACATGAAACCTAAAACTGAAATAAAACATCCCCACTATGGGAAGATAGCAGTAGTGCGGTATGCTACGACAACCGTCATACACACGAACATTGGAAACCCCAGGGTATTCATACCATAAGGGAATGGTGCCAATGACAATGGCTATGAGTGAAGAGAAACTATCACAGTAACAGAAACAGTAAAGACAATGTTGCACAGTAAGTAAGAACACGGTGCGCAGCAGGCGACCGCTATGAGGGAGTAGTTAAGTAATAACACGGAGTATAAGTATGAGATGACACACAAAAATATTCTTTCCTATCACATAAGTGACTTACTATCAAGCGTTTACGCCTCTGCACTCTGTATGACTGAGTGTTTTGGTATTGCATTTGTTCAGCTAATGATCTAATGGGATGGCTAGGGATATGGAGGATGTAAACCATAGTAAACCTTTCTTTTCACCAACAAACATGGCACTAGCCAGTTAAGCAAGCTTAGCGACAAACCGTGCGGCCTAAGGCCAAAGAAGCACGAAGAGTGTAATACACTAACAATCACAAAGTGTGAATTCCAATGGAATGAGGAGTGAAAAGAGACTTAAGAAAGTCACTAGGACCGACGCATAGAAATGCAAGGTCATACAAGTAAAGAACACTTGTACTGAACTAGGGAAACTGGTAGAATTCAGAAGCTAGTGACACCAGAGGAAGCACTACAACTAAGTAGTGACTTAACCTCGCCCGACAATAAGTCGGAGGAGCTTAACGAATAATCGTAGAAGCACGAATAGCATGTGTAGAAGATTACCAGAGAGCTGGTTATAAACCTTAAACTCATTGAGTTCAAACACGGTAAAAGAATACCGCATTTGTTTAATAAACCTTATGCCCATAATAGACGGATAAAAGGTGATGCATAGTACATTAAGGATAGCACGAAGGGTAAATAACCCGAGTTATCAGGGTCGCGCAGCAGAAGCTAGTGGGCCCCAGCTAGTAAGTATAGCAAAATGGCTATTAATGCCTTGAAGCCTAATAGGCTAGAACCGAATTAATGATGAGTTAAATAAACTCATATAGAAATCCTTGGTGCAAAGACTAAACCATTGGTGTGGTTGAGACCCTTTGACCAGAGTATATTGTATAATGTACCGTAGTGAAGCTAAACGCTTCAGATTGCCCAAATTGATTAAACCAATGTTTAATAATAATAACACATGGTAGATTACGTGGGCGTAATCCCTTTTGGGGGGTAGAGCGAAAACCGCTCAACGCAAGTTTTATAAATAAAACACATAAAACTATAATGTGCATAGCACAAATGAGAAATTATTCGATGAGTGGTATTTACGTTATATAAACATACGTATTCATTCATATTGAATTGTGGTAACTAAGCATTAGACATGCAAATACCATAGGGTGAATATACCCATCTCGTAACACCAGTGTAAGAGTATTGGTAAAAGAAAGTAATGAGTAGTGGACGGAGCTTCACAAGTATTGTAACCCTTAAAGAAGTAGTACGAATGGATTATGAGTAGTAGAGGAAAGTAACCAGGAGTAATGTATTCGTAAGTATGTTATTGGAAGTAAATTGAGCACGATTGAATTTCATAAGTACTGTAGTCCTTAGTTAGAATATTGGAGAGTGATGGATGAAAGCAGTGAAGGCTGAGGAAGTGAGCATTTAGGTATTGAACCACGGAGTAAAGTATTTGGGAAGTAGAGTGAGGACGATCGATGGACTGATTCCATCCCTTGGAGATGTATGAATTCGTAATTACGACTAGAAAGAGTAAAAAGATAGAAAATGAAAACAATTAAATTATTTGTTTGATTGAATCTAATGTGGGAAGTCGAACTTGATCCTGATCAGATCAAGGGAAACCGAACACAAATTGGGGTGGAAAGATAGTTCAACACTGATGCTGATCACATCAGGGTCGAATGATTCTTGAAGCTTCCCTTAAGTGGTCACAAGAATCACATAGGATAGAAGTAATGAATATAAATTCGGAATTGGAGTTGTGTGTTTTAGAAAATTTCTAATTGGTAGTGGTGAAAGAATTTCTTTAGTACGGAGAATGAAGATCTGCTAGAAGTGTGTACCGAAGAAAATAGTAAGGTAGTATGTGGTATTATTCCAAAGGCAGCGGGACATAAGAGGAGTCCCGTGTCTAGATGACCGGAGTGCCTGCGGGATTGTATGTGTATTGCATTGCTTTGGGGATAGCTTTGCACTGTATGTATGTATAAACTTTGTAATGAGGAACCGGATGGTTGATAGTAATATGGATTGGAGTAATTATTGTACATTGGTATGGTATGGAAAGGAGAAACATTGAGTAATGGATTTGGGAATTGTAAGGAGGAAGAATGTGTGACGTTTGGTAGTAGACATGTAGGAATGAGTAAGTATAGTAATCCCGTAACATTGAACAACTTTGAGGACAAAGTTTCTTAAGGGGGGTAGATTGAAATACCCCGAACTTAAATACAGGGATTAACATAATTCTAATATGTATTTAAGGGCCTAACAATGCCTAATTAATGTTTGTAAGGAAAATAAATCCGAAAGAAATAAAGAAACGCTTAAAAGGCGAAAAACGCTAAATAAGCGTTAAATAACCATAGGAGGTATGAGACCTCGGTTAGCGTATTATATGGATTCCAAAGGTTTAATAAGACCTAAATAATATATGGGATCAACTCCCGAAGAAAACGGATCCAAATAATGAATTAAAACACCAATAGAGCTTTAGAGCACGTTTTTCGAGAGAACCCGAAAACGTGACTTTAAGTGGTCAAACGGACCCGTGAAAATTATAAATCATTAAATAATAATTATTAAGCATTTATGGAAGCTTAATAACTAATAAGAATAATTAAACGAGGAAATTCCGGAAAACGGGCCCGGTTAGTGAATAGTACCTAAACCGGGTAAAATAACGAGCGTTTTCTGTAAAAGAAGAAAAACGCTCCAGCTAATATAACTGTAGGGGGGACCGATTTTTAATAGTCAAATAACTCCCTCACACACACATGTAACTAGCTAATTAAATAAGAGAGCCAAAAGCAAAAAGCAATAAAGTAGAAACTACTTTATCCCTTCTCTCTCTCCTCACTCACTCAACTCTCTACTCTCTCACCCCTCTCCTTCCTCACCATCGATTTCTCTCCCTCTCTCCTCTGGTTTTGGGCGATTTCCAAGCTCCCCCAACAACAACAATGGCACTTCATCTTCTCTCCCATGCTCTACCTCCATTTGAGCTCCAATCACAAAAATAATTACATATTTGTAATCCCCTCATCCTCTATCATTCTCTCTTTTCAAAATTCGAAAAGGATGAGTTTCATCTCCATGGGTTTTCCCCATTCAAAGAGAAAATGGCACCAATGTAAAGCTTGGAGTCTCCTCTTTCCAACAAGGTAAAAATCTACATGAAAAACTCATGTTTTCTCCACCTTGCTTCATAGCCGATTTTTACCTCCTTGTAATGCCTTGTTTTCTCTCTCTCTTTTGAGCATAATATCAACCTTGCAATGGTGGTGGATTCACCTTCTTGAACCAAGGGCTAAAAACCCTCTTAAAAGCTTCAAAAGGTAAACCCTAGAAATTTGTGTTTAACACTTTAAATGAATTAGCATTAATTTAAGGATTAGTAGATTAAGTGCACTTGTTTTATGTGCTTTGGGTGGTGGGAATGGAGTTTGATAACTCCATTCCCCATATGGCCGATTTGAACAAGAAAGAGAGAAGGAGAAATGAAGAGGATTGAAGGAAATAAAAGCTCAAGGTAAGAGATCTTCACTCATGTTAAATTATAGTGCATTGGAGTAATGGGAATGGGTAAGCAAATGAAAGAACCTAAACTATGTATTGGTATTGTAGTATTGGAAGTTTGGGTAATTGTGAGTAAGTTTGAGTATTTGTGCATTGGTATGTGAATTGTAGGCCTTAGAGCCAAAGAATGGTATATGTGTATTGATATTGTG